>OZ023209.1:51272000-51407000 GCA_963995525.1 Escarpia spicata
AAATTAAGTTCAGGTCTTGATTAGGCAGAGATAAACAGCAACGCTATGAATCCGCATTTTGCTCATATGTGAGGTATTTTGCTTCCCCTTGCATTCCAAATCAGAAATACGTTTCTAAACCTGCCCACGTTTTTAATTGCGGGAGATTCATCAGCGATTTCCGGGTCGCGCTGTCTCGTCGCACAGTCTCGGATCTTGACATCGGAACACGGGTGGGGTGCTGTTGGAGATTTATCGCCGGACATTCAGCGGTTCAGCATGTCTCAACACGTCTCCCGTTGTATCGCGCTGTCTCAGATGATGACATTGGAAGACGAGGTGGGGGTGGTGTTAGAGATTTTAAGAGAATGTCCGGGAGATTTGCCTGTATTCTAGAAGACCGGACGATACACCCAAAATCAATGAGACTCCCAGAAATTCCGGGAGAGTTGGCAGGTTACATCTCCCCGCGCACAGCGTAACGAGTTCTTAGAAGCGTGTACTACTAACCTGTTCCACCCGTGGCATCGGCAAGGTTGAAAGCTTCAGGATGATTCTCCCGCGCAGACTTCTCCATCTTCGTGACCCCGTGATAACTCCAGTAGTAGCCAGCCAAGCTTGGGCGTACTTTCACAGTAGTGTCCCAGCCGGTTTTATGGTACAGGTAGAGTAGATTTGATTTCTTCCTCGTCGCGTCACCCACGAACACAAGCTGGAAAGTATTCGGCTGCAACGAGATACGCGGGTTTATTCCACATGACTCATCGCAATAAGCAACTTAGCAAGTTATTCATTATTGTGACTTGCAAATGAACTGACCAAAATCCATTTATTGTCACCCAGACGTGGATGAGCATAATCATAGCAATATGTGTCGGGAAAGTTGTTGGAACTTTTGTTTTGGGGTTAGTGATGTTATGACTAAATATCAAAACAAAAAGCTTTTTGGTTGTACAAAATCAAGCCAGTCTTACTTAGCGACGATGATGGCTATGACAAATAAGCACGCAGAAACACATACATACGCGCGAATACACACATGTGCGTATACTTATATATATATACATACACACACACACACACACACACACACACACACACACACACACACACACACACACACACACACACACACACACACACACACACACACACACATATATATATATATATACACACACATATATATGTATATATATACGTATATATATATATATATATATACATATATATATATATATACATATATATATACACACACACACACACACACACACACACACACACACACACACACACACACACACACACACACACACACACACACACATATATATATATATACAAACGTTCACACGGGGTCTTTTGGGGTATAATTTAGAATTCATGATATCATGTTTTCACTAATATACCGTTATGGTCACTAATAAACGACATGTCGGTGTAACGATGCAATGAATTTGGGTAGTATAATTACGAAAACTCACTGTTTGAGAAAACGTTGAACGGACTCGATTCCGAGCGTATACATGCATATCATACATTTAATATATAGCACGCTGTTTTAACTTTCTGCTATGTATTTTTGTTTAATTTCCTCAAAGAGACAACATTTAAAAATGCAAATCTATTATATATTATGATCGTATAGTTGCGCAATTAATAAAGCATGACCTCTTTAATTAAACATTGTTTGTGTGGATCCCGTTATATGTAACCTTCCTGGAAATGTTTATAATAAATACACGTTCGGTAATGGCCTTTTTTACTTTAATTCATCAACATAGTAATGGTGGTCTCTTGTCAGCTTCTGGCTGATTCCGGATGGTAGTGACAACCGTTAGTTTATACTCACCACCAACACTCCTTGTAGCAGAAACATCAAAACACAATTTCTGTTAAACGAAATCAAGTTTGACCTTTGTATCAACTCAAACGCTGAGACTGATAGCATCTTACTTTTAGGTTAGGGATACCGTCAAGGAATCTTGGTCAGCTAGCATACAATAACTATATTAGGGCGAAAATATGTATAACAAAACGCTTGATATTTCAAGTAAATTCTTTAATAATTGATTATCAGTTTAGGTGGAGAAACGAATTGTTTTCATCAATTACCACTCGCATAATAAACACTCGGACCAGCAGTCTTTATAACACGAGGTACTTTCCAAAGTTCCCAAACTGGAAACAACGCGTTCGCGGAATTATTATGTCGATATTTTGTCATGGTCATTTGTGATCAATAAAACATAATTCTAATAAAAAAATGCAGATAATTATATGAATTAGTCATATTAACATACAAAATATGTGTGGGCGTTTCGTGAGAGCTACCCACATACACATACATACACGCACGCGCGGACGAATATATGTATACATATATATATATATACATATATACGTATATATATATATATACATATACATGTAAATGTGTATGTATGTATACGTATATATATATATACATATATATATATATATATATATATATGAATACGTATATATATATATATATATGTATATATATACGTATATATATATATATATATATATACTTATATACACAGAAACACACATATATATATATATATATATTACATATATATATATATATGTAATATATATATATATATGTGTGTGTTTCTGTGTATATAAGTATATATATATATCTATATATACGTATATATATACATATATATATATATATATAGGTATTCATATATATATATATATATATATGTATATATATATATATATATGTATATATATATATATATATATATACATATATATATATATATATATGTGTAATATACATATATATATATATATATGTGTGTTTCTGTGTATATAAGTATATATATATATATATATATACGTATATATATACATATATATATATATATATATATACGTATTCATATATATATATATATATATATATGTATATATATATATACGTATACATACATACACATTTACATGTATATGTATATATATATATATATATATATATATATACGTATATATGTATATATATATATATATATATGTATACATATATTCGTCCGCGCGTGCGTGTATGTATGTGTATGTGGGTAGCTCTCACGAAACGCCCACACATATTTTGTATGTTAATATGACTAATTCATATAATTATCTGCATTTTTATATATATATAAGTATATATAATATATAGTAGTATTAGCCTACTTGATCTCGGCTGGCGTCGAAGTCGAGTCGGGGTAACATATTAACCCATGTAACCACCAGCACCCACGTAGGAGTCACGGATTCACCAGAATATTTCTCGACCTCTTGTTTCACCCGTTCCAGTACGGCGTCCACTTTCGCCTGCTCTGCGTCATCAGAAGCCGTCTTCTCGCTGCTGTACTCTTGGTAGTACGTCGACCCGGTGGAACAGTCGTTGTCCGTATACAGCGGGGCGAACACACCGAAGCCATGCTTGTAAGCCAGTCCCTTAGATCGTGCACTCAACCCATCCTTTAGCTTATTGAAATCATCGGATGGAATTCTGATGTTATACCTCTGTTCAATTGCCACGTAGCCGTTTGTGTATATCTGCGAGACAAAAACCACAATGGCGTATAACAAGATTCACTGAAATTTTAATCACTGAAGTTACAATTCTTAATAGTTACATTTAATTTACCTGGCCATAACAATCAAGAAAGTAGAAATCTTAATTTCTGACAAGTAAAAATGTATGCCAGATTCATTACAACACACGTTGTGCGGCGTATACAGAAATACGACACATCAAATACAAGAGGCAGTATTCAGATGGCGGGATGAGGCTTGCCGGACGAGGAGTAAGACAGAACGTAACATTTCTGGCCCATCCGATAATGATGGTACTAGCTATTTCTGGGATCTCCAGAGGCATGCTTTGTCACCCGATTTGAGTCCTTTTTAAACTGTTCTGCCTACTACGATATATAAGAAAGTATACACGCAAATGAAGACAAGTCTAGTGCCTTAACCCATAACATTCCATACAGTGGTACCCGTAAAAAATCTCCGAATCTTAAAGTGAATACGCAAATACCAAAAAAGGTTTAACAAATGTAGGAAATATGATAATATGCTTGTGTCTACGTTTCGAGCTACAGCACCGGTCTATGCTTTAGTGGTTCTAAACAAATTGGAGTATGCTTCATGTTTTAACATTTCAAATTCTAAGCCCCATACATTGGTGATTGTAATTGTATTTAAATATCCGGTGAATAGAGGTCAACAGAGATACATAATTTACACACACACACGCACGCATACACGCACGCACGCACGCACACACCCCCCACACACAGAAACATCAAAAGGCAGGTGTTTCTGTGACATGTAAAATAAGTGGTGACGATGAGTTACGTGTTACAGCAATTTATATAATTATCTATCTTAATTGATGATATTGATAATTAATACAGCAGCACGATTATAACACGTTAGGTTATATGCTAGACATTGATTGGTTGAGTGGCTTGAGATGGACCAGTGACCAGTCCATTCTGACAGTAACTAACTCACCACAAGTCTGTCTGTTTTCTTGTCGTATATATACACGTGGCGGTACAGAAGCGGTTTCGATAAGCCGAATTTGGAAGGTGGACATCCGACTTTCTTGTCTCCTTGGTCATCCCCGTAAGGATACAGTATGGAGTGATCCCCTGTAGTAACAAGGGCAACAGAAGCAAACAACTTAACGATTTGTGCAAATTACATCGGGCTATATACTCGTGCAAACGTACTTGAGAGTGCACACGCAAAACGATTGGCGTGTTCTGCCTCGCATGAGTAGCAAGACGACAGTCTACGAGACATTAGTTTTGGAATCAGGTTCAAGGTGCAACGTACGTGATTTCCGGTCGTGTCAGTTTCATCCTTTGTCAGGAACCTAACTTTAATTATATAACATTAACCCTACATCTTAGCCCATCTAAGTATCATTATAGTGAGGGCGGACATAATGGATACGTGTTTTTTTGCGAGAATGTTGTGTATGACATCAAATACAACTATACAAGATTATATCTAGAGAATCTGAAAAGAAACACCAAGCGAACCTGTGAATAATCACTCTCGAAGGCGCTACCAACTAGAGGCGACACCACGTGACATCATACCTAACATTGTGGACAAATAAAATTTCCTGTTTTCGTCCACACAATGTAGCAAATAAAAAGTAAAGGTAAGTTCTTTCATAGCGCACTATCGTCCTCGTGTATGCACAAAGCGCTTTACACTTTACTCCCTGCCAAGACCTGTCCATTCGAAAACCATCTCGATTTCTCTGGGAAGCATCCAGCCACGTTGCAATTAATGCACGAAGATTATTCTTACACAAATATCCTCCACTGTATGTAGCCTGTAGTCATCCAAAAAGCTGAGTGAACTAGAGCAATGCAGAGTAAACGAACTTGCCCAAGATTCGACACCGCTGCACAGGATTCGAAGCCGGGTTCTCTCGGTCCAGAGTCCGAATCTCTACCCATTGCAGTAACACAAGTTACACAGACTAGGGGCGTCACTGTGACAATTCATAACCATAACCCTAATAATGCTGATTGAATCTTGTATGGAGTTACGATGAGTAGAGTTATTTTATAGGTTTACCGAATATTTGAGTATTGACCGTCAGAAATGCACATAGCCCTTGATTCCTGTAATTATATATCGTAACGTTGTGTAATACTGCATGTAGTTGTTGGCGGAAAGACCGTTAAACAAGTGAACTGCTTTGTATACCTGGGCAGTACAGTGTGTGAGGATGGAAGGAGTAGTAAAGAAATACAGAGGAGTGTGCAAGCAGGAGCAGCAGCATGGGAGAGGGTAGAAGGCATTATGTGGGACAGAAACCTGAAGAAACAACTGACAGGAAAAGTGTTGCAAGCCTGCGATGTTCCAGCCTGTATATATGGGTTGGGAACACTGGCACTGACAAAGACAGGAGAAGGAACTACACGTAGCAGACAACAACTGGGTCAGAAGAATTTGTAGAGTAACTCGAGAGGATAGAAGGAAGGTGGAGGAATTGAGAGAGGAGATTCGAATGAAAAAACCCTAAAGAGGAAAGTAGCCGGAAACAGAATGAGATGGGCGGGACATGTACAAAGAATTTGTGAAGACAGACTGCCGAAAAGAGCGTGGAAAGTATAAGAGGGTGGCAGAAAACGGAGAGGAAAGACCAAGGCTGAGATGGATCGACAGCATAAAACGAGACATGGGGAAGGCTGGCGTGAACAACCATGAATGGATGGCCATTGCGGATGAGAGAGAGATAGGTGGAAAGAACCGATAATAAAAGTAGAAGAAGCTACCTAGTGACGTGGACTCCACCACACAAGGGAGCAAGGGGAAGAAGAAGAAACTTGCGCAATACTCTTACTTGTATATCATCATAATCATCATCATCAACACATTGGCGGCCATATATGTCACGTAGAACAGTATTTGTCATGTTTGTATATAGGTTTCCAATTCGGTCCCATTTGTGAGCAGCGATTTCAAAGATATTAAATTTAACATTAATTGACAGTGATTTATTCGCCATTTTAAAAGATGGCACCCGTGACAGAGCCACATAGTTACCGTCAAAATAAAGTTTTTTTCAGGTACGGGGATTATATATATTACTTTCAATGACATCCATATATCCGTAATTTTTCAAGATGGTGTCTGTCAAAGCCTATTATTCCCTTACCTTAAGAACAGCATAGCCTATTTTCACAACGTTGATGTCAAAATATATGTTTTTAGATGCGATGAGTTATAACATATTTATTTTGAACTTCGCTGATAATCATACATACATATGCTATTTCAAAGATATCGCATTTCAAAACAAACTGTCACCATACCATAAGACAACGTACGTCGTACGTCTCGATGATTGGTAGAATTTCCCTCGGGATACCACCCAAGAGAATGCTTCCAAAAGAGCACTAAGCGCAGACATTACACTACAGAAAACATACGTTCATGCATAGCCGCGCATTTACCTCTTCCGGTGATACAATAATACAGTGTAATAAAAACAGGCATTAACAGGCATTTGCAGTTGTCGACCCCAAGCTCATGTGCAATACGATTCACATCGACGTATCGGAATGATTTCAGTGTGCTGATCCCTAGGCACAAGACTTTCGTAGCAAAGTCTGCGATCAAAGATGAGAGCTAGCATGTCAACGTCAGAGTCAACAAAGATGAGAGCTAGCATGTCAACGTCAGAGTCAACAAAGATGAGAGCTAGCATGTCAACGTCAGAGTCAACAAAGATGAGAGCTAGCATGTCAACGTCAGAGTCAACAAAGATGAGAGCTAGCATGTCAACGTCAGAGTCAACAAAGATGAGAGCTAGCATGTCAACGTCAGAGTCAACAGTTCTTACGACAATCTTCTTTTTCCCTGCTTGACACCATCCACAACAAATAGACGAAAAAAACATCCTGGTGTCAGCCTCTTCGCGTGTGTTGAACATGTGCACAGCACCTCATCTCGATATGTCGTCACCACTTTGCTAGGAAATATCTTGGCAGTTACGCATTCATTTAGCAGTTGATTGAGTTATGTTTAGTTGTCATTAGCTCGCAAGGGTTCTGTCGGGTAACTTCTTCTGACCCTCAACTTGTCTCCTTGTCCCTTGTGCCCTGACTCGACGCACATTGAAACCGATGGCAATACAACATAAAACATACATAACCGATCAACTGTATCATGACCATATCCTAGGGTATTCCATGAATTTTGATGCATAGTGCTCAAACATGTCATAACTAGCAGGCTTTTTAATAAGATTTAACATGATTGCCATCCAGGAAATTAAATTAACTCTAGATGGCAGGTGGACAAGGAAGCCTTTTGGCTTATCGAGAGTCCATTACTTTTTATTTACGTGTATCCCGCCCTTTTAAGGTATGTGTCGATTTTATTTTTTCAGGAGATAAACTGTTGCAGTCATTTACAGTCCTTTGTGAGAATGAGAAAGTTCTTATATCTAATTTGCATTGCACCTTTACTAATGTAACTTCATATCCTCTGGTCCTTCCATCGTTCCTAACTGAGAAAAAAATATTTCTATCAATATTTTCATAACCATTCAATATTTTAAACACTTCTATCTGATCTCCTCTCAATCTTCTGGTCTCTACTGTTGTTAAAACACATTTTAAAGGCGTATTTCGTAATTAAGATCCCTCAGTTTTGGTACCATTATAGTTGCTCTCCTCTGCACTCTTTCTAGCATATCTATGTCCTTCCTGCGATATGGCCTCCACGCTTGAATACAATATTCTAAATGAGGCCTGGAGGATGTTGACAAGAACTGTGGAATCAACCCACGATAATCAAGTGTTCGTGCTTCCGCGAGCTAGTACCGTAATTGTTAATGCATTATATACAGCACGTACTGTACTAGACAAGATAGTACAGAAGTACAGACAGTCAGAGTGGAAGTTAAAGAAGACAAGAGTCGTACAGAAATTTTGCCAGTAATGGGAGGAAGGGGGGCAACATATCAAAAACTGCAAGAGGATGGCGATCAGCGCACTAGTTGAGCAGATGTGTAAAGAAGAGGGGGTGGGATTCACATATTTATGGGGATACTTGGTTGGGAGGGAAGATATGTACATGAGAGATGACCTCCATCTAAGAGAAACGGGGGCTGCAGTTTTCTCTTTTGAGAGTGGGACAGTCTGTATCTATTTAAACTAGATTCGCAGGGGAGATTCACAGAGAAATCTGAAACTGGAGGCATACATAAAGACAGCAGAAATAAATCAGCAAAGAACAGCCTGGAAAACTGTTCTGAATCAGGATATAAATGCGTTTGTTTAAATGCAAGGAGCATGGTAAACAAAAGAAGTGAACTAAACATTATGGTAGAAGATATTTACCCTCGTATAATAGGTATAGCATAATCATGGGCCACCATTTATATATCAAATGCCGAGTTTGGGCTAACAGACCTTGTAATGTTCAAGAAAGATAGAATAGGAAGAAGGGGAGATGGAATTATTTTATATGTTAAAGATTCTGTCCAGGCTGATGAAATAAAGTTAGAAAGAGAAGCAGTCTACGAAGAAGCTGTTTGGTGTAACATAGGTACAGGAAACTCACCGTTAACGTTGTGGGTAGTTTATTGAAGTCCAGACATAAGCATAAAAGAGAATGAGAAAGTACAAAACGCTATAAGGGAAGTTAGCAAACGGGACTGTGTTATTATGGGAGATTTCAACCATGATCATATACAATGGAAATTTCTTCAGAGTACGGGGAGTGAGGACCACAAGTTTTTAGTTTTAATACAAGACCGGTTCCTTTCTCAGTATGTGCTAGAGTCAACCAGGGGTCAGAATGTGTTAGACATAGTTTTATCCTCACAGAATGAATTATTTGAAAATGTCAAATTATGTGAGCCACCGGGAAATAATGATCACAAGCAGATACATTTTACCTTCAAAGTAAAATCTGAAAAAAATAACAAAAAGCAGTCTAGGAAAAATTCCACAAAGGACGGTATAAGGAAAGGAGGAAATATTTAGCAAAGATATACTGGAACAACACACTGAAGAATAAGACAGCAACAGAAAGCTGGAATATTTTAAAGAATGAAATAGATTGCATCGTTGATAAATATTTTAGAGTGAAATAAATTTCGTTGATGAATTTCCATCATCATAATACTTATCGAAAGAAGCCATTAGAAAAATTAAGTACAAACAAATGATGTGGAAGTCACATAGACGTACTGGAAATAAGAAGACTACAACAATTATAAAAAAGCACTTAACCAAGCTACAACTGAAATTAGAAGAGAAGCTAAGAACAAAAATTGGCTTGTAATATAAAACAAGACAGCAAGATTTGTTATGCATATTTTCGGAGCGAACGGAAAGTTCAGGATAAGGTCGATCCTCTAGAAGATAGTGCAGGAAATATAATATCAGAGGGATTCTTAATGGCAGAAGACCTGAATGAGTATATTAGTTCACTGCCAGTACCAGAGGCTACGATCAAGGGGGCAGAATGAGACTATTTATGACAGTTAATTGTAACACCGGAAATGGTAGCTAAGAAAATTAGGGCTATGAAGGATAGTAAATCACCTTAAACTAAAGGCCCATGGCATAGGAAATGGTAACATTAACTGGATAGAAGAATGACTAATTGACAGAAGACAACGGGTAGTAGTTGATGGGAAAGCTTCAAACCTGATATCAGTTTTGAGTGAGGTACCACAGGGATCAGTACTGGGACTTATATTATTCTTAATATATATCAACGATATGGACGATGATATAACGAGCAAGTTGTTGAAATTTGCGGATGTTACAAAAGAGTTTAGAATGACTAAAAGTGATGGAGATAAACAGCATTTACAAGATGATTTTGACAGGTTAATAAAATGGTCTGAAAAGTGGCAAATGCTGTTCAATTCTGGGAAATGTAAATGCCTCCACACAGGACATGGGAACGAAGAGGTAGAATATACAATGGGGGTACTGTACTAAGTACTACTGTAAAAGAACAGAACTTAGGGTTAAACATTAGTGCTGATATGAAGGTTTCAAAGTATAACGGTATTGCCGCTTCAAAGGGAAATCAAATCCTTGGATTAAGTAGGCGAAATATAACGTATAAGGAAAAAGAACTAATAATACCGCTGTACAAAACAATAGTTAGGCCTCAATTAGAAAATTGTATTCAAGCGTGGAGGCCATATCGCAGGAAGGACAGATATACGATAGAACGAGTACAGATGAGAGCAACAAAAATTATACCAAAAC
This sequence comes from Escarpia spicata, assembly GCA_963995525.1. Taxonomy (NCBI): domain Eukaryota; kingdom Metazoa; phylum Annelida; class Polychaeta; order Sabellida; family Siboglinidae; genus Escarpia; species Escarpia spicata. The sequence continues at coordinate 51,282,791 of OZ023209.1, forward strand.
TGAGGGATCTTAGTTACGAAATACGCCTAAAAGGATGTGGTTTAACAACACTAGGGACCAGGAGATTGAGAGGAGATCACATAGAAGTGTTTTAAATATTGAATGGTTATAAAAATACTGATATAAATTTTTTTTCTCAATTAAGAAAGATATAAGGACCAGAGGATATGAACTTACATTACTAAAGTAGCAGTGTAGATTAGATATAAGAAAGTTCTCATTCGCACAAAGAACTGTAAATGAATGGAACAGATTACCGCCTGATTGTGTTGGTTCTAGTAGCGTGAATATGTTTAAAAATAAAATCGACACATACCTTAAAAGGGCGGGAGACACGTAGATAAAAAGTATTGGACTCTCGATAAGCCAAAACGCTTCCTTGTCCACCTGCTATCTAGAGTTAATTTTCTGGATGGCAATCTAGTTAAATCTTGTTAAACACGGATTAACTCGCCGCAATACACGTTGAATTCAGCTAATACGGATGAACTCGCTTCAGTACGCGATGAACTCGGCCAACACTAAAGAACTCGCCGCAATTCGCGTTGAAATCAGCCAACACGGATGAACTCGCCACAATACGAACACGGGAAACACCAGAATAGTATACACCCGTAGCTTCAATACAGCATCGCTTCTAGTATCTTATGAAGTCATCGTTTATGGTACACACTAACCATTACAATGCATTATATCAATCGGTAATGCCTACCTGTGGATTCAGTGGTTGTTGGTGCTGTTGTTGTCGGCACTGTGGTTGTTGGTGCTGTTGTTGTCGGCACTGTGGTTGTTAATTCTGTCGTTGTTGGCACTGTGGTTGCTGATTCTGTCGCTGTCGGTTCTATGGTTGTTGATCCAATACTTGTTTCAAAAAGGGGAAAGAAAAATACGCCACTATCGCCTGAAAAAAACATATGTGTATGTATTATATGTATCCTTCTTTCAGATATATATATATATATATATATATATATATACATACATACATATTAGGAAACAAAAATATAGAAGTTTTTTCAATATTGACAAGCTTATCAGTATTAGTATAGAATATAGTTATTACTAAAAGTTCTCTCGGTCGATAGTCCGAATCTCTAGCCACTGCAGCTATACAAGTTACATACACTAGGGACGTCACTGTGACAATTCGTTCGCCCCCGCGATACGTAGAGACAAAAAAGCCAATAACCATAACTCTAATAATGTTGCTAGATCCTTGTATGAAGTACTCTGTTTCCCGGCGTATATATCACCTGTTCGGGGCGCCCGATGTACCACGGCTGTCAACCAACGGTGATTGGCAAAAAGTCAGTCGTTAATAATAACAAGATAACTTTTATTGCGCCTATATCATTCGAAACCAAGATCAGAGGCGCATCAAAATAAAAGGATTGGTCAAAATCCATCAGCAGTATTCCAGTTGTCAACAGATGGGTCAAGGCGTTAGGGAGCTATGGTGGATAAGCAAGGTTGTAAAGATAGGTTTTTAAATGACGACGGAATTTTGTAATATTTTCAACTGATCTAACACTAAGAGGGAGCATAGAAATAGAAACGGAACGTAATATAGAATATAATAAAATAAGATAGTTAAGATCATATTATTATTATTATTTTAATAAATAAACTAAGATTAATGTAAACAGCAATGCATTAGTCTAAAATGTATATAAAAAATAAATAAATAGATACATCAATAATAAATAAACGTTAAACATCAATCAGCTATGGTAAAACACTGTTAGTAATCGTCCAAGTTACATACTCGCTGCAGTGAACAGGTGAGTCTTCAACACATATTTAAATTATTCCAGTGATGTTTTTGCTGGTAACACTTGACGGCAGAGCGTTCCACACTGTTGCCGCTGCGTGAGCAAATGTACAGTCACCGGCTCTACTGCGTGTTCTCGGGACGACTGGAACATTGTAGTCGGCAGACCGATGACGTACGGCTGGCATGTAGGGGTAAGACCACATTTAAATTTTACATAGGCGACCATTATAACGTTTCCTTCATTTCCTGCTAAATTTGACGAAACATTTTCTTCAAAATTTCACAGCATATTTAACCTCCATTGACACAAGTGCTGTTTTCATAAAAAATCCACCCAAACCTGACACCCCTCAATTTCGCACCAATCTGGTGACGGATTTTGAAATATTGGTGCGTTCTGCAAAATAGCCACTGTGCGAATACGCGAGCGACTAGCGTATGTTTATTGCTAGCTCTTGAAAGATCTAATGTAGTAGTACATTCTGTATTCACTGGACTGACATGTGTCATGCCAAAGTGCTCAAAAAAATTCACATATGACACCAACATTGTATTTTCAAGGGCACTCTTTCGGTCGGTAATGACGGACGAATCCTTAATGTGGTCTTAGACACGCACGAGTTTCTGCATGTACATCCTCGCGCGCCAGGGGTCGCTGCTGATTACGTCAGTGCTAGCCAGCAGTGCCAGCCAGTAGTACCCCCTGGCTGATCGCTTTGCGAAACTCTGAATTTAAGCTCAGCCAATGAAATCGCTCACTAGATCAGTAGGTCATTTGGTCATAATAAAACTAATTTCAACCAACCGTGGCTCATGTTACATGCAATGTTTAGGAAGTAGAAGCAATTATTCGACAACACAATACCGCTCAGCTGCTCGTGTTAAATGGGTGAACGGGTCTTTCTTTATATATTGGGATTCCCAGAAGTCGTTTATCTGTGTTCAAATTGGGACGGGTATTTGCGCTGTTCTCACGGGTGGTGCAGTCGCGACTGGCGAAGTCAATTACTAGCTTGACTCAGCTAACTTCCGCACTTCACGTAGTGGATCAGCCAGGGCTAGTATTGCATGGCAAACAGCTCTGGCTTGCGAGGATGTTCATGTAGACCGGCGAGAGGTCTTCGTGCAGCGTCTTGACGTAAGCACAGCAATTTTTAATGTAATGCGCTGTTGAATAGGTTGCCAGTGCAGTTCGCGAAGAATAGGGGTTGCACTTTTACAACGAGCCTGTCGAGTGATAAGGCAAGCGGCCGCATCCTGGAGTCACTGCAATCGACCGATGTTATTGGTTGAGGTTACAGAACAGTAGAGTGTTGCAGTAGTCCAAACGGGATGTAATCATGGCATTCACTACCGCTGTCGGTTGGGTGAGATGACCGAAGCTGGATAGTTTTTCTTACAGGAGTAAGCAGTGAATGCAAATAAGAGGGTTGCTTACTGGACAGTGCCTTGTATGTACAGATCTTAAATATTGGTATTTGCTGAGATGCTAAATTATTCATTCTGGACAAGGTGTATACTCACCTTAATAAAACACATGACAATTTTCTCTTCGCCGATTTCTCATTGGCTTTTAATTTGATGCAGCCTCATATCATAGCCAATAAACGCACTTCTGCTTTTAATCTTGGAAACCAGCTTGTTGCCTGGTTTGTTGATTTTTTGCTGTGTCGTCCTCATTGTGTTTTTGTGAATGAGAATTTTTCTGACATGAGGTTGCACGCACGGGCTCGCCTCAGGTTGTTGTCTCTCACCCCTCCTATACATCTTGTACACTGACAGTTGTAGAAATGCTCACGCAGACAGGTTTTTAGTGAAATTTGCTGATGACAGTGCCTTACTTTCACATCTCTTTGGTCCTCAACAAGATCATGGCCCGGCACTACGAGATTTTGATGAGTGGTTGGTGTGATGACTCCTATTTATAGTTTAATGTATGTAAGACCAAGGAGTTAGTAATATATTTCAGAAAACACAGTCAAAGTCCTGAAAAAACCACAATTCATGATCAAGAGGTTGAAATTGTCATCAAGTACAAATACGTATGTACAGTGTTTGATAACAAAATTAGATGGGATGACAACACTGAAGTAATCGTTAAGAAATGTCAGCAGCGCCTGTACATTATTAGAAACCTAAATTAATTTTCTACTGATAAAACAATTTTAAACCTGTTTTACAAGTCTTTTATTGAGACTGTTCTTTGCTTTTCGTTTGTCTGCTGGTATTTCAACCGGAATGTTGACAACAAGAACAACTTACAGAAGATTGTACGTGTCAGCTCTAAAATAATCGGAGAGACTCAGAGAGACATCACTCAGTTTTGTGAAAAACAGGTACTTAGGAAGGCACATTCTATTTTTTGCCAATCATAGTCATGCTCTATATATTTGAGACTCTGCCGTCGGGTTGCCGTTTTAGGTGCCCATCTTGCAAACCGTAAGAAGTTATATTTTATTCCTGCTGCCATCAGTCTTTTTAACGATGTGAACTGAATGTAAAGAGTGTATATGTTCTATATATGTAGAGGTTACAGTGTGATAAATTATTCTTTTTGTGACTTTGATGACATAAACCAGTAATATGCTGTTACTTATGTTATATTTTAATATTATATATATATATATATATATATATATATATACATTTTGTAAACACTGTGCCCGCCCAAACGACAATGTAATTGCCATTACAGGGATGAATAAAGTTGTATTGTATTATACGATATCGTACAGGAACCCAACGCAAAGATTTCAAAAGTTGTACAGAGCGAGAAAAACGAGGAGACCTTGTTACTACCCTTTCCAGTAATTTTGTTAGCAATATTGTAAAGGAGGGAATTACTAGTCAAGTCAATAGTTTTAGCAACATAAATATTATATAGGACGAAGATCACAAATATGATTAAAAAAACAGCAGCGATACGTTTGAGAAGTGTGTTGTCGGAAATTGAAGTTACTAACAAAGATCACTCCTAGATTCCGCACCGAGGTTGCTGGCGTGATATGCAGATTCAAAATACGCGTTGGGAAAAAATCATCAAGATTACTGCGCTGCATTGGATCAATTCAGTTTTATTTGCATTTAATTTCAATTTGCTGTCAGTCATCCAATGGAAGATATCCAGGAAGCAATCACTACGCTGGTTAAGGGAGAGATTTTTATCCGGGGTAGCCAACGAAATGTAAATCTGAGTATCATCAGCATCAATATGAATAACAGAGCTCAGTGGCGTGCTGTAAAGAGTAAAAAGCAAAGGCCCAAAACAGAACCCTGGGGAACACTAAATAAAGTTGGCATTGCAGCTGAAAAGCAGTTCCCAATCTTTACAGTTTGGTATCTATCAGTTAGATATGAATAAAACCAGCTGAGAGATATGCCAGATATGTCGTATAACTTTAATAAACGTTCAATGAGAATGTTGAGATCAATCGTGCCAAACGCGGCAGAGAGAGCTAGTAAGGTATGTGCAGTCACTTAACTATTATTAATGTTCAAGTTAATGACATTGTTAACCTTTAAGTGCGCAGTTCTGTTGAACGAAACTGTATATATGCTGATTGTGACATATTAGTTAAGACATTTGTGTTAATGTGATACCTTAGACGACTTGCTACTACCTCTTCTAGTATATTGGAAATAAAGCTGAGGTTAGAAATGGGTATATAAATGTTTACGTCTTGTTTAGACAGAGCAAACATCAATGCTGTGAATCCGCATTTTGCCAATTTTGAGTTTTTTTTGCATCCCCTTGCATTCCAAATCAGAAATACACCTTTAAACCTGCCCACGTTTTTAATTGTGGGAGATTCATAAGCGATTTCCGGATATTGACATCGGAACACGGGTGGGGGTGCTGTTGGGGATTAATCGCCGGACATTCAGCGGTTCAGCAGTTCAGCAGGTCTCAACACGTCTCAACACGTCTCCCGTGGTGTCGCGCCTTTTTCGGATGATGACACTGGAAGACGGGGTGGGGGGGTGATGTTAGACATTTGAAGCGAAAGTCCGGGATATTTGCCTGTATTCCAGAAGACCAGGCGATACACCAAAAATCAAGGAGAATCCCGGAAGTGCCGTGAGAGTTGGCAGGTTACATCTCCCCGCGCACAGCCTAACGACTTCTTAGAAGCGTGTACTACTAACCTGTTCCACCCGTGGCATCGGCAAGGTTGAAAGCTTCAGGATGATTCTCCCGCGCAGATTTCTCCATCTTCGTGACCCCGTGATAACTCCAGTAGTAGCCAGCCAAGCTTGGGCGTACATTCACAGTAGTGTCCCAGCCGGTTTTATGGTACAGGTAGAGTAGATATGATTTCTTCCTCGTCGCGTCACCCACGAACACAAGTTGGAAAGTATTCGGCTGCAACGAGATACGCGGGTTTATTCCACATGACTCATCGCAATAAGCAACTTAGCAAGTTATGCATTATTGTGACTTGCAAATGAACTGACCAAAATCAGTTCATTACCACGCTAATGTGGTTGCACATAATCGTAGCAATATGTGTCGGTGAAGTGGCTGGAACTTTTGTTTTGTTGTTAGTGATATTATGACTGAATATCAATCTAAAAAGCATTTTGGTTGCACAATGTACAGGATAGTTGCACAAAGCCAAGCCAGTTTTACTTAGCAACAATGATGGCAATGACAAATAAGCACGCAGAAATATACACATACGCGCGTATACGTATGTGTGTGTGTGTGTGTGTGTATATATATATATATACATATATAAATATATATATATATATATATTTATATATATATACACACAAAACGTTCACACAAGGTCTTTTGGGGTATAATTTATATTTCATTATATCATGTTTTTCTTTAAGTCACTAATATACTGTTATGGTCACTAATAAACGACATGTCGGTGTAAACGCGAAATGAATTTGGGTAGTACAATTACGAAAACTCACTGTTTGGGAACACATTAAACGGGCTAAAAAATGCAAATCTCATATATTATGATCGTACAGTTGCGCAATTAATAAAGCATTACCTCTTTAATAAAAAATTGTTTTTGTGGATCCCGTTATATGTAACCTTCCTGGAAATGTTTATAATAAATACACGTTCGGTAGTGGCCTTTTTACTTTAATTCATCAACATAGTAATGGTGGTCTCTTGTCAGCTTCTGGCTGATTCCGGATGGTAGTGACAACCGTTAGTTTATATCCACCACCAACACTCCTTGTAGCAGAAACATTAAAAACCCATTTCTATTAAACGTAACCAAGTTTGTTCTTTGTATCAACTCAAACGCTGAGACTGATAGCATCTTACTTTTAAATAAGGGATACCGTCACGGAATCTTGGTCAGCTAGCGTACAATAAATATATTAGGGCGAAACTTTTCACAACAAACAATGAGTAAATAACTATATTAGGGCGAAAATGTTTATAACAAAACGCTTGATATAAGATATTTCAAGTAAATTCTTTAATAATTGATTAGCAGTTTAGGTGGAGAAACGAATTGTTTTCATCAATTATCACTAGGATAAAAATAACACTCGAACCAGTAGTATTTATAATACGAGGTACTTTTCAAAGTTCCCAAACTGGAAACAACGCGTACGCGGGGTTATTATGTCGATATTTTTTCATGGTCATTTGTGATCAATAAAACATAATTATAATCAACTAAATGCAGATAATTATATGAATTAGTCATACTAACATACAAAATGTGTGTGGGCGTTTCGTGAGAGCTACCCACACACACATACATACACGCACGCACGGACGAATATATATATACATATATATATATATATATATACATATATACGTATATATATATATATATACATGTATATATATATATATATACATGTATATATATATATATATATGAATACGTATATATATATATATATATATATGTATATATATAAGTATATATATATATATATATATATAAGTAGTATGTAGGTGCCACACAGGCACGCCCCGCCCCTTTTCAGACCTCGCTCTATGCATAAAAACGCGCTAATCGTTTTCAGGAACATACTTATAAAAAAAGATCAAAGGGTTTTGGTGACACTAAACGTTTTTGGGAACATACTTATAAAAAACGTGATTGATGGCCTGTCACTTTTGTTTGATGACCCTTCCCCTTGAGGCGCCCCCTAACGGTCATCCCAGTGACTATTTTAGCCCTAGCGGTCAACGTAGGACCTATCGATATATATATATATATATATATATGTAAGCCTGTATATAACCACAACGGTTATAGCGGCGCTGCGCTCTAAACCCATTGTGTGAAAATAACCCCGATGTACCCTATGTAGCAGCAGCAGCGGTGCGCGCTCGCAACAGCAGCCGTGGCCTATGATCCGACGGCCTAGTTTCTAAATATAACCATGCGGCTAGCCGGCTCTGTAACGGCGTTAATTTCAGCTGGCTGGCGTTATCAAAACGAATCCCATGCATGCGTTTAGCATTTAAAAGCTATACTCAGCCGCCGGCCTGTTAAGGCAGGATGTTTATATGCAGTGGATAGCCGAATGGACGCAAAATGGTGTAAGTTATGTTTTATACAGCCGGCGCTATCAAAACGAAACGAGGCGTATGCATGCGTTTAGCATTTAAAAGCTGTACTCAGCGGCGCGTTAAAGCAGGCTAGGCGGTGGATAGACGAATGAACGCAAAATGGTGTAAGTTATGTTTTATTAATAAAAGTCACGGTGGCGGCGTGAGCCAGGCGGTCGGGCCTGCGTAATGTTTGCTTGAGACAATTGGCTCAGGCGTGGTAGTCGAGCGGCGCGTGAGCTGTCCTTGTCAAACTGACGTTGCAACAATGTCGAGCGACCGGCTGGCACTAATGGTAAGTTAAATCCGCGTCGCTCGTATACTTCGTTAGCGGGGACTGGCGTATACCATAAGCCATCGCCCCCGCGTACGGCAAATGACGAGATGAGGCCGCCGTCGTAATCATCATCCGAATCGCTGTCGGCGATGAACGAGGTGGTGAGGAGGAAGTCGTCGTCTGACGGGCCCGGGAAGTCAGCTGGGTCATCGTCTGATCCCCGGAAGTCGACTGAGGGGATGACGGGTACTGCGAGGACGCGACAGACAGGCGTATCGTTGGCGATTCCCCGTGTCGGCAGGGTGATAGTCGGGCCACGTGGCGGCAGGTGGATTCTGTGAAATATGAATAACGCATTTGACTAATGAGGACCAGGATAATTAACGTTGTAATTAATATAAAAGTAATTAAAGAATATAAAGAATTACAGATAGGCTAAATAATAAGTTATAAAAGTAATTAATAAAGAATATAAAGAATTACAGATAGGAATTAACGCTGTAATAAATAATAAGTTATAAAAGTAAATTAATAAAGAATGAAAACTTACCGCTGTACTAAATAATAAGAAATAAATAGCCACGTCGCGGCAGATGGATTCTGTGAAATATGAATAACGCATTTGACTAATGAGGACCTAGGATAATTAACGTTGTAATTAATATAAAAGTAATTAAAGAATATAAAGAATTATAGATAGGCTAAATAATATTACTGAACATTCTTCAGGATAGTTCGTTTTCAAATTCGAAACTTTCATTTTTCATATCCAAGAATAATGTTAAATTACCTGGTACAGGCTTTCGTTGACGTGACACGTCAACGAAAGCCTCTACCAGGTAATTTAACATTATTCTTGGATATGAAAAATGAAAGTTTCGAATTTGAAAACGAACTATCCTGAAGAATGTTCAGTAATCTTAGGACAAAGTATGGACAAGAATGTGTCAAAGACGTGAGGAAACTCGAACAATTGACCAGAAAGGTTTCGCGCCACAGAAATCACCTTGTATTTACGCTACGTTGCAAAGACATCAATGTAACACCTCCCAGTCTCAGTCTGAAATGCCCGATAAACACGACGAATGCGAGGAGAATAGTGGACAAAGCCAGGAAGGAACTAGTGAGAGAGAGAATACGTGTCATAAACAACAAATTGGACACGTTTAAAGAGAAGAAACTCGCCCTAGAAACGAAGCTGTTTACTTCGTTGTCAAGGGAAGAACAACAAAACGTCACGCGCCACACCGCGCATGTCAGCGAGAGTACGCATGAGAAAACAAAATGGCGCCACCAACAACAAATTCGGCGCTTGGAAGCGAAGAGAGACAGAACAAACGAAGTTGACTTTACCGGAACACAGCTAAAAAGGTGGGTGATAAATCTGTCGAAATACAAACTGTCCGGGGCCCAGAATAAGATATTAGCGAAGGGACTAAATTACGCGGTAACGCCAAAAAAAGTACCAACCGGGGAGTTCGTCGTAGCGGCAGAACAAGCGACATGGAAACTACCACAAGAACAAAAAGACAAACTTCGTGCAGATATCGCGGGAGTTCTGAAATCAGCAAAAGTTCCAAAACAGAACCTAACCAGACAAGAAAGAACAGCCTTGAAAGAGCTGCAGAAGGAGAAGTCCATCACCATACTCCCAGCGGACAAGGGAAAGGCCACAGTCATCATGGAAACGAAAGAATACCAGGACAAAATGAAAGAAATGCTAAGTGACGAAGCGACATATGAGAAGTTAAAGAAGGATCCGACCAAGAAATATAAGGCAGAACTCATCAGAATGGTAAATTCCTTGGAGAAGGAGGGGAAGATCACCAAAGATCAGTACTGGTACTTATATCCTACGCTAGAAAAAGTACCACGGATGTATGGATCACCAAAAATCCACAAGGAGAAGGTGCCACTCAGACCAATTGTCGACTACACACAGACAATAGCATACAGAGTATCCAGAGAATTGGCCAACATACTACAACCACTTGTTGGAAAAACAGAACACCATACGGAAAATTCACAAGAATTGGTGAAAGAAATGACAAAGCTGAGAATGGAAGAAGGAGAATCATTTGTGTCATATGACGTTGTGTCACTATTCACGAAGACCCCAATCAGAGAAACTTGCAAAGTCATCAGAAAAAGACTAGAGAATGACAAGACACTAAAGAAGAGAACAAATATAAACGTAGACGACATCATGGAGTTGTTGAAATTTGTCTTGGAGACGACATACTTCAGATTTGGAGGAGAAATTTACCAACAGAAGTTTGGGGTAGCCATGGGCAGTCCAGTGTCCCCCATTGTTGTGAACCTGTACATGGAGGACCTGGAGCAGAAAATCATAGCCACAGCACCAGTCGATTGCCAACCGAGAAACTGGAAGCGATATGTGGACGATATAATTTGCCTGGTACACACAGGAAAGGCAAAGAAATTACAACAACACATGAACACTGTAGACCCCACAGGTAGCATCATTTTCACACGGGAAGACGAAGAGAACAACAGCATGCCCTTCTTGGATGCAAAGTTCACCAGAAAGGAAGATGGCAGTGTGAAGTCCACAGTGTACAGGAAGAAGACGCACACTGACCAATACCTGAATTTTGCATCCCACCACCCCAAACATCAGAAGTTGGGAGTTGTCAAAACCCTTATGAACAGGTGTGAGACAATAACTTCGGAGGAGGGGGACAAGAAAGAAGAGGTGGAACATCTGAGAGGAGCTCTAAGAGTATGTGGCTATCCGTCGTGGGCCTTGAAAAAGGCGACAGATAGCAGTAAGAAGAAAAAGACCAACAAAAAGACTAAGGACAAAAACTATCGGAGCCAAGTAGTCATCCCATACATAGAGGGGGTATCGGAGAGAGTACATCGAGTACTGAAAAAATATGGAGTAGCAACGGCCATGCGTCCCCACACCACCCTCAGACACCTGTTGGTACATCCCAAGGACAAAGTACAGCTAGAAGAACAGGGCGAACTGGTGTACCAAATACCGTGCAAGAATTGTGGTGGGGAATACATTGAGGAGACAGGAAGACTACTCAAAACAAGACTGGAGGAACACAGAAAGGACGTAGACAACACGAAAAATGAGAAATACACAATGAGCGGAAAAAAAAGATTGATGTCTACCATCAATAAATCCGCCCTTACAGACCATGCGACAACTGAAAACCATATCATAGACTGGGAGGGAGTGAAAATTGTTGACAAAGAACCCAACAGAAGAATTCGGCAAATCAAGGAAGCCATCTGGATCAGAAAAACCCAAACACCCATCAACAGAGACGAGGGCAATTACGAACTGCCTCACGTGTACGATGACGTCATTCAGCGTCATAGGTACTGATGAAGTCGACGTGACACGTCAACGAAAGCCTCTACCAGGTAATTTAACATTATTCTTGGATATGAAAAATGAAAGTTTCGAATTAGGCTAAATAATAAGTTATAAAAATAATTAATAAAGAATATAAAGAATTACAGATAGGATAATTAACGCTGTACTAAATAATGAGTTATAAAAGTTAATTAATAAAGAATGAAAACTTACCGCTGTACTAAATAATAAGAAATAAATAAATAAAAATAAACGTACCGCTGTTCGTTTGCGGCGGGAGCCTCTTGCGTAGCCGGCGACAAGGAAGCAGCCATGATTGAAAATGAGCAACGACCGTTGCATTATTTCCTAAAGTCAGTTATGCGTTAAGTGCGCATGCGCGAAAGTGACGTAAAACATCGAAGGCAAAGAGATCGAAATAGCAATAAACGAACATTTAAATGCATAAAATGAAGCGTTGTATACGCTTAGTTAGGACTCAGGCATATTGTGGAGTATTAATAATAGAGAAATTCGATGTGAAAGTCACATTTGACAACGAATGTACTAAAGTGAACGCTCATTTTTTTCCTGGCAATAACTAGAAACCGAATGGTGACGCAAACCAGCTGCGGCGCGCGTGACACTAATGGGGCGATAGCTTATCGCGATCGGAATGCGAAGCTAGAACAATGCCATTTCAAAAACAATACACGAACCATTAAAACATGAATTTAAGCGTTGTGTAGGATCAGTGGGGAGTAGGGAATTGTGTAGTGTCATAAGTTTATTGAAATTCGCTGTAAATAAACGTTTGTCAACGAACGCACTACATGACCGTTCATTTTTTTCCGAAAGCAAAAGACGTCGGATACTAGGCAGTTATGCGTTAGAACGCATGCGCGTAATGTTGTAATAGAACCGTAGACTAGGGCGTTATCCGTAAGTGCGCATGCGCTATATCCTGTGAGGGTATAAAGCGACTGAAAAATTGCTATTAGTGTATAACGCAAGGGGTCTGACTTTTACAGCTGCAACAGACGTCCTCCCAGCCGCAACATTGGCCGACGCTACAACCGAAATGAAAAAGGCTAAGACACCACGCAAGCAGTCGTCCAAGGCGGTGACTGGAGGCGGCCAGCAGGCATCGACGTCAGCCGGAGCAGCTGCTAAGCGCCCCGTGGTGCTTCTCGTCCCGTCAATAGGGCGTAAGCGAGGCGCCGACGAAGCATCTTTGGAGCAGCCAGCTGTCCGGAGTGCATCGCTCGATCGAGAGTGCAGCGCCGAGGTGTCGACGCGCGCCACATTGGTGAGTGTGAGGGAACTGGCGTGCGTTGAGAGTGGCGTCTATAAGCTTAAGACGCCGGTTCGTATTGAAGCGGTGTCTTATAAAGACAAGTGCACGTACAGGGGATGTGCCCGGTGCCGGCGCAAGTTGTTTCGGCAAGTCAAGGACGATCTTATGATATGTCGAACCCACGGTGAGCAGGGGGAGGGGAAGAGTTTCTTTGCGTTGCGCGTTATGGTGCTAGATGGTGAGGGCGACGAAGATGAGCTTTGGCTAACGCTGTTTGACACGCAAATGGCTAATCTAATTGAGTACAGGGCCGACTACTTGGAGGAATTAAGTGAGGAGGAACTGTGTGATACTGTGCTGGAATTAACAGGCACGAGAGTAGAGCTCAGTGTGCGTAAGACGACGTGGCAAGGCGAGCCGTCTTATACGGTGCGTACGCTGAAGAGATACGACGACGACGATGATGTCTAATGTGTTTTTCTTGTGTTTAGGAGTGCCTACTGTTGGTATCGTTGTTGACGCGTAAACCGACGAGTGACGAGATAGCCGAAGATTATATAATGGCATGGTGCTCAGTTTACGAAGTGGCGGCAAACTTTAAGCATGACAATTTTCTTCTGTAGGAGGTCCGGCGCGTGCTGCTGGACATGTTAGCGAACAACGAGAGGATGCGTGCAAGGTACGCGGAGGTTGCCGCGTTCGTACAAACGCTACTGGACCGGGAAGTGGCGCATAGTGAGACGATAGACGCTGTGCTTCTGGGTCGTGTTGCTAAAAAAAGGGCGGCGGACTAATCATGTGTGTATTTGTAGAGGGCGGAACGGCTTGAACGTGAAAACGCCGCTGAGGTAGCTGAGTTCGAGAGACTGCTACTGAACTACGACAATGCGGTGCGTGCAAAACTGTATGCGGAGGCGGCGTTCGTGGACGATAAGCGAGATGCGGCCTAATTATAATGCGTGTTTTGACAGTGAAGCTTAGTAGGACATGTTTTATGCTGTAGGGGTGCGTGCGTAGCGATAACGAGTTGGACGTTATCATCGAGGAGGCACTTGGCGTACCACACATCGAACCGCCGACGTACGACGACATACAGCACGCGCCGTCGCCAACACCGCCGGAAGTGATGCTAATACAACAACGTAAAGTCATCGCGTCGGGTCGGGGTCAGTTGGCCGGCCGCTATGAGCGGCATGCGATGGCCCTCTTCGCCGAGCAACTCGGTGAGACGATTCTGCAGAAGGCGCGCGAACGATGCGGCGCGTGCGAGGTCAATGAAGGATGCCCCTAAGTACATATGGTCGGCTATCGTGCGGGTCGGCTGACTCGTGTGTACACGCAGTGCTACGACAACGCGTCTGACCTCGTCACGCGACACTTCAACGCTGTGTTGGAGACGTGTCTACATCAATCGTTGATACCGACCTTCACGCGTCTCGTGCGTCTACTGCACGTTAAGGCGACCGGTCAGCAGCCGGGACGTGCGGGGGAACTCTATCTGGTCCAGTTCGTGTCGGACTGGCTGCTAGGCACGGACTGGCGCGATTTCATCAACAGCGCTCTACTAGAATCGGCCATTCACGTGTACGTCCAGTGCCGAAGCGGTCTCTAAGCCGCGTGAACATTACTGCTAGAAAAGTTGCTTTGTCGATTTATTTAAAAGCGCTTGTTTTAATAAAAATTGCGCTTTTGTTGCTAATAGAGGAAGAAGAAAACCTTGTACGGTACGCTTAATAAAACGTTGAAAATGTTTGTTCCGTTTCCGAGTTACTTAACAAAACACCACACCGCACCACAACATCGACCCACCACCACCATCCCACGTTACTTAACGCACTACTGCGCATGTCCACACGTCACATGTCCGTACAACATCCACCACCACCCCACGTTACTTAACGCACTACTGCGCATGTCCACACGTCACATGTCCGTACAACATCCACCACCACAGCACCCTGTTATAAAAGTGGTGCTCGAAAAAGTAGCAGCCAAAAGTATGCCGCCTCCTACTAGATGGCAATGTCCGAAATGCGGTACTTATTTCGCGCAACAATCGATGTTAGAGAGACACGCGAAGAGTTCGAAACGATGCGGGGATAGCGCGCTATGCGTAAAAACACGAGAGTGTCCGAAATGCGGCGTAACGTACAGTACGCGCGCCGTTATGCTCCGACACATGAGGGATACGTGCGGTCGTCGTCGGGAGGTGTTGCCACCTCCCGACGGTCCCAATGCACCGGTCGACAACGACGCTCTACAGCGCGTCGTGGACGAACATCGACGTAGCATAGAGACGTCGATAGCGCGCGGTACCGTACAGTCCCGCTACAACTATCGAATGATCGCCTGTACGAGTACGCGGGTGCTAGAACCGCGTCTGAGGTTTATGTTTCGCGAACAAAAGAACGCGTTTAAAATTATCGTGAGCTATGGTTTCGTGTTACGCCACAAGGTGTCGGGACGTTACCGCTATTTTCATTCGTCCTGTAACTGCTGCGGTCGTCTCCTCGAAACGCCCGCCCTCGTTACCGATAGCCGTTCCTTCGAACGCTTCCTCGACGTCGTGCGCACGACCGACGTACTACAGTACGTCATCGCGCAGCGTCCCGACTCGGGTGGGTGGTCGAGCTCGTAACGAACGCCACATACTTCGTGAACGCCATCCTAAACCATCCTATCGGGTGCGTTGGCACAGCGCTCCCCGCCTACGTGCGCAACAACAAGCACTTAGCGACGTTGACGAACGATCATCGGGGCACGCCCTACGACGATCATCTAAGCTTCTTCCGGTGCATCGGTATCCACCTGCAAGGCGGTCGACAACTCGGCGACCCGAGAATAATTTCGACCCTTTTAACGAGAGTCGCTAAACGACTGCACGCGCGCTACGCTTCGACGACGTCGAACGGCGTGCGCCTGAACGAACTGGAACGCGTGGAGACGGTTTTCGGCATCAACGTATCGACTGACGGAGGCCGGCGCCGCCAAACTAGTCCGCCGGTCGCTCGAAAAGCACCCCACGACCCTGAACGTCAACCTGTACGAGACGCTCTTTTCGTACATAACCGACCTGCGCGCGTACGCGAAAACGTACAAGTGCTCGAAATGCGGCAACACCCTCTGGCGGTCCCCGTGGCTATTACGGCGTCACGAAGCGACGTGCGAAGGTGGCGTTCGTCACGTGTTTCCCGGCGGCGTCTACCGACCGACGCCGTCCGTGTTTCAACGGCTCGACGACGAAGGCATCGACGTCGGCGGCGACGACGACCTGCGCTACTATCCGTACCGCGCGACCTTCGATTTTGAATGTTATTTTGCCGCCAACGATCTACCGCCGGATACCGACAAATGCCGGTGGCTAGCGCGACACGAACTGCTCAGCGTGAGCGTCGCGTAGAACGTGCCCGGACACGAAGCGGCGCGCTGTTACGTCACGACCGGTGATTCGGCCGAACTGGCGCGCCGCCTCATCGACGACCTGGAAGCCGTGAGCGCGGCGGCGTGCGCGGCTCTTCGCCCCCGCTATGACGCGGTCTTCGCGGCGCTCGACGCGCTCGACGACGACTTGCGGCGAAGACGGTGCGACGACGACGACAACGATGCGTCACCGTACGCCGCACTCGCCGACCGCCTGTGGACGCACCTTCGTCAAATGCCCGTACTGGGTTTCAACAGCGGTAAGTACGATTTGAATGTCGCCAAAAAGTACTTGACCCCACTGCTCATAACCGACGACGCGCAGCACACATCGTCGGCGTTCACCATTAAACGACAGAACAATTACATGTGCCTGACGACGTCGACGTTGAAATTCCTCGACCTAACTAATTACCTCGCGCCAGGTGTCAGCTACGAGCGCTATCTGAAAGCGTACGGCTGCGCGGCGACGAAGGGGTACTTTCCGTACGAGTATATCGACGCGTTGACGAGCCTGTATGAGACCGTCCTGCCGCCGCGCGAAACTTTCTACAGCCATCTGAAACGCGAGGGAATCTCCGCGGAGGCGTACAAAATACCGGGATTGACGTTGTTGTACCTATTCAACGAACTGCCGCTGTCAATCCATTTATCCCTGTTCAACGAACCGAACAAAGACCTGCACCGCCTACTGCAGTCGCTGATCGTCGGCGGCCCATCGATCATCTTCGCGCGTCATCACGAGGCCTGCGTGACGTCGATTCGAGGCGGCAACAACCCGTGTCGTTCGACAGTAGGCTACGACGCGAACGGCCTCTATCTATCGGCGATGATGCGGGAGATGCCGACGGGTTGGTACACGCGCAGACGCGCCGAGAACGGCTTTCGAGCGGAGCGCGTGCACCGCTACGGTCGTATGGCCGTGGAGTGGTTGACGTACGAGGCGGAACGGACCGACACTCGTATACGGCACCAGTTGAACGGACGCGAGAGGCGCGTCGGCAAGTACCGAGTCGACGGTTGGTGCGCCGCCACGCGAACGGCGTATCAATTTCACGGCTGCTACTTCCACGGCTGCCCGACGTGCCAGACGCACGTGACAACGAACGCCGTCAACGGTCGACCGATGACGACGCTGTACGCCGAGACGATCGCCGTGACGGCCTACCTACGCTGCCACGTCGACGTCGTCGTCGAAATGTGGGAGTGCCAGTGGCGAGCCGTGCGACCCCCCGCGGTGCCGACACCGCCCGACGCGTCACGATGGCAACCGGGGCGGCAGTGTACGCACCCGACGATACTGGAGGGTGTACGCGACGGCTCTCTGTTCGGCCTCGTGCAGTGCGATATCGCCGTGCCGGAAGCGCTGCGCGCCAAGTTCGCCGAAATGCAGCCCGTGTTCAAGAACGTCGATATCACGCGCGACGATCTCAGCCCGTTCATGCGCCGCTACGCCGAGTCGCACGACCTACTCACCCGACCTCAACGGACGCTCGTCGTTAGCTACTTCGGCACGGCGATCGTGCTCGCCACGCCCCTCCTACGCTGGTATCTGGAGTACGGGCTCGTCGTCGCGCGCATCTACCAGGTGATCGAGTACACGCCGATAGCGAGCTTTCGCCGCTTCGGCGATACGGTGTCGACGGCGCGACGCGAGGGCAACGTCGACACCGATAAATCGATCATCGCCGACACCTTTAAACTACTCGGCAACAGTTCGTAATGGAAGACGATTACGCGCGTCGATCGGCACCGGGATATCAAGTACGCCACGCCGATCGGTGCCTCGCAACTCGTCAACAATCGGCGCTTTCGGCAACTCGACGTCGTCGTCGACGACGAACTGTACGAGGTGGCGCTGAATAAGCGCACCGTCGTCTACGGCCTGCCTATCCAAATCGGCTATTTCATGTATCAATACGCGAAATTGAGAATGCTGGAGTTCTACTACGATTTCGTCGACGCCTACATTCCCCGTCCGCTCTTCCAGTACTGCGCTATGGACACCGACTCGGCGTATATCGCCCTAGCGGGCCACGACATCGACGCGCTCGTACCGGAAGCGCTGCGCGAACACTACTTCCGGAATCGTTCGCTCTGGTATCCGGCCGAATGCTGCGATGCGCAAGTGGACGCGTACGTACGATGCCGCGTCGCCGGACTGGCGTGGGACGGTGGGGGCGACTGCTGCGCGCGCCGATGTCTGTTCGATCGTCGAACGCCGGGTCTCTTCAAAGAAGAGTGGCGCGGCGACGGAATCGTGGTGCTGTGCATCAAAACGTACTACTGCTTCGGTGGCGACGACGGCGCGAAGTACAGCACGAAGGGTCTGAGCAAACGTCAGAACGCCGACATCGACGAGAACACTTTCCTCGCTGTACTGCGGCGACCGACGCAGCAGCGTCGGCTGGAACCGCGGCTTCCAGGTGAAAGACTCGTCCGTGTTGACGTACGTTCAAGAGCTCGCGGCGTTGAGCTACTTCTACGCTAAACGCCGCGTGCTCGACGACGGCGTCACCACGGCACCGATACTCGTCTAACTCGTATAACAACAACTAACTCGTCTAACTCGCCTAACCTACCCTAGGGGTGGGGGGCCGCCTAGGGGTAGGGTTCTGTATGTATGTATGTAGGGTAGGGTAATAAAACAAATTGCGTACATTCGTTTGTGATCGTTTTTTATTACTACTACTATACACGTAAAACGAAGCGTTAATGTGGCCTTAGTCAATCGAATACGAGACAGTCATTGTCCACCCGATTGGTGCCGAATAGGTTCTGGAACGACGTCAACGGCATGCCGCGACATCGGAGGAGTAGGTAGGCGACGCAATATTGTCCGCACACGTTAGAGACGACGCTCTGCAATCGCTTGTCGTTGTACGTCCACGCGTCGCCGCAGTGACGGTGCAGGAAGGCGCGGAAGTCGGCGTGCAACGGCGGCAGTCCGTACGAATCGAAGTACTCGCCGACGCCCCGCCGATCGACGTAGACGGCCACCCAATGCTCCGCCGGTTCGCCGCCGTCGTCGGTATTGCACACGAAGGCCATCGGGTAAGTGGCGGCGGTGGCGGTGGTAAGTAGCGCGTCTATAGGCACGACGCCGACTACGATGCGTTTAGCGTACGCGTCGCGTTCCAGGCGACGCATCAGTTGGAACGTATCCATGGTGGTTACGACGTACAGTCGTACAGGACGTTCCGGGTCCTGTCGATCTCCAACACCGTCTCGAATTCCGCGTACACGACGACGTTCATCGGTCGGGGTAGCGGCGTCGTGAACTGCATTTCAGCGCCCACGGTCCCCTGACGCACGACGTTGAAATGGTCCCCGTCGCAACAGTTGGGGGTCAGGTCGAAAGCGAAGACGGTGTAGCCGGCTTCGAAGTCCGAGCGCGATATGTCATTCCCCTCATCCTCGCCCCCCTTTCCGGTGGCCTCGAAGAGATTCATGTAGCTTCGTATGCACCTGTGGTGCGGGAAGTCCGGCTGCAGCGGCTTGCTCGGCACCTGACGTCCGTCGACGATGAGCGCGAGGAAGTTTATGTCGTTGTGCTGCGCGTTGAACGGATTTCTAGTGTAGTCTCCGTTATAGGCGGCGTTGTCGATCATCATCAGGATTATGTGTTTCGGAATCGCACCCATGTACAGGTTCTCGTGCGTGTGCGATAGCGTACCCGCCGTTATCGAGAACGACTTGCAGTCGACGCGGCGCATCGGAAACTTAGCCGTTCCCAAAGTCCACGCTTTGATGTGACCCAGCTGGACTTCCGGGTTCAACTTCACTTTTCGGACGTACAGGCAAATCGAGCGTATCACGATATGCCACCCCGGCGCGGCAGCCGGGCCCATGAGCGCGAAGCCGTCCTTCGAGTGGACCATGCGTATTTTCGTGTCGATGCCGCTCGGTAGGAGGAGGTTTAGCATAAACGCGTCGACGTGCAGGTGTCCCAACATCTCCACGTCGGCGCTGGCCGCCGTCAGGTCGCGCCGCGCTACGAACCCGGTGTTGTCGTCCCCGCGCGCGTTCATGTGTCTGGCGCTGTCTTTATACCACAACGACCCCGTGAGATGCGATCGTTTCGCGTCGCTACCGTAACTCAGCAGGGTCTCGATGTAGGCCCGGTACGCGTACGTATTGGTCGACGGTGTCACGAGCGTACCGTTCAGCGACACGTCGATTTGACTGAACATCGAATGGAGGAAATTGTTGACCGGCGCCACGTTGGCGCCGGCCGCCAATTCGGTACCGTCCCCCTGAACCACTTTGAAGCGGACGTACGTTTGAGGGCTCGCCAGGTCCGTATAGTCGTTACGCGACCCCGGAATGAGGAAATCGATAGGGCCGCCGGCGTCGAGAGCCGTCAGCGGTTGGTAGACGGTCCACTGACTGCTCTCGATGCTCTTCTGCGTCATCGGTCCGGTGAACAGGTCCAGTTCGGCCTTCACGCGCTCGCACGCTGTATTTACGAACGCCATCGTTACGCGTCGAATATATCGACCGGTCGACGCCCTCTCTTCCGTCTACTGACGGTCGTCGCCGTTCGACGCAGCTTCTTTATAGTTTTTTCCTCCTCTTCGTCGGCGCCGGCCCTTTCAATAGGCCGTCGAGAAGATCGACGCCGGCCTCCTTCGCGCGACGTTTTATCGACGGTTTCAGATTGCCGCCGCCGACGACGTCCCGCGCCACGTGCACGCCGGTTTTGAGAGCGCGTTTTCCCAACGCCATGGCGCCTCTCTTAAAAAGCGGCATAACGCTTCGAAAAAGGCTCCCGAAGATATTACCCAGACCATGTCCTCGTTGACCCCGACCACCGACGAAGACCGGCAGTTGACCGCCGACCTGTCGAACGTAGTAGTCCTCGTACGGGTTCGGCATGGTGGTTAAAACAATCTCGATTTACAGCGTCTGATGTGAAGCGTCGCCACTAGCTTCCCCCGCTCGAATGGTATCGGTTGACCGCAATCGTCTCTGATATCGACCTCGATCGTATCGAATTGATGCCGCAGCAGCTTCACGTATTGGACGCGGTCGAACGTTTCCGAAATAACGCTACCGTTCGTACCGAAGACGGCGATGTTTCGAAGGAGCGGCGCGTACACGTCACCGACGACGCGCGATTCCACGAGATCCGTGTACACGTACAGGGTGTCGACGCCCGCCTTCATATCCAACGTATTGCGACCTTCGTACGCGTACGTGTACGCGGCGGGGCTGGTCTCGATAAGGACACCGCCTTCCGGCTCGGGGCACATCATCGGAGGACTCCCGATAACGTTGTTATGTAAACCTAGCACGCTCTTCAGACGGCTCGTATCGGGTAGGGTAAAGGTGACACCCGACGACATACGCAGCGTCATTTGGTTAGAGACGCCGCTGTACTCTAGACGCACCTTGACCTTATCGGTGCACAATTTCATTAGCGCCTCGTTGAGCTCGCCCTGCAGCACGTAAACGTTGTTGTAGAAACCGTGAGTAATCGTACCCTGTCGGTATATCCCGACACCGTCCGTGGTCGTGAAAAGACCCGGCCCGCCCCGCGGGGCCGACAGGTAGAAGGTGGCGTCCGCCTCTCTCACGTTGTACCACGTGTGCGGGTACTGTAGCGTCACCAGTCCGCATTCCCATTCGCCTCCTGGCAGGTCGAAACGTCGCGGCACCGTCGTGATGTAGTGCGTCAACGTGTTTTCGGGGTGCCGCTTCATAGACGCGTTGCTCGGTAGCGTCAGGTAAAAGTCAGACGATACCGCCATCGTCGTGTCTTCGTCGTCGACCGCCGCTCATAGACGGACTCGGGAGGAGGTAACCGAGACAGCTGCTCAACAGCGCCGTCCACAGGTTGGAATCGCCTTGACCCCGCGTCAGATTGTATATACTAACGGCGATGACGAAGTACAAGACGATGACCTGACAGAGGAATACGATTTCGGCCTTTGGGCATTCGTTACCGCAGAGCCGCCATGGAACGGGTTCGTGGACGATGGAGTCGTCGGCGTTCTCGGCGGCGTCGACGGAGTCCTCGTTGGTAGTCTTCGTCGGCTGCTCTGAACCAGTAGCGGCGTACACGGAGTCCTCGTTGGTAGTCTTCTTCGTCGGCTCGTCCCTCGTCGTCGTCGTCGCCTCGTCGATCATCATCACGCCACTGCGGTCTGCGGCTACAGCAGGGCCCCTTATACGGGAGGAGCGACGTTCCCCTGCATAAGCACGACTCGTGCAGCCGCCAGCATTCCTCGTGGCGCGTCCAACGTATGCCGCCGGCGCGCTATTATAGGGCAACGAGCGCTGCGGCGTCGATCCAACTATTGAAGGAGGCCGGGTAACCGCTCCATTTTACGAGCGCCTCCGACCCGCCGCCGCGCCGACGACGACGACGCTGCAGAACCGCCTCCACGCGATATAGTTTGTCCTTCGGAAAGACTACGCGTTGTACTTTCTGTTCGTAGAAGGCGCCCTCTACCGGTGTCCCGGCGTCGTCCTTCAGGCGATAAACGGGCGGTTCGGACGGGTGCACCTCTACGACGGTGAAGAGCTCCTCGCTCCAGTTAGCAATGTATCCTTTTTTGAATTGACCCCTCGTCTTACTGATACGCACGCGATCTCCTTCGCGAAGTTTCGTTTTTTACGCCATACGTCCTCCTGATTCGTCGCGTCGACGCTCGCCGGCGTCCTACCGATGCTTCGATGATAGGCGTTGTTGTACGAATGCACGAAATCCGGTAACTCCTCTACGTAGCGCAGCGTCTCGTGTTTCGTAAAATAACGCCACATGCGCGTCTTCAAAGTCCGATTGATGCGTTCCACGACGCTCGCTTTAGTCTCCTCGTTATGCGTCACGAAATGATGAACGCCGTGATTCTTTAGGAACGTTTGCAGGGGTCGGTTCAGAAACTCGGTCCCCTTATCGGTCTGCAGCGCGTTCGGCGGCTGTTGCGCGCCGTTCAGCAGACGCGCGAAGGCCGCGACGAGCGACGCGCCGGACTTACTCTTCAAAGGAACGCACCACGCCCGCTTCGAAAACACGTCGATGACCGTCAATAGGAATGTTATACCGTCGTTGTGTTTTTTTAACCTAGTCAAGTCGACCAGATCGGCTTGCCACTGCTGGTTTTGACCGCCCACGATGACGCAACGTCGTTTGAAACGTCGTTTAACCGGTTTGTGTAGGGTATAAGCGTCCTGCGCCGCTAGCCACCTCTCGACGTCCTGTCGTCGTCGTCCCCCCTTTGACGCCCGATGCAACGCGTCGACGCCTCCGTAACTGCCCGCCCGTTTCGGATCGAAGTAGAGTTCATTCAGTTCATCGTCGTCGTTTCGTTGTCGAAGGTTTCGTTTTGGACGACGACGACGACTCCACCCGGACACCATAACGACGACGACGACCAATGAACGACGAATATTATATAGAGAGCGATAACCGTGATGACGAGACCGACGATGACCGTTCGTTGTGTCGGCGGCATCGTCACGCCGATTCCCACGTCACGACGTCCAACGCTCGTTGTCTCTTTCTAGAGCCAGTACGTCGTCTTCGTGCCGCCTTCCCCGTTGAACTGACCGCCGACTCCTCCGACTCCTCTTCTCTTTGGTGCCGCCGCCGTCGCTCCATGTACTCCCGATAGCGCGGGTTGCCGACGAACTCCATAGGAATGTTCATACCCTTCAGGCGCCACCCGAACTCTCGCCATCCTAGGGGCTGTATCGTCTTCGTTCTCGTTCGCATGAGATCGTTCACTAGATCGACCATGTTACTCCCCGCGATCGTTTTACCGTCGTACACGAATTCGCCGCGGTCGTTCCATCGACACAACGGATCGGCTTTCATTTTCGCGATAAGGAGAATCGCCTTCCCTTTCAGCGTTTTCGGCATGCTGGCTACGATTTCGCCCTCTACGGCCTCCGACGATGGCGCCACCGCCGCCGCCGCCGCGGGCTGTATCTCGCCGCCGCCGTCGGCGTTGACCATCGTCACGCGTACCGGTTGCGCCGCTCGAGCTGCCTCTATAGTGTTGTAGCGACTCAGCAGTTGATTGTACGACGCCACCTTATCGCGTTCGGATAAATCCGATCGCTCTAGAATGTCCTTCATGTCGCTGTCCAGGCTACTCAGCACACGTGATCGGGGCGTGCTGCTCGACGGCTGTGGTGGTGGTGGTAGGAGGCGTTCCATCAATCGCGGGTCGACCAACGCCATCTTCTTTGCGTACTGCATCGATTAACCCCCGATGACCTGTTTGAGTAGTGGCAGGAGAACGGTGCTCGCTAACGGTGCTAGCAGGGCCGTCAGAAAGCCACCCGCCCCCATTTGCAAGATGGCATGCTTCCGCTTCACCGGAATTCGTTTATTGACCAGGTCACGCAGGTGATCTCTGTATTTCGTCAACACGCGTTTCTGCTTCGGCGACACCTTCACGTTTCCTCTCAGAATATTGTACGCGCAATCGCACAGACTACATATGAGACCGACCTCCGAGTGGGCGAGCACGGCTTTTCGCAGTTCGATGTTCCGCTTATGTCTATCCAACAGCTGCAGGGCGAAAATGTGTCTCTTCACGCGTTGTTCCGACACCGTCGGCGCCACCTTTGGTCGTCGCTTCGCCGCTACCACCGCGCGACGTCCCGTCATAACGACTAATAAGCGTACGCGGCGACGTCCCTCTCTACTTATAGTTGGCCACCCTTCCGTACGCAGACGTATTGAAGGGGGTCGTCTGGAAATATACACGTACGCAGGCGCATGTACTCTTCCGTTTCCTGTTTCAGATCCACGAAGAGATAGCCGTACGCCGTCGACGTCGCGTCTTTGAAAGCCTCTATCATGTAGTTGACCTTTCCCGGGACCCTAACGGCGTTCCAGTCGGTTCCCGTTCTCTTTTTTCGAATTCCGTAACTGAGTCGTTTCGCTAAATAGGGCGATCGCGTCTTTTTTATACACGCGGCGCATTCGAGGTCTTCGTTGAATATCGCTTTCCTATACTGATAGGCTTGCTCGACGGATCGGAAGGTCCGACCGTACGCCGTCAATCGGTTCGCGTACATATTCGACAGGAACGAGCGCGAGCCGCCAAACTTTATAGTAGGACCCATGACTACCGATAAACCGCTACCGGCACCGCTTATATAGAACGTTGGCGCATCTAAAAAAGGGCCGACGTCCGGATTCGGACCCGGAATCTTGCGATCCCTAGTCGAACGCTCTCCCAGGAGAGCTAATCCGGCGCCGGCGTCTATGAGTGGTTTTATCTCGGTTATATACGACGACGACGTAACTAAGGACGCTATATTCGGTAGGTCCTATGTTGACCGCTAGGGCTAAAATAGTCACTGGGATGACCATTAGGGGGCGCCTCAAGGGGAAGGGTCATCAATCAAAAGTGACAGGCCATCAATCACGTTTTTTATAAGTATGTTCCCGAAAACGTTTAGTGTCACCAAAACCCTTTGATCTTTTTTTTATAAGTATGTTCCCGAAAACGATTAGCGCGTTTTTTATGCATAGAGCGAGGTCTGAAAAGGGGCGGGGCGTGCCTGTGTGGCACCTACATACTACTTATATATATACTTATATACACAGAAACACACACATATATATATATATAATATATATAGATATTGATATATATATATATATATACGTATGTATATATATATATATATATATATACGTATATATAATATATAGTAGTAGTAGTATTAGCTTACTTGATCTCGGCTGGCGTCGAAGTCGAGTCGGGGTAACATGTTAACCCATGTAACCACCAGCACCCACGTGGGAGTCATTGATTCACCAGAATATTTCTCGACCTCTTGTTTCACCCGTTCCAGTACGGCGTCCACTTTCGCCTGCTCTGCGTCATCAGAAGCCGTCTTCTCGCTGCTGTACTCTTGGTAGTACGTCGACCCGGTGGAACAGTCGTTGTCCGTATACAGCGGGGCGAACACACCAAAGCCATGCTTGTAAGCCAGTCCCTTAGATCGTGCACTCAACCCATCCTTTAGCTTATTGAAATCTTCGGATGGAATTCTGACGTTATACCTCTGTTCAAATGCCACGTAGCCGTTTGTGTATATCTGCAAGACAAAAACCACAATGACTTATAACAGGATGCACTGACATTTTAATAACTGAAGTTACAATTCTTAATAGTTACATTTAATTTACCTGGCCATAACAATCAAGAAAGTAGAAATCTTAATTTCTGACAAGTAAAAATGTATGCCAGATTCACTACAACACACGTTGTGCGGCGTATACAGAAATACGACACATCAAATACAAGAGGCAGTATCCAGATGGCGGGATGAGGCTTGACGGACGAGGAGTAAGTCCTTTTTAAACTGTTCTGCGTACTACGATATATAGAAAGTATACACGCAAATGACGACAAGTCTAGTGCAATAACCCATAACATTCCACACCCATAAAATCTCCGAATCTTAAAGTGAAGCCTTCTTGTGATTTCAATTATACGCAAATCCCCAAAAAGGTTTAACAAATGTAGGAAATATGATAATATGCTTGTGTCTACGTTTCGAGCTACAGCACCGGTCTATACTTTAGTGGTTCTAAACAGATTGGAGTATGCTTCATGTTTTAACATTTCAAATTCTAAGCCCCATACATTGGTGATTGTAATTGTATTTAAATATCCGGTGAAGAGAGGTCAAAATCCTACAACAGACATACATAATTTACACACACGCACGCATACACGCAGGCACGCCCCCCCCCGCGCCCCCCCCCCCCCACACACAGAAATATCAAAAGGCAGGTGTTTCTGTGACATGCAAAATAAGTGGTGACGATGAGCTACATGTTACAGCAATTTCTATAATTATCTATCTTAATTTATGATATTGATAATTAATACAGCAGTACGATTATAACACGTTAGGTTATATGCTAGACATTGATTGGTTGAGTGGCTTGAGATGGACCAGTGACCAGTCCATTCTGACAGCAACTAACTCACCACAAATCTGTCTGTTTTCTTGTCGTATATATACACGTGGCGGTACAGAAGCGGTTTCGATAAGCCGAATTTGGAAGGTGGACATCCGACTTTCTTGTCTCCTTGGTCATCCCCGTAAGGATACAGTATGGCGTGATCCCCTGTAGTAACAAGGGCAACAGAAGCAAACAGCTTAACGATTTGTGCAAATTACATCGCGCTATATACTCGTGCAAACGTACTTGAGAGTGCACACGCAATACGATCGGCGTGTTCTGCCTTGCACGAGTAGCAAGGCGACAGTCTACGAG
Source organism: Escarpia spicata (assembly GCA_963995525.1). Classification (NCBI taxonomy): domain Eukaryota; kingdom Metazoa; phylum Annelida; class Polychaeta; order Sabellida; family Siboglinidae; genus Escarpia; species Escarpia spicata. The sequence continues at coordinate 51,310,703 of OZ023209.1, forward strand.
ACATTAGTTCTGGAATCAGGTTCAAGGTGCAACGTACGTGATTTCCGGTCGTGTTAGTTTCACTTACTTGAGTTCTGGTTTTGTGACTTCCGGTTTGACATAACATCATTCATTTGGTCAGGAACCTAACTTTAAGTATCTAACATTAACCCTATATCTTAGCCCATCTAAGTATCACTATAATGAGGGCGGAAACAATGGATACGTGTTTTTTGCGAGAATGTTGTGTATGGCATCAAATACAACTATACAAGATTATATCTAGAGAATCTGAAAAGAAACACCAAGTGAACCAGTGAATTACCACTCTCGAAGGCGCTACCAACTAGAGGCGACACCACTTGACATCATACCTAACATTGTTGACAAAAATATCCTGTTTCCGTCCACACAATATAGCAAATACAAAGTAAAGGTAAGTTCTTTCATAGCGCAGTGTCGTCCTCGGGAATGCACAAAGTGCTTTATACTTTACTCCCTGGCAGACCTGTTCAATCGAACACCATCTCGACTTCCCTGGGAATTATACTACAGAAAACATACGTTGATGCTCTGCCGCGCGTTTTCCTCTTCCGGTGATACAATATGTGTTATCAAACCCGGTCAGTGCAATGAAAATAGACATTAACAGGCATTTGCAGTTGTTGACCCCAAGATCATGTGCAATACCATTCACATCGACGTATCTGAATGATTTCAGTGTGCTGATCGCTAGCACAACACAGCATGAGGTGCTGTGCTCATGTTCAACAAACATAGAGTGGCTGTCACTGTGTACACGCGAGGAGGCTGACACCAGACTGTTTTTTGTCGATATGTCGTCACCATCTAGCTAAGACATATCTTAGCAGTTACGCATTCATTTAGCTGTTGAAATAGTTATTTCTTGTTGTCATTAGCTCGCAAGGGTTCTGGCGGGTAACTTCTTCTGACCTTCAACTCGTCTCCTTGTCCCTTGTGCCCTGACTCGACGAACATCCAAACCGATGTCAATGCAACAAACATAACCGATCAACTATATCATGACCATATCCTAATGTATTCCATGAACATTGATGCATAGTGATCAAATATGTTATAATTAGCAGGCTGGAGGATGTTAGCACGAAATGTGCAATCAACGCATGATAACCAAGCGTTCGTGCTCCAGCGAGCTAGTGCCTTCATTGTTAACGCCATGTACAGCATGTACTGTACTAGGCAAACAATGAGCACCAAATTTCCAGTCATACCTTATAATGTCACTGTTTCCCACAACAATATACATGTTAATGATAAAAACAGTTGAAATTTAATTATAATGAAAAGACCGTGTGACCGGTGTAACCTGTTGCACGAGTGACGTCACGTATCTGCGCCTTCGGACGTTTCAGGAAAACATACATTACCAGATTTCCAACTTTAATTGGTCACTGTTTAAAACCAATTTTATCAATCTTTTGGCAAACATGTGGCTTCGGATTTGTGATACATTGAATAACACATATGTACAAGTATATTTACATAGTTATCTGGAAGAAAACATCTGGACAAGATACGACCTTTAACATACATATTATACAGTTTTGACCGTCTGCTAAATTTGCTTTATTTCCTCGAACAAATAAAATATTTTCATGATTGGGAATCAAAATCAATGACAGATTTAGCTCTTCGCTCTTTTTTGTTATACAATTTCAAATTATTGGTTACATGTTCTTTCCTCCTTTAGAATCGATTAGAGTTCATGTCATTAGTTGGCATTTCAATGGAAGTCGCGTTTATATAGTATATATTTATGCAATGAATGTATCATTACCTTTTTAATGAAACGTTGTTTGTGGTAATCCCACTAGCCTTCCTAGAGATGCTTAAAATAAGTATACGCTCGGTATCGCCGAATGGCATTTTTCCACGTACATTTATCAAAATAGTAATACTGGTCATAAACGGTGTTTATTTCGCGTTGGTCGGCTTCTGGCTGATTCCGGATGATAGTGTCAGGCATAAATTTATATCTATCACCAATTAGATTTCTTTTAAATACTGCACTCATTATAGCAGAAACCTTTATACAACAATTTCTATTAAACAAAACCAAGTTTGGCATTTGTGTCAATTGAAACGTCAAGCTTAATAGCATCTTAATTTTTAGATAATCAGAATCGTCACGGAATCTTGGACAGCTACCTTTACAATAAACACATTAGGATGCACATCACACAACAAATCATATGATGTAAGATATTTCAAGTAAAATCTTTAATGAATGATTAGCCGTTGAGGCGGCGGTAATAATTGTTTGTTTTGTTCTGATCCATCCATCTCAACACCGATGAAAAACCCTCGTAGCAGCGGTCTTTATATCACGAGGTACTTCTTACCTTTAGTATTTTCCCACCGGCGCGATGGCATGCACGTTCCTAATGCATTGCCTAACTGGGTTAAAAGAACTAACCTGTCATTATTACCAACTCTTCTTCCGTAACTTCCAATATCTGAAATGTGTTTTACATGATTGCATAGAGTGTCCTACAGTTCGTCATGGTGGTTCCACGTTTAGTTGTTTGTTTCTACATGTATAGGGCGTGGTGGCGTAGTGTTTAGAACGACTGCGTTATACAAGAACGTTCCTCTTAGTCGTTGTGCTGAAACTGTAACGCGGCCAAATGGTTCCCAGAGCAGATGTGTTTCTGTAATAATTAACAAGTCTGCCAGGAAGTGAAATGTAAAGTGCGCAGAAGTGTCACACGGACTAGACACTGCGCTATATAATAACGAGAACTATCCTCTTCTTCTTAATTGCTCCTCCCACTCCTTCTCACCGGCCCCTCCACAGGCCTGCCTCCAGTCAGATCCAGCACGACCGTAAATGTGACCACTAAAGATCCAGCACGACCGTAAATGTGACCATTAATCTGTAGTATATACTGAACATAATATTCTCGATGTTTTACACCTGCCATTTGTTTGCGTTTGGCGTATGGCTTTATTCATATTTAAGCTTCCCTCTAATGTGCCCGTTTTTCGTAGTGAATGCAAAAAGTTCAACCGCAACGTATTTGGGATTCTGGTAATATAAGGAGTTTTTAGCAGAATATTTCTGTCGATCACCCCTTCCAATAGCATGACTGTTATGATTGTGCTGCATTTGTATTTCATGTTTCACACACACACACACACACACACACACACACACACACACACACACACACACACACACACACACACACACACACACACACACACACACACACACACACACACACACACACACACACACACACACACACACACACACACACACACACACACACACACACACACACACACACACACACACACACACACACACACACACCACACACACTTTATGACGCCTCGGTATAAGCACCCTATGCCCGACGCAACGCTTCCTTTTTCGGTCACGGAGCGGTTAACGACCGATGTTTTACATAATGGAATGGCTTTATCAACTTAACGTTCAAACACGCAAGCTTAACGAAGGCGATTCAATGCAATATCCATAATGCTGCAAGACCCTTCATGCGATCCGTTTGGACCGAGTTTACAGAAGAAAGGGAACAGGGCTCAAGGAAAAGAGAAAAATCTGAAATGTTGCTGCAACACACCATCCAATCTAGCATATTACGAAATTCCCGTTTATCTTACGTACAGCACATTCCAATTGATGCTATCAATCAGAAATGCTTACCTGGATTTGTGGTTGTCGGTTCCGTTGTTGTTCGTTCAACAGTTGTCGTTGTTGGCTCTGGCTCAGTGGTTGTTGTTGGTTCAGTGGCTATCGGTGTTGTCGATGTTGGCGTTGTTGACTCTGGCTCTGTTGTTGTTGTTGTTGGTTCAGTGGCGGTCGGTGTTGTCGTTGTTGTCGTTGATGGCTGTGGCTCAGTGATTGTTGTTGGTTCAGTGGCTGCCTGTGTTGTCGTTGTTGACTCTGGCTCTGTTGTTGTCGTTGGTTCAGTAGCGGCCGGTGATGTCGTTGTTGGCTCTGGCTCAGTGGTTGTTGTTGGTTGAGTGGCTGCCTCTGTTGTCGTTGTTGACTCTGGCTCTGTTGTTGTCGTTGGTTCAGTAGCGGTCGGTGTTGTCATTTTTGGCTCTGGCTCAGTGGTTGTTGTTGGTTCAGTGGATATCGGTGTTGTCATTGTTGGCGTTGATGGCTCTGGCTCAGTGGTTGTTGTTGGTTGAGTGGCTGCCTGTGTTGTCGTTGTTGACTCTGGCTCTGTTGTTGTTGTTGGTTCAGTGGCGGTCGGTGTTGTCATTGCTGGCTCTGGCTCAGTGATTGTTGTTGATTCTGTGGCTATCGGTGTTGTCGTTGTTGGTGTTGATGGCTCTGGCTCAGTGGTTGTTGTTGGTTGAGTGGCTGTCTGTCCTGTCGTTGATGACTCTGACTTAGTTGTTGTTGTTGGTTCAGTGGCGGTCGGTGTTGTCGTTGTTGGCGTTGATGGCTCTGGCTCAGTGGTTGTTGTTGGTTGAGTGGCTGCCTCGTTTGTCGTTGTTGACTCTGGCTCTGTTGTTGTTGTAGGTTCAGTGGTGGTCGGTGTTATCGTTGTTGGCTCTGGCTCAGTGGTTGTTGTTGGTTCAGTGGCTATCTCTGTTGTCGTTGTTGGCGTTGATGGCTCTGGCTCAGTGGTTGTTGTTGGTTGAGTGGCTGCCTGTGTTGTCGTTGTTGACTCTGGCTCTGTTATTGTTGTTGGTTCAGTGGCGGTCGGTGTTGTCGTTGTTGGCGTTGTTGACTCTGGCTCTGTTGTTGTTGTTGATTCAGTGGCGGTCGGTGTTGTCGTTGTTGGCTCTGGGTCAGTGGTTGTTGTTGGTTCAGTGGCTATCGGTGTTGTCGTTATTGTCGTTGATGTATCTGGTTCAGTGGTTGTTGTTGGTTCAGTGGCTGCCTGTGTTGTCGTTGTTGACTCTGGCTCTGTTGTTGTGGTTGGTTCAGTAGCGGTCGGTGTTGTCGTTGTTGTCTCTGGCTCTGTGGTTGTTGTTGGTTGAGTGGCTGCCTCTGTTGTCGTTGTTGACTCTGGCTCTGTTTTTGTTGTTGGTTCAGTAGCGGTCGGTGTTGTCGTTGTAGGCTCTGGCTCAGTGGTTGTTGTTGGTTCAGTGGTTATCGGTGTTATCATTTTTGGCGTTGATGGCTCTGGCTCAGTGTTTGTTGTTGGTTGAGTGGCTGCCTCTGTTGTCGTTGTTGACTCTGGCTCTGTTGTTGTTGTTGGTTCAGTGGCGGTCGGTGTTGTCGTTGATGGCTCTGGCTCAGAAGTTGCTGTTGGTTGAGTGGCTGCCTCTGTTGTCGTTGTTGACTCTTTTGTTGTTGTTGGTTCAGTGGCGGTCAGTGTTGTCGTTGTTGGCTCTGGCTTAGTGTTTGTTGTTGGTTCAGTGGCTATCTGTGTTGTCGTTGTTGGCGTTGATGGCTCTGGCTCAGTGGTTGTTGTTGGTTCAGTGGCTGCCTGTGTTGTCGTTGTTGACTCTGGCTCTGTTGTTGTTGTTGGTTCAGTGGCGCTCGGTGTTGTCGTTGTTGGCGTTGATGGCTCTGGCTCAGTGGTTGTTGTTGGTTCAGTGGCTGCCTGTGTTGTCGTTGTTGACTCTGGCTCTGTTGTTGTTGTTGGTTCAGTGGCGCTCGGTGTTGTCGTTGTTGGCGTTGATGGCTCTGGCTCAGTGGTTGTTGTTGGTTGAGTGGCTGCCTCTGTTGTCGTTTTTGACTCTGGCTCTGTTGTTGTTGTTGGTTCAGTGGCGGTTGGTGTTGTCGTTGTTGGCTCTGGCTCAGTGGTTGTTATTGGTTCAGTGGCTATCGGTGTTGTCGTTGTTGGCGTTGATGGCTCTGGCTCAGTGGTTGTTATTGGTTCAGTGGCTATCGGTGTTGTCGTTGTTGGCGTTAATGGCTCTGGCTCAGTGGTTGTTGTTGGTTCAGTGGCTATCGGTGTTTTCGTTGTTGTCGTTGTTGGCTCTGGCTCAGTGGTTGTTTTGGGTTCATCGGGTGCCGGTGGTGAAGTTGTTGACTCTGGGTCAGATTAATTAAATAATCATATAATTGAAGTAGTTTACCATGTGGCACTATGCGCATATTTTATACAGCATAGAGTACAGTATACGATTTTTGTTGTAGAAGGAATTTCGTGATCGTCACACAGGACGACTTATGGACATATTGCATCGTTCAAAACAGTACGAAGCCATGTATCTCAGGTAAAATGTCGTTCTTTGATGGATAAAAGTATGAAAATGGACTATATTATGTAAAGTCTCTCGTCGAATCCGACTAGTTCTGGATCCATGTCAGATGTTGTGTTACTTCATAAATACAATACATACATAAATACATACATACATATTTATACATACATACATACATACATACATACATACTTACATACTTACATACTTACATACTTACATATATACATACATTATATACGTACATACACGCGTATACATAATGCATAAATACATACATACATAAGAATGTGCACACGTACGTTCTCACGCACGCACTCACATACATGCGATACCGCATACACACTCACAAATGCAATCACGCACGATCGCTCGCTCGCTCGTTCACACGCGCGCAGGCGCGGGCGCGCACGCACGCACACTCACTTAGGTACGTTGACGCACGAACACACACACGCATAAACACACTCACACACCACTCATACGTCATGGAAGCTAGTAAAAAATTACCGGTAATGACTTGGATATTGACATGGAAACCTCCACCTTCACCGTCAGTGACAAACTGCCACGATGTCTTGTCTTCCGTTTGACTCGATCCTAATTAAACATGGCAACATATTTCATTTCAATGTAATAATAGTATTAAAGCCAAGCATTACGAATACGTATATCGACAAAACACCGAATTTTCATTGATATTTTCGGTTGAGAAAGGAATGACCTACAGTGCGATTATTTGTAAATTTGACATTTTGGCATGTTATAATGCCTTTTGATAAAGGAACCTGGTTGCCGCATTTTGCGATTTTTTAATCAAGTTGGAAAAATAGTAAAAAAATTCTTTATCAGTCGTAATATCTATTCCGCAAAGTAGTCTGGGTGATTAATGACTTTTGAGTTATTTCTAGCCCTCTCTCTCTCTTTTTCAGTTTTTTTTTTCTCTCGCTCTCTGTCTCCCCCCCCCTCTCTCTCTCTCTCAGACACACGCACACACGCACACACGCACACACGCACACACGCACACACGCACACACGCACACACGCACACACGCACACACGCACACACGCACACACGCACACACGCACACACGCACACACGTGCAACCATGAACAAGCGATCCTATTTTTTGAGTTTCACTGGTACAAACAAGACGTTTACCTGCCGTCAGAAGCGATGCCACAATTATCAGCACCATCACGACGTGAGGCGACGTCTGTTTAATCCTGGCCTTGTTCATGTTACTGGAAAAACAAGAACAATTACATACATACAGTTCTAATGTTCATCGCAGTTACTGCCGTTATTCATGTACATTTGTGCCATATTTTATGCATGGCCATCTCATAATAAGTCTACATGAAAAAAGAAACCCTACGATACCGCTGACATATTTTGTTAATTTGTTTCGCTTTTCTGGTGTCAGAGTCAGAGTGTAGTATCACTGTGAAATTCCTAGTTCGGTGTTCCGCAGAGGCAAGCTGATAATAAACATTAACAAGATTTAACAAGATTGCCACCTCGAGAATTAACTCTAGGTGGCAGGTGGACAAGGAAGCCGTTTGGCTTATCGAGAGTCCGACCCTTTTATCTATGTGTATCCCGCCCTTCTGAGGTATGTGTCGATTTTATTTTTAAACATATTCACGCTACTAGCACCCACACAATCAGCAGGTAATATGATGCATTTAATTACAGTCCTTTGTGAAAATGAGAACTTTATTATATCTAATCTACACTGCTCCTTTGCTAATGTAACTTCATGTCTTCTAGTCCTTCTATCTTTCTTAACTAAAAAAAAATATTTCTATCAATATTTTTATAACCATTCATTATTTTAAACACTTCTATCTGATCTCCTCTCAATTTCCTGGTCTCTTGTGTTGTTAAGCCGCATTTGTTTGGCGTATTTCTTAAGTAAGATCCCTCAGTTTTGGTATCATTTTAGTTGCTCTCCTCTGTACTCTTTCTAGCATATCTATGTCCTTCCTGTGATATGGCCTCCACGCTTGAATACAATATTCTAAAAGAGGCCTAACTATTGTTTTGTACAGCGGTATTATTAGCTCTTTCTCCTTATACGTTATGTTTCGCCTAATTAATCCAAGGATTTGATTTCCCTTTGAAGCTGCAATTCTGCACTGCTCTCAAACCTCCATATCAGCACTAATGGTTAACCCTAAGTCCTTTTCTTTTATAATAGTATTTAGTACAGTACTCCCCATTGTACATTCTTCGTTCCCATGTCCTGCGTGGAGGCATTTACATTTCCCAAAATTGAACAGCATTTGCAACTATTCAGACCATTAGATCAACTTGTCAAGATCATCTTGTACATACTGTCTATCTCCATCACTTTTAATCCTTCTAAACACTTTTGTATCATCCACAAATTTAAATACGTTGCTTGTTATTTCATCATCCAAATCGTTGATATATATATTAAAAATAATATAGATCCTAATACTGATCCCTGTGGTACCCCACTCAATACCGATTTCCAGTTTGAAACCTCCCCATCAACTACTACACGTTGTCTTCTGTCAATCAGCCATTTTTCTATCCAGTTTATTATACCATTTCCTATGCCATTGGCCTTTAGTTTATGAAGTAATCTTTGATGTGGTACTTTGTCGAAAGCTTTTTGAAAATCTAAATAGACGATATCTACTGGTGATCCCTCATCTAACCACTTGGTGATGTCTTCCAAAAAAACATAACATATTTGTTAAGCATGACCTCTCTTTAAAAAACCATGTCGAGATCGGTTTATCAAGTTAGGTTTAACAAGAAAATCCACCATGTGACCTTTAATTAATCTTTCTAATAATTTGCAAATCACTGATGTTAAACTCACTTGGTCTATAGTTTTCTGACTTGTTTCTCGAACCTTTGTTAAATAACGGTGTAATGTTTGCCTCTTTCCATTCTAAAGGAACAACTCCCTCTTGTAATGACAAATTTAAAACTGTTATAAGCGGTACGCTAATATTCTTCTACAATTTCCAATAGTAGTTTTGGCGGAATCCCATCCACTCCAGATGATTTATTATCCTGCATAGCCCTTATTTTCTTAGCTACCATTTCCTGGGTTACAAGGGTACACATTTCTCCTATACAGCTTTTTACTATTCCTTTCTGATTTTACGTTGATGGTAAAATGTATCTGGTTGTGATCACTACTCCCCAGTGGCTCACATATCTTGACATTGTCAACTAATTCATTATGTGAGGACAAAACTATGTCTAACACATTCTCACTCCTATTTGGTTCTAGCACATGTTGAGAAAGGAAAGTATTTTGAACTAAAACTAAAAACTTGTGGTCCTCACTCCCCATACTCTGTAGAGATTTCCATTGTATATGCCCATGGTTAAAATCCACCATAATAATACATTCCCGTTTGCTTACTTCCCTTACTGTTTAGCGTTTTGTATTTTTTCGTTCTCTTCTATGCTTATGTTTGGACTTCGATAAACTAACCCAACTGTTAACGTTAATTCTCCTGTAACTATGTTACACCAACCAGCTTCTTCGCAAACTGGTTCTCTTTCTAACTTTATTTCATCAGCCTGGATAGATTCTTTAACATATAAAATAATTCCATCTCTCCTTCTTCCTATTCTATCTTTCTTGAACATTACAAGGTCTGTTAGCCCAAACTCGGCATTTCATATATAAATGGTGGCCCATGATTATGCTATACCTATTATGTGAGGGTAAATATCTTCTACCATAATGTTTGTTCACTTCTTTTGTTTAATATGCTCCTTGCATTTAAACAAACGCATTTATATCCTGATTCAGAACAGTTTTCCAGGCTGTTCTTTGCTGATTTATTTCTGCTGTCTTTATATATGCCTCCAGTTTCAGGTTTCTCTGTGACTCTCCCCTGCGAATCTAGTTTAAATAGATACAGACTGTCCCACTCTCAAAAGAGAAAACTGCAGCCCCCGTTCCTCTTAGATGGAGGTCATCTCTCATGTACATATCTTCCCTCCCAACCAAGTATCCCCATAAATCTACGAATCCCACCCCCTCTTCTTTACACATCTGCTCAACTAGTGCGCTGATCGCCATCCTCTTGCAGTTTTTATATGTTGGCCCCCTTCCTCCCATTACTGGCAAAATTTCTGTACGACTCTTGTCTTCTTTAACTTCCACTCTGACTGTCTGTACTTCTGTACTATCTTGTCTAGTACAGTACGTGCTGTATCTGGCATTAACAATGACGGTACTAGCTCGCGGAAGCACGAACACTTGATTATCGTGGGTTGATTCCAAAGTTCTTGTCAACATCCTCCAGGCCTCATTTAGAATATTGTATTCAAGCGTGGAGGCCATATCGCAGGAAGGACATAGATATGCTAGAAAGAGTGCAGAGGAGAGCAACTATAATGATACCAAAACTGAGGGATCTTAATTACGAAATACGCCTTAAAAATGTGTTTTAACAACAGTAGAGACCAGAAGATTGAGAGGAGATCAGATAGAAGTGTTTAAAATATTGAATGGTTATGAAAATATTGATAGAAATATTTTTTTCTCAGTTAGGAACGATGGAAGGACCAGAGGACATGAAGTTACATTAGTAAAGGAGCAATGCAAATTAGATATAAGAACTTTCTCATTCTCACAAAGGACTGTAATGACTGCAACAGTTTATCTCCTGAAAAAATAAAATCGACACATACCTTAAAAGGGCGGGATACACGTAAATAAAAAGTAATGGACTCTCGATAAGCCAAAAGGCTTCCTTGTCCACCTGCCATCTAGAGTTAATTTAATTTCCTGGATGGCAATCATGTTAAATCTTATTAAAAAGCCTGCTAGTTATGACATGTTTGAGCACTATGCATCAAAATTCATGGAATATCCTAGGATATGGTCATGATACAGTTGATCGGTTATGTATGTTTTATGTTATATTGCCATCGGTTTCAATGTGCGTCGAGTCAGGGCACAAGGGACAAGGAGACAAGTTGAGGGTCAGAAGAAGTTACCCGACAGAACCCTTGCGAGCTAATGACAACTAAACATAACTCAATCAACTGCTAAATGAATGCGTATCTGCTAAGATATTTCCTAGCAAAGTGGTGACGACATATCGAGATGAGGTGCTGTGCACATGTTCAACACACGCGAAGAGGCTGACACCAGGATGTTTTTTTCGTCTATTTGTTGTGGATGGTGTCAAGCAGGGAAAAAGAAGATTGTCGTAAGAACTGTTGACTCTGACGTTGACATGCTAGCTCTCATCTTTGTTGACTCTGACGTTGACATGCTAGCTCTCATCTTTGTTGACTCTGACGTTGACATGCTAGCTCTCATCTTTGTTGACTCTGACGTTGACATGCTAGCTCTCATCTTTGATCGCAGACTTTGCTACGAAAGTCTTGTGCCTAGCGATCAGCACACTGAAATCATTCCGATACGTCGATGTGAATCGTATTGCACATGATCTTGGGGTCGACAACTGTTAATGCCTGTTTTCATTACACTGGCCGGGTTTGATAACACATATTGTATCACCGGAAGAGGCAAATGCGCGGCTATGCATGAACGTATGTTTTCTGTAGTGTAATGTCTGCGCTCAGTGCCCTTTTGGAAGCACTCTCTTGGGTGGTATCCCGAGGGAAATTCTACCAATCATCGAGACGTACGACGTACGTTGTCTTATGGTATGGTGACAGTTTGTTTTGAAATGCGATATCTTTGAAATAGCATATGTATGTATGATTATCAGCGAAGTTCAAAATAAATATGTTATAACTCATCGCATCTAAAAACATATATTTTGACATAAACGTTGTGAAAATAGGCTATGCTGTTCTTAAGGTAAGGGAATAATAGGCTTTGACAGACACCATCTTGAAAAATTACGGATATATGGATGTCATTGAAAGTAATATATATAATCCCCGTACCTGAAACAAACTTTATTTTGACGGTAACTATGTGGCTCTGTCACGGGTGCCATCTTTTAAAATGGCGAATAAATCACTGTCAATTAATGTTAAATTTAATATCTTTGAAATCGGTGCTCACAAAAACCTATATATAAACATGACAAATACTGTTCTACGTGACATATATGGCCGCCAATGTGTTGATGATGATGATTATGATGATATATAAGTAAGAGTATTGCGCAAGTTTCTTCTTCTTCCCCTTGCTCCCTTGTGTGGTGGAGTCCACGTCACTCGGTAGCTTCTTCTACTTTTATTATCGGTTCTTTCCACCTCTCTCTCGCTCATCCGCAATGGCCATCCATTCATGGTTGTTCACGCCAGCCTTCCCCATGTCTCGTTTTATGCTGTCGATCCATCTCAGCCTTGGTCTTTCCTCTCCGTTTTCTGCCACCCTCTTATACTTTCCACGCTCTTTTCGACAATCTGTCTTCACAAATTCTTTGTACATGTCCCGCCCATCTCATTCTGTTTCCGGCTACTTTCCTCTTTAGGGTTTTTCCATTCGAATCTCCTCTCTCAATTCCTCCACCTTCCTTCTATCCTCTCGAGTTACTCTACAAATTTTTCTGACCCAGTTGTTGTCTGCTACGTGTAGTTCCTTCTCCTGTCTCTGTCAGTGCCAGTGTTCCCAACCCATATATACAGGCTGGAACATCGCAGGCTTCCAACACTTTTGCTGTCAGTTGTTTCTTCAGGTTTCTGTCCCACATAATGCCTTCTACCCTCTTCCATGCTGCTGCTCCTGCTTGCACACTCCTCTGTATTTCTTTACTACTCCTTCCATCCTCACACACTGTACTGCCCAGGTATACAAAGCAGTTCACTTGTTTAACGGTCTTTCCGCCAACAACTACATGCAGTATTACACAACGTTACGAGATATAATTACAGGAATCAAGGACTATGTGCATTTCTGACGGTCAATACTCAAATATTCTGTAAACCTATAAAATAACTCTACTCATCGTAACTCCATAGAAGATTCAATCAGCATTATTAGAGTTATGGTTATGAATTGTCAGAGTGACGCCCCTAGTCTGAGTAACTTGTGTTACTGCAATGGCTAGAGATTCGGACTCTGGACCGAGAGAACCCGGCTTCGAATCCTGTGCAGCGGTGTCGAATCTTGGGCAAGTTCGTTTACTCTGCATTGCTCTAGTTCACTTAGCTGTTTGGATGACTACAGGCTACATACAGTGGAGGATATTTGTGTAAGAATAATCTTCGTGCATTAATTGCAACGTGGCTGGATGCTTCCCAGAGAAATCGAGATGGTGTTCGATTGGACAGGTCTGGCAGGGAGTAAAGTGTAAAGCGCTTTGTGCATTCACGAGGACGATATTGCGCTATGAAAGAACTTACCTTTACTTTTTATTTGCTACATTGTTTGGACGAAAACAGGAAATTTTATTTGTCCGCTTCTCTTTCAAATTTTATTTCATAAGCCTGGATAGATTATTTAATATATAAAATAACTCCACCACCCATTCTTCCTATTCTATCTTTCCTAAACATTACATATCCCGTCAGTCCCAATTCGGCATCTGATATATCGGTGGTGGTCCAGGATTCGGTTATACCTATTATGTGAGGGTCAATATCTTCTACCATAATGTTTAGTTCATTTCTTTTGTTTACTATACTCCTTGCGTTTAAACAAACACATTTATATCCAGCTTCAGAAGAGTTTTCCAGACTGTTCTTTGCTGATTTATTTGTGCTGTCTTTATCTATGCCTCCATTTTCAGGCTTTTCTGTGAGTCCCCCCCCCCCCTGCGAATCTAGTTTAAATATATGCAACCTGCCCCACTGTCAACAGATCGCAGCAGGTTCTCTGAGAAAACTGCTGCCCACTTTCCACTAAGATGGAGGCCATCTCTCATGAACATATCTTCCCTCCCAACAAAGTATCCCCATAAATCTGTGAATCCCACCCCCTCTTCTTCACACATCTGCTCAACTAGTGCGTTGATCGCCATCCTCTTGCAATTTCTATACGTTGCCCCCCTTCCTCCAATTACTGGCAAAATTCCTGACAGAATTATCTGTTCAACTCTTGTCTTCTTTAGCTTCCTCATTAACTGACTATACTTCTGTACTATCCCAGTTGTTCCCTCCTTGTCAGCGTTATTTGTTCCTACATGTACCAGTATAGACCCTCCCTTGCCATATCCCAATACCTTCTCTACCCTGTTCAATCATTGCCCCCGGTAGACAAACAACGACGTAATTTCCACTCGCTCAGTGTCTTGTCCGTCTTTCTCATAATGGAGTCGCCCATAAACACCCTCTCTTTCCTCATTGCCCCCTCAACCACTGCCTTAGAGTAGCTCCTTCTTCGGTTTGCATCTGTCTGGTTGTTGTCTTTTCCCCTGTTGTCTTCTCTCCTGTCACATTCTCTTCCGATCCATTCTTTCCTGTCGCTTTTTCTCTTGTCACCTTTCCTCCTGTCAGCGTCCCTTCTATCGAGTTCTCTTCAATCACATATGCTCTCACTTCCTTTCGTCCCTTCATCTTTCCTCCCTTCTCATTTTCTTCTCTCCTCTCCCGTCCCATCTTCCCTCCCTCCTTCTCTACAGTCACTTTCTCCCCTGTCACCTTCACGCTTGTCACGTTTTTTGTCATCGATTTTCCAATTTCATCCCCTCCAATTACCTTCCCTCCTCTCAATCTCCTTTCCTCAGTTTTCTTGCCACTGCTATTCTCCTTCAATCTTGCAGTATTCTCACCTCTCTCCCTGTCGTCTCTCTCCATTCGACCTGTCTCCTTTCCAATTCCCATCTCCATTCCCTTCACAATATCTGTCAACCTAACCATCTCCTTCTGCAGACACTCCACTCACTGAAAGGTGAATCCTTCCTCCATCGTTTCTGCCCATGACTTCCCACAGCCGGACCTACCCTGATGTGGCAGTGATCGCACACCAATTGTCGCTTTGCCTTGACTTGCCGCTTGCAAGGCGCCATATCCCTATCAGAATTTATTTAATAACTTAACCAACTTAGTCTTTATAAAGACTGTTTCCTGTGTACTATAGCACACTTTATGTTACAGATTTCAATTACACAGCCGACTATTTATTCTATCACGAACGCTAACATTACCGGTAGTGACCTAGTTTAAGTACGTTACGTTAGGCTGCTTTATTTATTTAGGTTACGCCGCCCGACTATCGTCCTTGCTTAATTTTAACAACAATGCTACGTAATCAAAATATCTAGCAAGTACTGGCTTACATTGTATATTATGTGGATGAGGAAATAAATTTACTTACTTACTTACTTACTATAGTAATACTGCGATATGTTAGTTCATTTTCATAATTGTATCATTAATTATTTTAGACCATATTAATCACATATTGCGAAACAATTATAACATTGTCCCGTGTAGTCCGTTAAAACACTCCGCAATGCCCCCATATTGTATGCAAAAAGCATAGCTGCAATATAGCTGATAGGTACCCATGGACACACTAATCCGTTAGTTTTGTCGAATTAAGGGCTTAGTACACATGTCGACGGTAACGGCAAAACCTCGACGGAAAAACGGTATTCCGCGCATAGAGCTTAGTACACATAGGCTCCGGAAATTCCCGACGGCATATGCAAATTGTGACGTGCTCCTAGTCACATGAACCGTTTGTGGTTGCTATAAAACATGCGGGAAAGAGAAACGCTGCTAATGCAACCGACCGACTTTCACCTTGGTTCAACATATTTGTGAACTTGTTATGTATTTAGTTAGTTTGAAATAATATTATTAAAATTGTCGTCTACAGAATGTTAATGCTGAACTAATTTGTAAACACAGTATTAACAATAAAATAATTGAATTGCTTAACTTCCCCAAAAAATTCATTATGCCAATTTAATCATAAAATATAATACTATGGGTATGCATTTTAGAATTTACTTTTACGTCAATGAAATCATCGGCGTTTACCCTTTGTTGAAATGTGGCATATTAACAAGAAAGATATTACTGATAATTATGTTAACGTTTCGAAGACCATTAATAATAAATTGCTTACCCGGTGTTAATGTTTCGAGCATTCCACGTTTGCGTAACCGTTTGTTCTCTGATCTGCCGTCGTATGTGCCGTCGTGAAAGGCGAAAATTGCACGCTGATCTGTTTGGTCCGGAGCCCGTCGCTTGCGCTATAAGCTTACTGCGGTGGGTGTGGTGCCACGATGCAGTCATGAGCGAGAGATTGAACAAAGAAGAACGAAGTCATTAGGGGTGGATGCAAAAGTCCCCCAATGCATATACCATTACATACAGACACGCCCTAAGCCAGAGATCCGTTGGAAAATAGCAGCAGTTTTTTTCTTTGCTTTCTTTCAAATGACGTGTTTTTTATTTGTTTTTGGATAATGGGATTTTTTCAGATGCCATGATGATCTTGTGTTGGACCTTAACGTGGTTTTATTTTCCCAATAACGAAGTCGAATCAGTGTTTGCGTTGTTATAAAACGGGCCTTGTTCTAAATGTGAAAGCGAGTGAAGGAGCATAATTTGAAGTTTGAGTATTTTGCTAGCCTCAACGCGGTGCAGTTGGAGGTTTTTTAAGAGCCTTTGTTTTTTTGAGAACCCTTAATGGGGTGCAGTTGGAGGATTTTTGAGAGCCCTCAAACAGTTGGAGGTTTTTGGAGAGAGTCAGCCAATAACTAACGCGGTTTTCATGAGCATAACAAGTAAATTAAACATTAGAACGGGTAAATTTTACAAATTTCACAATCCTGGCTAAGTGCCTGCATACAGATATAGTTATCACCAACTATCATCGAATAATGAATTGCTACAGCAGCGCCACCTATCTAGTAGAACATATACTAATGCACATATACTCAGTTGGAAATATAAGAACTGGGCAAAGTGATGTGCAATGTGTTAACAGCCATGCAAAAGACTTCTTTTAGACATATCTAATACGTCAATTTTACCTTGTAGAGACTTTCGTCGGTGTAGCACACCAACTTCGTCAGTAGCCTACATATGACGTCTGACGTCGACGTACATGTGAGGTAGTTCGTATTCCCCTTCATCTCGGTTGATTGGTGTCCTGGCCGTTCTGATCCATATGGCTTATTTTATTTGTTATGTTCTTCTGTTGTCTTCCTTATCCACTACCTGTACTGAAGGAGTTGGTGTGCTAAAAAAATCATGTATTGGATATGCCTAAAAGAATTAATTTCCATAGAAATTAACTATCCTGTAGAACGTTGAGCAATGTTAGCAACAATGTTACGTAATTTGAAACTAGCAGCTAATTGCAGTGATCTTGGAAGCCATTTTGTATTGCTCAATGTTTCAAGTTCCACGCAGCGGACTGGTGAGTGCGGGCGCAGGAATGAATAAAATACTAAACACTATACGTCTTCGGACGTTTACTTGGTTAGACAAGTTTTTTTGACTGCGAAATTATGATATCGTCGCCTTTTTATCGCGTTGACCTTATACGGATGTCACTTGTCGCCTATAATTGAAGAGCCTCGGGTTCTCTAAGATCCGTAAAAAGGAAATGGGCGCGTGCGTGTTTACCGCTCGTATATATGTGCGTGGGTAAAGTCGTTTGTGAATGTGTATGTTTGTGCATGCGCGTGTGCGTACGCGTGCTTGCGTGCACGCGTGTGCATTTATGTGTTGCTACTGGGCCGGCAGTGAAGTTACTGCGCTGCATGAAGTCACCAACGGCACAACGCACGCGCGCAAACGGCCTGCAAAACAACATGTTGAAGAACACATTTTCAGTTGTAAGGGACGATTGGGTGCCACTTTTAACGTTTTCATCGATAAACCAACAAATAATTCAGTTTTTGACATTACAATCGCCCTATTATGTAAATATGTATGCCCTGCAAAATGAACATGGAATGTATGAGGCTGGGATACGTCGGCATGTGAAGTGGTTGAAGGGACACTAACCGCAGCTGCGTGGGATCATGAGTCGCAACCACACTTTTACATTGAAAACGTACCAATGAGATTAAAACGTAATTTGTATTACATTAAGCACATGGTACATGAAGTAGGAGTTATTCATTATAAGTGAAATTACGATATGATATTCAAGCTTTACCATACCTGCGTGTTATGCATTGCACCTCGTCCTGAGGAAAATATGCCTCGACGAACATTTCCATAAATGTTAGTTACATAAAACTAATTTGTATTGTTAAGTACCCCACGGTCTTTTTACTGTTTAATGTCACTATTATATATATACAAGATGTTGGCGCTTTCCATGTTTACAGGAACCTTTTAATTAATGTTGTTCTCTTGATAGGATGTTACTCATTAGCCAGTTTGGAATCTTAGTTAGATTAACTAACGATTTTTGACGCATAATAAATGTTCTAAGCAAAATTATCCGTATATTAGTTATATGTTAATTACCAACCGAATTAATTATTTATTTCACATTTCTCCATAGTTAATATTGTAGCGTTCCGAGTTTACAGGAAAGCGTTTAATTTGTGTCATACTAACATTAACGGATATATAAATATTCGAAAGCTATCAACATGCACTATTAAGCATAGACAAAAGCTTGGGGCTGCACGATACAATTTTGGTACCCATGAACCGGCGTAGGACGCTCAATACACTCCCCCGCTGAAAACACTATACAGTTGTGTTTTTAGCGTACTTTCAAGACACTTATGTAGTGTTTTGAGCGTACAAACACTACTGTTATTTTCAAAGCACTACCCCAACGTATTCTCAAAACACTACCCAGTTTCAAGACACTACTCTCGGTATATTGTACCAACTTATCAGTCACCTTTGGGAATCATCCTATTTAGTAGGGTCGAGATCGAGATTGCTGGAACCAATTACACAAAGGGTATAAATATGTAGCGTAATACGTCATAACAATATTAATTAGGTTTAATGTAATTAGTATAATTAGTTATGGTTTTATTTAGTTATAGTTGGGTTTAGGGTTAGTCACTACGTAATCGTTCGAACCAGTCAGACGACAGGAATACTTAGTGTAATAATCAGACGAGGGGAACAAATAAGTATTCATTATGGCTAAGGTTATATATATATATATATATATATATGTGTGTGTATGCGCCCACTGTCACATACACCCTCTTATGCAAAGCAGCAATGCAAGCCAAGTGTAGATTGGAATAGGCCAACTTAATGACATTAAATTGATTGTTTCACATATGTTATAACAACAACACATATACATCAATACATGTTCACAGCAAGCATGCCGGCACCAATATATATATATATATATACATATATATAACCGTAACCGTTATAACCAATCAGACGATTGGAATAAACAGTTATTACAGAATATCCATATTAATTATAGTTAAGGTTATTATTAATTACACACACACACACACACACACACACACACACACACACACACACACACACACACACACACACACACACACACACACACACACACACACACACACACACACACACACACACACACACACACACACACACACACACACACACACACACACACACACACACACACACACACACACACACACACACACACAACACAATGATTATGCTTCTGAATGGGGTTCTAACATACTAGGCCACCAATATTTCCACAATTTCGCTGATTCGGTTAGAATACGTGAGACTCAAATCTATCTCTGCAAGCAAACTATTAACTTCTCCCACCCCCACAATATTTGGAATATACATATCCCCCGGATGTTTCACCCAGACGTTGCGCCGCCGACCATAGAGCAATTAAAAAAAAAGACGCTACTCGCTCTCGTGCACTCCGTGAACTTATTGTTGACACGACGAGGTTAATTAATAACATCACTCTGGTATCAACAACTTCGTTTTTAATGTTACGTAACCATTACCAAGATAGCATCTCCTTATGTAAAGTTTATTAACGATTGCCCGGTTACCCCACGACCTCCCGACAAGCGTGAATTTATTTACGGAAGACCCCTAATACATAACAGATTATGAAAAATGTAGGGGTAGTGTTTTAAACTTAATAGTAATGTTTTGAAAGTACGCTCAAAACACTACTATTGTGTTTTCGAGGGGTAGTGTTTTCAACTTACTATCCCGGCCAATCTGATCACACAATATCCGACTCATGGGTGTCTGATCACAAATGTACATGCAAAGCGAGTTTTACTTAGCATATGCCATGACTTGTTTGAGGTATTGACGGAACATGTATCCCTTATTGTCAATATGAACATTATTAACATCATTGTATTATTGATGGTAGTTGTATATAGAAAACAACAAAACGTAAAATATTTAACCAAAAGCCACCTATCAGTTAAGACATACAATCGTGATTATGCGCGCCGTTAGTCGTCCGTAATTAGTTAAATGGCTATGAAGTTGTATGTAGCGTGACCTGCTTCTAGAGAACTCGAAACATTAAACGTCTGATAAGTATAAGGAAAGATCCCTTTGTTAAATTGTCATTGCAATTTGTTGAACGCCACACGACAATATCAACGGAAGAACGCTTGTTACAACCAGTAATCTAATACTCGATGGGTAATATAATAAAAGGGCCGGTAATGTAATACTCTACCAGTAATGTAATAAACATGATGAAGGTGATAAAGATGACGATTATGATGAATATGATAATTATGGTGAAGATGGTGATGAAGTCAAATGTTGATGATGGGGATGACGACGAGAATCGATGGTGATTATGAAGATTATGATGACGGTGACAATGATGATGCTGCGGATGATGATAAAGCTGATAACGACGGTGACGATGACAAATTATTAAGATGATGGGGAGGAGGAAGATGAAGACAATGGAGGCGTCGTCTTAATGATGAAGATGGTGATGATTATATCATCCTCAACCTCACCATTCTCATCCTAGTCGTCATCCTTATGTTCACCCTTATAGCGGCTAGCCTTGATAACACCGAGTCGACGTTTACTAAAGTATACTTAACAGAACGAGTCAGCCGCTGGTTTTCTGGGAGAACACCTGAAATACCGTTCACATACCATCCCAGGTAACGCGGTTCTACATAACTATATGTCAGCAAACAGTAGAACCGTATCAGACAATGTGGGAAGGAAATTAGTTACCTCAACAAATGAAAGGGGTAATTTACACCAAATTAAGTGATGATCTCAAAAAAATGTAAGGATCATTAAAACAGGCTTACAAAAGAAATACCTGGTCGTAATTTGATCAGATAAAGAGGTCATCTCAAATAACTTAGGGGGACATATCAAAATGCAATGTTAATGAGCGATATTATAAATGTATTAGAAATATAAGGGTAATTTCAACAATACTAAAATAAGGATCAACTGAAACAACTAAAGGGGAAATCTAAAAAATTAAGCTCATAATCATACAACAGTTTCATCTAAACGATTAATGGGCATCTAAGTATTTTATTAAATGACTAAAATTAAGGGATTATTTTAAACAGAATTTAAAGAATAATTTGTAAAAGAGTCATTAAGAGGTACTTTAATAATATCATCTCAACACATTACGCAGTCGTCTAATAAAACCAAGTCAAGTGGTCTTCTCGAGAAAAGTTAATTATATTAAAGCGTCATCTGATAAAAACTTCTAAAAAATTATATCTTTACACAATATTTAAAAAGTCATTAACAAATTACCGAGTTAATTGTCTCAAGAAATTAAGGTATCATCTAAAAATTAAATGTTATTCTCGAAAAGATTAAGGAATCGTTTCAAAAATATGCGTGTTTATGACATATAATTGGCTGATCGTCTCAACACATTAAGGCATAATCTCAAAACAACAAAAGATCTTTTTAAGTAAATGGGTCTTCTCAAAAAGTGATGGTGTCATTACACAGAAATAAATGTTCAATAAAAAAGAACTAAGTGATAGTCTCAATAAATTTAAAAGACCATCATGACGTAGTCAAGGGTCATCTCATAAAATAAAGGAGTCTTCCCAAAAAGGTTAAGCGATCATTTCAAAAATATACGTCATGATTAAAACAATTGACTAATCTTCTCTATACGTAAATGGAACATCTCAAAACAATGAGTGGTCATCTCTCAATAAATGGGTTTTGTCAAAAAGGGTCATTTAAAATAATAATACTGATGATGATACTTACGTTAGTTTCTTAGCTAAACCGTGTCTCAGCCGGATTAGTTAATGCTACGTTCGCACAGAGCGTAAACGGTTTAACAAATGCTACGTTCACACAGACCTTAAGCGAATTAACTTCACGTGTACGACAATTACGTAGCTTTGAACAATTGTAGAAAGGTCGAGTAGCGTTGCGAACAATTGTACGTGATAAACCAGTTTAAAGTCTCTTAATTTTTTGTGTGCGAACACGGCATAAGAGACTTATCTATCCGATGTAAGTGAGTTCACACAGAGCACAAACGGCTTATCTTTAAGCGACTTAAATGTGTCTTAAGCGGCTCCGTGTGAACATAGCTTAACATATTCTACTCCTGCGTTAGCCCAAGGTTGTTCTGTTTGAAGTACCCAACCTAAGACTTAAGACGTAGAAAGACCGGACAAAGACTGCCCCCAAGACAAGCGCTGCTTCGCAAGATAGGTTTCGTCACGACACAGAGGACACATCAGCGTAGACACGTCCAGGACACTAAAACCGAGCCGCGTTGTGACGGGTGTTTCTACAAACAGTCACCTTTCGTGATGGGCCTAGGATTGCTTTGCAGGGAGTGGCGCGAGTGTTTACCTTCATCGCATAAAGGACACTCATGCGGCAAGCCGGATAAAAAGCATTTCTGACAGACGCCGATGGATGGCACTGTAGGAATCTGACACGTTCATGCAAGGAAAAACGCACTGCACGCCCTGTAACGAAGATGGTGGTCACCGAGTCACCGTGAAGGTTAATGCTGCATATACAGATGCAGCATGTCCCCACTAACTGCATCCATAAGTAATTTGTGACGTTTTAGAAGAAAAAAAACTACTCATATGTCCGCCTAAAAACGGTTGGACCTGCATCAACACGCACTGTCTATTTACTGCGCGGCACGGTAACCCGAGGCTGTTACAACCAGTAATTTAACAATTAACCAATAATGTAATAATCAACCAGTAATGTAACAATCAACCAGTAATGTAATAATTAACCAGTAATGTAATAATTAACCAGTAATGTAATAATTAACCAGTAGTGTAATAATCGACCAGTAATGTAATGACGACCAGTAATGTAATAAAAACGATGAAGATGACTATGCCGACGATGATGGAGGTTATGATGATGATGTTACTAGTGATGAAGAAGATGGTGATGATGTGAATAACAACTGATTGTGACGATGACTACAATAGGAAGATGCAGACAACTAAGGGGTCATCTTGTTGATGATGATGTTGATGTTAGTAATGACGATGAAACGGTGATAATGAGGATTGTAAATGAGTAGGTGATAAGGAGGATGAAGCCATCTTAGTGATGAAGATGACGATGATTATGATGAGGATAACGAAGATGATGAGGAAGATGATGACGATAACGGTTATGATTATTACGATGACGAGGACATCGACAATGTCATCCATATCCTCTTCCTCGTCGACATCCTCATGTTAACCCTTATAACAGCTACCGTGCTGACACCCAGTCGATTAAGGATCATTAAAGCATATTTACAATTGATATACCTGATCATCATTTGATTAAATTAAGGGATAATATCAAACAACTTAGAAACAATCTCAAAATGCAATGTTATTGACTGATACTATAGCTTTATTAGAAATAACTAACGGGTAATCTCGAAATAATAAAATACGGATCAGCTTAAACAGTTAAGGGGTAAGTCATTATCAAATTAACGGACTGATTGTCTCAACAAATTGAGAGACCATCTAAAAAATAAAGGCTCTTCTTAACAAAGTTAAGGAATCATATTAACAAGTGTAACGTTCATAAGAATAACAAGTTGATCGTCTTAAAAAAAAAAGTCATCTTAAAGAATTAGAGGGCTTTCTCACAAATGAATGGATCTTCTCAAATATTTTAAGGTGTAATAAAAAAAAATACAAATGTTGAATAAAAAGATTAGGCGTGTCAACGTATTCTGGAATCATGTCAAAACAGCAAGGGTTATTGTCATAAAATAATAAGGTTATAATGTCGATAAGCGGTTATTTCACACACAAATGTAAGTTTTGTTCTTAAAAAGAACTGAATTAAGGTTGCTCTTTGCAGTGTGATATGATCGCCGAATGTTCCATTATGTTCCACATTTGTCAAGTAATTGTCAAGGTTGTTATGTCAACGACCTTTTGAAAAGATGTTCCATTTGATGCGAATGGATGTGCCTGAAGATCTTGCGTAATCTCTTGTCTAGTGTCTAGTATCCTAGTAATGCCTCGGGGAATAGATTAGCGCATCAGGTAATTTATTCGGTCGGCACAGGCGAACTGTTGTCCAACAAAGAACAAATCACTTGGTTGCTTTTGCATCCGTAATATATCTCAAACGGACTCTTCCAGCCCAGTTCTTCTTTCGGATCCTCTTTTAACATCGCTTCGTATGACGGTAGCTCGCGGACCCAATTTACTCCCTTTTTATTAAACCGTAGATCATACGCATATTTTGTCTAAACTGCTTGTGTATCTGTTATGTTTGTACTAGAACTAAACATACAGACTAGGTAGCTGCTACTGCTGTTATTTGTTTAACATACGTCCGCTAGGTTTGAAATAAAAGATATCATCGTTGGGACCGAACCATGTCGCACGTGTAATCATTGTGTCTTTATAATTTATGAAATAACTTAACTTTGTATGTCTGAACGGACATAACACTTTCGATTTTGGCTTGGCTTTGTGTGTGGTACGGATCGACTGCCCATGATGATTTTAGCTTGCAGTATCTTTTCCGCACCACGCATGCAAGAAATATACTTTAGACATTTAGTCTGATTCTACAGCCCACACACGCACCATTTATACGTAGTACATATTAATGGATTTTACCTGCCAGTTAACTGGGTCGTCTACACAATTAAGCGAATAACTTATTATGTAAAATTTAGGAGCACATTTATAATTTTCAAAATTACGACGAAATCCCCCAAAATAAAGGGTATCTCTAAAATAAAAAGCGATCACCTCAGAAGGAATATGAAGATGATTTAAGCGGACCCTCTTATTAAATGTTAGATGTCCTTAATGTTTTGATCCTTATACTTTTTAACATCATTCCTTAATTTATAAAAAAAATCGTTTAATACACTTAAGATGACCCCTTAGATTTTTGATATAATAATTTGTTTTCATGACCACTGAAGTATGTGTTTTGCTATGAATCCTTACCTGTTTGGATTTCCCTTAATTATATGAAGTCACAACTTCATTTCATGACGTGCCCCCTTTTTATTTTACGTGATCAGCGTGATTATTTTATTAAATTATCCCTTAATTTATTGTGACGATTAGCTGGTTCATTTAACTTTTTAATACGATTCCTTAACTTTGTTAAGAAGTCTGTTTAATTTGTTTGAAATGGTCCCTTAATTTGTTGAGACAATCAGCTCGTTAATTTAATGATTTCTTATATATCGTGTAACGATTCTTAGTGTTTTGAGAAGACCCGTTCTTTTTATGAGATGACCCCTTAATTTAATTAACATTATTTCTATAAGACCACTTGGTTTTGATGACCCTGCAATGTGTTGATATGATCAGCTAGTTCGTTATTAAAATACGTCTGAATGACTCCTTTAAAAAAAATATTCTTTAAATTGTGTTTGATATAATCCCGTAATTTTAGTCATATTTTAAAACATTTATGTTTGATTGGTATTATCCTTAACTTTATGTTTTGAGATTACTCCTTAATTGTTTAAGCCGATCCGTACTTTATTATTTTAAGATTACACTTTAGTTTCTAATAATGTTATATTATCACTCATTAACATTGTATTTTGACATTTCCCCTACATTTTTGGGTGACCCGTTAATTTGACCAAAAATGATCAGGTGTATCAATTGTAAATATGTTTTAATGATCCTTAATGGTCTTAAAATATTCCAATAATTTAGTGTTGAACACTCATGTCATTTGTTGAGGTGACCCGTTTTAATTACCCCCCTTGTTCTTAGTCACACTGTCTCATTCGGTCCTGTCGTTTGCCGACGTGTAGCTACTGCGTTACCTGGGAAGTTATGTGAACGAGGTTCCATGTGTTCTCCCAGAAAACAAACGGCTGATTCGTTCTGTTAAGTATACTTTTGTGAACGTCGACTGGGTGTCAGCACGGCTAGCCGTTATAAAGGTGAGCACGAGGATGACGAGGAGGAGGAGGAGGAGGAGGAGGAGGAGGAGGAGGAGGAGGAGGAGGAGGAGGAGGAGGAGGAGGAGGAGGAGGAGGAGGAGGAGGAGGAGGAGGAGGAGGAGGAGGAGGAGGAGGAGGAGGAGGAGGAGGAGGAGGAGGAGGAGGAGGAGGAGGAGGAGGAGGAGGAGGAGGAGGAGGAGGAGGAGGAGGAGGAGGAGGAGGAGGAGGAGGAGGAGGAGGAGGAGGAGGAGGAGGAGGAGGAGGAGGAGGAGGAGGAGGAGGAGGAGGAGGAGGAGGAGGAGGAGGAGGAGGAGGAGGAGGAGGAGGAGGAGGAGGAGGAGGAGGTAAATGATGTCATTGTCGTTGTCCTCTTCATCGTAATAATTACAACTGTCATCGTCATAATCTTTGTCATCATCTTCGTCATCCTCATCATAATCATCGTCATTGTCATCATCATGGTCATAATAATGATCATCTTCATCACTGAGATGACACCTTCATTGTCTTCATCGTGTTGACATGATCATCTAGTTCATTGTTAAATTACCTCTTAATGACGCCTTTTAAAATTATTCTTTAAATTACTTTTGAAATAATTACATACTTTTAGTAATATTTTAAGACATTTTGGTTCCCGTTATCGTTTAGATTAACTTTGTAGTTGATTGAGATTACCATTAACTTAATGTTTTCAGATTACCCCGTAATTATTTCAGCTGATCTTTATTTTACTATTTTGAAATTAACCTTTAGCTTGTAATAATGTTCTAGTCATTTACTCATTAACATTGCATTTTGAAATTTCCCCTACGTTGTTTGAGATAACCCCTTTTATGCAATAACCAACACAAGCCCATTGTAGTTTGAGAATTGAAATTGGCCAAAGGATGA
The DNA here is from genome assembly GCA_963995525.1 of Escarpia spicata. Lineage (NCBI taxonomy): Eukaryota > Metazoa > Annelida > Polychaeta > Sabellida > Siboglinidae > Escarpia > Escarpia spicata. The sequence goes on from OZ023209.1 coordinate 51,338,017, forward strand.
CGTTTTTATTGGAAAGTGGATTGCTTCTAATGCAGCCACTTTTGGGCATAAAGATAGTAGGAATGTGATGTATAACATGCAAACCAGATGGGAAACTGAACCCTTGTACAGCCCCATCAAAGTTTCTCAGGCACACATTCCTACAACATGACGACAATATACAGACATACATTATTTGTCGCTATAGAAGTATAAAACCACTACGAATATAAACCTAAGCAAACAATACAAACATTCCACCACCAATAGACACATGCAATTACAAAAAGGTGGGGCCATTCCGCCTATCCTGTATAAACATAAGGAAAAATATATACCGTTTGTAAAACAAAAAGCCTGTCGACGCACCAAAACCCAACACATTCAAGAATTTGGGATATGCCCTGTGTTAACTCCGAAATTTGGGAAAGCGAAATTTGGGAAAGCGTTGCGACATTTTCCAACTTATTTTTTTGACCAACGGTGTACAGTAGTTGTATAACTAAACGTGCCTAGGCAAAAAGGTGGGGAGGAGGGCGGATTTAGAAATATCAGGATATACACGACATGACACACAGATACCTAACGCGCAAGTGGCGGCTTAACCGCTAATCCAAATCGTAGGCTGGGGCCTAATCCTGGCATGTCATGATTGGCTGAAGGCGCTGGGCGGTTTTATTAAGCCAGACAGCTGGAAGTAATTATCGCCTCAGCCAGTTACCTCACTACCCGCACTAGGCCTGTCCTGGCCATTGCATAAAATACAGTATGCTCTGCGTTCATACCTTCATTTATGCAATAACCAACACAAGCCCATTGTAGTTTGAGAATTGAAATTGGCCAAAGGATGACGTTTTTATTGGAAAGTGGATTTCTTCTAATGCAGCCACTTTTGGGCATAAAGATAGTAGGAATGTGATGTATCACATGCAAACCAGATGGGAAACTGAACCCTTGTACAGCCCCATCAAAGTTTCTCAGGCACACATTCCTACAACATGACGACAATATACAGACATACATTATTTGTCGCTATAGAAGTATAAAACCACTACGAATATAAACCTAAGCAAACAATACAAACATTCCACCACCAATAGACACATGCAATTACAAAAAGGTGGGGCCATTCCGCCACAAGGTCACCAAGAGGAACCTGTGACCACCCCACCGTATGAAACACATGAAATTAACCTTTAGCTTGTAATAATGTTCTAGTCATTTACTCATTAACATTGCATTTTGAAATTTCCCCTACGTTGTTTGAGATAACCCCTTAAATGGCTAGCATGGCTAGCCTTTATAATGGTAACACGAGGATGACGATGATGAGAAGGATAAGTTTAAGGAAGTCATTGTCGTCGTTTTGACAATCTTGATATTTCTTACCTTCATCATCATCGCCGTCGTCATCTTATTCATAATCATTATCATCTTCATCACTAAGACGGCGCCTTCATTGTCTTCATCTTCCTCCTCCTTATCATCGTAATAATTTATAAACCTCATTATCACCGTCGTCATCATCATTATTAACATAATCATTATCAACAGTTACGTCAGCAGCAGCAACGTCATCAGGACCATCATTATCACTAAGATGACCCCATAATTATCTTTATTTTCCTAGTCGTCATCAACAAAATCATGTATCATCCACACCATACTTTCCATCGTCCATTCATTTTCGTTGTGTATTTAATATTTGCAGTCGCCAATTACGACACGCAAATACATCGTAAGTGAATAATTCCAAATCAATATAATGGTGTTTTGATGCATGGCCATTTTGGTAGATCAGTGGCCATTGGACCAACGAACCGAGGGAATATAGAACGAGGCGAATTGACCTCGACCCCTTGGAGCAGATACATACCGCCACACCGACCACAAAGTATATGTCCACTGATTAGGATTCTATTGACAAGTTTCTCTGATAAAAATGGACTTACTAGTGGTGTTACATACATGACTTGTTCATTGATACACGTTGATTAATGTAAATTATTGTTGTGAGTCGACCATTTCACGGAAATCTGTATGATCTCGTTAGCCCGCATTTCCTCTTTACAGTCGATTCCCCTCATTAACAGGTATATTGCACGCTGACTACATTCAACAATGGGACATTTTCGCTGCGGGGCGATCAGACAGCAGCAAATGCAGTGCAGAATTAAGCATTCGTGACGTTCAAACGGCAAAAAGTATTAACAAATCCAGCGTGCATCCAGCGTGCATACAGCGACATAGTTGTAGTAAGATTATTGTCTTTATATTTACATCAAAAATATGAAATTGTAATACTGTAGTTTTGTGTACAGCCTGAAACACCAGCCCTCCACGTGCACAATATTAAATGTCTACGCGCACTCAACTGCATTGCCTCAGGTGACGACACCGACATCTGACAAGCTGGTTGTTTTGTGAAACGCAAATGACAATGTTTGAGCGGGTTTAGTGACATGAGTTCAGAATCGACAGCCTTCATATAAGGCATATTACATGACAAGAGAATTAAGTTTTAAAAATGTTGACACGTCCATTTCACATTGTCTGTAACATTTTAATGCATGTATATTTACATTGGACCAAGTGGGGCCAGTGATACAGTGTATCACACTACCTACACTGCATGTTCGGCGACTCTCACACGCCCGATCGGGAAGCAACTCCGGCCGCTGGGAGCAAGATCCAGTGGGCAAAGATAGAGACCACCACTCTGTGAGTTCACGACAGGTTACACATTTACCCTCTGTGTGGGATGTTTTACTTCCCCTGGCATAGATACCAGACTGAAGGGACCAAGGGCCTTTCGTGTCTCATCCGAAAGACAGAGGCAACGTCAGGTGAACGAAACTGCCCAAGTTTTGAAACGGCGGCAGGTGGAATCGAACCATCAACCAATCGATCGACAGTCCGGCGCTCTACCACACGACCACCGCTCCCCACGTTATTATTATTATATTACTTGATAAGATAACTAAGTCTAAAAGAAGTTGACACATTCATTTCACGTTGTCTGTAATATTTATACATAGAAATCGGTGCAACTTTATTACATGAAAACATGATAAATTCTCCGAGCGTGCGTGTTTTGAAATGTCGTTTGCACGGGTGTTATTACACCCTTGCCAAATATGGGCAGTCGAACATTAACTGCGACATTGGTAGTTTACAGTTTTAATTGTCAAAGGTGCTGCTGCTTCGAAAGCTTGTCCACATGTGGACGGGCGATTGGCGTCATCGTCGGCGAAGGCATGAACAAGGCGGCAAATTTCACATTTATCGCAGTAGGGGGTATCCTTGCTCCACCCGCAGTTCACACATCCATACACAAATATACATTGTATAGCTCAATTCTCCGTTACTTTCAAAAAAACGAGTTTTCATACATATGATGTTGCCTTTAATCTTCTGACAATATAATGAATGAGTATTCTGAACTGTGTAATTATACTAACTAGTATGATGACCGTAAGGTGTTTTAGCATGCCTTTTTGGTGAACGGTGAACTCACTGATGGTATGTGGGTTTGTTTCAATAACATTGGCTGATTTACACCAGATTTGATTCATAAACAGAACACAAACGCTTTGCTTCGGGTAACTGCAATACATGACTGTTTGGCCATGAGAAAACACAGCTACCTCTAACTATTTGTCGGGTATATTTGTTTCTGACTCTCATAAGAAGCAGTCAAAACAACTACGTAACTCTGTGTCACCATATACAGGCGATAGCTCTATGATAGTTTACTCGCAATGTGCTGCAGGACTAGTTACACATATGTGATTTCAGCTACAGGTATCTAAGTCTAAGACATGTGATGTAATGTAATCATAGACAATTGTGTTATGTGTTCCACTATTGTGCGTGTGTGTGTATGTGTGTGTGTGTGTGTGTGTGTGTGTGCGTGCGTGTGCGTGCGTGTGTGTGGGTGTGAGAGAGAGTGCGTGTGTGCGTGTGTGCGTGTGTGCGTGTGTGCGCATGTGTGTGTGCGTGCGTACATGCGTGCGTGCGTTTGGGTTTGTGCGTATGTGTGTGAGCGTGCGTGCGTGTGTGTGCGTGCCTGCATGCGTGCGCGCACGCGTGTGTGGTATGCGTGTGTGCGCGCGCGCGTGTGTCTGTCTGTGTGCGAGCGTGTGCGCGCATGTGTGCGTGTTCTTGTGCGTGAAGGGATTGCCGCTGAAGAGGGGCTATTGCGTAATAAAAAAACGTTACATTTGCCTGAGATAGCTCGACAGTGATGGGTCCACACATACCACATCAAAGCGACACAGCTTACATGTCGGTGGTGCATCCACTACGCTACATTGTTCGATATACATTCATCTTGTTTATACTGCCAAGATGCATACACGCCTATCTGTCTTAACTTTTCTCTCTTCACACTCGCTTCATAACTGCCAATTCTTTATTTCTCTGAAAACATATTGGCCATCAACCAAGACAGTATACGGTTATAGCTGGCTATATTTCAGTAAATTATCCCGGTTGTAACTCTTATCGTACCGAATAACAAAAAGACGATGACAAGGACGACGACGACAACGACGACAACGTCGACGACAACGACGGCGACTGCAAAGACGACGGCGACTACAACGACGACGACGACGCCGACAACGACGGCGACGACGCAATTGCTGCGCTAAAACTATCCGTATACTTGTAAACGCCCATTACTGTCAACAGCTAGTTACACAACTGAGTGAACTGGAGCAATGTGCAGTGAACGAATTTCCCCAAGGTTCGAAACGGACTCGGTCATTTAATCCTAGTTAGTAATTCACAGTCAGTCAGTATTCAACGATTGGGTGTGTACGTGAAGAAAGAGTTTTAGTGCGGGAGACGAAAGAAAATTGTATGGACGTGGGCGATGAAATATACCTCACTGTAGACTGAATGCACAGTCTAGACTGACTGTCCAGTGAGACTGGATGTGAATGACGACACTGCAGAAGGCTTCTCTTAGTGCATAGGTAATTAATCTTAATTATATTCAGAATCAAAAAACAAACGCGAATGTGTTACGCCGCACGAGGCAGCTATATTTGGTGTGTCTATTAAATCAAAAACATCATGATGCGTCCTCAAATCTCGGTACGTTTTATGGGTTAATCGGCAAATGGGCGGCGTGCTGCGTGACCGTACATATCCTTATCGAGATCCTGTAAGACCCTATTCGCCCACCCGCAAACTTCTATCTGATGATCTTCGTATGCTGGTAGTTCTGCGCTGTGACGTAGAGGGCGTTACGGCAGGCGGACTTTGCCTGTGTCCGTACCGACACTCTGGAACGCTTTTCCAGTCAACATTCGTCGGACAGACAGTCTGACCAGATTGAAGACTCTCCTTAAAACTCACCCATTTAAATGGGCTTACTTCCATTAAGAACAATGCTTTAGTACACTTCTTACCAACACTTGTTTTATTTATTATTATTATTACATAATATAATGTTTTACTTGGCCTTGGGTGGGGGGTTCACTCTTCATTATGAGCAGTGCCTGTGGCATGTAGCCCCTCACCTTTGATGTCGTAGATTAGCAGTTTGATGCACTGTGTATATATTGTACTGATTGTTTATTTGTGTACAGCGACACTTTCTTGTACACAATTCCTTATATACGGGTACAGTGTATTTTATAGGTATGCATTGATGTGCATACTGATTGGCAATAAAATATGCCCCTTACCAACCTTTTATATATGAATCCATCTTCCTTTATTCCAACATCAAACAAGCTGCGGCCGCATTAAATCTACATATATCAATACATAACAAAAACATAAAATGTTTTACTTAAATTGAACATATAACTATGTATGCGCCCCTGTCACATACACCTTTCTGTGCAAAGCAACGATACAAGACCAATGTTGATTGAAACAGGCCAACTTCATGACATTTATTCACTAACACATTAAACAACACCATATATACATAAAACCACACCATATATACATACATCAATACACAGCAAGCATGCCGGCCCCAACAGCATTGTTAAGCAATACCTACAATTTCTAAGCAAATACCACATTTACTTACTAACATGACTAAATACATGACTGCACTATAGTTACCACTACCACCGTAACGGTAACCGTTGGGGTCACTCCGCCCTTATAGTGAAAGCGCCAATTAAAAAGCTTCTGAACCAACAAGTAAAGTGATATAGGGAGGAGGGTGGGCAAAACAAAGATAATAAATATAACTAAATCGACATAAAAACAGAACACAGAATTTTGGTGATTGGCGAGCCAATAGTATACACTGAATCAAACCAAACCAGAGAGTGAGGCTGAATTTCCTTTGTGGCTGGCCTATATAGCCCCTATCACTCTTTTACATATATCTCCGCGTTGTTCTCAGCTTGATCACTAGGGAAACTCCAGGCCTATCTACTAGAGGGCGCTACCATTTGCCCCTTTACTACTATCAATATTGCATCGCTGCCTCACACAAAATCAATTTATGTAATTACCATAATATTTTGGAAATATTTTGTTATGCATGTTAATTACTTAATATGTAGTCTTTTTTTATTTTAATATAATCTCATTGTTTACCAGGATTATTAATTTCTTAAACCCTTCTTATAATTCCATGTATGTTTCATAATGTTTGCACGGGCCTATGAACGGACTCGTCCCGAATATATGACCCTCTAGAAATGTTAGTAATAATAATAATAAAATATAATAATAATATCCTCGTGGCTCGTGGTTCCTGCTGACAATCCGGGTACGTGGTTCCTGCTGACAATCCGTGTACGTGGTTCCTGCTGACAATCCGTGTACGTGGTTCCTGCTGACAATCCGTGTACGTGTTACTGGTGCGGCGTCGTTGACGTCAAAGGTTTCTTCCTTGACTGCAGTTGGTGTTATAATTGTCTAGTCAACAGCATCTCTGGGACGTATTCGAGAATTGTCCTGTTGGTCACCTGAGCACTACCATTAGACACGTGCACGGTGGACAGGGAACGAGTGGGGAAGACATGGCTGTTTTCCGCCGTCGGTAGATTGATTTGGAATCAGGGAACCTTCCTGTTCTTCTTCCAAATTACCAACCAACGTATTTGGAGTTTAGAGAATGAGATCCCTGCTCAGTGAGTCCACGACAGGGTTTTTCTATTTCCCTGCGTGGGTTTTTAGTTCCTCTGGCGTAGACATCAGATAGAAAGGACCGACGATTTATAATGTCTCTTCCGTAAGACAGGGGCAACATCGGGTGAACCAAATTGCCCAAGTTTCTACAAGGTGGTCGATACCAGTATCAAACCAGCGACGGTTCCGCACCAGGATTCGAACCCCGGTGTCCTCGATCGACAATCCAGCGTTGACGAACTTGGCCGACTCGAACAATACAGTCGGCGGAAAGGAAAGCTTTTCCACGGCATACGGGAATCTGAAATTGATTCCGATGGAGCCGTCAAGACAATCTACCGTTTAACGCTTGTTATCGGGTTGGAAAATTATGTCATCGACCGCAGCCCAATCCGATGTAAAATAGGTAAGTTCTTATATAGCGCAGTGTCCGGTCTTTTATGACTATACCAAACGCTTTACACATTACTCCCTAACATACCTGTTCAATCGAACCCCTTCTTGACTTATCTGGGAAGCATTCAGCTGCGCTGCAAGTAATGCGCGAATACTATTCCTACACAAATACCCACCACTGTCTATAGAGTGAACGAACTTTCGCAAGGTTCGACACGGCAGCACAGAATTGAGTGTCTGATGCTCTAGTGGGGGCGCGCGATAATGTAGTGGTTAGCACATCCGCCTGACATGCCGGCGCCCCGAGTTCAATACCCGGATCGGGCAGGTATGGTATATTTGGTGTAAAAACCTGGCTCTCAACATTGGGGACTGTGTATCCCTCGTGAATCGGAGATCACGTTAATGTCGGTCCCGTCTCAATTTGGGACGTAAAAGAACCACTGAGGACGACAAGCACCCTGGCAGTGACCACCCTCGGTGCCAGCATAGAAAGGTCGGCTTGGCGATAATGTTCTGAAAAAGGCTGGCTAGTTGAATGAGACCTGATCAGATCATAACATTGTAACCACAATATATACAGACTAGTCAGTTAATAGAACGTTGCCGAGTGCTGGAAACAACTAGGAAACAGATACTAGTGAGTCTAGTCACCGTTTCACTGCGCTCCAGACACAGTATATAAGAAACTGATATTGTTCTTCAATGTCTGCGACCGTTGATGATATGGCTAGCGCAAATATTGATGTCTATTTTGATCTAGATGAGAGTTTATTTTGTAGGTCTACTAAATCACAATATATACAGGGCTATTTAACAAAATGTATATATCATACTGATTCCAACGCCAAATAATTACAGTTGTAATTGTACTACTATTTTTACTGCATTGTTAATACATTGTAGAATTATATGAAGTGCGTGTTGAAATGTTACCGGTAGTCTCGGTTTATCCTAGACCATGACTGACTCTCAGGCTAACGAAAAATAAAACGAGTAAACTATTATAAATTAATACTCTACCATCAATTTTTTGCAAAATGTAATTTATACTGAAACAACAACAAGTCACACAATAAAATAACACAAATTGAAATGTTGCATTACTAATTGATCTACCTTATCACATGCTTAATCACCAGGTGGCGCATCACACAGTGGAAGCTTATCCCGGTCAAAGATTTCGAAACAGCGTTATATTGCATGTATTCTAACGGAAACAACAGACTGAATAAACATCATACAAATATAATGAAATGACCAATTCAACTGAACGATGCGCAATTGATTTCAAGCTCGGTGGTCAAACTGACGTCCGATATATGTAGCTGCTAAAATAAAAAGACATTATACTGTAACCTCCGCCAGGGAGCACTGTATGTCCCTCTCCTTTCAAGCGCATATGTCCAACTCTCCTCTTTCTATGCGGCGTGGTCAATTCGCTCCTTTCTATTTTCATTCGCTTCCTTAGATCGTTGGCCTCTGTTCGACCTACCAATAGGTAATGTATTGGCATATACAAAAGTAGTTATTTTGAGGTTTCTACTGTTTTCACTGCACATTCCCCCTCCAGGAGGCGCCATTTTAGTGGTGCTAAAACTTATATCTGCTGTGTATGCAATGATGTGATTGGTGATAGCAAAATAAGTTGTCACGGGAACGATTTTAAGAACAAGATACTGTAATTGCTGCCACTGGTTGATTATTCGACGAGAGGGTGTAAACGAGCAATAATAATAATGGTTACTTATATTAAGTTTTAATTAACACATTAACAAATAAGGCGCTTTACAATGGCTAATAATGAAACAACCGGATTAGTAAATGCTTAAATATCCAATAAGAAGACGTCGGAATTTTGATCAATTTTCTCCGTTGGTTGTTTAATTGACGTGATTGTGACGTCACGCCAACTTCGAGAACGTCAGCTTCGCCGGCGTTCGCGAACAAATTAAAAGTGGGTGGAAGTAATAACATGAAATCAAGAACTGATGAAATACGCATGTCTGCATATACAACTTAGCAAGTTGCGCCTCAATCGGTATATTTGGACGAGTTTTGGGTTGTAAATTTTTCGTTTGCTTATCTAGTTTTGGTAATAGTAACAACATGGTAACGGCTCATTTTGCGTTCAAACTATGTATAAAACAAATATGTGTAATTTGTTTGCCCAAATACGATCCTAGCGGAGTCCTGACAACGAATCTAAGTATGAATAATTTGTTTGCCCAAATACGACCCTAGCGGAGTCCTGACAACGAATCTAAGTATGAATAATTTGTTTGCCCAAATACGACCCTAGCGGAGTCCTGACAACGAATCTAAGTATGAATAATTTGTTTGCCCAAATACGACCCTAGCGGAGTCCTGACAACGAATCTAAGTATGAATAAAATGCAACGCTCTGTGTAGTCAACACTATTTTATTTCTTATAGCGCGCAATAATCCTTACCCCTTGCAGCCAGTCTAAGCCATCTAAACTAGCTACGTTACATTAAATGGATACTGCCACGCTGTAGTTAGTGCACCAAGAATTCTCGTTCGCACAAATCCACCACTGACTACAGCCACGTAGACTACGTATCATTTATATAGCTGAGTGAACTGGAGCAACGCGGAGAGTACGTAATTGCCCACGCTTCGAAACGGCAGCAAGATGATTCGATCGTTCTTTCTCTCGATTGAGATTCATATTGCTAAACACTACGCCAGCGTTTCACAAACAGAACTAAACATGAACGTCGATGCGCTATCGAGACATTCGTGCAACGAATACAGTAGTATGGTAACTGTATTACATGTACATTGCTCAAAACATCGCCGGATATGACGACTTGTCTGGCAGCTGAGTGTTCGGTGGCTCAAATTGATTAATTTGTGAACATTTTGAAACAAAAGACCCAACAACTGTGGCAGCACAATATGTTAAACCTATGCGATCGGTGGGAACTGTATTGTAATATGCACATATAAGTCAAGTTGTTAACATATGTCATGGGAGTATAACATTATATAATGTTCTTCCCTTGTTGTGCTCATTATGTTATTATATATGATTTGTCTTAATTTGATTTGTATTGTATGTATCGTAATGAGTTACAATAAATTTGATTTGATTTGATGTGTAAACGAAAACCAAAGCGAGAACAAGTATTGTCCTGCCTTGAATATACATGTCCCGTGTGACCTGCTGAATGCATGACAAATTGTCAGTAAAACCATTTTGAGCACTGGTTGAACCACAGGCATGGCGCATCTAGAACTACCCGCCGTTTCTCTGGACATCTTTGGACATGATCCATTGTGCCTAACATGTGACATCAAATGCCACAATATGTTCATCAAAATACAACACTCTCCGTAACAACAAATTCACTGTGGTATAATTTAAATATATTTGTACAAGAACATGCACGTTGTGTGTATCTCCAACATAAGTATATTCGTTCCCATAACTGCTTTAAGCAGATAATAAATAACATATAGCAGACTACCTTCAACTTTGGTCCGTCTTGCAGACAATCCATAGAGAGTACTTTACGACGATATTAATGCCCTTACGCCCCATTGCATCTCATATGTTGCAATACAGTTACACCGTCTTAATTGGATTGAAAGGAGGTTTAAACCGCAATGCAACTACTCGTCACAATTGGGTACAAGTGGAACAAAAAGCGATTACCTGACATATTGCATCCTCTAGTTTTTAAGTCTACAACATTTTGACATGTGTTTTAAGCTTAGGTACATCAATATCAAAATAATATGTCTTTTCATGTTCGATTTGCAACTTACGTGGTCTGACCAAAATAGATTTAACAATAAATATTCATGTTTCGAACAACACATCAATTTACTTATAAACTAGCCGTAGCCAGGGAAAAAAGCAGTTATTTGTATGTGACCGCCAGTGATCCCATCGCCCTGAAAGAATTTCGAAAAAATCTAAATCTACCAACCACCCCAATGAATCCGTCAGAACGCACACAAACGTCAGCCCCATACATGCACAACTAACGGAGAAAGAAATAAACAAACAAAGAAATAAACAAACAAACAATCAACCCGATAAATAGACAAACAAAGAACCGTATGTGTTTATAAAATAAAAGACTCCACTTAATGTAAACACATTGGATCAGAAAAAAAGAAAAAAAATCCGGCAGCTAATTACCATACGTTTGCAACGTCCAGAAAACCGTGCAGTGTTTCGTAGTGTTTTAAATCGCCACCCACACACACCAACAAGTGCGATTTTGAGCCATCCAAAATGGCTTTCAAAACAACAGGTAATAGCCGCGGGATTCAGCTGGTGTGACATGGCTGCCAACACGTAAATTACTCATGCTGCGTGGTCCGGACATCAACAATAGCATCTTGGTGCTTCAATACATGTTCCAGGTGGCGCCGCTGTATTGGTTTAATTCCCACGCGTTACGTTATGACAACGAACATACCATCGCACACGTAATGCTACACGTTTTTCACTTTGCGTGCGAATGCGACCGCATTTTAGTGCACCGGGAATAGCGAACGACTCAGTTCCAGCCAAAATATATGATAATAGTATCTGAGATTCTGATAAGCGGAGTATATTGTCATTATCTTTGAAAACTGTATTTATTGTACAGCGTTGCATTACCTCCACAAGTCATGCAACGTTTCCGTTGAACACATATACTAATGATGTATTTACACATTACACCGACGCATAGCGATCGTACGGCAACATGTGACGTCATTTATTCCATAAACGTCGGAACGGGCTGAACGGGTTGAACCCCTCCAATATTAAGAATGTGAAGGCTTAGCCCCCGAAATGTTGTGAATGTTGAATATGTTTTGGTAAGCGTCATCCGAGTTTCAACCTCAGAACTGAAACTGCATCTTCTCGTGTTTGACCCCACACAAATACCCACCACATTCGAAAGCACCGCGCGCAGTCAATTCGTCCCGACGCCTATGTATACCATTACCCATGTGGTAGCATAACGGATATATTATATTCAGCGACAGTTATAAATGACCTGCGCCATTACAGAGAATCCACATCCATCAATCATATACTCTAAAACATTTCAATAAGGTTTGATAACTTACATTAATATCAAACATTGAACAATAATTACACTCCGAAAATTGCAAAACAGTTCATTGATTCTTCATAAATGAGCAGGGTTCTTGGTCGCCTAGAGTATCATTCACGGAATCACTCATTGGGATTCTTCGCAGCATGTCCGTTGCGTCTGGCGAATTTTTGCACCATGTTCCAATCCTACATAACAAATAGTACGACTTAATTCCACAATATCACCCACGAATATATATACACATCTATCCACCTTCAGGATTTTATATAAATAGCTTGAGCTTTTTGTTATTATTATTGAAAGTGTTTGAAATTGTTATAAATGTCCTCATATTTATGTTACTGATTACAATGTATTATGTAATGTAAGTTTATATAAGTAATATATTAATTTTCACTGTTATTATACATTGTCGGTATATCACTCTGTAAACAATACTTAAAGTACAATTTGTACGTAGCATTCAGTATAAACTAAGAATTTATAAATGCCTTGCTATTGTTTTATGTGTGACTTGTAAAGCGCGTAACCTGTTGTCCGCTACACAGTTAATGGAATATGCAACTACACGTAATAATAATAATAACTTATTTATTTGCAATCGGGAGATTGAATGAGATGAATTGAACACATTGAAAAGGATACGTACGACCGCAGGTTGCTTCGCCATGGCGTGTTTGATCACTTCCGCCCTTCGCTGCTCGTACGACGTGAGGTCACTTCCGCGCCGCAGACTGCGTGTTGACCCGCCTTCGTCGAACCACAGTCTCGACTTGCTGGAGAGAGGACGGTCGTAAGAAGTGACGTCGCTGACCGACCGCGTTTCCGTCACGAAGGGAGATCTGTGCGAACGACGAGTGCGCAACAGGAAGACGATGAGAGCGGCCATCAACGCGATAATGATGACAGCAAACGTGCAACCGAAGACGATGAACAGAGTTCTTGACAGATCTGCAAAATACGCATAACGAGAATTGTAAACTTTGTTTCTAGTACATCTTACATAGCGGGTCCCCAATCATCTACTTCTTCTTTTGACGTTTGCAATCGCAACTGCAGATTGTTAATAAACATAGAAGCAACACGATGTGATAACAATTTGTGATTCAAATAATATAGTTTACATATCACTGTGTAAGTATACACACACACACACACACACACACACACACACACACACACACACACACACACACACACACACACACACACACACACACACACACACACACACACACACACACACACACACACACACACACACACACACACACACACACACACACACACACACACACACACACACACACACACACACACACACACACACACACACACACACACACACACACACACACACACACACACACACACACACACACACACACACACACACACACACACACACACACACACACACACACACACACACACACACACACACACACACACACACACACACACACACACACACACACACACACACACACACACACACACACACACACACACACACACACACACACACACACACACACACACACACACACACACACATATATATATGACTTGTCATATCATACATCAAACCGTCTGGTATTAGCGGATGATACAAACGCGTTTTAAAACGTTAACAGACAGCAATCAGCACAAATACATGCTGCTTTAAAGGTCCCTAACTCACCAGATTTTGAAACGGGCATGTCATTTTCTCCAAGCGGATCTCGAACTTTAGAGGGTGATATTGATTCTGCTGTTGTTGAAACGGTTAAGTTATCTTCTCCAAGAGTGTCTGGAACATCAGACTTTGATGTTGGCTCCGTTGTTGTTGTCGCGTCTGACACTGCTTTACAACGTATAACGCAAAATGTACAGCGACACTTGGTAATACGATTACACTGGTGTAATATTTACAGTGACAAACATGGGTGCAGGTTTTTGTATTTCAATTAAAATTAAATGATAATTTATAAGTATGTACGTCCGAACTACAATCCATTTGAAGAACGTGCCTTGCCTTTCTTCGTTACCGCCCATTACCAGACTTAACACGATTGTGATACACAACAGAAGGACACATATGATAAGTGGAGAAAACGTCACTGGCTTTGCGTTTTCTGGATTTGCGATTTTTCGCAAGTGAGAAACCATACTTCTATCAATACTTGTTATACACATTAACTATATTTCAAACATATATGTATATCCTTTAAATCCCATTATCTGTACTGATATTAAACCTATCTGTGTCAAGCATCTTTCGGAAATCTGAATGAATACGTTATCGCAATTTTGGAACCAGTGTAGACTTAACATAGCGTTGCATTGTGTCAGTGAAGTTACTGCAGGCAAGTATTTACAATAATTATTTGCATGTTCCACGTTAAGTTATTACATTAATGACAAACAAAACAAGATAGTAACATGCAGTTCATTGGCCACTGGTCGTATGCTACTAGACTGACACGATGTGGTACATATCGCCGTTTTCAAAATTAGCAAGTATAGAATAGAGTGGTGGATGACACGACACGTACCATAGCAACTTCTGTCGTCAGGTGCGAGCGAGAACCCTTCACGACAGACGCACAGGAATCCAGGTATGCGGTTGTAGCAAAGGTGTTGGCAGGTGGTGTTGTCTTCACTACATTCATCCACATCTGTCCAACGGCAGCAACAATTATTATAAACTTAGTCTCTGCAAGGTGCGAAGCTAAGAACACGCATTGTAGCACTATATCCCCAAGTAGCTAAGATGCTTTCTCGCAGAACCATCGCTACGTTAAAAAAATGTAGTGATTTATTTGAAATTATATTTCTACCCTAAATCTACTGCGGTCTTGTCCTCTAATTGTGATTCCAGTGCGCCCTTTTACATGATGATATCAAACGATTCTTGTGTGCCTCTGAGTGAGTGTATGTGAGTGCATGCGTGAGTGCGTGTGTGCGTGCGTAGTTGTAGGCGCTGCAAATGTTACGAAAGCTCTCAATGAAGACACGATCATTTCCTTTAGTCAAATACATTTTATTCACGATAATTATTTGAACAACGTGTTTGTAGCAACATTAGTAATGTGTTTTTTAATGTAAACAACATATAATGAGAATATTCGGAGCATAAAGGTAGAGCGCCACCAACGAGTAGCAGAAAGGTTGGAAGCTCACCAGTTGCACCAAGGAACATTGTTTTGATTATTGAACATTTCTCATGTTCGTAAATTTTCATTAATGCAATTCTTTGTCTTACTAACCCATCTAAAATGTCAAATAACGTGTTCCTGTAAAGACTCCGGTACTTATATCCAGATGGCTCCTTCTAAAAAAATAACGGCATTCTAATGGGACGGCAGTCGCACTGAATAAGCCATCTTGGTAAGACTGGCTAATGTTCCAATTTGTATTTTGAAACGTGCTAATAAAAAATGTGTTAGTAGTTCTTATTTGATTGTTTGATCGCAATAATAATAACAATAATAATAAGGTAACTTCTATTGCGCCTAAATCCTTGGAAACCAAACTCAGAGGCGTATCTAAACAAAAAGAGTTAACCAATCGCAAAATCGGTAAGCCGTACTCATGTTGACAACATATGGATGAATACACCAGGGATCTGTGATGGACAAACAAGGTTATAAAGATAAGTTTTTTTTAATGACAGCGGAAGTGAGTAGTAGTTTCAACTAATCTAGCACCAAGAGGGAGCATATTCCACAGAGAAGGTGCAGCAACAGAAAAAGCCCTAGGTCCAATATTATTGTTGATTCTTGTAACAAAACGAACTAAATGACCGAAGCTGAATAGGTTTTTTCTTTCAGGACTAAGCAATAAATGGAAGTATACACGACAATGCCAGTACTCGGCGCGCTCACCGACACAGAGGCCGTCGTTGAGTCGGTAGCCGTCGGGACAGTTGCCACAACGATATCCTCTCGTCTTGTTCGCCGCCTCCGACGGGCTCAGGTCGGTGCAGTCCGCCCCGACCGCACACGGACTGTCTGCACATCCGTCCTCGTCCTGGTCACACCGGGCACCTGTCGACACATCCACGTAACACACATATCACAGAGCGGAAATGTATTAACGAAAAGGAACACACATAATAAGATTGATGCCCTTTAAGAGAAGGCATCCTGTTCCTAGTTGTTCAGGTATTCATTAAAATACTGTTCTTAAGTTTATAATAAATATGTTGATGGCCAAAGAGCGTCTAGTAAGCCCATTACAGTGTTCCCAATTTGAAAGTTTCGGTCCAGCAGCGTGCACAACTGGTAAGCAAAATATCAAATTTCAAAACAAGCTTATTCGCAATATTGCTGAGGCGGTTGACCGCAATAACGTTTGATATTCCCCATTTTCCCACGTTTTCCCACAGCAAACGTCCCGTTACAAATTAAATGAAGTGCGTCGTTAAGACTGGATCTACTTCATAATAAAGCGACACTGACACAGTGATGTGGACAGTGGTTGGATTGGACTTATTTATATATCAGGCTCTCTTGGTACGTTAAGGTGGAACAAAATATGCATACATTATATACCCGTCAAACGAAATAGTTCCTCGACCACGATGGACTCAAGCCGTAAAAAAATAGCTTGTTACAGGTGCTACATTGTTTTATATACACAATCGAAACTATTTCCGCTGATCTGTTATGATGTCAACATTGATGGAACATGGATGTTCCGTGTGTTGGAACCAGAAGCAGGCTAGCACGAGATACTCACCCGTCCAGCCCTCGTTACACACGCAGGCGACGACGCGGAAGTGATCCGGTTCTGGCGGGTAGTCACCATCGAAGTAGCACATTCCGTGTTCGGAGCAGTCACAGAGGTTGACCATCACATTGACTGTGAGAGACATGCCGTCCCTGCCGTCGACCGCCACGAAACTGACACAAGACAACACAACAACAATGTAACTACATCCTTGTCTCGCAGAAACATACACCATTCAGACGGGAAACACAGGCAAGGTGAAATGTTAGTCCGGCACTTATTAAACATACATCAACAGTTGATAGTATTGTTTGTCATATAACAAACACACACACACACACACACACACACACACACACACACACACACACACACACACACACACACACACACACACACACACACACACACACACACACACACACACACACACACACACACACACACACACACACACACACACACACACACACACACACACACACACACACACACACACACACACACACACACACACACACACACACACACACACACACACACACACACACACACACACACAAACGCACATACAAACACACAAACACACACATACAACGAATATAACAATGATAACTGCATAATAGGAGGATATTTCTATAAACAAACTAACGAATGTTAGGGGGGTGTGAAGGTCTGCGCTACGCACCATTACAATAAGGTGGGGCACCATTACAATAAAGTCACCGAAAGAAGCATGAGAGAGCGAAATCGAAATTGTGTATTCCCAGAATGTTAATAACGCAGAGCATAAAAGGACGTTTTAATTAATTACAGGCAGCTTTATACCAACCTACCTGATTCTGACGGGGGCTGCCGATTGCGGCGTCCACGTATACATCCCGGTGCCGTTGTCAAAAGATGCACCTGCGGGTAGGGTGCTTAGCAACCGGATGGTGACGTCATCGCTGTCAGGGTCAGATGCTTCAACCGTAAGTTCGGCTAGACTCCCGATTGTCACATTAAGTGTTGTCTTGGATAGTTTGAGTGTAGGCCGGATGTTTGCTGTGGAAAGAAATATCATAATTGGTGGATCCAGAAAGTAACGTCACAACGCGGTGCGCCTTGACGCAGTATTAAGAACATCGGATTCTCAATCAAGAGAACCCAGGTTCGAACCTGTGCTGCCATTTCGGACACTGGACAAGTGCGTTCATTCTTCGTTGCTCCAGTCCACTCGGCTGTATGAATGAGTACCTGGCTATAGACATTGCTGAATATTTGTTTACACATTAATTGCAGCTTGGCTGAATGTTTCCCAGAGAAGTCGTGATGATGTTCGATTGAACAGGTCTGCCAGGGAGTAATGAGTAAATCGCTTGGAGCAGTCGTAAGGATTGGATATTGCGCTATATAAGAATTTACCTTTATCATTACAATGATAATTATGCAAGTGGGTCCGCCAAGCTTTGACTCCCCACAATTTTTACGTATGTTTCGCTACTTTATTAGTACTGCTATCATGTGTCAGATCAATTTTTCCTGAACAATTTCAGTTGTGCGGCATCCATTTTGTGTGCTTGACAAAATTGGTTTCTAGGCTAATAGTCATGATATGAATCAGTTCATTATATAAGTATGCTTATGATGTATAAATACGTAAACCATTATGGACGTTAGTCACAACTGTTACATGAAGTGCATAAGAACCAATGGGGTTAAGATGCCAAGAAAAAGTATCACGAAATCACGAAATCACTCATACAATGGCTACTGAAATGTAATCCTAGAAACATCTTTGGCAAGACCGTTGTGTTTCAGTAGGGGTTGACTTACCTAAGTTTTCTGCAATTTCCTCATAGTTTTTGTTTGCAGTTAGTGTCGCTTTAGCGAATTCGGTGTTCCCTGTGAACAAAGGCAACAAATGTTACGCATCGCATTGAAGAAGATTTAACACATCAGTTGCATGGTCTCTCTCAGTCTATATATATATATATATATACAAAATATACACACACACATATATATATATATATAATATATATATATATATATATACACATAATACACACGCACACGCACACGCACACGCACACGCACACGCACACGCACACGCACACGCACACGCACACACACACCCACACACACATATATATATATATAAAGCAATAGTTATATATCCCTCAGAGGACAGGAAGAATAACTTTAAAGAAGAACATCTGATCTCGCTCGAAAACTGAATAAACTTGGTAATAACACTCATCTAACCTTGGGTGACTCCCGTGAGAGCGGTTTTTGAAGCCTTAGTGGGAGCCTCCCACGCCCACACGATATTATGTGTATATTATATGTGTTTATTGTATTCTCGCTTTTAAATATTGGCTTATTGAGTCATCTGTATATCGGTCAAAATAACGCACTTCCGTCCGTCCGTCCGTCCGTCCCGTCCGTCCGTTCGTCCGTCCGTCCGTTTATCTATCTGTCTGTAACCATAACCTCCGGAATAGTAAGAGGAGACCAAAGATAAATTGTTATGCACGCCTCACCTGTAACGGCGTAGTCAAGTAGACATTGTTTGTTACTGCCACATAGGCTATCGGCTTCGGAGCGTTTCACTTTGCTTAGAGCCTTCAGAACATCCTCGGAGAACGAAGGTTTAAAGTCGGCGAGCGTCTCCTTTTTAGTGGGATTAATGAATAGAGATTTGCCGGACTGCACACGCCCTGAAAACAAAAGGTGAGTAGTGCATTGCAGATAAACAACTCACCACTATCAAATAAGCCCTGGTATAGCACGGGCTAGCAGTTGTATTGGTTCGTCGATTACATTAAGCTGCGTATGCGAACGCAGTTAAATATTGATTATAGCAAGATGCGTTTTGGAGATATCACAAACAGAAGATTAAACGGAAAAATCAAATGAATATGGAAAGTTTACATTTGTTCTTTGTCATTTATCAAGAGCAAGACAATGTAGACTTGAAAAAAATACTTTTAAAACGTATTATGAGATGAAATGAGTACGGCAGTTTTTCAACACTTCAAAAAATGTAATGACCTCAGACGAAAATAAAATTGCAATCCGAGAAAAAGGTTCGTACTGTTATCAAATGAACATAACTAATGACAACGATATCAGCATTTAAAAACGATATCAGCATTTAAAAAAAATACTTACATAGTTGGCCAAAATTGTAATAAATGTCACTTTCGCTTGACGTGTTTGTGGACAGCCGATTGCCGCTAGGTGGTGTCAAGTCGTCGGTGACGTCATCGTTGTAGATTCCCAGCAGTCCTTTCGTCTTGTTTTTAAAATTCGCAGGAATGCTCACACCAATATTCAGTTGTTGCACTTTCACTTCAATTCCCAGTGTCAAGCCTTTGATAAAAAATACTTGTATTTATCGGAATGCAGCATAGAAATAGAGTGCCCATATTTAGGATAACTAGGATTACTAATTAGGACGACATATATGTGTTTGGGATATTATTTTGTGGTATCAACCCTATCTAATCTCATGTCTATTATGTTGTCAACTGCTCAACATTTTTTCAAATCATTTTCAATGTCCTACATAGATAGTTACCGTTATTCATTGTGTTATACCCAAAGTGGAGGGTTTGAACATTGATGGGAAAGATGTGAGAGTTGTGAGAAATCTGTACTGGGAACAAACAGCAGCAATATGAATAGAAAATGACATCAGTAAATTTCAAGAAATAAAACGTGGTGTAAGACAAGGGTGTGTCCTATCACCCGATCTCTTTTCACTATATAGTGAGTTAATCTTACGTACATTATAAGGTATGCCAGGTGTTCAAGTAGGGGGGTACTACATGAATCATTTACAATATGCAGACGACGCGGTACTGATTGCTGAGAACGAAATAGATCTACAACAGATGCTAGATACAGTAATAAGAGAAAGTGAGAAAATGGGTATGTCCCTGAACAAAAGGAAAACAGAAATCATGGTCATCTCAAAGAAAAATTACACTCCAACATGCAACATGGTAGCATATGGCACTGTTTTGAAGCAAGTCCGAACGTTTAACTATCTGGGATCACTAATAACATCCGACGGTCAATGCAACGATGAGATCAAGAGATGAATTGCACAAGCCAAAACAGCTTTTCACAACATTATAAACATTTTAACAAATAAAAATATATCAATTGAAATGAGAAAACGTGTACTGCAATGCCACATAGAGCCCATATTGCTATATGGATGTGGATCCTGGACAATAACAAAAGTGGACAAAAGTTCACAAAAAAACCATAGAAGCCACTGAAATGTGATTCTTAAGAAGAATGCCATGGACTGCAAGCAAACCAATGAAGTCATCCTTAGGACAGCCAAATCAAAAAGAAAGATCATCAACAAAGTTAGAACACAACAAGCACGATTTATAGGCCATGTCATGAGAAAGACAAAGTTAGAACAAATAGTAACAATAGGAAAGATAGGACGCCAGAGAACAAAAATAATAGATAGTCTCTCCACATGGTGTGGAAGGAGCACAACAGAACTGCTACAAACTACACACGACCGGGCGGTTTGGAGGGCCATGATCGCCAACGCCTGTGATAGACATGGCACATAGAAGAAGAAGAAGAATACCCTAACTCACCTAATCCGACCACACGCGTAAACTCAAACTGTGTTCTATAAAAATGTGACAATGCCATATCTAATCAACATCTGCAAGACGATAACTGTGACAATTTATTACTAGCCGGAAGAGGTTATTGTAAAGTGACAAGAAGCAGTTGGCCTTACCTGATTTGAACGAAATAGCGACTAGATTCGCGTGACTCTTCTGTATGCTGACTTCCAAAGTATTGGTTTCTGCAGATTCGTTGGCCGAAGTGAACCATTTAGTCAGTTCGTTGCTGCCCACGTAGATCACAAGACCTGCATATTAACACCGACATTTCCTTATCTCAAAATCCCCCATATACGGATGCAGCTGGTTGTGTTGCTACGATTACTACTGCTACTACACACGTGTAGCAACAACAACAACGGCAACAACAATTGGAACAAAAACCAAACCAACAATAACAACAGCAACACCAACAGCAACAGCGATACTGATAACAACACCCTATTTTAAAAGTCTTGCTATATAAAAGGTATCACTGCTTCTTCTATGACTTCGTTACGGGCAAGAAATGGTAATTAGTTGCTCAGTTAGACAAGGTTGATTCGTTAATTTTGATATGCAATCTGACCCTTGAGAGTTTTGTGATAACCATGTATTATCAAGCGTAGACAGGTAAATAAAAAAATAAAAACTGAGTTAAGAAAACCATTATTTTACACCTCCATGGTTAATATCATACGTTGAATGGGTCGGACATAAATGGCCAGTAATAGAAGCCTGGCCAATGTTATTTGTACAGGATTCTTGCCAAGGAAGATGCCGGCCAGCGATGTTCTAAAGAATACAGTTATCTAGATTGATGTTACCATCTCGACTGTCGTTAAGTGCGACGTGGACCCGTCCAGAACCCTTGTTTTTGGCGGCGAATGCACTGAATACGGTTGCGTTCGTCGGCTGTCCGTCCTGTCTCCTCGCACGAGATGTTCTTCCCTGCAGGATCACCTCGCTCGTCTGTAGCAGGGTGTACTCGCCCAGGCCATTGAACGTGTAGCGGAAACCGTCGGCCGACCGAATGTGCGGGTCTCCAAATAGCCAACCTGGGAAGTCGCAGAAAAGGAAAAGGAATACATGCCGTAGGAAGAAGAAGAAAAAGAAAATGTATTTCTTTTGACCTGTCCCACATTTCAAATACTACATATAATACATCCATGTCAAATTATAATTTTACATAATAGTACAGTTATAGACTTCACATGATAAACATGATATGTAAATGCACAAATATGGGTCAGCAGACTCCTCTAAGACTATGAGCGTCGTTCTCGAGGAGCCACCTAATAACGATAACATTGGCTCTAGGAACATGACTGCATGTTTGTACTAAGGTTGGTTCTCTACCTCACGCTGTTGCGTCCGATCAGAACTAATGACATACTGTCATGTCACATCTAACGGATGTACGTAATATTAATCGCATGGCGATAACTAATCATAATACAATCATGTTGAACCAGAGCTGTGACTATATCTGAGGCGATATAGCTTCTACTTTTTTTAATCCACATAACGATGGCGAACATTGCCTCCAAATGCTACGAGTGTGGGTGTCTTTCAACCGGAGATTCGGGGATAATGTAAAGATTTACGTTTTAACTGAAATAAAATTAGTACACTGCTTGCGTTTTGAAAACGAGCCCGTAATCACACAGCCAAAATATATCCTAGTATTCAAGTGAACACTTATTCAAAAAATGTCGTTGTCAAATACCGTGTCATATTTATATAACATATCGCTCTCATATTTGATAACGTATCGTCGAATTAGTTATTTTTGAACATGAAGTATGCATGTTCTTGTCACAGTATTGAAACCGGGGGACCGTTTCATTATGATTATAGCTCAAAAGGTAAATCCACATTAAACAGAATCAGTTGTTAAAATCAAGGAGCGTTCTCAAAAAGCAAAACACCGCCGTCGTATGACCCATGACACTATTTCCGTTACACAAGTGTTTCGCTGGCGCGTTCTGGTGTTGGAAGTTTTCAATATACAGAATCACTGCGGAGCACATCGGCGTAGAGAACAGAGCTTCGTGATCTCAAACAATTCATTCTTGGTTCGACTCTTCTAGCGGCCATTTAGAACCTTGGGAAAATAGTTCAGTCCATGTTGCTCACTTATGAGCATCTGACAATAGACACCCGTATCTGTGGCAATAGACATCGACGTACAAGTAGTCGTTGAGAATTTATAGAAGCGTGGCTGAATGCTTCCCAGAAAAGTCGAGGTATTGTTCGAATGAACAGATCTGCCATGGGATGAAGTGTAAAGCGTTTCGAGCAGTCTTAAAGAGTGGATACGACGCTATATATGAACATAGTTGTACATATAAGAACATACATTTCACTGTTAATGAGCCAAATCGATATTAATGAGCAAAACTTGGCTTATGAGCTCATGAGAATGTTAAGCGGAACGATCCTCACTCAGACGTATAATGGGTTTAAGTCGTCTACAAGCAAATACGACTTAACCAGAATTGGAAGAAATGAATACCGAGAGTTGGTGTTACATATCCGACGCAGTTGCTCATCGGGCGGACGGCGTAGAACTTGTCGCAATTCTTTGACTCCTTGCAACACCATTGTTTCGGTTGAATATCCCTCGCTCGGTGTTCTGCCATATGACGTGGGTGATACAAGAACAACTGACCACCGCTGCCGTCCTGCGCCGTAATAAGTGCGCCCATTTCGTTGTAGCAACAGTACTGTAATGCAAAGAGCATCTTTATAGCAATGGTATTGTAGTAGGAAGAATACCTTTGTACAAAGGTATTGCATTATAAAGGACATATTTGTTCCTCCAACCGTACTGTAATATAAATAGTGTCCACAGTACCAGAGTATGACGATTGTCTTAACTGTAACAGTAGTGCATTAAATATATTAATCTTTGTAGCAACATTTGTAGGAACAGCACTGTCGTATGATGGACATCGTTGTAGCAACAAATACTAATTTACGAACACATCTCGTTAGCAGCAGGACTATAAATGTGAAATGTATCTACATAGTAACTGTATTGTAATATCAAAGTCATTTACACAGCAAAATATACTGTGATGTTAACGACATAACATTATTTTGTAGCAACAAGTCGATACTATGAACAATATGACTACGATGTGAAGCAAATATATGTAATAACTGTGCTGGTGTATCTTTGTTGCAATAATACTGTAATCTGACACACATATTTGTAGCAGCAAGACTTATTTTGGAGTGGTATCTTAGTAGCAACATTACTGTAATATGAACGGTATCTTTGCAGCTAGAGTACTGGGATATGAACGACATCTTTGTTGCAGCAGTACTGTAATATGAAGATGTAATTGTTGCTGGAGCACAGTGATACAAAGAGCATTGTATAGCAGCGGTATCTCATATTGAAGGACATCGTCTTTGCAATAGGTTTGCACTGTGAAGCACACACATGAAGCAACACTGTTTTTACGAACGACATATTTGTGGTAGCTTTATACTAATGCGAAAGACCTTTTGTTGTAGCTGACTGTAACAATAAATACATATTTGCCGCAGAGGACTGCAGCGTCAAAGAAATCATTGACGCAGCTCAACTATGCCATGAAGGACATCGTTGTAGCAATGACACAAAAGTATGAATGGCTTTGCTGCTACTAACGTACCACAATGCAAAGCCAGAATGTTGTAAACTATCATGGACACATTGTTAATGAAGATGTGTCTGATGATGGTGATATCAATAGACAGTTTAAAACATTGTATGTAAGAGGAAACATTTTATGTTAACAATTTTGAAACTGTAGCACGAATGTAAAGCTACTTGCTTTTAAGACTTAATGTACATGCTTCTATACTTCTCAGTTTTGTTAGCACCTATAAGTTTAATTCCATGAACAAATTGACTGTAGCCTACAACAATTCACTGAGAATCCTTTGAGGAATACCAATATATTGTAGGCAATATGCCAAGTTGTCAATGTGTTATAAGAAGGAATATATATATATATATATATATTTATCAAGAATATGTATATATATATATATATATATATCAATCTTACCCTGCTGTAAAAAAATTGATAACACAATTATTATATTTACATTAATTATGGGACATTACGCTATTTATTCTTGATATGGCTGTTGTGTCAAGTATATATTTGCGTTAAGAAGCTTTGGGTTTTTCCGTGTTGGTGTTACTACACGTATGCCTATGGAACTTTCCTTATATTAAAAACTGAGTCTGAAATAAAGTTATATTTTCATAGATCAATTGGGTGGCACATGAGAGGCTTCGTTGGTGAGACCACAAAGACAACCCACCTGCGTTGATTCTGAGGACGGGTTGCGCTCGTAATAACACAACGCATGACTCGCGCTGTTGGAGACAAACGTTTGCCAGTCTAGTATCCATCTGCCGTCCGTCACCGCCAAACGTAGGTCACACGGGCAGGCAAGTACCTTCTTCCACCGCTTTTTGATATCGTCTAGTTTGGATTTCTCAGCCGCGTACCATGTGACGCATTTATTTTCGTCGAGCGATCGATTATTAAGGGTGAAGAAATGTACGCCTTTCTCGCCTGAAAAAAGGTTCCCGTTTAAGAAAGGTTTGGGGTCAAGAATTTATAAATTAATATGGTTAAGTGCAACCGCAAATATATATACACGTCCATAAAATTATAAGTGTATTATGTAAAGTACAACGTGCAATGATAGTAATCAAACATAAGTCAACATATTCAGGTTCAAGTGGTGTTATTGATTATATAATGTGTTTTGTCAAATAATACTACGAACAAACGATATGAGTGTTTTGTTATTATTGATCATTCATCAAGTTAACTTTATAAGTCAAGTCTTCAATATAATATGACATAGATGCATTATCGTATATAACATAAATTATGAGAAAACTGCAACGAACTCCCAATAACCATAAAATCAACTGAGACTGTAGCTACTTTTCGAAAAAAATCGTGACATAGTATTTCACTCCTACATTTTGGAAGGTATTGCATTTTCCAGCGCACAACTTGGCGAATCCGTTGAAGTGTGCATCACTAACCTGTGTTACCAGAGAGCTCGGCAAGGCGGAAAGCGCTTTGAGTATTCGACTGCCACATCGGTTGTTTCCACGATTTCCCGCGATGAGTCACGTAGTAACCGACTGTGCTTGGTCGTTGTTGCAGAATACGGTCCCAGCCGGTTTGATTGTACAGGTAAAGTAGGTAGGAGCTCTTCGTTGCCGGGTCACTCGCGAACACAAGTTGGAAAGAATTCGGCTGTAAGGAGATATGCGGAGTTATTTCACACAGAGCGCGCACACACACAGACACATACGAACGCACGCACACACACACACACACGCACACACGCACGCACACGCGCACGCTTGGATTTTCAATGTATCTAAAATGTCGCATTAGTACTTGCATTTGAATGTCAAGATCAAAAACATTTGTAGTTGCACTTGTATCAAAAAACTTGCAATTGCATCAGTTTGTTTTAGTTTGAGAGGGGCATAGCAACATATAAGTATATGACTGCAACTATGTCCTTTCAGCAGCAGCAGTAGCACCCCATACTGTGCATGTATTATGTTGTTGTTGTTGTTGTTGAATAAACTTTCATTCATTCATTTGCATTTTAATGCCAAAACCGAAACACTTGCATTTGCATTTGAATAAAAAACACTTGCATTTGCATCAAAACATTTACACTTGATGAAAACAACGTAGTTGTCCGGACGTTTAACTGGTGATTAGTCTAATTGTTTGGTGTCGTTCCTTATCAAATATCAATTGACATATTTAGAAGCCTGGACCTTTGCCCGTGTGAGCTGGCAGAGGTGAGATATGTCATTCTCTTTGATAAGGGTATCCGTGAAATGCATTCAGCAAATTTTAACACCCTTTAGAAATCCTAATTGTTTAATAACCAGTTTTAAGTGTTATTTATCCGCGGAAGCCATTTCATTCAGAAAAAATATATATATGATAATGTGCCATAGCTCGGTGATGCTGTACAATGCACTAAGAAATAACTCAATACCGTTCGGACATGTCCTGAGTTGTTCGTTTTTCGCACGCTTATATATTTTTTATAACATGCATTTAAAAACATGTATCGTCGCATTGCATTTGTATTTGAATACTTTTCAAACATTTGCAATTGCATATAATGCGATCCATCGAATTTAAATCCGAATTTGAGCCACACACACCAAAAAGCACGCTCAAAAACACTAGACGGTCTGTTACACATGTCGACGGCAAGCAGAACATAAAAATCGCTCTAATTGGAATTGCGAGAGCCTGGTACACATACGGCGGCAAACCGTTCGACGGTAACCACCACCTAAGAGACAATCAGAATGGATTCTGGACAGGGAGGACAACAGTAGGTCATATACTAACCCTGAGAAAGTTAATAGAAGGAATTAAAGCAAAGCATCTTCCTGCAATTATGACATTCGTAGACTTCCGAAAAGCATTTCATACGGTTCATCGTGGCAAGATGATGAAGATTCGTGAGGCCTATGGTGTCTCCAAAGAGCTAGTAACAGCTATGTCCATCATGCACAGGAACACATGTGACAGATTACAATGACCGGATGGAGAAACTGAGCTTTTTGATATCACGGCGGGGTGCTACAGAGTGATAGGCTAACGCCATACCTCTTCGTGATTGTTCTTGACTATGCACTGCGGCGAGCTATCGACGGAAGAGAAGAAGAAATTCGATTTCAGATAACAAGAAGGTAAAGTAAACGTGTTAAATTTTAGATGATCACACATTTCGAATTTGCCGATGATATTGCGCTACTATCGGAAGTGATCAATCAGGCACACGAGCTTCTAACACGAGTGGAAACATCATGTGCAAGGATTGGTTTCAATATCAATCCTGGAAAAAAACAAATATATCGCATTCAACCAATTAGGAAACATCAACATCGCCAGGGAAGGAGCTGTTTTTAGAGAAGGTTAAAGACTACAAATACCTTGGCTCCTGTGTCTGCACAACAAACAAAAACATCAACACCAGGAAGGTAATGGCGTGGAGAGCACTCATCCAACTAAATGTAATATGGAAATCTACACTCCCACGCGAAATCAAGCAGCGACTGTTTATTGCAACAGTAGAGTCTGTGCTACTCTACGGATGCGAAACATGGACAATGAGGAAAAACTTGACAAACGACTAGACGGATGTTATACAAGAATGCTTCCAGCCGCATTTAACATTCGCTGGCAACAGCATTTGACAAATATAGAACTATTCAGTGGAATGTATAAATTCACTGATAAAATAAGAAGAAGATGATTGAGATTTGCCGTACACTGCTACAGACGTAAGGATGAAATGGCATATAATACTACGTGTGGCAACCAACACATGGAAGAACCAAGGCAGGAAGACCAGCAGCAACTTACAGCGACTGCTTAAAGGAAGAGGTGGCTCTAGAGACGGAGGAGCTGAAGACGACAATGGCAGACAGAGGGATCTGGAGACGGATGATTGAAGCCACTAATGTTCAACCCCAGTGGCCGACATGAGTGAGTGGGTGAGTTTTATGTTATTCCAATGTAACAAAATGTGTGAAAAAATACGTTGTTGGATGGATGCATGGTAAAATCGTAACGGATTTGTGTCCGACTGAATAACGGCACCGTCTGTTGACAACCATAACCAAATACAAGATGTCGGCAAAGTAATTGATTCTTGGGGTGGAGGGACGAGAATTGTTACATGCTCCTTCCCATCTAAATTACAAAAAAACAATGCTCCCTCCTTTCTGTTGTTTCTCCGCCATCTTTTATAGCATTCACACACTGTTCACGTGACCATTTTGCATATGCCGTCGAAGATTATCGCGGTACGGGTATTTGAGTCTGCCTGCAGTTTGCCTCTTTGCCGTAGAGGTTTTGCCGTTGCTATCAACATGTGCACTAAGCTTTTTACACAACTACTCGCGGGCACACAGACACACTTACACAAACACACACACAATTATATATATATATATATACATATATATATATATATATATATATATAATTGTGTGTGTGTTTATGTAAGTGTGTATATATGTATATATGTATATATGTATATATATATATATATATAATATTATATATATATATACATATAATTTATACAGTATTACCTATATTCGCCTACCTGATCTCGGTTGGCGTCGTAGTTGAGTCGGGGTAACAAACGATCCCATGTAACCACCAAAACCCACGTGGGAGTCACGGAGAGACCAGAATATTTATCGACATCTTGTTTCACCCGTTCCAGAACGGCGTCCACTTTTGCTTGCTCGGTGGCATCAGAAGCTGGCTTCTTCTTGTTGTACACTTGGTAGTATATCGCCCCAGAGGAACAATCGCTGTCCGTAAACAGCGGGGCGAAAATACCAAACCCTACCTTGAATGCAGTGGTCTTATGTTTTGCCTTCATGCTCTCTAATATCTTGTTGAACTCGATCGAAGTTCTGCGGGTATATCTCATTTGAATTGACAGGTAACCTTTTGAGAATATCTGTGAAAACAACAACAACAGCAACAATAATTGTACTTGAGAACTGAACAATGGTTATTCAAATACAAATGTGCTAAGATATGCAAGCGATTTATTGTAATAAATAAATTAAAATAAATGTATGAATAATTAATTACGATCGTCGTATTTTTATGTTGGGGATTATTGGTCGCATAATTACCACGAGCTGAACAGGTGTGAAACAGTCGTAGTTTATGCAAAGGGGCGTCCATTGGTTAACAGCTGTCATTTTAACCATCACAAGTTGATATGTATGCAAACGCACACGTCCGAATGTAAAACTTTTTATTACATTTTAAACAATAAATTTGTATTTTTGTATGTATTTTTTTACATTTAGACACACTTATAGAGACGAGTCAGGCCATGATGCAAGTAACTATATAACTTGATAGCACCCACCACGAGTCTGTTAGTTGTCATGCCGAAGATATTCACTGGACTGAACCAAAGTGGTTTCGATACGCCTATTGTGCGCCATTGGCATTTGAGTTTCTTGTCTCCTTGGTCATCGCCGTAAGGATACAGCGTTGGTCTTGTCGACGTTTCAACCGCTACAGCAATAAGGACATCTCAACATGTTAAAGAACGTAGACATGTGCATATATATATATATATATATATATATATATATACATATATATATATACATATATATTTATATATATATATATATATATATACACACGCATATATATATATATGTTTGTGTGTGTGTGCGCGTGCGTGAGTGTGCGTGTGCGTGTGCGTGTGCGTGTGCGTGTGCGTGTGCGTGTGCGTGTGCGTGTGCGTGTGCGTGTGCGTGTGTGTTGAACCAATAAAGCAGATTGATGCTCGTTAACGTAGAAAACCTATAAATAGTGCATCAAAGGTTTTGGACTGAGTCGCGTTCTGAGATGCTACTTAAAACATAATAATTATGTTGATCGTCACATGGATAATGCCGTTGTATAATATATGATATTGATTGACCTCATTCGTACTGCCTTCGTATTACACTGAGAGTAACCGTATTGACACTGGCAATGACAACACTTTATTGTCCCTGGGGGGATTCATGTGGAGTGTCAGACCATAAAACAAATGTACAGGCAATACAAAAGGACATCAAATACGTACGTGCAAGCGCACACATGCAGTTGTATGGACGTGCAAAGCAATCATAATTTAGACCTAAAAGTAATAATAAACGTTGTATAAGTTAAATAAGTTAATGTGACTTTCATTTGGCTGAGGTTGCACGCCGAGGTCCAGTACGGCTACTCGAATTGTTTTATGAATAGACAATTTGGTGTACACTATCGCCAGTGTCTATTGGCGTTAAATTCAATCTCTGACTGTCCTTCGACATTTTGAACCCCAATGACGTGATAACACATTCCCGCGATTATTTTCCATACGCTAAAACAATGGAATATCTGTGGAGACGCGTGGTGCCATTAGCAATCCCTGAAACGTCATATTCTAACCTTCTTGGCGAACTCGACCAATACAGATGAATTCTGTAGTTATTGTTTATGCTACATACCAATTACAACATTGATTATATAAATCAGTAATGCCTACCTGGATATGTGGTTGTCGACTTCGCTGTTCCTGCTGTTGGGTCAGTGTTTGTTGGTTCTGGGGCCGTTGATTCTGGGGCCGTTGGTTCTGGGGTCGTTGGTTCTGGGGCCGTCGGTTCTGAGACCATCGGTTCTGAGGCTGTCGGTTCTGAGGCCGTTGGTTCTGGGAACGGTGGTTCTGTTATTGTTGGTTCAGTGGTTATTTGTTCAATTGTTGTGCGAACATCATTCAGAAACACACACATACGCGCGCGCGTTCGCTATCACACACACGTGCGTATATGGTATACATACATACATACATACATTCATACATACATACATACATACATACATGCATGCATGCACGCACGCACGCACGCACGCACGCACGCACGCACGCACACATACATACATATACATACATACATACATACATACACACATATAAACATACATACATACATACCTACATACAAACATACATACATACATACTTACACACATACATACATACATATATATATACATATACAAACTCATATATAATGTATGTATGATATAAACGATGATACAATTTATACTTCCAATTTTAAGAAGATACAATTTATACTTCAAATTTAAAATGTTCGAGCAATGGCCCAACAAGATTGTAGATAGGAACCGAGTATCATTAAAAAAAAATATAATTTACAGTTGTTGGTGTGTTAAGGGCGACTGTCCTTGCCATTGTCATATTGAAGCCCACTGTTGCCAGGCTTACACTTGCGAAGGTAAGCATTTACTAGGTTTTAAGGTTTAAGCTAGTTTTCTTCAAATCTAACTGATAGATACCAAACTATAAAGGCTGGGAACTGCTTTTCAGCTGCACTGCCGACTTTATTTGGTGTTCCCCAGGGTTCTGTTCTTGGGCCTTTGCTTTTTACTCTTTAAACCACGCCACTAAACTCTGTTATACAAAGACATAACATGTGTGTGATCTTTATGCTGATGATACTCAGATCTACATTTCGTTGGCTACCCCGGATACAAATCGCTCCCTTAACCAACTTAGTGATTGCCTTCAATATATCTTCCACTGGATGACTGACAGTAAGTTGAAATTAAATTAAAGTAAAACTTAATTGATCATTATTGGTACTCCAATGCAGCGAAGTAAACTGGATGTTTTTTTACCTACGCATATTTTGAATCAGTCTATCACGCCAGCAACCTCGGTGCGGAATCTAGCAGTGATCTTTGATAGTAACTTCAATGTCTACATGTTAAGGAAACAAGGAAACAGTACGCAAACTGAGTGGCCAGAGGACGTTACTGTTACAAAACATTCGATTTACCGTATCTGACTTCACCGTCGCCGTAATTGGCGGTAGCAATAAATACGTGGAGTTTGATATCAAAGTACTGTAATCTTGGTAACCGCCACCCATGGATTGCTGTTCAGAAAATGGAAGTTGTATAATCACGGCGGCTTACCTATCTCACACTGATCTCCTTGGAAGCCGTCAATGCACTCGCACTGGTATGATTCGTCCACGTTGGTACATATCCCGTCGTTCTGACACGGTTGAGCGAGACATGCCCCGCTATCGGCACCTACACACATTAATATGTCAGAAATTGTGATTATTTTCAAGTTGATATGTCTGCATATACAGTGTATATTGAGAATATTCGTTGTTTTAATTAATTAATTAATTAATTAATTGTTTTCTTTAATGAAATGAGTATCTTGATTGTTAGATTGTTTGATATTGATTTGCAATGACATGTTTTGTTGTTTAATACATTACATTGTTGTGAAATGAATGTTTGATCTAAGGCTATGTCAATGTTGACTTCGAAGTGTTACGTTACGTTACGTTACGTTATATTGGTGTGAATTGTATTTTTGGTCTAAACCTATATTAATGTTGATGTCGGAGCGTACGTGCATCTGATGATTTACTGAACAT
Source organism: Escarpia spicata (assembly GCA_963995525.1). Taxonomy (NCBI): domain Eukaryota; kingdom Metazoa; phylum Annelida; class Polychaeta; order Sabellida; family Siboglinidae; genus Escarpia; species Escarpia spicata. The sequence goes on from OZ023209.1 coordinate 51,372,016, forward strand.
CAACGTATAAAGGTGTCGTCGTAACGTCAAGCAGGTCATTCCCACAATAATAGCGTATTTGGTATGTTAACTATAAAAATCGAATAAACCCAGAAACGTCCGATTGGCGTTTTCTGATCAGGTAACGCAACTTGTGACATATTTGCTTTGCGTTAATCGGAAGTTCTTATATGGCGCAGTATCTAGTCCGTATAAATGTTCAAAGCGCTTTACACATTACTCTCTGACAGATCTGCTCAATCGAACACCCTCTCGATTTCTCTGGGAAACATTCAGCAACGCTTCAACTGATGCGCGGAACCTAATCGTACACAAATATTCACCACTGCCTATAGCCAAATTATCGTTCCTGTAGCTGATTTGGCTGACGCAAAGTAGAGAGCACGAACTTGACCAAGGTTCGAAACGGCTGCACAGGATTTGAACCCGAGATCTCTCGATTGTGAGTCTGATGTTCTAGTTACTGCGCCACAGCGCTCCATTGCTACGTCGTGTCTTTAACATCAATGGGAATGATGACTTGGTACCTGCGGGAATGGTGGAAAACTGACTAATAGCTAGTTAATGTAGAGATGGAATCGACAAAGGACCACAAAAAGAGCGGGTTAACGGATATCGCAATAAGCAGACACTGTTTAGAGATGTTCCTCACATGCCGATAAGATGAGTCCAAATCTCAATTCAGTCTGGAGAGTACCGTTGCACTTAAAAGCAAAGGCAAAGCGAGTGTGAACGACCTCTACTTGTCATATACAATTGGTGTCCCATTGATCAGAACGGCTTCCGTCTCATAAATAGAAAGACCAAACAGGAGTTTGACTCCGGGCAGGCACGCTTCCAAAACGAGTACGCAACAAAAGTCTAATACCAAGAATAACCTCCTTCGTGCAGTTAAGCATGGTGGTAACACACACGGCTGCAGGAAGGATATTTGATCAACGTTCCTGCAATTAACTGCAGCGAGTTGTGAGTTGCGACGAGTTGGGAGCGCTGCAGCAATCTCTTTCTACCCCGTCTCTTCCAAGCGAAATCAGGCAGCCGGACGAGAGTCGATTAAGCGAGACTAACGTTCGCATTGCTCTCAGGAGTCTCGGTCGAAGGGGCCAGTTGCCAACCGTGTTATGGCTCAACTGAAGACTGGTGTTTGAAGCCGAACAGTACATATTCAGACGTGTGTAGACAATGACTACGGTATACCGAAAGTAGCGGTAGAGAGGACCGCCAAACAACGGAACACCTGCCAGAATGGTTTCTCCTACAAGAGCCTTGCAGCCCAAACGAAATGGCTGTTGACAACTTAGATGCAAGGTATCTGTTTGGCAATGCAGGGGAAAATGTTGCGACACGAGGGAAAACAATTTTGAAATAACACTGCTATATGAGTGTGTGTGTGTGTTTGTGTGTGTATGCGTGTGTGTGCGTGCGCGTGTATGTATGTATTTGTGTGTGTGATGGCGTGTGATAGCAAAGGATGGATGTATGCCAGGTTACACCCACCTAGTCCAGCCATCAGTCTCCGGTTCAATTCTGCTGAAGTCAATGTTGCATTTGCGAATTCTTCACTTCCTTAAAATATGAAACAGGAAAAATAATTACTTGCGTATTAATTATGTTCACTGACCCGTTATATTGTGTAGTCATCACAAAGGACGTTACAATGGATATACATTTATTATACAGTATCAACATTATGGTGTTAGGCGGAGCGGTACAATAAATAATAACAATTCCGTTCAGAAGCTTTTTTATATAACATAAATTAGATGGTGATATAAAAATGCCCTCCCGGACACTACCCCCCAGAAAGTATCCATCGGACATTACCCCTCTATGTTAGCCCCCCTCGACAATATCCCCAGCTAAGTCAGTACTCCATGCGTAGTATGATGGACAACGGCTACTTTGACTGTGATAGGCTGTGGTTAGACGACAAATACCACTATAAACACCAGATGGAACAGAACAGTAGCTGACTATGATAGGCTGTGGTTAGGCGACCAATACCACTATAAACACCAGATGGAACAGAACAGTAGCTGACTATGATCGGCTGTGGTTAGGCGACCAATACCACTATAAACACCAGATGGAACAGAACAGTAGCTGACTATGATCGGCTGTGGTTAGGCGACCAGTACCACCATAAACACCAGATGGAACAGAACAGCAGCTGACTATGATAGGCTGTGGTTAGGCGACCAATACCACTGTAAACACCAGATGGAACAGAACAGCAGCTGACTATGATAGGCTGTGGTTAGGCGACCAATACCACTATAAACACCAGATGGAACAGAACAGTAGCTGACTATGATCGGCTGTGGTTAGGCGACCAATACCACTATAAACACCAGATGGAACAGAACAGTAGCTGACTATGATAGGCTGTGGTTAGGCGACCAATACCACTATAAACACCAGATGGAACAGAACAGCAGCTGACTATGACAGGCTGTGGTTAGGCTACCAATACCACTATAAACACCAGATGGAACAGAACAGTAGCTGACTATGCCAACGACACCGCAAATAGAAATGTAACGTTTGAATACGTTAGTATTTGATGTAAAGACGACATTTGAAAACAAAAACGGGAAGGATAGTACATGTTGGATAACGGATGTAAGCAGATATTAATAAGGGTGAAAAGAGTAGTACACACATTTCTAAACAAAATATGCATTCTTTAATGAAATACGAATGACCAAGGAAGAGGAAAAACGACTGTGTAAAACATAGTTAAAAATATACGACTGATGAGATCTGCATAATGTACAACACACGTTATAGATCAATTGCTACTTCGTTTTTTTCCAACATTTAATTGATTGCGCAATTAATTTGAGTACATGATTCAATGACGACAAGTGACAGATTAAAACATTCGTGGGCCCTAGAAACCTAGCACTTTCGTGGGCCCTAGGTAGACCCAGACAACATTCAAACAAAAAGGACCTACATCACGATTATTCCCAGCTAGCAAAACGCATTTGCCAACAAAATACAAATGACACTTAAACAGCGGCCATCATTGGCCAAATAATGTCTTGCTAGCTGGGTTTCGGGAATGTTATGTCCAGAAAAATATGCTCGGCTATTTTCAGGGGTCCAGCCTTCGTGGGCCCTAGGCACGTACGTATAGTTCCTACTGGGTAACCCGCCACTGGCAACGACCAGTATTATATCTTACCTGTGACGGCGAAGTCGTAGATACACTGTTGGTTGGTACCACACACAGCTTTCAATTGAGCACGTTCTGCGTCTGTCAATCCGGCAAGCGCGTCGGCCGTGAAGGTCGGCACATACGAATCGTCCTTCTGGTAGGTGGAAAAATCCGTGCCATCAGAATAGTGGAACAAGGACTCGTCACTCTTTTCCACACGCCCTGAAACCGGTGTCAATCACGCCGCTGTTTAACAAGATCTGAATAGATTGCCTTCCAAACCAAATACCAGCATGACTAGCAGATAAACCAACTTGTGACCGACGAAGAGTCCAAATATCGTTCATTTATGTGCAACCCGCCCCAAGACAAAAGTTTTAAAGGACAAAAGTGACCCGAATAGCGAGATGACCGTATTAGCAGGACTAATAGCCTATACTTAATTTTATGTGGAAATAATTTGAGACTGTTCCCGATGTACCTATACAAGTTCGATAGGCATGATACAGGGCGTTATACAGAACAAGACATGTAATAACTTAGTTATCACATATCTACAACAAAAAGCTTTCTAAACAACAACAAGCACTCCTTTACTAAAGTAAAACATAAACTAAACCGTCTCCCCTATTCCCAAAATGCACTCATCTCTAGGTAATGTAGCTTTAAACAAAACCGGACGTTTATGCAGTTGAAAGTGACATATCCACGTATTTGTACAAAATTCAGTGATAACAATTTCACAAATTGTGTGGATCATGAACTAAAAGAGGCATGGATACTAATTAATAAGATATTTAATGGAGACATGTGTCTTTATGCAGAGAAAAGGTGATGAAATCTATAAACATTTTTTATTTCAGCGTGGAACAGAAATAACGCTGAGGCTGGTTGGCACAGTGCCAATATCGTCCTGCGCTCACACGGTCAAGGCCGCTATTGTCAAATGCTCATTAATCAAAACATGATCTTCGCACTGATTTTCAATCTGGTTAAATAATTCTAAAAAACAAATAATAACATGTAAAGAACCATACACACCTGTAGACATTGGCTTAGACACTGATGGGGTGCCTGCTTATTGGCTCCTTGAGCAGGGCGATACGGATCAAGACTTTTAATTAGTGTTTCTGTATCGCTCTGTAAATAGGTTTGTATTGCCCCAGAAATCTGGGAAATTACAAATTCTCAAATGACACCTATATAAAAGCAATATTTTATCAACCCTGAGAAAGTTTGTATCCCACATGTGCTCAGTTGCATGTATGGGGCAGCTTTTGTTGTAGATGTGTGATAAGAATTGTTCTGCGACGTGAATACAGACGTATTGTAGCTAACGATATGAAACCATGCGCATTATTTGTAACGCTTTTCACTACTACAAGGTCCACTATGAAAATAAGACGACTGCACTTTCGCATATTCTTTTAGTGCGCCTTTTGTAGTATTTTACATGCACATTTTACATACTATAATGCGGTACTATTAAACATTAATTATCATCATCTTCCTTGGGTTATTGTCACAGCGTATTGGTCGAGCGGCACACTGTAACAACAACAGCTTGCCAAACCCGGTGTCCATTAGCAGAATACGTTAAACCATATAGCTGGTGTGCGTTTCGATGAAAACAGTTGGCAACCTACATTGTTCGCCGAACTTGTGATATACGTCGCTCTCGGTGGCTGAATGAATGTCGAGTGTACTGCCATCTGGTGCCATCAAGTCGTCCTCCCTATTGTCATTGTAAACTCCCAGAAGCCCCTGAGTGTTGTTCATCATCAGCTTACTTCCGATAGCCGATTGCATTGCCAGATACCCGTCTAGTTTGAGCACTTTCAGCGTCACTCCTGAATTAGAAAGACGGTCGTATCGCAGAAACATATTTGTTATGTATAAGCACTAGCACAGACTCATTAGCCTACAGTGTAACATTTTTGAAACAACGTACACAGTATTTAATTTAATAGTTATGCCTCTTCATTTCAATTTGAAGAATACGATGCTTTTGTTATGATATGTATAATTTTCGTTTGCAAACCTGTTGAGCATGAGGGATCTGAAATACCGAAAGAAACGAAACTAGGAATTCGAAGGTTCCCTTCAATAAGGGATGCCAAGCTTCACTCTATGTTAAATCACGATCTAGGACAATTGTCCTCTAGTCTACCAATATGCAATGTGTTTATACAAAACATACAGTTAATTACGTATACCCGACATGTTTTTGTATCTGTCGGAGAAACATTTAAACAGGTCGAAATGGGTTATGAACAACTCTCCTGCCAAAACCCGCAACTACGGAAAACTTTCAGATCAAAATAATATAATTATAATCAATGCGCTTGGTTTGCTAGTCATGGGTGGTTGGTAGCTACTTGCTAAAAAGTGTGAAACTAACCGCTGGCGAAGCTGAACATAGCCGAATTTCCATTGACTTTAGATAGGGCCACGTTGCCAACATACGTAATATCGTTGTCTGCTGCATCTTTGAACCACTGTGTGTATGACTCGTCTCCTACGACGATGAGGAGTTCTGAAAAATAAAGAAATATTGTAGGAATTCTTCATATCAAATATATTTGATGAGCATACTGCATGAAGCCTACCGAAACATCGATACATTCAGAACGCTGTTATTTTTTGCGATAACTAAAGTGAATTTGAGTCGTAGTCATAAAACGAACACTTCAGATTGTCGAACGATGCTAATAGCAATGCAAAACACACACACACACACACACACACACACACACACACACACACACACACACACACACACACACACACACACACACACACACACACACACACACACACACACACACACACACACACACACACACACACACACACACACACACACACACACACACACACACACACATCCCCGAGTGCGTGTGTTCGTTCATGTCTCCACCAACTACCGACATCCAAACAAGCGACACAGTTACACATCAACAAAAAAGATGCCAACTGTATGAACGCCATACATCAACCTACCGTGAGTCTGCCTGTTAACCTCAACGTGCACGCGGCTTGCGTCCTGGTTTTTCGCGGCGATTGCAGCGATCGCGGTCCCCTTTGGTTCCACGCCGTTGGTCGTCCCCGGTCGAAGCAAGCGGACCTGCATTGTGAAGATGCCGTCCTTCGACTTGATCAGGTAAAATTCGCCCTGACCGTTGTATGTGAATTGGTGGCCGTCTGACGTCACAAAGTGAGGGTCGCCAAACACCCAAACTACACAGAAGCAAAGCCTGTGATGGGCTCCGAAGACATAAAAGTAGATATGTATGTGCACCACGCGAAGGGGCAACGTATCAGTTTTGTTCTGTATAGTCAATGGTAAAGATAATGATTTGACATGGTGACATGTACATGGTGTCCGGTTTTTTCTAGAAATCGTAGATGGCGCCCAAAATAGTCAAGATATTGACGTTAGAGCACATATTATATGTAATGTCCTGTGCAACAGTTTGTTTTAAACAATGGGCCATCGTTTTTTTTAAATAATTAAGCTAACGTACATAAATATCCTGTTCAATATATGCAGTTGTTTACACTCCAAAGGTGAGCTTTGGTGTGTACAGAGTTCAACACCGCCAGTTCGTGACATTGTGAGTAAAGAATTATCATGATTAATGGCGCATTTGTGCCAAACATAGCACATTTATTTATATATTTTGATAAGCAGACAATGGTTAAGTCATTAACTGCTTGTGAAGTCATTATCGTAATCGTGCTAACGTAATACCAAAATTGATTACGCTCAGTGTCTATGTAATCGAACCAAACATGTAACCTATTACCATTACTATTATTTTATGAATACGATTACAGTAAGTTTCTATAAAATAGAACTCACAATCGTACTCATAAAATCAGTATCAGTGTGGTAAATGATTACATTAATTGTGCAATCGCCGCTCCTGAGGTCAGTCAACGATCTTTGACAAACGGCTCATGGCGCTTACATGCAGTATCAGAGCCTGTGGTTTGGCAACAGCTAATGCAGTGAAAGAATTAGTTTCTCTAGATAGAAAGCATTGACTACGTAAGTCCACGACAGAGGGTTATTCCATATCTGTGTGCGGGATATTTTGATTTTCCTGGAATAGACACCAAGTAAAAGGGAACAACAGCTTTTCGTCTCTTCGTAAAGGGACATGCACGGACTATCTACTCTCCTTACCGCAGATTAACTCTCATCAATCTAGCTCACCTACAACCGGTGGTTTGTAGTAGACGCACTTGTCCATCGGCCGGACGGTGAGGTACAAGTTGCAGTTGTTTGACTTCTTGCAACACAAGTCTCGGGGCTCCAGGTCTGACGCACTGTGCTCGGCGGCGTAACGTGGGTGGTAATAGTATGTCGATCCGGCGGTGCCGTCCGTGGTCGAACGTAAATCGCCGCTCTGTTTGTCGTAGCAGCAATACTGCGCAACAGAGACATCAAGCAAATTAGCTATGTGTGCGTGTGTGCGTGTGTGCGTGTGTGCGTGTGTGCGTGTGTGCGTGTGTGCGTGTGTGCGTGTGTGCGTGTGTGCGTGTGTGCGTGTGTGCGTGTGTGCGTGTGTGCGTGTGTGCGTGCGTGCGTGCGTGCGTGCGTGCGTGCGTGCGTGTGTGCGTGTGTGCGTGTGTGCGTGTGTGCGTGTGTGCGTGTGTGCGTGCGTGCGTGTGTGCGTGTGTGCGTGTGTGCGTGTGTGCGTGTGTGCGTGTGTGCGTGTGTGCGTGTGTGCGTGTGTGCGTGTGCGCGTGTGCGCGTGTGCGCGTGCGCGCGTGCGCGCGTGTGTGTGTGAATGTGTGTATGTGAACAAATATATACATCTGCGCCCATGCACACACGCACGCATGTATAGAACGTGAGTGTGCATGCGTATGTGTGCATTCGTGCGCTGTATTTCATTCGAGGTCACAAGAAAGTCTTACAACGGTACCCACAATCATACAATATATTTATACCTCTTGCTAACATTCCATAGGTGGCGCCATCCTCAGTAGACACGTGAAATACTGGCGTGCGTCATAGATGCCTCGTAACAGTGCATTTAAATGTTTGTATTTCATACCAGCTAATTTATTTCATTGACGTTTTCCCGAGAAACCCTCAATAATATGCAAATATGTCTGGCTCCGATCCCCACGGCACAGGTTACGTTTTCGTCGGCGTCATTATCATAGTTCAATGGTGACGTGATGCTTCTGCAACTATGGCGGCACGTTTATCGTAAACATCTTGTTGCGCTGAACTAATCATAGAAACATGCGAATAGCATCGCCCAATGCACCTCAAATATGACATGAAACACAATTCGTGATATAGAATAGTTCTGCTTGTCTTTCGGTAAGATTGAGAAGAAAACTAGTATGAAACAGTTGTAAGATCGGTGTCACGAAGTGGCTTGTATAGAATTCAATCAGGTTTTAGAACAGTGGATTTGTTTACAAAGTATTGTCACGGGATGGTTCTGCCATCTCTGGTATGTATTGTCGCTGAGGTATGTGCCGGCGCCCTCTGGCGATTAAGGCGTGTAACGTTTTAACTATCGACGAGTTAGAATTTAACTAATTTTATTTATAGCGTTCACCACTAATCTTACGGTTAGGTATACCAAATTTGGTATAGGTAGAAATGAATTAACGTGACTTGATTATATTATGAACTTACCATAGTTGTTTACAGAAATGTAGGTTTGAAAAATACTGGGGTCACACCTACCACATGAATAGAGTAAGTGTTTTATTAAAAATAATGGATTAATTCGTGAGAGTTGGAATGTACGATTAACATTATCGTATCCGGCTCGATACAGGGAATCCAGTGATATTATTTTTTGTTTCAAGCTATATAAGGTGAGAACGGCCATTCGAGGCCAGACGAACATTGAGCAGTGCGAAAGGAAGTGTTGCATGTCACGAGACATTGGTTACAGCTAACTGACTTTACAACGGTGTACACCCGTCTTCGTGTAAGTGATCAGCTGTTTTATTGTCTCCCATGTAAATTCTTATTTGGATGCGTACTAGTCGAGCTCAATGTGTGGTGTTATAATGACACAGTAGAGTAACGGTTGGCCAACTATCACTGAACCGAATATGTTTATGTTGTTGTATTAAACGGGAACGCCAGTTGGCTTCTCGTACTACATATCTTGTGTTACGTTTTGCTTTTCGTTCATTCCAAATCTTAGTGCACCTGAACCTATAACTTGCCATTTCAAATCGGGTACCTCCAATTTATTAATTATTAATACTTACACCCGATTGTGTGACAATCGGTGTAAATAATAATCATAATAAGTTAAATTATATAGGAAACCAAGCTCAGAGGCGCATCAAAACAAAAGGATTGGTCAATCTCAAAATCCATAAGCAGTATTCCAGTTGTCAACAGATGGGTCAAGGCGCTAGGGAGCTACGGTGGGTAAGCAAGGTTGTAAGGATAACAACTTAATTTTGTAATATTTTCAACTGATCTAACACTACGGGGGAGCATATTCCAAAGAGTTGGTGCAGCAACAGAAAAAGCCCTAGTTCCAGTGTTAGGTTAGTGTTAACTCTAAGAACAAAAAGTAGGTCAGAACTAGATGATCGAAGCTGGATAGGTTTTCGTACAGGAGTAAGCAGCGAATGCAAATAAGATGGTTGCTTTCTTGACAGTGCCTGGTATGTAATGATACAGATCTTAAATGTTATACGATATCGTACAGGAAGCCAATTTCAAAGACTTCAAAAGTGGTACAGAGCGAGAAAAACGAGGAGATCTTGTAACTACTCTTGCCAGACAATTTTGAACACGCAGAAGTTTTGTGATATCCTTGCTAGCGATATTATATAGGAGGGAATTGCAATAGTCAAGTTTGCTGCTAACAAGCGCAGTTGCAATAGTTTTAGCAAGAAAAATTACATATACCGGCGAATACGGCGAAGATCACGAATGTGATAAAAACAGCAGCGACATGTGTGAGAGATGTTTTGTCGGAAATTGAAGTTACTATCAAAGATCACTCCTAGATTCCGCAACGAGGTTGCTGGCGTGATATACTGATTCAAAATACGCGTAGGGAAAAACCATCCAGTTTACTACGCTGCATTGGAGTACCAGTAATGATCAATTCAGTTTTATTTGCATTTAATTTCAACTTGCTGTCAGTCATCCAGTAAATAAATAAGGATAAGATTACGTTAGCGGGAGCGGCGGATTTGAACCCGGATTCTCCAATTGAATATCCGATGTTCCAAATATTACGCTACAACGTCCCGCACTTGTTGGACTGCAGTGGCGCATCGGACTCTCAAACGAGAGAACCAGTTTTCGAATCCTGGGCTGCTGTGTCGAACCTTATGCGGTGGATGTTTGTGTACGAATAATATTAATTGCAACATGGCTGAATTCTTCCCATATACGTCGAGATAATAATGTTCGATTGAACAGGTCTGTCAGAGAGTCAAGTGTAAAGAGCTTTGAGCAATCATGAGGACTGGATACTGCGCTATATAAGGACTTACCTTTCTTCTTTACCGTTTAGCGTCACTCACCTGTGTAGACTGAAGCAGCGGCATCCTTTCGTAGTAGCAGAGACGGCTCGAGTTGAGGTAAGTTGGCCAGTCGAGCATCCAGCACATGTCACTCTCCACAGTGCTTAGTCTACACGGGCAGTAGTTGGTGTAAGTCCAGTAGTGCATGATTTGTTTCCAGTTCTTCGTTTCATTCGTGTACCACTCTTTGCACAGCGTGTCATAGTCGATGGTCAAGGTGAGCAGTGCAACGGTCGATGGTGTCAAGTCTTTTATTTCCGGCGTAGGTGTCACGGGTATCGGTGTTGTGGGTACCGTGGTTGTTGTTGGTTCCGTGGTTGTTGTTGGTTCCGTGGTTGTTGTTGGTTCCGTGGTTGTTGTTGGTTCTGTGGTTGTTGTTGGTTCCGTCGTTGTTGTGGGTTTTGCGGTTGTTGTCGTTGCTGTGAACATGGAACATAGTAGTGTTCATTGAACGTAGCTACAATATTATGAGATTGCGTATTGGGTGTGTGTACGTTTGCATATGAAGGTACGTGGTGATGTGCGCACGTACAAGTGTATATGTGTGTATCATCTTCTCCTCATCATCATCTTCATTTTCTTCGTTATTGTCGTCGTCATCATCATCATCATCATCATCATTGTTGTTATCATCATCATCTCTACCATCATCACGATCATCACCACCAATAACAAAAACAACAGAATCATCATTATCATCACCTCCACCAACACCACTATCACCACCACCATCACTGCCATCAGCATCATCATCATCGTCATAGTCTTCACCACTATCATAATAAACATAATTACGATTTAATCACCGCAAATGACCATTCCATCGAAAACAACGACAACCGTCTGCCAGCTCGTCTTAGCTGTAGCTGTGCGAAATCTTAACATTGCCACACTTCAGATTTCCTTGTCTGGTCAGGCAACTGCAATGGTTGTTGCACAACGCGTTCTCAGTTTTTTTCGAGAAAAAACCTGGCGTGGCTATACCCCCCGACAGACACATTAAAATATACAATTATTAATTAAAAACCAAGCGAATGAAGCGACAGGCAATAGCTGGCAGACAGAACAGATGCGCGAACGTGCGTTGGTGATTGCGTGTGTGCGTGTGTGCATATGCGTTTGTGTAGTGTTATATACGTGTATATATGTCTACAGATGCACGCACATGCATTACAAGAATACTAGAATAAAGAAAGATAATGCAATGCAGACGAGCTTATGTACATGCCTATGCAATGTTACAGTGGAACCTAACAAACAAGACAACCAGACTAATGCTACCATTTACAGTCCAAATATAAATATATATAACACTGTTATATCAATACTGAAACCCCGGATATACGTGCTAAAGATAGCAACATCAAAATCGAAACGCCGGACACACATTTAACTGTTACAATCCTATCGGGATTACGCTCTCATTGGAAAATGTGTCTGGTGTACGTATATAAGAGATTCCCCTGTGTATACAGAGCAGCACAGTTTTACAGGATGTGCATATTTAAGAGGTTCCACTGTATATATATATATATATATATACCCGCAGGGCGTCACACACCGCACATACGGGTATGTCTTTGTATGCGTGTGTTTACAAGACTGCCATCTGGGGCGTGCGTGGGCGAACACACGCGCCCGACCTAGACCAAGACCTGAAGTAACATGTTGAACGAGAGGAAAGACGACGCACCGACAGTAGGCAGAGGAGTTGGTGGTTCCAAGGGTGCTCTGATCGGCACAGCTCGCCGAACACGGTTGGTTCGGACAGATTCCAGAGGGTCAGCGTTCCCCGCTTTCTTTAACATTGCATCGACAATGACGGGAACGAATTCTGACGTTGCACGAAGAAAGTACGATTCGTGGACGCGGTCTAAGAAGAGGACGCCATGTGAACCTGTTTCACGCAGAGAACATTGGTTCTAGGAGAGTATCCCACGTTCATCCCCCGGGAAATATACCCAGGTTGTTTAGGGACAGAACGGTTCCATTGGTTCCAACTTGTGTTTGCATGTTAACGTTATTTGCCCATACTAACGAAACATTATTATTCTGCCGGTAATAAAAACAAAACGTATAGTGTGTATACGGAAATTTAATGCACTAATATTAACGCCCATTTGACGGTCTTTTTGTTAAAAATAATGCGGTATTTAAAACAATTATTTCGGAAATTAAGGTAAATATTAACAAAATATATGTAGGCACACTAGTTTTTCGTTACACTCCAGTGACTCTTCTGTACGTACTAAGATGAAGCCAGAAAACGTTCACGCGAATATAAAGCCGAATAATTTAACGAGAAAGTTACGTAAATCTGTAAAGTAATAAATACTGATAACATATGCGCGCTTGAATATGCAAAAACATGCATTAGACATAACCAAATAGAGACCGTAGACGATGCACCAAGTATTATTATGAATACAGTTTACACCCACAGTCTACATGGTTTTTCGGCATACACAAAAAAGTACTTTATTTCAAATTATGAATCCAGTTAGTCCGGGCGTTAGCCAGTGAAGCATGCATTAGGGTCCGCATTTTTCATTTTCGTGACCTTCTACACCTCTAAGTCAATAATCCGACGGGTGCCAACCAGGCACCCTTGTGCGTTTTTGTACAAACTCATTAATATGCAAATTAGTCATCGCCATTAAAATAAATACTGTTGTTTTCCTGAATATATCGAATATTAAACATCCAAAACAATCAAAATAAGGCGTCCAAGCGAATGTTTTTATGGTCTCTTGTTATGATTACGTCAGTGAACAAATCATGGTATGCAAATTTGTCACATGAATATGCAAATTAGCTCTGACCAATATAACATCACGCTTTTCGTGTGTATCTCCTCAATAGGCAAGCGGTAGGTATTACCTAACGCACCAACTTAATTGCCCTCCTCCCCGTACGGGCAAAACGCCCAAATGGTATATCATTTGAAAGCCCAAGATATCGTCATCACAAAGAGGTTTGTCTCAGACCTGCTAAGTGATGCAGTAAGCGTGACACTAAGGTCAAACAAGGTCACCGTAATTTTTTTTTTTTTTTTTATAGAAATTGTGCGCTTCCGTATTAACATTACAATGATTGCATATCTATTTTATTTAAAAACAAAATGGGTAAGTCATATATTTTTGGAAGGTTATTGTCTCCCTGTCACAATGAGATACGACATGGAGCTATTACCTGGAATAGTAAGTGTGGCGCTAAGGTAAAACAAAGTCACCGTGAAATTATGAATATTCGAACTTCTGTAATATGACACACTTCATAAAGTTACAATAACTCTGTATCTGCTTCGTTTCTGTGGACAGGTTATACACATTGTGAAAGAACTGTTTCTTTTCATCAAAATGTGATATGACTTGGAGGTGTTAGTTGATGGAGTTTGTGTGGAGCGACGAACAGTATCACCGTCAAGTAATAGATGTTCGAAATTACGTCATCCCGTAAACGTTATACCAAACCAATGGTGACTTATATACGTTACCTATCTACTCATAGCCACGTCATATACCTTTGGAAATCCTACTATCTGCCCGCAAATACGGGATACCATGGGGGGGAGCTATCAAGTGGTGCAATAAGTGTGGAGTGAAGGTCAAGCAAAGGCACCACCAAATGATGAATGTTCAAAACTGCGTTATTCCGCAGACGTTGTGCAATTACAATGTTTGCATATCTACTTTGTCTATCTACACTAGGCCATGGTATACTTCTATAAGTGTACTATATCCCCGTCAAAATGAGGCAAGACATAAATTTATAAAGTGGTGGTCTACGTGAGGAGTGAAGGCTCAAAGTGAAGGTTGAAGGTCACTGTCAAAAGACGCATAAACCAGCATCGTCGTCAAAAGACGCATCAACCAACATTACCACGTTTGATGATTATGCAGACATTTTCGTTCCGCACATCAAGAAGCACTTAAATAACTCCAACAATATTGGCGTCGACCGGGACACGTACCTGGCCAGCAGGATCAAATAAGCCACAAGAAAGAAACGTGGTAGCGGGATTCTGAGGAAAGTAACATTGGACAACAATGTGCCAATAAACTGGAAATATTGTCATCGCGTTGTTACCAACACACAGGAGCCATTTGCATTTCTCTCCATTAAGGTTGCAAAACTCCACTATCTAGGTTGAAAGGAAGTGTTTGACACTTCAGACACCTCAGGCGTCATCACTAGGTGCAACTATGACATGCTACATCCAGTAAGACATTGAAGAACATGACACGCACTGTTGAGCCTTGTGCAAAATGCTTTGTGAAAAAGGGATCAAAACCATGCATGATTCGCAATGTGTTTCGGATCGTTAGGAGTTGTGAGTTGGTCAAGTTTATATCCAGCTGCATACATGGACAGGCAAAAACTTTATTCATCATAATGGCAACGGCATCCATCATGCTCTGGGAAAAGACCTGTCACGTCATTGCCAGTTGTCAATAGCATGGGAAACCCAAATTCCAAACCACGAAGAAACCATAGCATTCACACATCCATTTGGATCTGGATTCGCGATTCCTGGAACACATCACCATTGCCCTCTGTAAATAGAGTTGCAGCGTGCGTGGTGTCCGTTATCGGGGCTATGAAAAAGATATTCTGTCAAAGGAATAATATCACTAAGATATTCCAATAACCCCGGATGCTCTTTAGCAGTATTCAGAGCGCACAGCGTAACAAGCTTTTATTTGGTTGACCAGTCAACTGGTTCATCGGCAGATGCCCACTCCAGGTGACTGGGGGTGGACATAGGACGTGAAGAGGCTGCCATGTGCACAAGAACATGTCTGTTAATTAATACAAATATTTTGACACAAGATTGAGTTTGTGACCCTCAAAATGACATTCAAATTCAAAATTGAGGGTGGCATCCACCATCATCTATTTTCTCATCCCACGAGTGATGCAAAGATGCCGTAGAAGAACAACACCACCAACAATCTGCGGAATGGCACAATTTCAAAAATGCATGTATCATTTGATGACGCTTTACAATTTCATGCCAATCTTTTTGACGCATAGTTGTATAACACGGCCCAGTGTAGGTAGACAAAGTAGATACTTATGCAAACATTGTAAATGTACAACGTTTGCGGAATGGCGCAGTTTTGAACACTCATCACGTGGTGATGACCTTGCTTGACCTTCACTCCACACTTACTGCACCACTTGATACCTCCCCGTGGTATCCTGTATTTAAAGGGAGGCAGCAGACTTTCAGAATGTATTTCACATGGTCATGAGTAAGTAGGTAACGTAGATAGGCTATAAGCCACCATTGGCACAGTATAAAGTTTGCCGGATGGTGCAATTTCGAACATTTATCGCTTGACGGTGACAATGTTTGGTCGCCGATCCACACAAACTCCAACAACTGAAAGCTCCAAGTGATATCTCATTTTGATGGGAAGAAATTGTTCTTTCGCGAAGTTTGTGACAGGTCCATAGAAATGAAGTCGATACAGAGGTATCGTAACCTAATAACGTTCGCGGTATTGAGAAAGTTCGGATATTCATCATTTCATGGTGACCATGTTTGACCTTAGCTCCACACTTACTATACAGTGTATCAGCTCCATATCGTGTTTTGACCGGGAGACAATACGTTTTCCAAAAATATATGGCATGGCTATTTTATTATTAACAAAAGTTTATATGCAACCTTTGTAATTATAATACGTTTGCGGAAGCGGACAATTTCGAAGTATTATCATTTGACGGTGACCTTGTTTGCCCTTGGGGTCACTCTAGTTCTATGATAGGCCTCGTTGTGAAGAAAATTTTTTGTATGGGGAGGGGGACATTTAAGTATGTCCATTAACTAGTGCCTTTCGCTCGCCTATTGAGGATATATAAACGAATATCATTAAGTTAAATTGGTCAGAGATAATTTGCATATTCATGCGACAAATTTGCGTACTATGATTTGTTCACTGACATAATCATACCCAGATACCCTGAAAACATAGAAAGAAAAGTAGTATATATTTTAAAAGGATGACTAATTTGCATATTAATGAGTTTATACTAAAACGCTCAAGGGTGCCTGGGTGGCACCCGGCGGATTATTGACCTAGAAGGTTAGAAGGTCACAAATGCAAGCAAACATCGCGCGGACCCTAACGCACGGTCCACCTTCAAAAGGTCGTTTGACTGCCGGACTAAGTTGTAGTATTCACAATTGTTATATTTGAAGTTCATAATACATATTGAAATGTATACATGTGTATCTATATACGTCAATACACGAGTACATATAATATGTAATTGTATATATGGATGTACACCTGTTAGATGACACGTTGAGTAATCCTCAACTATTTATTTAAGCCATACATTATTCTGGTCGTTTCATATAAAATTTTGTTGGTTTACATTGATGGGGTGGCTCCTGTGCTAGCGATATAATATATCTTAATGGGAGCCTCCCGACCTTACGTATTACTTAAGGTTTTTTTTGTACATGTATTGTATACATAGGTCTTTTTTTATTGATTAATTGATTCTGAGTTATAAGTTCTTGCGCATTCTTGCGCCAACGCCTCAGTGTGTTTTCTAGCAACCATTTGCGTCAATTCTATAGCTAAGCATTAATAACTTAACATTTTTGTAAAGCAAGTGCGACTGGGCCGTGTGACGTTAATTAATAACAAGTGTGTGTTTTTGCAAGGTATAATATATCGGTTTTGGCTACTTTTATGTCTGCGCCAGTGTTGTGACGTTAGCAGACGATAGGTCACTATGTAATACGATTTCTTTCAGGGGTAGGTTCTCGTCAGAACGTGCCTCCTTAAGTCAACATAGCCAGCTACTAACAACGCTTCGGCTAGCCCTTTTCAGTTATACTGGAATAAGGAAGGACGGCCAGGCATACACGCACGCATAACGTACACACAAACAAACAAAAACATGCACACGCGCACGCTCACGCCCACAAAAGCAACGCACAAGCACACACACGCACGCACGCACGCACACAAATCGGATGACGTCGGAAGGCCACTTGAATAGATGAAGGTCTGCAGACTGCCAAAGAGAGCAGTGACGGAACTCACCAATTGCAGGTAATAGTTTATAAATCCTGCTCCACGAATTGGATTAAACCCAGGACCAATATTATTGTTTTTATAGTTAAGCTAAAGATCAACAACACATCCGAGTGAGAACACATCCTACAGGTTAAAACCTGCAGCAAATTATAGCGAGAATATACTTCTTACAGGTTAATACTGGCAACACACCGCAGTGAGAACACATCCTACAGGTTAAAACCTGCAGCAAATTACAGCGAGAATATACTTCTTACAGGTTAATACTGGCAACACACCGCAGTGAGAATACTTCGTACAGGTCAAAACCGTCAATAAACTTCAGTAAAAACATTTCTTAAACTTGTAAACCGGCACCAAACTACAGAGAGAATACTTATTTCATGTCAAAATCAACAATAGCCTGCAATGACAGTTGAGTTGAAACCTAAACGTGTTACGCCGTGAACAGCCCCTATACGACAATGCGTCTTGCACGTGGAACTTGACAACACGCCTCATTGACATTATTCCATACAGGTTGAACCGGCTATTCTTTACATATATATTACTTCCTGTAGGTTAAACCCGGCAGCACACTACAGAAATTCTACTTTCTACACGTAAAACCCGGCAACCGCAACTGATAAATACTTTTTGCAGGTTAATCCAGGCTACATGCTAAAGAGATATTACTTTCTACAGGCTAAACCCGGCAGCACGCAACAGACAAACACTTCTTGCATGTTAATCCCGGATACACGCTGCGGAGATACTACTTTTTAAAAGTTAAACCCGGCAACAAACTGCGCACATACTACTTTCTGCATGTCAAACCCGGCAACACACTGCAAGTATATACTTCTTACCCGTTATGCCCAGCAACACACTATATAGACATACTTCGTAATTATTTAACCTGACTACCTACTGCCAGTATACTTCCCACAGGAAATACAATTACCTGTCTAAATCCTGTGCTAGTTCAACGGAGGTTTCGACACCCTCGCGCTGTCCTTGCCGCTTACGTCAGCCGAGTCTGCCGCGCGAGGCCGACGCTTACCGAAGGGACCGAGCCGGTGGTTTATGTCGTTGTGTGGTCAATTTTGTGAAACATATCAATCAAACCACCGGCTGGGTCCCTTCGGCTGACGTAAGCGGCGCAGAACGTTTTGACAGTTTCACAATAAAAAGCACACCCTATATTAATTTAAATGTACGCCGAACATCTACGCACTTCTAAATAACGATTTAATAGCGGATTTCGGTATTTTTCTCCATACCGCGAACGACCGACCCAGTAGTGACGCCACTGTCCGCGGCGTCGGCGTCGACTCTTCCCACGGCTATCAAAAAGACACGGATTCCACTTCAACATCGCCCTATACGTATTCCACCTTCGGTATACCCCACGTCGGGTAGATACCGCTTCTTCGAATTAATAAACCTTTCGTTAATCGCGCCTTATTATAACACTTCATTTTAGACTTGCCTTCATCAATCAAACCACCGGCTCGGGCCCTTCGGTAAGCGTTTGCCTCTGACAGGTGCCCGCTCGCCGTATGCCACCACAGCACCGCCCTATAGGCATTCCACGTCTCGCATACAACACAAAGTTGCCGCATCGTTTAATTCATAACCCTTTTGTTAATCGCGCCTTATTATAACACCTAATTTTACACTCCCATTCATTAATCAAACCACCGCTCGGATCCCTTCGATAAGCATCGGCTTTTTACAGCGATTCCCTCGCCGACGCAGCCACTACCGTCTGGAGTGGCGAGTGATGATGGGGGCCCCTACCGCCAACGACTATGGGGCCCCCTCACCCTCACGATCACGTGACCACATTTGATGCATCTTGGGATATCGACCAGTTAAAGGTCACCGTCCAAAAACCAGGTCTAGCAAAATCCGTTAAAAGGGCCATGTTAAAAGATAGAAGAAAATGGCAACTTGTGCCCAGTTGTACGGATTTAAGGAATCACATGGACACCTATTACTACTATCAGCAAAGCCATTGAGATTCGCACGAGGCGACCACCGATCAACAGAGACACCGGCTACAATCTTCCCGCGATATTTTAGAACTGCTGCGTTGTGACAACCGCCAACAACGACACATGACTACTATAGGTAGACTCTTCTTCGCATTAGTACAAATGAAGATTGTCAGAGCAGCATTAGTGAAGCGTGCTGGATTATGTACAGCGAGCATTAGTGCACTTTGAATAATGGTACACATTTATGTAAGCTACAATGCAAATAGTCCACAGGCTTATGTGGCAAAAACCACGTTTGTGAACATTTTGGGTAAAATCTTGGCAACAGTCTTTACGAAAAGCTCAAACATGTTGCCATTTTTTCTTTGAGGGTTTAGTGTGGATTGGGGCTATTTTGGGGAAATATATTATACATATATATATATATATATATATACATATATATATATATATATATCAATAATATGATATTCCAATGCCAGTTAAGGTTGTTATGTACGTTACTGATAGAGACATATAGCACATAAATGATAACTCTAAAATGGAGCCAGTGTAATGTGAATTGTGGGTCTGCATAATTTACGAAATTACATAACGGCACTGCTGATGTATAGCTGATCAAGTCCAGTATTAGTATTCCTGCAAGTCAGGTGGTTTAGCCATAATACTAGCCTATAGGCCTATACTGCAATTTATCTTCAATCTTCATCTTCAATGTCCTCTACTACCATAGTCGCATAGAGTGCATGCAACGTTATTTCGTTTGCAAGAGCACCATCGGGTAAATTTGTTCAATGATTCTAATTTAGTGGAAATCCAAATTGCAGTGGGTTGGGACATTTTGGGTGCAAGATTCTGAGACCAGCTACTTGCCTGCACATGGGCATGTCTTATGTGTTCCTACAAAGCACCCGGTGTAGGTGGACGTTTGTTTACTCCCTGGACAGACTTCAACTGCTTCAATTTATACCATTTCAGATCCTTTGCGCGTACGATTGAGGGTTTCCGTTGGCAGAACCGATGCAAAGGCATTCTTCACAACTGTATACACTGTTCTACAGCAAGGCTATACATCGCATTGATTATTGCAGGGCTGGAAGCTAGAAAGACTGTGGTACATTCTCTCTTCCACTTTCTCTGTCGTGTCACACCCAGTAAGAGCGTGCCAGTTGATCAACGTGGCTGTTTTCTCTGGACCAAGTTCGTTATTGATAGGCTGGAACATGACTTTGTGACAACACTCGCCAATGCCCGTAATCAATTATGTTTTCCATTTCCCTGTATTGAATCTTACTTCATACTATTATTTTTACATTATTTTTAAACTGAGTTGTAAAAGTACATTATCTTTGGCAATGTCAATATGACTTTAGTTCACATAATTTGTGTTAATATTTTTGTTATCCATTTTTATGTTATTATTTACGTGTACCATAAATAACTGTTGTCCCACCAATATATTTACTCCGACTTGGATATTTAAAATAGTAAGTTATTTTTACACTGTGTTTTAAAAGTACATTATTTTTTGCAGTGCCAATATTACTTTAGTTCACATAAATTATGTTAATATTTTGTGTCATGCATTTTATGTTATTATTTACGTCCACTATGTATTGTCCAGTTTGTCTTTTTTATGAAATGGTTGAATTGTCTGACCAATTATATTTAAACCTGTGATAAACAGTCTTAAGTCAACATTATATCAGGCATTTAATTAATTATATTGATCTGCTTTCATTTCAATGTATGATTATGTTGGTTAAAACCCCTACCATGTGTTGGTTTAAAATGCATTAGAATGTTAGTTACAATGCATTAGAATGCATTAGCTCCTACCACTAGAAATACAGTTTTATTATTTATTTTCTTTCTCGGGCCATCTTATCAAATGGTCCTGATTTTGTTCTATTACATCGCTTTTTTCTTTCTTGTATTTTTTTCTAAACATAACCTGGGTTTTTTCTATCTCTGACACTTTAAGTAGCTGCTCACCATGCACCGCTTTAGCTTTACATGAACAAAATACATATATTGCTCAAAAAGTCTTGTAACTCAAACACTAAAGGCACACACTCTCACTGAAACATTATTGCATATTGAATATATGCTGATCTCATGAAAATTAAAAATCCATTTAAATGATAACTGACCAAACATTTCTCAATTTACAGATGGCATTACAAAACATTGTCTATAAATAATATGTTAAGCATCAGTAATACTATTGATGAAAATAATGAACTGCCAATACTACGCCAATCGTCATATATGATTTTGAAAAATTTAAGTTATTAGTCCAAAACATTAATAAACATTTCAGTATCCTAAGTTCAAATATAACACAAAATTTAGTGAACTCGAGGCATTTGAAAATGACTTATCTTCCTTAAATTTTAAATTTAACATGATATGTCTCCAAGAGAGCTGGCTCTCTGATAATGATGACTTATCACTAATTCAATCATATGGATATGACAGTATATTCCAAGTAAAAAGTTGCAGCACTAAAGGAGGGGGATTATTAATATATATATATATAAACACTTTGATTATGAAGTAAAGATGAAATTTAATATGTATGAACAATGAAAGGGACAAATAATACAAGTAAATAGAGGAGGCTTACCACAGACAGTCACTGTAGGAAATATATACCGACCTCCAAGGCCTTTAACTGAAAACTATAACGAATTCATCAATGGATTTACAGTTGTCATATCATCTATTCAACATCATCAAAACAACCTTATATTAATATGCTAAAAATAAACGAGCAAGAACACTATAGCACTTTCTTTGACATGTTAACCTCAATCAGTATCTTCCCCCAAATCACCCTTCCTACAAGGTTCACAACATGTACTGGTACACTTATTGATAATGTTTTTTTTGTAAATTAACTAAACATTTTTTTCAAAGTACAGCAGGAATATTAATAACAATATTTTCTGATAATCAACCATATTTTATGTTCATGGACACTGCGCTGAAAGAGAAACATCCTACAAAATTTATACTAGTTAATGTACAAAATACAGAGGCTATGTTAAAAATCAAAAATGATATAATCTCATCTGAAATACATAACAAATTTGATACAAATCCAAATGCTGACCCAAACTATAATTATAGCATTTTCATCAATGAAATAAATCATATAACTAGCAAAATATATAACTAGCAAATTAGGGAAGTTTAATAAATATAAACATAAAAAGTCTACATGGATAACTCAAGGCTTGCTAACCTCAATAAGATACAGAGACAAACTTTACAAACAATTAAAATTAACAAACCCTGAATCTTCCGAATATGGCATATTATTGATTAATTTTAAAACATACAATAGTATATTAAAAAGAAGTTTCCGCAAAGCAAAGCATTTATATTTTGACAACTGTTTTAATCAATTTATATTTGATATAAAAAACACTTGAAAAACAATAAATGAAATCCTGTCTAAAAATTAAATTAATAAATCATTTCCTAAATATTTCAAAGAATCCGATTCAATTGTGGCAAACAAATTAGAAATTGCAAATAAATTCAATACATTATTTACCAATATAGGCTGTCATCTAGCAAATGATATTAAATACACAGGCATTCATGAACATTCATAGTATCTAAATAAAATAGTAAACTGTAATTTTATTACGTTGAAGAATATACCATAAAAAGAACTATAATTAATCTATCCAACAAAAGTAGCTGTGGATGTGATGGTATCCCAACCAAACTGCTAAAAGTGCTTGAACCTGCACTAACCAAACCTTTGACTTTATTAGCAAATCAAGTATTAACCACAGGAATATTCCATGATAAACTAAAAAATTGCTAAGGTAATTCCAATTAATAAAAAGGTAAACCAACAGAATTCAATAATTATAGGCCTATATCTCTTCTGCCAGCTATTTCAAAAATTCTTGAAAACATTATTTTTGACCAATTATCATCTTACTTAAATACTCTAAGCTTTTTTTGACCATCAGTATGGATTCTGACCTACACATTCAACTGAATACGCGGCTCTAGAATTAATAAATAGAATAATAACCCAACTGGATAAGGATGAAATACCCATAAATATTTACCTAGATCTTTCCATAGCCTTTGATGACATTGACCATTTAATTTTAATTAACAAATTGAAATATTATGGTATACATGGAACAAATTTGAAATTATTCAGCAGTTTCCTAACAAATCGTAAACAATATACGGAAATTGACAATATAAAATCAAATATGTTTAGCAATAACAACAGGTGTACCACAAGGTTCAATCTTAGGACCCCTGTTATTCATCATACATATCAATGATTTTGCACAAGCCAGTAAAATTTTTAATTTAATAATTTATGCCGATGATGCAACTCCATCAAGAACATTAAACACTGTCAGCGATAACACACATGACGAAAATTGATAACCTTTAATAAATGAAGAACTTTAAAAAATAAATGAATGGCTCAAAATAAATAAATTATCACTAAACATAGTAAAATCAAAATACCTGACATTTCAAAAGTTGTTGGGTTTAATTATAGATACAAATCTAAAGGGGAAAAACATATTCAGAAATATTAAATGCTATTAATATTAAATTGGCATTTTAAACAAATTGAAACATGTGTTACCTCTTCATATTAAAATAATATTATATAATTCTTTAATAGTGCTACATATAAAGTATTGCATCATGAGGGGCTTTCAACCAAATAGAATAATAAAACTTCAAAAACGCCCTGAAAATTATTACCTTAAGTAACTATATTTCCCACACAGAAACACATCACAACTCAACTTGTTAAAAGTAGATGACATCCTTAAATTACAACAATTAAAATTTTACTATATATATTTACACAATGACTTACCAGTTTATTTACAAAAGTGGAGGATAATGTTTAACTATGAGATACATAATCATAATACAAGAGTCAAGAATAAAATATATACTTATAAAATTAAACATGAATTTGCATTTAAATATCTTAGGCATAATTTGCCACTTTTACTAAATAACATTGCCAATATAGTCAAAGAAAAGCTTAATACACATAGTTCTCAAGTATTTGCCAAGTATGTTAAACTTTATTTTTTTTTAAATTATTAGGTAACATGTATAAGACAAAATTGCTATATATGTATGCAAAATTAAAAACCAACAACCACATGTCAACTGTCCTAAACAACAAACACAATAATAATGTAAGCTTGCTCACTTTACATATATAATGTTCATTTTCATATCAATTTTGTTTTATTTTTTTTATTTTGACTCAGGTGATGTATTATTTTTCATAAAATGTGGCTCCTCGATAGCGACTATTATAGTCTTAGAGGACTCCTGAGTCTACATTTTTGTTATTTACCATGCATTATACCACGTTTTTCATGAGGTTATATATTTGTATTATTTTTATTATATTTTTGACATGGATGTATTGTACGTATAGTCAAATGTCTGGGTCAAATAAAACCAAATTCTTCTTCTTCTTCATATAACATAGGCACCAGGGTGAAGTGATCAACGGCTGCCAGTGTTTCTTTCTTTAAGTTTGCAAACATTTCAAAACAACAGAACTGACTCGAACCCTTTCCCTTCAATCGATAGTACACTGTTCTAACTGGACCGACCGCGCCCGAACTGATGGTGGAGGAGTTGCTCTTCTTTCATCAGTGTGTGTGTCTGTAGCTGTAGGTTGAGGTTTTGTTGTAGCAAGTTTGTTTGATATCGGCTCAGTTGTTGATAATTTTGTCGTTTTGTCTTATGTAGCCGATAATTAGGTTGATTTCGTTGCTTCTTTTGTAGTTACATGTTTTGTTATTGTTTCGTCAGCGACTGTCGCTTCGGGTTTTGCCAGTCCCTTGTTTGTTGGTTCTGACAAGGTCAAAGTTGGTGATTTGCGGCTTTGTGTTTTGGCACGGTGGTTGTTGTTTCAAGAGTTCTTTTCCGAGGTTGATGGCCATGTGTTTGTAGTATATTTATTTATTGGCATTGCGAATGTTGCTTCTACAAATCTTGGTTGATTTATTGACATTCCAGTAGCTGCATTTTCACTAGCTGCCGTTGTATGCAATAGATAGGTGTTGGGTAGTTTTGCGAATGCTATTGTTTCACTGTTTTACCATAAATGTTAAAAGACGTGATTAAAAATAAGCATTGCACAAGTACAAAAACAAACAATATTACAAACAAGTGTGCATTGGTATGTATGCCACCGTGCTTGCAGATCCTTCGTCCAGTATTATGACGCATGCGAGTAATTGCAAATGCAACACTAAAAATACAAGGTTAATGAAGCAGATATGTACAGGTTGTACTGGTCATTATAAGTTTTTGCTAGCTCCGCGTATATTCAACGATTATTGCAAGTGTCGTAGAACGTCATCGGAAGGTCGATGGACGGATATATAGCTTGGAACAATCACAGAACGCACATATAACGTTGCGAACATTTGCTTAATGTTCCTTTAACACCCGGAACGAACTGATACGATCCCTCACCTACGTGACATTTCGAAATTCCAAAACAATTAATGCGTTACGTTTCTTAACATGGATTCGAATATTCCCTGAAAGTTTGTTGGCCGAGATACAAACAGTCTAGAAGAAAACTGTTAACATATCCACATATATACAGAGATGCATACATGCATGTACACATGTACACATACATGTATAGATGCACACGCGCAAACGCGCACACGCGCACACGCGCACACGCGCACACGCGCACACGCGCACACGCGCACACGCGCACACATGCATACTTGGGTACATGCAGGCTTGCATGTACCCATGACGCGCTAGGATGCGCAGGCCTAAACGTACGTACGTACCTATGTATGTATGTACGTGATGATGTATGTACTAACGTATGTTAACAATTTCCTCCTGGACAGTTTATATCTCTGGCGCCACAATTTCAATGATTCGTCTACGAGCTCTCGGAAAAGGTAAGGAAGCAATGCTTGTATTTGTTTATAAAACGTCCCCGTTAGTTAAGGGTTCTTATCGGATACGGGATCGTACAGGACGTTAGCCGAAAGTCAATCAATTGTTAAGGGTTCTTACCTGATACGGGATCGTACAGGACGTTAGACGGACCTTAATCGATTGTTCAGGGTTTTTACCTGGTACGGGATCGTACAGGACGTTAGACAAATCAATCGATTGTTAAGGGTTCTTACCGGTTACGGGATCGTACAGGACGTCAGACGGACGTCATTCGATTGTTCGCAATGTTACGCGTGTTTTCTGCTATTGTTCCAAACTTAGAAATACACATTTGGTCACAACTCAAATTAAGCATAATTTTCATGCTTATAATGGTGCCTAGTACGTTAATATGAAATTGAGTATTTGCATGGTTTTAAAGAATAACACACAAACTTCACATGATGAGTAAATAATTACGCTCAGTGTTCATTGCGGTAACAAGTTGGGTTGCCAACCAATATAAATAATCTAATTTTTTTTATTAAAACAGTACCAATTGAAAACCAGAATCTGATAATGACCTGAATAGCGGCAGCGGATACACATATGTATATATATATATATATATATATATATATATATATATATATGGATGTATGTACGTCCATACGCACGCATTTGCTCACGCACATACGAATGTGTGTATGAGTGTGTATGTGTGTATGCATGCATGGATGTATGTATACATATGTACATATATATATATATAAATATATATATATATATATATTTATGTATATATATATATATATATATATTACACAGATACACACATGCAAACGCACACACGGATCTTTCTACGTCACATTGTAATTAATTATTAACTACATTTGATTTCATCAAATGGCAATGGTTACCTGGTTCTGGCGTTGTCGATGGCGTGTTTGTTGGTTCTGGTGTTGTTGTTGGTTCTGGTGTTGTTGCTGGTTCTGTTGTGGTTGTCGGTTCTGGTGTGGTTGTTGGCTCTGGTGTTGTTGTTGTTTCTGGTGTTGTTGTTGGTTCTGGTGTTGTTGTTGGTATTGGTGTTGTTGTTGGCTCTGTTGTGGTAGATGGTTCTGGTGTTGTTGTTGGTTCTGGTGTTGTTGTTGGTTCTGGTGTTGTTGTTGGTTCTGGTGTGGTTGTTGGTTCTGTTGTGGTGGTTGGTTCTGGAGTTGTTGTTGGTTCTGGTGTTGTAGGTTCTGTTGTGGTTGTTGGTTCTGTCGTGGTTGTTGGTTCTGGTGTGGTTGTTGGTTCTGATGTGGTCGTTGGTTCTGGTGTTGTTGTTGGTTCTGGTGTGGTTGTTGGTTCTGGTGTGGTCGTTGGTTCTGGTGTGGTTGTTGGTTCTGGCGTGGTTGTTGGCTCCGGTGTTGTTGTTGGTTCTGGTGTTGTTGTTGGTATTTGTGTTGTTGTTGGCTCTGTTGTGGTAGTTGGTTCTGGTGTTGTTGTTGGTTCTGGTGTGGTCGTTGGTTCTGGTGTGGTTGTTGGTTCTGGTGTGGTTGTTGGTTCTGGTGTTGTTGTTGGTTCTGGTGTTGTTGTTGGTTCTGGTGTGGTTGTTGGTTCTGTTGTGGTTGTTGGTTCTGGAGTTGTTGTTGGTTCTGGTGTTGTAGGTTCTGTTGTGGTTGTTGGTTCTGTTGTGGTGGTTGGTTCTGGTGTTGTAGGTTCTGTTGTGGTTGTTGGTTCTGTCGTGGTTGTTGGTTCTGGTGTGGTTGTTGGTTCTGGTGTGGTCGTTGGTTCTGGTGTTGTTGTTGGTTCTGGTGTGGTTGTTGGTTCTGGTGTGGTCGTTGGTTCTGGAGTGGTCGTTGGTTCTGGTGTTGTTGTTGATTCTGTTGTGGTTGTTGGTTCTGTCGTGGTTGTTGGTTCTGTCGTGGTTGTTGGTTCTGGTGTTGTTGTTGGTTCAGTTGTGGTTGTTGGTTCTGTTGTAGTTGTTGGTTCTGTTGTGGTTGTTGGTTCTGTTGTGGTGGTTGGTTCTGTTGTGGTTGTTGGTTCTGTCGTGGTTGTTGGTTCTGTCGTGGTTGTTGGTTCTGTCGTGGTTGTTGGTTCTGTCGTGGTTGTTGGTTCTGTTGTGGTTGTTGGTTCTGTTGTGGTTGTTGGTTCTGTTGTGGTTGTTGGTTCTGGCGTTGTCGACTCTTCTGCTGTGGTCATTGTATCGTCTTCTGCTGCAGTTGTTTCACCTGAAAATGTGTGTTTATTGACTTTATTAGTTAAGTTTCTGTTTTCTGTTAAGACGTTTCTCTGCCCAACTGTTGACTGGAACTTGTATTATTATATTGAGCAGTAATGCAATATGGGGTCATCAATTATTTAGGCATATCATCTGTATGTCAGAAATTATTTAAAATTTGAATAATGTATACCTGCCGTCTGTTACCCAGAAGAAAGTTTTTATGATTGCATCGGTATCATAGTTTAGTAGTATATCGACATCTATGATGATATAAGTTTGACATTTCTTGGGAAAAATAAGTACTCATATTGTAAAGTTCAACTGTGTGTATCGTTACAAACAAATAAACCAAAAATTATGTTGAAATCATTATGAAAATCACGTATTATAACGAATCACCTTCTAACTGTTGCAATTAGTATTAAATAGGCTATATTTCCATCATAACGTTTTATACGTCATTGCATTATAGTAATGACAAAAGTGCATGTATGTAGGAGATGCTGATATAAAATCTGGACAAAATGTGCTTCTTCTACTGTAAGATGTTGCAACACATTTCAAACCGTACAATTATATTTATTCAGACTTTATACACTTTAATATCCAGAAGTATAATTCTATGTACGTACATACGAAAATACAAACATAAATGCATACACTCATACATGCACACTTACATGCACGTATAAATACGTAGATACTTATTCACATACATACATACATACATGCGTACAAGCACCCACATATACATGCATGCATGCATTCACGCATACATACATATACGCATACATGCATATACGCACACACGCATATACGCATAAACGCGTACACGCGTACGTACTTACAAACATACGTACGTACATACGTACAGTCGTACATACGGACATACGGACATACGGACATACGTACACACGAACATACCGACATACATACATACATACATACATACATACATACGTACATACGTACATTCGTGCGTACGTAAATACGTACGTACACACACACATACACACACATACACACACACACACACACACATACATACATACATACATACATACATACATACATACATACATACATACATACATACATACATACATAAATACATACATACATACATACATACATACATACATACATTCATACACACATATATGTATACATACATAAATACATCCATACATAAATACACACATACACACATACACACATACACACATACACACATACACACATACACGCACACGCACACGCATACACGCATACACGCATACACGCATACACGCATACACGCATACACGCATACACGCATACACGCATACACGCATACACGCATACACGCATACACGCATACACTCATGCACGCATACATACATTCACACACTCATACATACATATATGTGAGCATGGACATTCCTGAAATCATGATCCACACTTTTGAGTTTCGCTGGTACAAACAAGAAGCTGTGCTTACCTGCCGTCTGAAGCGACGCCGCTAGTATTAGCAACATCACGACGTAAAACGACGTGTGTAGATATGTGTCTTTCTTCATGTTGCTGCAATGACGCAGTGGCAATCGTGAGAGTTAGTTAGTTAGT
Organism: Escarpia spicata; assembly: GCA_963995525.1. NCBI lineage: Eukaryota > Metazoa > Annelida > Polychaeta > Sabellida > Siboglinidae > Escarpia > Escarpia spicata. The sequence goes on from OZ023209.1 coordinate 51,402,523, forward strand.
TATAAGGTGATTATAACAATATAGTTGTTATGTGAAATAACATAGGAAATGTGTGTGTGTGTGTGTGTGTGTGTGTGTGTGTGTGTGTGTGTGTGTGTGTGTGTGTGTGTGTGTGTGTGTGTGTGTGTGTGTGTGTGTGAGCAGGATCTTTAAAGCAGACGTCTTTCAACACACCTTGTTGCTGTGTCTGTCGGCGTTGACGCAAATAATACATAGTAATTGGCATTCACGTTTCAACAAAGGCGTTCTTGAAATATTATTATATATATATAGACTTGTTTAGTTATAAGATGCTTATGATAATGTAATTGTTATGTGAAATAACATCGGACATGTTATATATATATACATATATACATACTATGTATATATATATATATATCATTATATGTATATATATTTCGTGTGCTACTTTCGCTCGGTACCCCTTCACCCCCAGTGTATATATGATGACATGTGTTACAGAATTGTTCATGCAGCCCTTTCTCTGTTTGTATAAAGTTACACCAACTATTGCGTAGGTTGGTAATGGGCAATCCAAATTTATTAATTCACAGGGATTGCCACTGTGCACAGTCAATCTATACAGTGTATTTCGCATCCTGTGCACAGACAGGTACATAAAGATTACTGATCTATGTACCGCATTCAACGTGTTTAAAGAAATTATGTCGGTGGCCGATTGTCAGTTGGTGCAGAAGACATTGTCTGTCTTTGGTGTGAGACATGGCAACTTAACGTTGAGAAATGCTGCATAATGTCTTTCACTAACAAAAAGAAACGTATAACCTATGACTACCCGATTTTAAGCCAGTCTCTGCCCAAGGTCACCGCTGTCAAAAATCTCGGTGTCATATAGACCGACAGTTTTATTAAGCACGTTTGCACAACTTTTACCGATGTACAGGCTCTGTGATCCTTGTATATATATATATATATATCTAGTTAGAAGCCAGTCGGAGTATTGCAGTGTTATCTGGAATCCCTGGCAACGTACGTTTATTGACAAAATCGAAAGAGTTCAAAAGAAATTCAATAAATACCTATGTTACAAATACAAAATACAGTACTCCTCTGACAGTTATCCTGAGCTTTGCCATCAATTTAGACTACCTTCTCTTCAACATTGTAGGCAAGTTGCAGATCTTATGTTTTTACACAAGTGTGTGCACTCCCAACTAGACTCGTCGTATCTGGTAGGGGCTATCCAATTTCACTGTCCTTCACGATCTCTACGAAACTACACCCCTTTTAGAGTTTCCAATAGCAGAATCAACATTAAAAAACACTGTGTTTTGAATAGATGTATGACTACTTTCAACACGTTGTATTTAAGTGATCCAACTGAACCATTTAGATCGTCAATTCAAAAATATTTCTATGTATAACAGATGTTTGTCTGGTATATTTGGTGTTGATATTGTGTGGTTTTTATGTCCTTATTGTTCTTATTGTTTTTATTATTATATTATTGTTTTATTATTTATATGTATTGTTTCAGTTATCAGTCTTGTTACTGTGTCCACTGGACCTGTTGGAATCTGAATAAATACAATACAATACACACACACACATATATATATATATATATATATACACACCCACACACACACACACACACACACACACACACATGTATATATAAACTCGTTTAGTTATAAGGTGCTTATAATATTGTAATTGTTATGTGAAATGTTATTATTTATATATATTATTTATTTATATATATATATATATAAATAATATATATAAATAATTATAATTATAATAATATTTCAAGAACGTCTTTGGTGACAACGTGAATGCCAATTACTATGTATTATTTGCGTCAACGCCGATAGATACAGCAACAAGGTGTGTTGAAAGACGTCTGCTAATAAAGTTCCTGATGTGGAGTCATTGAAACAAACATTAATATCCAGGTATATTGATCCTTCTGTTATTTTCAGCCACGTTCGTTTGTTTCGTCAGTCGCTTGCCGTGTTACAATTTATCGTCACCATCTCCTCCTTCTTCCTCTCCATTCTTCCCCTCCCTTCTTCCCCTCCCTTCTTCCCCTCCCTTCTTCTCCTCCCTTCTTCCCTTCCCTTCTTCCCCTCCCTTCTTCCCCTCCCTTCTTCCCCTCCCTTCTTCCCCTCCCTTCTTCCCATCCCTTCTTCCCCTCCCTCCTTCCCCTCCCTTCTTCCTCTCTTTTCTTTCCCCCTTCTTCCCGTCCCTTCTTCCCGTCCCTTCTTCCCGTCCCTTCTTCCCCTCCCTTCTTCCCCTCCTTTCTTCCCCCCTTCTTCCCCTCCCTTCTTCCCCTCCCTTCTTCCCCTCCCTTCTTCCCCTCCCTTCTTCCCCTCCCTTCTTCCCCTCCCTTCTTCCCCTCCCTTCTTCCCCTCCCTTCTTCCCCTCCCTTCTTCCCCTCCCTTCTTCCCCTCCCTTCTTCCCCTCCTTTCTTCCCCTCCCTTCTTCCACTCCCTTCTTCCCCTCCCTTCTTTCCCTCCCCTTTTCCCCTTCCATATTTCCCCCTTCGTCACCTCATTTCTTCCCTTCCTTTCTTCCCCTCCCTTCTTCCCCTTTCATCTTCCTCCCTTCTTCTCCTCCCTTCTTCACCTCCCTTCTTCCCCTCCCTTCTTCCCCTCCCTTCTTCCCCTCCCTTCTTTCCCTCCCTTCTTCCACTCCCGTCTTCCCCTCCCTTCTTTCCCTCCTTTTTTCCCTTCCATCTTCCCCCTTCGTCCCCTCCTTTCTTCCCTTCCCTTCCCTTCTTCCCCTCCCTTCTTCCCCTCCCTTCTTCCCCTCCCTTCTTCCCCTTTCATCTTCCCCCTTTCTTCTCCTCCTTTTTCCCCTTCCATCTTTCCCCCTTCGTCCCCTCCTTTCTTTCCCCCTTCTTCCCCTCCCTTCTTCCCCTCTCTTATGTCCCTCCCTTCTTCCACTCCCGTCTTCCCCTCCCTTCTATCCCTCCCTTTTTCCCTTCCATCTTCCCCACTTCGTCCCCTCCTTTCTTCCCTTCCCTTCTTCCCCTCCCTTCTTCCCCTCCCTTCTTCCCCTCCCTTCTTCCCCTTTCATCTTCCCCCTTTCTTCTCCTCCTTTCTACCCCTCCCTTCTTCCCCTCCCTTCTTCCTCCCCTTTTTCACCTCCTTGCTATTCATCCCACTACATTTCCCACTATCTTCCCTTTGTGGCCTCCTTCCTGTTCCCTGCAGCACGGTATGAACTAAATTGACACCTATAAGCATTTCTCGTACGTATGTCTCATTGTCTATTTGAAAACCAACAAATTCGAAAAATAACTTATTCTAATCGACTTTGTGTATGTAGGTTAACGTTTCCTTCTTAAACGGCTTGAACCTCGAGCGCCAAAGTTGCATGGATTTTAATCTACGACTCCTAGAATGGGACATGCCCCTGTATCTTTTCAAAATACCCCATATATGTCAAGACACCTTTCTGGGATAAACCAATTCGTTCCTTAACGGTTCTGGTCTTAAAACGTAGTGTGCGAGTAGTTTTAAAACCGTTCGTAATCTAACAATTTCAGGAACACACGCGCACGCGGCAAAAACTTCGGGAAAACGGCTCCTGCATCATAGACTTAGCTCCTGCTTCATAAACTTGGCATCATGGAGTAGATGCAGACACAGAAATGGTTATGTCTACCCTGATGCCAATAGCATAGCATTACAAACATTATTTGATAATTCTACACTATCACGACTAGGGCCTATCGATTGACGTGAATTTCACATTCTCTCCGACATCGAGTATCTGCGAACGCGTTATGGTGTTTATTTAACGATTCTCTGTGTTTTCTAACATTTTGTAAATATTACTTTCACGGCTGTCTTTTACCAAAGCATCCCGTCAGGTGACTGACACTTTTGCTAGTGTCTATAATTTCCTCACAAGCTTGATTTCTTTTTGTACGCCTGATATCAGACTGATTTGGCAACAAGTCATTCTTATGTAATATCCACTACAACCAATTGCCCGTTTACACGAATTTACCATTTACATTTAGTTAAATCGTCTGGCAAACTAGTCAACTATGTTAAATTTGACCGGGTCAACGACGAGCGAAACCGTTGCAAGTTGTCCAGCAATAGTTATCCGTTCTAACGATCGGTGTATGTTCTTTCGAGGATATTTGCAACAATTCGCATACTTATTCTGCCAGCTTTGCACATACCTCGATGCATACACTACTCATCTGAGCATGGACGAAATTGATATGTTATGAATTAAATCAAATGTAGAAGAAGTCCTATACACGTATAGTTATTCATTTTAATTGTTTCAATGATACCATCAACGACGTATGCCATTACGTGAAAACGCTGCATATTGAAGTTTAACAAGAACGAAAAAGTTGGAAATAAATGTTGGTAAAATTTGGCGATGCATCTGTCGTAAGATCCGTGGTCACCATTATAACATAAATAATACCATTACGATACATAGCACAACATACCCGGTGTTTCTTCGAGTAGTCCACGTGT
>OZ023209.1:51412000-51430229 GCA_963995525.1 Escarpia spicata
GGAAAGAATCGTCAATAAACTCGGGCCCTGTTTACTGTGTAATTAATGTCCTCCGAAATAGTTGCACCACCTACACGTATTCAACAATAGTAAACAACATAGGCGCCGTCAAGGTCAATTCGACTGAAACTTTTAATGACACAGTCACTTTTAAAATATCCTCTTTGAAACTCTGTTCAATTGTACAACTCTCATAAACATGTTTATTAAATCGTGTATATTAAGAATAAAAAGCTTGTTAAATATAAGTGAAATATCGATATGAAAGCGATGCATTCTCAAGGCGGCGTCAGTGTATGGTTACGCTTGATATACCGGCAGTTATCGGCTGCGTGCAATGCCGTAATTGGCTATAGTGAACATAAAAGGTCGGCCAGAATTAACGTAAGATAAACCTGTAATAATATACTTGTGACAACAACGGTGTTTGGTTAGTTTATTCTAGGGTGGTTGTATGTTATTACATGGTTAATACCCCGTTTGCTTTATTATCAAACTCGATTCGTACACAACAATTATGACATACGGTTTTGTCCCTCTGCAAGATCAATTATATATTTTATTGATTGGTCGTGTTCGTATTGCCTTCGACTACCAGTAGTGGAGCTCAGTAGCGCAGAGGTAAACGCTTCGGACTCTCGACTGAGAGAACCCGGGTTCGAATCCTGTGTCGAACCTTGGGCAAGTTCATTTACGCTACATCGTTTCAGTACGCTCATTTGTGTGAATGTGTACTTTGCTATAGACAGTGTGGATATTTGTGTACGAATAGTCTTCGCGCATTAATCGTAACGTGGCTGAATGCTTCCCAGAGAAATCGAGATGGTGCTCGATAGAACAGGGCTGCCAGGGAGTAAAATGTAAAGCGCATTGAGCAGTCCTGAAGACTGGATACTGCGCTATATAACTATATAGAACTTACCTTTACTTTTACCCCAAGGCCAATACAGAGGCAATACGAATATGTTGTTGTTCTCCTTTTGATACCCTGTCGTTCCTTTCTCTCACTTATCTTGCACTGCTCTCTCCATCAAATGTCTCCATTCCCCTCTTTCTTTTGCTCTCGTTCTCCACTTCTCTACGAATCCTTCCAAGTCTCTTTTTACAGAGTCCTCCCATCGCAGTCTAAATATTCATATTATTTATTAACTAACAATTTTGTTTATTAACTGACCATTTTGTGTACGTTATCGGGAGTGTCTTTGGGTGGTAAATTGACTCTGACCGAAGTTCGACTTTTTTGAACTGGCAATGACGTGACTATAAATTTCCGTAATTATGTCCCGTGCGCTAAGACATATTAGTTCAGGTATATTAGTTCAGGCACATTATGAAAAAAAATGGGTCTACCTTAAACTGATTGCAACAAAAAGCATTTTTGCTGTTTTTTTACCCAGAATGGTGTCGTTAACCACCAAGAAAAAGTCTTAAGAAATCCTATCACGGGAACACACCTAAAACAGCGAAAAACCAAATGGCCGCCAACAATCATATTATTGCTCACAAGTATGGTTCTAAGTGAGGTAGATTCATGACAAAAAGTATGATTCTAATGTTTTCGACATCACAAAATCCACTAAATGTAATATATAGTTTGTTTGCATATATCTTGTCATGTTGGTCTTTCAATGAAATACTATGCTGCAAAACACAAATATTGATTTCACATTTTTTTATATTCGCTGTATCTTTGACGACAACATGTCTGCAACATAGTATGTGGTGCTTAAAGAAACACATGTATGAGAGATGAACAGACTGGATTAACAACAACGCCACGATTCACACCAACGCCACCGTCAGTATCTAAAGGAGACGTCTTTTTTTATAAAAGCAGAAAATTTGTTACATAGTTAGAAGTTATAAAGACAAAAATATTTGGACTTCGGGGCATCTCTGCATTTGGCCTGGACGCCATTGATAGCCATTTTTTAAATGACCGTCAAAACTAATAATCCCCATATCTCGAGAACTGCGTCACATGTAGCCGTCATCTTGTGCTCAAAACATAGGTTTTCGGGGATAGTGATTTCAAATGTGTTATTGGTGATCTTGTCCGACATTCACATCCGCTATTTTTATAGATGGTGTCCATCGATACTATTATCCTACATCTCTATATGAGCTACGTCACCTAGAGCCGTATTGTGTTGTGTTGATATCAAAATAAAGGTAGGTGGACAGCGATTTCAATTTATTCAGACAATTTACGTTGGACCTTCTTTGACATTCATATCTGCCATATTTTAATGGCGGCCGTTAAAACCGACTATTACATACTCTGAGAACTACGTCATATAGTAGTAGTAGAAGGCTTCCGTGTCTCTAAGGACAATAGGTTCTGCGCCTGAAGTGTCAATGACTGGTGGCGCAGCGTCTGCTGTGACTAAGCAAGCCAATCACTGAGTGACAGTCCCTTGCACAGTTTCTGCAGACGTAGTTCGATGACAAAACTGGTCCGCCGTTCTCACGATCCCTTCGTTGACGTCTCTTCTCCATCCAGGTTGCATTCCGCTTTTCCTCGCTGGTTTTCACCCCCTCACGCACTGTTGCGCGCCATGTACTGCGATCTATGGTAGCTGAGACATGATGTTGTGTCGATGCTGCATGCCTTCATATCGCGTCGACATACACCCTTGAAACGAAGCAACGGGCGGCCGGTGGGTCTGGATTCTACTTCAAGCTCACTATAGAGAATGTCTTTAGGGATTCTACCATCCTCCATGCGACATACGTGGCCGAGCCATCGCAAGCGACGCTCGCAGAGGAGAGCATATATTCTGGGAGTGTTTGCCTGCTTGAGCACTTCTGCATTTGGGATGCGATCCTGCCATTTCACTCCAAGTATGCGCCTGAGGCAACGTAAGTGGAATGTGTTGAGACGACGCTCCCGCCTTGTGTATGCTGTCCATGTCTCACTGCCGTACAACAGGATGCTGATGACACAGGCTTTGTACACATGAACCCTGGTGGTCAGTGTAAGTGCGCCGTTTTCCCATACCCTCGACATTGCAGAAGAAGCTTTACCTATACGTTTGATGATATCAGCATCAATGGAAAGGTTGCTGGTGATAGTTGAGCCCATGTAGGTGAAGTCTTGGACAACTTCTAAGATGTGCTCATTGATGTTGATGGATGGAGCATTGCGAACATCCTGGCCCATGATGTTAGTTTTCTTAATCCTGATGGTTAACCCAAATTATTTGCAGGCATCAGCAAACCTGTTTATCATTCTCTGGAGGCTGTCTGCAGTGTGGGATGTAAGTGCAGCACCATCAGCAACAAGAAGTTCTCGAATGAGGCATTTGCGGATCTCGGTCTTCGCTTTCAGACGGGCCAGTCTGAGAAGCTTGTCGTCTGATCTGGTATGAATGTAGATTCCATCTTCAGAGGTTCTGAAAGCGTGCGATAGTACTATTGAGAAGAAGTTGCAGAATAGGGTCGCAAGCACGCAGCCCTGTTTATCCCCGCTCTTGGTGGGGAAAGCTTTCGAAGTTGCTCCTTCATACCGTATTGTGGCTTCCATGTTGTCGTGGAAGGCTATGCCCATGTTCATCAGTTTTGGTATTTTCAAGGAGTTTGAAAAGGCCGCTCCTACTGACAAGATCAAAAGCCTTGGTCAGATCGATGAAGGCTATGTTGCTGTTCACGACATTTTTTTTGCATCTGGCGCAAGGAGAAGAGCATGTCGATGGTGGATCTGTCTCTGCGAAAGCCACACTGAACTTCAGGGTACACTCGCTCTGCCAGTTTTGCAGTCTTTTCAGAGTGACTCGTGCAAAGGTTTTGCCCACAACACTGAGCAGTGAGATACCGCGGTAGTCCTTACAGTCGCTACGGTCACCTTTGTTTTTGTACAGATTGATGATTTTGGCGTCCCGCATGTCTTGAGGCATTGTCTGTTCCCTCCTCCCAGCACTGGGTTAGAACTTCATGGAGCATGGTGAGTAGCAAAGGCTTGATGTATGTTTGGAATGTCGTCACTTCCAGGTTTTTTTCCATGAAACAAGCAGTCTATGGCATCACCAAGCTCTTCCACCGAAGGGGGTTCATCGAGCTCATGCATGACGGACAACCTTTCAACTGCATCTATGGCAGCCTCGGCGACTACTTTTTCCCGGAGTTGAGAGTCTAGATAGTGCTTAACCCATCGGTCTATCTGCTTGTTTGGTTCTGTGATAGCTTCTCCTGGTTTGCTCTTCAGCGGGGCAGATTTCTTGGTGGTAGGTCCAAAAGCTTTCTTTATTCCCTCGTACATCCCTCGGATGTCGCCAGTGTCGGATGACAACTGTTGCAGAGACTTTGCCAATAGTTATTTGCGCATTTCCTAGCTGTCCTTTGCGTTGTAGATCTTGCTGTTCTGAAAGCAGCAAGGGTGGTTTTTGTAGTTCAATAACGCTGTGCGTTTCGCTTCAATGGCGGGCTCCATGTCGGATATAAGGGTCGCAAACCGGTCTGCACTGCTTTTACTCTGTTTGCCGAAAGTTGTCAAAGCGGCTTTGTATATGCTGTTTTTGATGTGTGACCATTTGGCTTCCATACCTCTTCATGGGGTGCGATGCAGAGCCTGTTCAAGGGAATGTATGTGTCTTTCAGTCAGCAATGGAACTGATGTATAGACAGCGTTGATACGAGGATGACACTTCTGCTTGGAATGATTACTCTTCTTTGGCCTGAGTTTAACCTTGCTGTATACCAGGGGGTGGTCAGTGTCGCAGTCCGCACTGAAAGCTGCGTGTCATGAGCACATTGTTTAGAGAAGTCTGTCTGGGAAGAAGTCCAACTGGTGCCAGCGATGGGATCGTGGATGTTTCCATGAGACTCTCTGGCGGGGATTGGTTTGGAAGAATGTTTGGTAATGCAGAGGTTGTGATAAGAGCACAGCTTGAGTAGTCGCTGTCCGTTTTCATTTATTTTGCCAGTGCCGTAGTGCCCAAGACAGGTTGGCCAAGGATTGTGGTCGTCACCGACCCTAGCATTGATAATTTCCAACAAGAATATATGTTCAGAGTGGGGAATGTCGTTTATGATAGAGTGGAGTTGTTCGTAGAACAGGTCTTTGACTTCCGGTGGGAAACATAGTGTTGGCGCATATATATGCTCAGCAAGTTCACTTTGCCTGATTCAGTAAACATACGGAGGGATATGATGCGTTCTGAGCCATTTGTTGGTGGTTCAATTGTGCTCAGAAGGGAGTTCATGACAACAAACTCCACTCCATGTAAGCAGGTTTCACTGGGTTGTTTTCTTTGCCAGAAGAAGGTGTAATATTTTCCCGCAGCGAACGGTTTGCTTCGAGGCGTGTCTCTTGAAGAGATGCAATGTCCACATTTAGTCTGCTGAGCTCTCTGTCGATAACAGCTTCTTCCGTGTGTCCGTAATCTGTGTGAGGTCTTCGGACAGGCCAGGACACATGGTCCTGACGTTCCAGCTTGCGATTCGAAGGGCTGGTACCTTCTTGAAATTTTTCTTTGTTTTTGCCTCGTGCAGTATTTCTGCCCACTTGTTAGGTGAGAACCGTAAGCTCAAAGCACCCATTGAAGCAGATGGACAGTGGCGGGACAGCACCTTTACTGACCGGAAGCTGCCTGGTTTGAGGCGGGCAGTAGCTGTCCAGTGTGATGCGATGATCTCTCCCGCCATCGAAGGCAGCCCGTGGCGTCCGTCTTTACACCAATCGAGTTGGACTTATAACCCGTAACTGCTGCCTTCCATGTTGTACAGTCGCGTTGAGTCGACTATTGAGTGATTCTCTCCATGGCGCATGCCTGGGCAAGGTATGTGGAGGTCCTGGTTTCTCCAAGAGGCAAGATCCCTCTCTCGGCCTCATTAGTGGGATAGTGCAGAGCACGACATTTGGCACAATTTTCACTGCAGGAGCTGTCGGTAGATGTCATGATGACATATGACCGCCTTCATGGCCCCACTCCGGATTTTCTGTCTAGATTTACTCCCATAGCCTTGGTCTCTCCCGAGACTCCCACAAGGCAGTGGGGGGTTTATGATCAGAGTTTTCCGTCTCCTAGACTGGTTGCCATCCTAGGCCAGTGAGCCTAGTCTGCTCAATGCTATTTACCCATAGCCGGAGGTTGGACTAGTGAGCGTTGAGACATGTCCACACACCGGTGGGCCCAGCTCCAGCGTGCTCCCCGGTCCCCAGCACATTTGCTGAGGCCGCAAGGTACCCAGTATCCGTAGTGCATCACAAGGAGGTTGTGCTAGGGTCTTGCCTGTGGAGAGGCTATATATACCAGCATAGGCTCGGCTCCCTTTTCACTCCCAAAAAGGGAGCTAGCTGGCTGCCGAAGCATACACAACAGCACTTGACACATCACACAGACCTGTGCTACTGCACCACATTGCTATAGCTTACACTACAGCACTTGACACATCACACAGACCTGTGCTCCTGCATCACATTGCTATAGCTTACACTACACCACTTGACGCATGACACAGACCTATGCTACTGCACCACATTACTATGGCTTACACTACAGCACTTGACACATCACACAGACCTGTGCTCCTGCACCACATTACTATAGCTTACACTACAGCACTTGACACATCACACATACCTGTGCTCCTGCACCACATTACTATAGCTTTCACTACAGCACTTGACACATCACACAGACCTGTGCTCCTGCACCACATTGCTATAGCTTACACTACAGCACTTGACACATCACACAGACCTGTGCTACTGCACCACATTGCTATAGCTTACACTACACCACTTGACGCACGACACAGACCTATGCTACTACACCACATTGCAATAGCTTACACTACACCACTTGACACATCACACAGACCTGTGCTACTGCACCACATTGCTATAGCTTACTCTACAGCACTTGACACATCACACAGACCTGTGCTCCTGCACCACATTGCTATAGCTTACATTACAGCACTTGACACATCACACAGACCTGTGCTCCTGTACCACATTACTATAGCTTACACTACAGCACTTGATACATCACACAGACCTGTGCTCCTGTACCACATTGCTATAGCTTACACTACAGCACTTGACGCACGACACAGACCTGTGATACTGCACCACATTGCTATAGCTTACACTACAGCACTTGACACATCACACAGACCTGTGCTCCTACACCACATTGCTATAGCTTACACTACACCACTTGACGCACGACACAGACCTATGTTACTGCACCACATTGCTATAGCTTACACTACACCACTTGACGCGCGACACAGACATATGCTACTGCACCACATTACTATGGCTTACACTACAGCACTTGACACATCACACAGACCTGTGCTCCTGCACCACATTACTATAGCTTACACTACAGCACTTGACACATCACACAGACCTGTGCTCCTGCACCACATTGTTATAGCTTACAATACAGCACTTGACACATCACACAGACCTGTGCTACTGCACCACATTGTTATAGCTTACACTACAGCACTTGACACATCACACAGACCTGTGCTACTGCACCACATTGCTATAGCTTACACTACAGCACTTGACACATCACACAGACCTGTGCTACTGCACCACATTGCTATAGCTTACACTACACCTCTTGACGCACGACACATACCTATGCTACTGCACCACATTGCTACAGCTTACACTACACCACTTGACGCACGACACAGACCTGTGCTCCTGCACGACATTTCTATAGCTTACACTACAACACTTGACACATCACACAGACCTGTGCTCCTGCACCACATTGCTATAGCTTACACTACACCACTTGACGCACGACACAGACCTATGCTACTGCACCACATTACTATGGCTTACACAAAAGCACTTGACACATCACACAGACCTGTGCTCCTGCACCACATTGCTATGGCTTACACTACACCACTTGACGCACGACACAGACCTATGCTACTGCACCACATTACTATGGCTTACACAAAAGCACTGGACACATCACACAGACCTGTGCTCCTGCACCACATTGCTATAGCTTACAATACACCACTTGACACATCACATAGACCTGTGCCGCTGCACCACGTTGCTATAGCTTACTCTACAGCACTTAACACATTACACAGACCTGTGCTACTGCACCGCATTGCTATAACTTATACTACAGCACTTGACATCACTCAGACCTGTGCTACTGCACCGCATTGCTATAGCTTACACTACAACACTTGACACATCACACAGACCTGTGCCACAGCACTGCATTGCTGTAGCTTACACTACAGCACTTGACACATCACACAGACCTATGCCACTGCACCACATTGCTATAGCTTACACTACACCACTTGACACATCACACAGACCTGTGCTACTGCACCACATTGCAATAGCTTACACTACAGCACTTGACACATCACACAGACCTGTGCTCCTGCACCACATTGCTATAGCTTACACTACAGCACTTGACACACCACACAGTCCTGTGCTCCTGCACCACATTGCTATAGCTTACACAACAGCACTTGACACATCACACAGACCTGTGCTACTGCACCACATTGCTATAGCTTACACTACACCACTTGACGCACGACTCAGACCTATGCTACTGCACCACATTGCTATAGCTTACACTACACCATTAGACACATCACACAGACCTGTGCTACTGCACCACATTGCTATAGCTTACATTACAGCATTTGACACATCACACAGACCTGTGCTCCTGCACCACATTGCAATAGCTTACACTACAGCACTTGACACATCACACAGACCTGTGCTCCTGCACCACATTGCTATAGCTTACACTACAGCACTTGACGCACGACACAGACCTGTGATACTGCACCACATTGCTATAGCTTACACTACAGCACTTGAAACATCACACAGACCTGTGCTCCTGCACCACATTGCTATAGCTTACACTACACCACTTGACGCACGACACAGACCTATGTTACTGCACCACATTACTATGGCTTACACTACAGCACTTGACACATCACACAGACCTGTGATCCTGCATCACATTGCTATGGCTTACACTAAAGCACTTGACACATCACACAAACCTGAGCTACTGCACCACATTGCTATAGCTTACACTACAGCACTTGACACATCACACAGACCTGTGCTCCTGCACCACATTGCTATGGCTTACACTAAAGTACTTAACACATCACACAGACCTGTGCTCCTGCACCACATTGCTATAGCTTACACTACACCACTTGACGCACGACACAGACCTATGCTACTGCACCACATTACTCTGGCTTACACTACAGCACTTGACACATCACACAGAACTATGCTCCTGCACCACATTGCTATGGCTTACACTAAAGTACTTGACACATCACACAGACCTGTGCTACTGCACCACATTGCTATAGCTTACACTACAGCACTTGACACATCACACACACCTGTGCTCCTGCACGACATTTCTATAGCTTACACTACACCACTTGACACATCACACAGACCTGTGCTCCTGCACCACATTGCTATAGCTTACACTACACCACTTGACGCACGACACAGACCTATGCTACTGCACCACATTACTATGGCTTACACAAAAGCACTTGACACATCACACAGACCTGTGCTCCTGCACTACATTGCTATGGCTTACACTACACCACTTGACGCACGACACAGACCTATGCTCCTGCACCACATTACTATAGCTTATACTACAGCACTTGACACTTCACACAGACCTGTGCTCCTGCACCACATTGCTATAGCTTACACTACACCACTTGACGCATGACACAGACCTATGCTACTGCACCACATTACTCTGGCTTACACTACAGCACTTGACACATCACACAGACCTGTGCTCCAGCACCACATTGCTATGGCTTACACTAAAGTACATAACACATCACACAGACCTGTGCTACTGCACCACATTGCTATAGCTTACACTACAGCACTTGACACATCACACAGACCTGTGCTCCTGCACGACATTACTATAGCTTACACTACAGCACTTGACACATCACACAGACCTGTGCTCCTGCACCACATTACTATAGCTTACACTACAGCACTTGACACATCACACAGACCTGTGCTCCTGCACCACATTGCTATAGCTTACACTACAGTACTTGACACATCACTCAGACCTGTGCTACTTCACCGCATTGCTATAGCTTACACTACAGCACTTGACACATCACACAGACCTGTGCCACTGCACCACATTGCTATAGCTTACACTACAGCACTTGACACATTACACAGATCTGTGCTACTGCACCGCATTGCTATAGCTTACACTACAGCACTTGACACATCACACAGACCTGTGCCACTGCACCACATTGCTATAGCTTACAATACACCACATGACACATCACACAGACCTGTGCCGCTGCACCACGTTGCTATAGCTTACTCTACAGCACTTAACACATTACACAGACCTGTGCTACTGCACCGCATTGCTATAACTTATACTACAGCACTTGACATCACTCAGACCTGTGCTACTGCACCGCATTGCTATAGCTTACACTACAACACTTGACACATCACACAGACCTGTGCCACAGCACTGCATTGCTGTAGCTTACACTACAGCACTTGACACATCACACAGACCTGTGCCACTGCACCACATTGCTATAGCTTACACTACAGCACTTGACACATCACACAGACCTGTGCTACTGCACCACATTGCTATAGCTTACACTACAGCACTTGACGCACGACACAGACCTGTGCTACTGCACCACATTGGTATAGCTTACACTACACCACTTGACGCACGACACAGACCTGTGCTACTGCACCACTTTGCTATATCTTACACTACACCTCTTGACGCACGAAACAGACCTCTACTACTGCACCACATTGCTATATCTTACACTACAGCACTTGACGCACGACACAGACCTGTGCTACTGCACCACATTGCTATAGCTTACACTACAGCACTTGACACATCACACAGACCTGTGCTACTGCACCACATTGCTATAGCTTACACTACACCACTTGACGCACGACACAGACCTGTGCTACTGCACCACATTGCTATATCTTACACTACACCACTTGACGCACGAAACAGACCTCTACTACTGCACCACATTGCTATATCTTACACTACAGCACTTGACGCACGACACAGACCTGTGCTACTGCACCACATTGCTATAGCTTACACTACACCACTTGACGCATCACACAGACCTGTGCTACTGCACCACATTGCTATAGCTTACACTACAGCACTTGACGCACGACACAGACCTGTGCTACTGCACCACATTGCTATAGCTTACACTACAGCACTTGACGCACGACACAGACCTGTGCTACTGCACCACATTGCTATAGCTTACACTACTGCACTTGACACATCACACAGACCTGTGCTACTGCACCACATTGCTATAGCTTACACTACAGCACTTGACACATCACACAGACCTGTGCTACTGCACCACATTGCTATAGCTTACACTACACCTCTTGACGCACGACACAGACCTATGCTACTGCACCACATTGCTACAGCTTACACTACACCACTTGACGCACGACACAGACCTGTGCTCCTGCACGACATTTCTATAGCTTACACTACAACACTTGACACATCACACAGACCTGTGCTCCTGCACCACATTGCTATAGCTTACACTACACCACTTGACGCACGACACAGACCTATGCTACTGCCCACATTACTATGGCTTACACAAAAGCACTTGACACATCACACAGACCTGTGCTCCTGCACCACATTGCTATGGCTTACACTACACCACTTGACGCACGACACAGACCTATGCTACTGCACCACATTACTATGGCTTACACAAAAGCACTTGACACATCACACAGACCTGTGCTCCTGCACCACATTGCTATAGCTTACAATACACCACTTGACACATCACACAGACCTGTGCCGCTGCACCACGTTGCTATATCTTACTCTACAGCACTTAACACATTACACAGACCTGTGCTACTGCACCGCATTGCTATAACTTATACTACAGCACTTGACATCACTCAGACCTGTGCTACTGCACCGCATTGCTATAGCTTACACTACAACACTTGACACATCACACAGACCTGTGCCACAGGACTGCATTGCTGTAGCTTACACTACAGCACTTGACACATCACACAGACCTATGCCACTGCACCACATTGCTATAGCTTACACTACAGCACTTGACACATCACACAGACCTGTGCTACTGCACCACATTGCTATAGCTTACACTACAGCACTTGACGCACGACACAGACCTGTGCTACTGCACCACATTGGTATAGCTTACACTACACCACTTGACGCACGACACAGACCTGTGCTACTGCACCACTTTGCTATATCTTACACTACACCACTTGACGCACGAAACAGACCTCTACTACTGCACCACATTGCTATATCTTACACTACAGCACTTGACGCACGACACAGACCTGTGCTACTGCACCACATTGCTATAGCTTACACTACAGCACTTGACACATCACACAGACCTGTGCTACTGCACCACATTGCTATAGCTTACACTACAACACTTGACACATCACACAGACCTGTGCCACAGGACTGCATTGCTGTAGCTTACACTACAGCACTTGACACATCACACAGACCTATGCCACTGCACCACATTGCTATAGCTTACACTACAGCACTTGACACATCACACAGACCTGTGCTACTGCACCACATTGCTATAGCTTACACTACAGCACTTGACGCACGACACAGACCTGTGCTACTGCACCACATTGGTATAGCTTACACTACACCACTTGACGCACGACACAGACCTGTGCTACTGCACCACTTTGCTATATCTTACACTACACCACTTGACGCACGAAACAGACCTCTACTACTGCACCACATTGCTATATCTTACACTACAGCACTTGACGCACGACACAGACCTGTGCTACTGCACCACATTGCTATAGCTTACACTACAGCACTTGACACATCACACAGACCTGTGCTACTGCACCACATTGCTATAGCTTACACTACACCACTTGACGCACGACACAGACCTGTGCTACTGCACCACATTGCTATATCTTACACTACACCACTTGACGCACGAAACAGACCTCTACTACTGCACCACATTGCTATATCTTACACTACAGCACTTGACGCACGACACAGACCTGTGCTACTGCACCACATTGCTATAGCTTACACTACAGCACTTGACGCATCACACAGACCTGTGCTACTGCACCACATTGCTATAGCTTACACTACAGCACTTGACGCACAACACAGACCTGTGCTACTGCACCACATTGCTATAGCTTACACTACAGCACTTGACGCACGACACAGACCTGTGATACTGCACCACATTGCTATAGCTTACACTACAGCACTTGACGCACGACACAGACCTGTGCTACTGCACCACATTGCTATAGCTTACACTACTGCACTTGACACATCACACAGACCTGTGCTACTGCACCACATTGCTATAGCTTACACTACAGCACTTGACACATCACACAGACCTGTGCTACTGCACCACATTGCTATAGCTTACACTACACCTCTTGACGCACGACACAGACCTATGCTACTGCACCACATTGCTACTGCTTACACTACACCACTTGACGCACGACACAGACCTGTGCTCCTGCACGACATTTCTATAGCTTACACTACAACACTTGACACATCACACAGACCTGTGCTCCTGCACCACATTGCTATAGCTTACACTACACCACTTGACGCACGACACAGACCTATGCTACTGCACCACATTACTATGGCTTACACAAAAGCACTTGACACATCACACAGACCTGTGCTCCTGCACCACATTGCTATGGCTTACACTACACCACTTGACGCACGACACAGACCTATGCTCCTGCACCACATTACTATAGCTTATACTACAGCACTTGACACTTCACACAGACCTGTGCTCCTGCACCACATTGCTATAGCTTACACTACACCACTTGACGCACGACACAGACCTATGCTACTGCACCACATTACTCTGGCTTACACTACATCACTTGACACATCACACAGACCTGTGCTACTGCACCACATTGCTATAGCTTACACTACAGCACTTGACACATCACACAGACCTGTGCTCCTGCACGACATTTCTATAGCTTACACTACAGCACTTGACACATCACACAGACCTGTGCTCCTGCACCACATTGGTATGGCTTACACTACAGCACTTGACACATCACACAGACCTGTGCTACTTCACCACATTGCTATAGTTTACACTACAGCACTTGACACATCACTCAGACCTGTGCTACTGCACCACATTGCTATAGCTTACACTACACCTCTTGACGCACGACACAGACCTATGCTACTGCACCACATTGCTACAGCTTACACTACACCACTTGACGCACGACACAGACCTGTGCTACTGCACCACATTGCTATAGCTTACACTACAGCACTTGACACATCACACAGACCTGTGCCACTGCACCACATTGCTATAGCTTACACTACAGCACTTGACACATTACACAGATCTATGCTACTGCACCGCATTGCTATAGCTTACACTACAGCAGTTGACACATCACACAGACCTGTGCCACTGCACCACATTGCTATAGCTTACAATACACCACTTGACACATCACACAGACCTGTGCCACTGCACCACGTTGCTATAGCTTACTCTACAGCACTTAACACATTACACAGACCTGTGCTACTGCACCGCATTGCTATAACTTATACTACAGCACTTGACATCACTCAGACCTGTGCTACTGCACCGCATTGCTATAGCTTACACTACAGCACTTGACACATCACACAGACCTGTGCCACAGCACTGCATTGCTGTAGCTTACACTACAGCACTTGTCACATCACACAGACCTGTGCCACTGCACCACATTGCTATAGCTTACACTACTGCACTTGACACATCACACAGACATGTGCTACTGCACCACATTGCTATAGCTTACACTACAGCACTTGACGCACGACACAGACCTGTGCTACTGCACCACATTGGTATAGCTTACACTACCCCACTTGACGCACGACACAAACCTGTGCTACTGCACCACATTGCTATATCTTACACTACACCACTTGACGCACGAAACAGACCTCTACTACTGCACCACATTGCTATATCTTACACTACAGCACTTGACGCACGACACAGACCTGTGCTACTGCACCACATTGCTATAGCTTACACTACAGCACTTGACACATCACACAGACCTGTGCTACTGCACCACATTGCTATAGCTTACACTACAGCACTTGACGCACGACACAGACCTGTGCTACTGCACCACATTGCTATATCTTACACTACACCACTTGACGCACGAAACAGACCTCTACTACTGCACCACATTGCTATATCTTACACTACAGCACTTGACGCACGACACAGACCTGTGCTACTGCACCACATTGCTATAGCTTACACTACAGCACTTGACGCATCACACAGACCTGTGCTACTGCACCACATTGCTATAGCTTACACTACAGCACTTGACGCACAACACAGACCTGTGCTACTGCACCACATTGCTATAGCTTACACTACAGCACTTGACACATCACACAGACCTGTGCTCCTGCACGACATTACTATAGCTTACACTACAGCACTTGACACATCACACAGACCTGTGCTCCTGCACCACATTGCTATAGCTTACACTACAGCACTTGACACATCACACAGACCTGTGCTCCTGCACCACATTGCTATAGCTTAAACTACACCACTTGACGCACGACCCAGACCTATGCTACTGCACCACTTTACTCTGGCTTACACTACAGCACTTGACACATCACACAGACCTATGCTCCTGCACCACATTGCTATGGCTTACACTAAAGTACTTGACACATCACACAGACCTGTGCTACTGCACCACATTGCTATAGCTTACACTACAGCACTTGACACATCACACAGACCTGTGCTCCTGCACGACATTTCTATAGCTTACACTACAGCACTTGACACATCACACAGTCCTGTGCTCCTGCACCACATTGGTATGGCTTACACTACAGCACTTGACACATCACACAGACCTGTGCTACTTCACCACATTGCTATAGTTTACACTACAGCACTTGACACATCACTCAGACCTGTGCTACTTCACCGCATTGCTATAGCTTACACTACAGCACTTTACACATCACACAGACCTGTGCCACTGCACCACATTGCTATAGCTTACACTACAGCACTTGACACATTACACAGATCTGTGCTACTGCACCGCATTGCTATAGCTTACACTACAGCACTTGACACATCACACAGACCTGTGCCACTGCACCACATTGCTATAGCTTACAATACACCACTTGACACATCACACAGACCTGTGCCACTGCACCACGTTGCTATAGCTTACTCTACAGCACTTAACACATTACACAGACCTGTGCTACTGCACCGCATTGCTATAACTTATACTACAGCACTTGACATCACTCAGACCTGTGCTACTGCACCGCATTGCTATAGCTTACACTACAGCACTTGACACATCACACAGACCTGTGCCACAGCACTGCATTGCTGTAGCTTACACTACAGCACTTGTCACATCACACAGACCTGTGCCACTGCACCACATTGCTATAGCTTACACTACTGCACTTGACACATCACACAGACATGTGCTACTGCACCACATTGCTATAGCTTACACTACAGCACTTGACGCACGACACAGACCTGTGCTACTGCACCACATTGGTATAGCTTACACTACCCCACTTGACGCACGACACAGACCTGTGCTACTGCACCACATTGCTATATCTTACACTACACCACTTGACGCACGAAACAGACCTCTACTACTGCACCACATTGCTATATCTTACACTACAGCACTTGACGCACGACACAGACCTGTGCTACTGCACCACATTGCTATAGCTTACACTACAGCACTTGACACATCACACAGACCTGTGCTACTGCACCACATTGCTATAGCTTACACTACACCACTTGACGCACGACACAGACCTGTGCTACTGCACCACATTGCTATATCTTACACTACACCACTTGACGCACGAAACAGACCTCTACTACTGCACCACATTGCTATATCTTACACTACAGCACTTGACGCACGACACAGACCTGTGCTACTGCACCACATTGCTATAGCTTACACTACAGCACTTGACGCATCACACAGACCTGTGCTACTGCACCACATTGCTATAGCTTACACTACAGCACTTGACGCACAACACAGACCTGTGCTACTGCACCACATTGCTATAGCTTACACTACAGCACTTGACGCACGACACAGACCTGTGCTACTGCACCACATTGCTATAGCTTACACTACAGCACTTGACGCACGACACAGACCTGTGCTACTGCACCACATTGCTATAGCTTACACTACTGCACTTGACACATCACACGGACCTGTGCTACTGCACCACATTGCTATAGCTTACACTACAGCACTTGACACATCACACAGACCTGTGCTACTGCACCACATTGCTATAGCTTACACTACACCTCTTGACGCACGACACAGACCTATGCTACTGCACCACATTGCTACAGCTTACACTACACCACTTGACGCACGACACAGACCTGTGCTACTGCACCACATTGCTATAGCTTACACTACAGCACTTGACACATCACACAGACCTGTGCTACTGCACCACATTGCTATAGCTTACACTACACCTCTTGACGCACGACACAGACCTATGCTACTGCACCACATTGCTACAGCTTACACTACACCACTTGACGCACGACACAGACCTGTGCTACTGCACCACATTGCTATAGCTTACACTACAGCACTTGACACATCACACAGACCTGCGCTACTGCACCGCATTACGTCATATCCAGCTGTTATAATGTGTATCAACATATAGGTACTCTGGGGTAACAATTTCATATATGCTACTTTTAACCTTGTCCGACTTACATGTCAGGCATATACAAAAACTGGCGGAAGTGAAACCCAAATTATATCAAGAACTACGTCATTTAATGCATTCATGTTTAAGTCAAAATATAGGTAATCGGACTGCGATTTAAAATGTCTCAAACATGTTTTATTTGGCCTTCGCTGACTTTAGCATCATCCATTTTAATTATGATGCTTGCCAAAACCAATGTTTTCACATCTTGA
>OZ023209.1:51430429-51525377 GCA_963995525.1 Escarpia spicata
AATTCAGTAAACATGTTACGTCTCATTAATAACACTGGCATTGCCACGGGCGTGGCTGGTGACACGCACACGGGGGAAGTCTACAAAAAAACTGACCGCTTTAAGAGTTTAAAGTTTTTGTCGTCGAGTGGCGCTTCTGTTTCTAAAGAAGGCTAGTTAGGTTTTGGCTGGCGTTCGGCGTTTTCCATGAGGACTTGAATAGCGTGACACATTTCTCCCAGTAGGCGACTCCCTCGCCCCGCCCGCGTGTCAAACATCCTGTATTTTCTCAAGCATCTCAACGTTAATTGCGTGACTAGGTAAAATTTCGCAATGATCACGTTGTATTAATCATGTTCGTGTTTTATACAGATCACGACGCCGTTGAAGGCGAGAGCTCGGAGCGATGAATTGTCGCTGCGTTTAACTTCTTGCATTTTGTTGAGTGTATATTGTGACACAGCATATAGAGTGTAATGAATAATATTCCACAGTAGCGGAAGAGAAGAGAGGTGTTCGCGTGATATGATGATCGCGTTATAATAAAAATTACACAACATCGCTTAACACTTGACAGTGGAATGCTTGAGCTGAGCACTACATGGG
Organism: Escarpia spicata; assembly: GCA_963995525.1. NCBI lineage: Eukaryota > Metazoa > Annelida > Polychaeta > Sabellida > Siboglinidae > Escarpia > Escarpia spicata. Next base: position 51,431,015 of record OZ023209.1, read on the forward strand.
ACAATGTGCGCCTCAGCTTCCTACTACGATGTGAAATAAATCAACCATAGAAAAAGGGGGTAACTGGTTCTTTACTTTTGAATAAGCCACAAAACAACTGAATAATCGTAGAAGAACTGCTAAGACTGATCGAACAGCTGATTACGTTTACTTATGCCAAACGCAAACACGTAATAATGATTGTATAACACTGCATCACTACATGATTGCATGGACAGCGAATAGACGCGTTTAGCAAAAAATAACAACAGAAGAGGTAATACAAAAGTCCAACATTATGCTGGCTTTCACGATAATTTTGAAACCGTATTTTTATTCAAGTACAGGTTACTTCGTGCCGTAATGTTTTAATATACACTACCGACAAATTGGCATTGTTCTCGGCTGCCAAATAACTTTTGGAATACAATTGTCGTGCAGACATGGCGTCCACCTATACCTCGTAGAGTTGACTGACGCAGAAGCGGTACACCGACGTATTATTTTATCTCTCAGCGTAGCATTCATCAAAGCAGTTTTGAAAATGTACGAGATCGTAAATTGAGTCACTTAAGTATGATGTTTTTGTATGTCATGTGTGCGTGCGTTCCCAAATGTTATGTGTCTATCGAGTCTACTTAGCATAAAATGTACCCGAGCTTAAAGGCTGGCGCTAGTACGAGCCGCATGATTGACGATGAATCGCGTGCCACACTGTACCGGTCCAGTAAAAAGGGCGTGTACAATAGCCGTCGCAATGCTTTTTTATCACTCACAATTTACCCCGTCGTCCTAAATATTAAACCCTACAATCTAATGTGATATCCCGAGTTGTCTTGCCTTTTTTTTCATAACGAGTCCGTTTTCTGATTTTGCCAGACGTTAGAATTCCGGCGTAATCTCCATGAGTCGGGGCGGCGTATTTCTGGCGTGGTGTGAACACGAAGACACACCAGACTATTATGTTCTTGGATACGATTGCTGCTGACTCTCGTAAAAACGCGGTGACAACGATTGTGTAGCTCGGTGGCATCACAGCGTGTATCTTTGACTGAGTAGCACACGGAACAAGGCGACAGTGTTTGTCAGGCATTGTACTACTGATATACATCTGTGTTATGTCGACACTACTTGTGCCAACAACATGTGGAATGAACAGTAAAATAACCTACAGTGGTAGTTGTGTAATATGTTACAGAGTGACCCGGGACTCAACTAAAGAGTCCAGTTTGATAAATTATACAACGAAGAACAGGCATATAAGTTAACTGCACCACACGAATAAGATTATGGTTTAACAATATTATTAAGTATAATATTAAAGGTGAGTTAAATAATTGTTTGCAAAAAATCAAACCTGTGTAGTATCCATAACGACATGCCAGTTCGTCTGTGCATCTTGTGTGTGCTCTTTTGATGATTAAATCATCAAACCAACTGCAAATTATTTAATTCTTACTTAAATGGTATTCAGACTTTTAATCATAATGTGAATGCGCGATACAATTATGCATGTGTTTATGTGTTACTGGTGTCTACTTCTAGCTCTTTCAACAATGTCACTGACATATTTTGTAGTTTCAAGGTTAAATGTTGGCCAGTCATTTGGTTTTGATAAATCACCTGATGAAACGATCAAAATAAAATATTTCAGTGGAAACTCTTATTAGTGACATGAGAGCGGATATTCTGTAAAATATTTACACATTTCATATTTTGACATCAAAGAACCTGATTCGTGGCGGGCTAGAGCCGTTAAGGAAGCAGCTTTAACAGTCAGAACACGACGGAACACAAACTGTTGCGTTTATTGTCGTAATACGAGCGTTATAGTTAGAATACATAATTATAATTTGCTGTTTCAGATTTGTGACCAATTATAAGAGTAAGTCAGGTGACGTGTGCGTGGAGAGGAAACTGTTTTGCGACAGAAATTGTTTATGTCTGTGGGAAGCAAACATTTAATAATTTATGTATATGTATACATATATATATATAAATATATATACATATATAAATATATAAACATACATATAACGCCTGGATAAATGAAAACGCGACAGTCGTAGCTGGTGCTAAATAGATACGCGCATGCGCAGAAACGTCACCTGGATATTATTTAACGCCCTGATAAATGTAAGCGCGACACCAGGCCACTGGTAATGCCCGTTTGGAAACTCCCAGCATGTCAATCCTGGGTACGCCCCTGAATTTAAATCGTCAATTACGGCATACTAAATAGTGGCGCCCTCTTGAGTATGTCTCACCAGCAACTGCAAACACGCAATAAGTACTAAATGTATGGTAGCTATGTGCATTGGTTTTTCACATAGTTCAACTTTTTAACCTATTTTCTTAAAACGTTATTGTGCGCGTACACCTACTACTGTGATTGTATTTACTGACTGCAGTCCTGTCTGTTAGCAGTTCATCATGTCACGAGTTCACCTCCCTGAAAAACATATCAGCTCTGCATCAGAACAATGTGTGGCCTTCCACAGCAAATTTGGAATTAAGCTGCAAATTCGTGAAATAAATTTGTGTTAGTTGATTTTTTCCCCAGATCATAAGCTTTAAACTGATACCTCATTTGTTGAAATGTCTCCAGTAGTTCTTTACTTATCGCCACAGTAGAAGAAGCGCACTCTAGAAAGCGATGTTTCGAGAAACGAGGTCATTTTGCTCGTCTGCTGTTATTCATTATGTGAGATCGTAAATGGAGGCTGTTTTTTAGTTTCGGATGATTTGTTGGGGAAATTAAACTGGATGGATGTCGAAAGTTGAGATTATAAAGCAAGCATTTCTGTCAAAATCACAACATTGATGGGACATGACCGAGACAGCTATTTTTGTTTCGTGTGCAGATAAGGCGTGTGGAACTTAATAGTCGGTTCGCTGTAGCGGGTCACGTGTATGTATTAATACGCCAACTTCGTAGTACCGTAAGTGCCTCTCATCCAAAGCGCTGAGGTCCACTCGTCATTTATCCTGAAGATTCGCTTTGGTGGTCTTTGATGTGCCAATTGGCGATGTATTGTAGAAAACATAACTATGGGTATGTAGTTACGTATGTACGCCTATTACATACGTGTGTCTTTTTTCTGGGCCTTTCTCCAACCTGAGGCGATTGAGTGGTGATCATTTTTCTTCAGATGGCAGCACTGTAAACCTGCGGTTTGTTGCTCAAATGTAAGCTAGTATGACTAGTTGTTCCGAGAACTCGCAGTAGAGCCGGTGACTGCACATTTGCTCACTTAGCGGCAGCAGTGTGGAACGCTCTGCCGTCAAGTGTTACCAGCAAAACATCACTGGAATCATTTTAATCTTTCTTGAAGACTCACCTTTCACTACAGCGTATATGTAACTCGGTTACCAACACTGCTTTATCATAGCTGATTGATGTTTAACGTTTATTTATTTATGTACTTATTTAATTTTAATATTAATTTTAGCCTAATTTATTGATGTTTACATTAATTTTAGTTTATTTATTAAAATAATAATAATATGATCTTAACTATTTTATGTTATGATTTTTTATACTACATTCCTTTTCTACTTCTACTATATTTATTTTCTTAATTACTATTGTTATTAGTTCATTTTATCTATGATATAACAACTATTGTGTTTTATGCAAATGCATTATTTTTAACTTACATTTGTATATTGTTGTAAAGCGCTGTGAACAATATTTGATGTGGCGCTTAACAAAATAAAATATTAATATTATTCCTCACTTGAATAATACAATTATTTGAATGCTACATGCCAACATTATGCAATCATTTTAGTTTATTTTTCACGGTTTTTGATGTATGGCAGTGTGCGATTTAAATGTTGGCAGGTTCATCATAATTACACTGTTTTAATAGGTATTCAATGTCTATATACCGATAGTAATGCCATCTGCAAATAAGACATTGGTTGTACGCAAAACTGTTGACAAGTTTTCATATTGTTGCAGTTTGTGTGTGAATGCAAATGTTAGCCAGCCTATGATAGCAATTGCCAAAAGACGCTGAAGACACTATTACAATGTTGATGATACGTCAACTTGCATCACTTTCAGTGTTGCAGCGGGCGGGTAGCCATGTCGACGAAGTTACGTAATTCAATTTGTTTTAATTATTTTGCTGTCTATATTGTTCTTAATAAACAACTCTGCATTCAGATTTTGTAGACGGAACGAAATATTAATACAGTTATTATAAAATAACAAAATATATTACCAGTACGTAGTTACGTGGAAACAAAGGGACAGTCGGCCGATTGAATTAGCGGCGTTTCTCTTGAGAGCATGTTTCATAGCGTCCACAAACTGTGCAAGTGACTAGGAATGTGTCACAATTTATATATCGTCGAAGATTACCGCGCTATGTGCATTGGCAAAATACAACGTGGCATACCGTTTTCCTTCGAGGTGTGCCGTTACCGTCGCGAACTAGGTATTTTTTTTATCAAGATCAAGGTTGTCTAAAAACTACAACAAATGAGCCGAAATCAATTATCAAACGGGTGCGCTTCATTTTAAACGCACTGCATTTTACATCTCGGCCGCATTTAAATTATAACAAAAACACTGTTGTGTACAAAATGGAGATACGATTTCAATGCAAATTGCTTGAGAGTACACATTATTTCCGGAATGTTCTCTAAGTTTGAATTTGTAGATATTCATTAGCATAGACTCGACTTTTTATTTGGAAAATGTGTTTTCCCCGTGCAAAGCCGGGTTATTCTGCTAATTAGTAATAAATCGTTATATACCATAAATATAATAAAAATGTCACGATATCAGATACTTTAAATTAACAAAATAACCGAGATCTATGGCCCAACAGTAACATCACATAGTAACGTACAACCGTTTTTTTAACAACAAGACTAATCATTTCATAGTTGTAGCACAACTGTTACTCCATACGTCAGCACACTATATAATGAAGGCTATTAAAACAGATAATTAAGTATGCGCAATTGCGCATAATTAATTATCTATTAATAGTAATGCCAACATATGTTAATCACGCTGATAGACTGAGTGTAAGTGACGTAAGAAACATGGGTGACGAAACAACGATACAGACTCTAAATTGGGTGTTTATTGCGACGGACACATGGTTGGGAAGACGTCAGAGCGTGAGAATGTGTGACGAGGGACACGTTGTGTGAACGTCATAATAATGTACTTTGATGAATTGCCTTAGACACATGCAGAAAAAGGCCCCGGAACGAGTACAAATGTGATTGATTATATAGCCATACTGGCGACCGTATGAGTTCATTCGACGTTCTTCAAATCAATTGATATCGATTAGTTGCAGGAAAGTAGCAAACACATTTAATTCACAACAAATTAGATTGGTAATTCAAGAGCACTATTTCCCACATTTTTTTTATACAGTTTTGCATCCTCTAGCGCAGTGATATTTAACCTTTTTGGCACTGTTACCCCTTGAGCGAGCCAACAAAACCGTAATTACCCCTCCATTTTAAATATAAAACTCGAGAAAAGGAAACAAAAATTAAATACATTAATTTTAGTCACATAACTGATACTTTTAGTAATGTACTAGTCAACTATAACACTACTTTAGTCACATAACTGATACTTTTAGTAATGTACTAGTAAACTATAACACTACTTTAGTCACATAACTGATACTTTTAGTAATGTACTAGTCAACTATAACACTACTTTAGAGATGAATGTATAGATCTGTGTATGGCTAAAGTTGCACCTTCTTGATAAGTTTTGAGATACGAGTCTTTGCCGCAGCTACACTACACCACAGGTTTTCAGCAAGATCCAGTATATTTGGTGGCTTTGTTTTAATGTTGATCCTTGTAGAAATGCCAGTTCCCCACAGGAATATAGTGGGATGAAGACAGTGAGAACTCAGTCAGAACTAATTGGGTATTCACCGCCAGCCTTCTGTCAGAAAATTACCAGGTCAGATTCAGATTTAAGCGTGCTACATTCTCGCAAGCCAAGTCTTCCATTTTGACTGCTCCTTCATCCACTGAACAAGTATCACTATCCGTGCATTCTTCTCACAGTGCTCCAGATACGAGAACTATCCAAGGATGGCATCTTCCATGGAAAGTATGTGCAGCATGATATCGCCAGAAAACAGACATTAATGTTCGTTCTCATCAAGTGGCGTTGAAATCATAGAGATATCACATTAGCCTGAAATTCATGTTGTTAAAACTGGATTTGCGAAGGGAGCTGACAACCTTGCCTTGAATGGTGAGAATGTGCGATATATTCCTTTCTTGTGAGAGGTTAAAAGCTGATTTATATCACCAAAAGATGTGTCATATACCATACCATATTTATAATAACTATGTGACCTCTTTGTGTGACATTGTCTGTAGCGGTTCTGTAGAAGTTCTCCCACTTCCAAGAATATGACAGTGTTTTCTCTTAATTCAAACACACGATGAAATGGTGTCCCCATGATAACTTGCGATCATCCATACGGAATGGAACAACACTGATGGAAAGAAAACAGACAGTCCTCTTTTGGAGAGCTTTGTTTCGTGCACAAGCGATTGTGCACAATAAACATCATAATAAATATGATGATTAATTCAATTGAAGTGAAAACCTTTGAGGGGTCTGCTAACACTACTGCAACTAAACGGCCTGATCCAAAAGTGTCCTCATTCGTCTCAGATATTCAGTTTCCACGGTTGTGTCCTAAAGTGATTTCTGGCTCATCTGTCTCCATTGTTCTTTGCCAAGGACGAACCTCGATGCTTCAAATAGACATGCCTTAATAAAATCCTCTCATACTATAAGGGACTTGTTTCTTTCAGTAAAAGACATTCTTAATTTGTGGTACGTCGTTCCACAACATACATCTTCAATGTAGCGCGTTAGAAAAGTGCAGTCGTAATAAATTTATTACTGAAGACATACTTTAAAAAGCTTGTGTTACCCCCAAAAATGCCTGAATTACCCCAAAGGGGTATTTACCCCCAGGTATTCAATTCAAATAAAAGTTGCAACAACCTGCCTCAGAAACAAAGCAACTCGTCCATTTGACGAATGAATTGATCAGTGCTCCACCATTGTTGACAACACGTTTTAAGGGTCCGGTCACACATAAGTGGAATTTTTACTGGTATCGAGAATGCATGCCAAAAAGTCAGTTGGGGCATCCTTTGAGGTTACCTTGATAGGACAATGCAGGAGGCAGGGGAATATTCATGCCAGAATAGAACAAACTCCTCGAGGTATTCTCCTCGGCTCTCACGCCCAATGAAAGCTGCCCGTGCTAGTTAACGTGATCTGTGAGGTGCTGAATTCTCTTCTTGGTCGCTTTAACGTTCTGCTATCTGTGTCATTGGATAAGTTTTTTCGAATTAAGCACACTTTCCATGACGCTGTCGTGTTACTCCTATCCCTTCGATTCAAGCTCACCAACATACGCGACGCACCCCTTGTTGTTCAAAGTAATTGAATCCTCACACTCTTTTTCAAAATGATATTCTCTGTTCATCAAGGCTTCTAACTTCTAAATTCATACGTTGGTGGTAGAAAACGTTCCTGGTATGGACAGCCTTCTTCGTAGCACTTCGTTGTTATCGTCGTCGTTATCATCACTGGTAAATTCCCCAACTACTCGACTGATCTCCGGGCAAGCCACTGTCCAGCATTCTAACACGTGCTGGGCAAGGCCGATCACATGGCAAACTCCCTTTGTCCTTGTATGTGGTCGAGAACCGTCGACTGCTCCTCGTTATCGTCTACTGACCATCGTCTCACTCATCTTGCATGCTCGGAAGAAACACACCGAGGTCCTGAATGAAGAGGCAAATCCACCGGACAATGAGGATGGGATTTTCTTGTTGATCGAGAGAAAAGAACAGAGGTGCAACTAGCTTCAGTGTGTCAACCATAGCTTGTATTTCCTCTCTCAGCGTGCTCGGCCGAACATGAAGATGATCTGTTAGAACGTGTGCACCAGTAGCCAGCAGGGTATGACTACAACGTGCAACCAGGGCGATCATACCTTCAAGAGGCAACTCAGTTCCACTGTCATTGTGCACCCGCGAAGATTATCCAGTACAACAACTATCACTTTGTGAAGGTATAGTATGGCTGCTGACACATTCTTAGTGATTCTGGCTTCTGTTAGAACATCAGGCCATCTAGCGCAAACCTACCATGGTGGCCCGCAAAGTCAGTTCAATGTGCATGCATCCTAAAATCACGACAAACTTGTCTTCACTGACAGTTTCTGGGAATGTCATTTGATTTTCCGTTGGACTGTTTTAAACTGGTTTATCCACCACCAGCAGGGGGACGAGTTGGAGATTGGGGTGCTTGGGACTGTATTGTTTAAATCATGTCTAGAACAGCTGCTTTGTTGTGAAAAATGGGCGAATGTGCTTCAATGTATTTCACTGATCTTCCAACAGCGTCGAATCGAGAATTGTGGTAAGAGTACCACATGACCAGAGCATCTGCATCCGCTTTTGGCTCTCCAAGAATCTCCTGAAGTACTGTATCTATCAAACCTACTTCGTCCGTCTTCTCTTTATTGAATGAACTCGTTTAATTGTCATTGGGCCCTTTCGCAGGTGGAGAGCTTTCAACCTACAATTGGAATGAATGTATAGGAGTGAGGAAGGATGGACCCACAGGTATCTAATCGTCCAGATTGTGAACCAATTTTAAGCGGTCCTTGAGGGCTATGAAATTAACTTTACAAGTAAAGTCTCAGACTTCGTGTTCAATAGAAGTGAATACATATTTATCATTGCAACCTGACTCCCGGAGAGGATCTTCGTACACTGTTTTCTGCAGTCGACGAATTAGGTCCTGCTAGAAGTTGTACTTCATCATTGGTGGACGGACTGACTCTTCACAACCTTGAGGGAACGACCCTCGGTATGTGGAAATTGCTTCATGGTCTGCTTTACGTGGGAATAAGTGTGGTTTTGTTTTATTTAGATTGCGTATTTATTTTAAGATGAAAACATGCTTTCACATATATTTCACACATATAACTTATATAAGCAGGACAAAATCAAGCCGTATTGCCTCCATAAGTGGTATATTTTTAATAAGAAACAAAATTAAAATGACATGATTTTACAGGTTTTCGTAAATAACATCAGTATGACTGCCTTAATGCACAAACTATATAAACGTAAAGTTGCTACTGCTTATTTTGAATCTACAGAGACATTACATTTTGATGTATAATGAACTGTTAAGAAATTAAGCCCGATTCACGTTGTTTGCTTACCCCCATGATACACATCAATATGGAAAATAAGTCACTTTCTCCCATATACTATCAATTATATTAGTTATATTTTGTTCGGAAGGAGCTTGGTATTTCTTCTTCAATTTAATCTAGGATAGGCGATGTTTAGTCCTAAATTGTTTGGCTATGAGTGAAAATAGTGAAGGGGATTTTCTAGATTGTTTCGCAAATAACATCAATATGGTTGTTATTACTCACAAATTACATAATCTAATAGCTGCTACTCCTCCTTTCGAATCTCTTGATACATCATACGTTGATGTAGGATGAACGGTTCGTAAATCAGGGCCGTTTTACGAATATTCCGCCAGGTGGCGTAATGTTAATGTTGTCCTGACATGGTGGCAATCGAAATGCAAAACGAGTTATTTTCTCCCATATAGTATCAATTCGTTTTTGTGTTCAATGTTTCTTTGGCAATTTAGTCTAGGTTAGGCGATGTTTAGAGTTAAATTGATTGGAAATAGTTCGGAAATTATCTTGAAAATTATATGATTTTACATTTGTTCGCAAATAACGTCGATATTGCTGCCTCCACGCAGAAATTGCATTCAACATAAAAGTTGCTACTCTAAATTTCCAATTCACGGAGACATGTTGATGTAGAATGAACGGGTCAGAAGTTAAGGCCGTTTTAAGACTGTTGCTTAAATGTGCCTCCCACGGCCCCCATGGGGATGATCGTTGTAAACTCGGACCCAAATTTTTATTGATACGCCAACCTATAAGTAAACCGAAAAGTAAACTTTTACAACAACTACAAATAACTGATGGTCTTGTGAACCCATTATACATTAAGTGTAGCAGGAAGAGTCCTTCGTAGCACGCTGTTAACTGGTGCCACGCGTAGGGTATTTTTGAATTAGGTACGGACACTCTAGTCGCTCTACCTGGAGAAACGAATATGTTACAATGTTAAGCATTGTCGGCATAGGAACTGTAGACAGGCATCAACCATAACCGGACTCTACTGCTGAGTATGAATGATATGTCATGTTGAACTACACCATCACATTCTGGCTGATCGATGATTACTGTGCGGCAAATTGTTAACCCACCACCGAGCTGGAGAGATTTGTCATAATCGAAAGGTAGATTTGGCGGGCAGATACTGATCCTTACACGTATAATATTATCATAAGGCTACCACTAGCGTTGTGATAATTGCATGTGTTAACATATATATGACAGCTGAGAAAACCAACAAAACTATTATTATGATATTGCTAATTGCAAATGTGACGGTGAACATTAAATAAATAAAAATAAAAATGTGGTTAAATAAATATGACGTTAATTACATTATAATTGCTTTTGACAATAACTTACTTTGCTGTAATGTTTTAACAACTACCATAAATTGTGCGTATGCGTGTGCGTGTGTGTTGTGTGTTGTGTGCGTATGCGTGTGCGTGTGTGTGTGCGTGTGTGTTGTGTGCGTGTGCGTGTGTGTTGTATGCATGTGCGTGTGTGTTGTATGCATGTGCGTGTGTGCGTGTGTGCGTGTGTGCGTGTGTGCGTGTGTGCGTGTGTGCGTGTGTGCGTGTGTGCGCGTGTGCGCGTGTGCGTGTGTGTTGTGTGTGTTGTGTGCGTGTGCGTGTGCTTGGGTGTTGTGTGTTGTGTGCGTGTGCGTGTGCGTGTGCGTGTGCGTGTGCGTGTGTGTGTGCGTGTGCGTGTGTTTATCTTTCTCTAGATGGTAATATCAAAGTACTGCCATCGGGAGACCGTTTTAGGTGTTAAACAAATACGAAAACCACTAGACTTTCCTCTTTATTTGTAATTCTCAGCTTACAATCTTTTGAAATGCCATCGGTTACATTTATTTTTAAGTAATCTTTTACGAAACCTTCCGTCATACTACCCAAGAACCTGTCATTTTTAGATAATGGAAACGCCCCGGATGCACAACTTAGTCCCATGAGCAAACCTTGGATTTTCTTAAGGAAGGGATATACAGATAACGTTGAATATTGTGCCGATTATATAATAGAACTAACGAATCGATTGTAGCGGGAATTAGTCGATGGCATCCTAATTTCTTGGAGCGGAATGTCTCTGCTGGCGAATATTCATTGTATGCGGTGCCGTGCCGACCACTGCAGAGGCTACGGGCAAAATCGATACGACATCAGTTCAGAGGCGCACCGCCACCACGTTCGCTGTGGCCCGGCACATATTCGCTGTTCCCCAGTCTCCGCTGTGCGGCTGGATTCGCTTCTGGTCTGCCGGTGACCGCTTGTGGGCAGTGGCGGTGGCACGTTGAACGAACCACCACGCAGGTCGGATTTTCTTACGTCTCTCACGCTGAACAGTGAACTCCGAATGCAGCCTCTCGACGCGTAAGTGTTGGACTTACGGGCTTGATTGATATGTTTTTGTTCCCAGACATTGATCCCTGTAGAATCACTGATGCCGATTGCTGTAGAAACGTTTAGCGGGACCAACAGCCAGGCGGATAAACCGCGGGATCACATAAACGCATGAATTAAGACGTGTAATTAAGGGCGTACGCGATACGTATGTATTAGAGCTGTCTATAGAATACGTTTTGGACGCGACTTGTACATTCGACCCGTCCGTCGCATACAATATATATATGTGTGTGGGGAGTTTCATTTTGAAAAAAATCAATGTATTTGGCTGAAAGTGAGGGCGATCAGGTACAAGACCACATTTTAGCAATCGTTGTGTCACCTGTACTAAATAATCGAACACCAAGTAATGTAGCAGGTTATTTAATACGCAGAATAATAAGGGAAAAATCGTCATGAAACTGCCGTGGCATAATTGTGGTCGCCAACGCTAAACAACCCACGCATATCCCCATGCTAGTGCAAATACATCAAAAGATATTTAATCATAAACGCACCAACGATTTATCTCCAGTATCTGCGGTGTTATGGTTCTTACATTTTCCATCTCATATACGACGGATTTTGCACTGACCTGGAAACCAACGCAAGTAAATGTCGACTCAAACAGAAGACTTCGTGGAAAACCCACAAGAACCGACGCCCATTGCAGCAACTCAATTTATCGTTCTCGATGAACCAATTATGAACCCAACGAATAATCAATGTGGACTGTGCTCCGCGCTTAGGGCAATCTGATCGATAGCGACTGGTTACCCATCGATGAAGAGACGCGAGTATAGACGTAGCGGCAACTGTAAGGTTGGACATGTGTTTGCGCCATCCCTGTTTTATCTGTGTCGTCAGTGACAACCTCTCTGCTGATTACGTAAGAGGTAGGCACTCACACGCGCTCACACGCACGCAAGGGCGCACGCATGCACGCACACACGCACATACACACTCTCACACACAACGTCTGACGGTTAGTGGTCTTCCTCCTTGTTCCCTCTACAAGTGCGAGGCCAGGTATACAATTGTTGAACCACTCGTCCTGTTCGTTCTCTCCATAGCTTCTAGTCAGCATCTTCCTCTCTTCAGCTTTCGTCCTCACCCGATCGTCTCATGTCCCTCCTCACACAGTCCTCCCATCTCAGTTGTGACCTGCCCCGTCTCCTGCGTTCATGGTGTGGTTCTGCCTCTGCTCTCTTTGCAAGTTTTCCTTCATCCATCCTTGCCAAGTGGGTAGCATAGGAAATAAATATGGTTAAGTCACTATGAGCCGTGACCTTTAATGATACCATCGGTGGCCTTCTTACTATTGGTGGTCTTCTGTGATACCAACGGTGGTCGTCTAGGGTGCCAGTTCTGGCCTTCTGTGATACCAATGGTGCCCTTCCTAGCAGTAGAGGTCTTCTATGATACCAGTGATGGCACATACTTTATTAATTAACTGATCTGTTTGATTAAACTCCCCGTAGTCCACACACCTAGCCTAATATACGAAGCCATATTATACTTATATTCCGCTTATTCTGCTAGATTCACAGTAGGTGGCGTAATAACATATCACCTATGGTTCATAGCGTGCAAGAGGCGGCATTGCACGCCGTGTGTTCCAGCACGGTTTGGTTTAATCAGCGGGCAGATGTTGGTGTGTTAGCAAACGCGGGAGTGTTGTTGTTGACTGTAGACGGGACTACTACATATTATATTCAGCCTGTACTTAGAGTAGTCCTTCAACTGGCTCCATATGGAGATGTGCAGTAGTATAATTATTATTGACTTTAGTTTCCTGTTTTGATTGTGATGCTACTAATTGCGTAAGAGTTAGACACTTACACGCGCACATGCACGCAAGGACGCACGCATGCATGCACATACGCACATACACGCACATACACGCACATACACGCACATACACGCACACACACACCATCTCTCTCACACACACACACACACACACACACACACACACACACACACACACACACACACACACACACACACACACACACACACACACACACACACACGCACGCACGCACGCACGCTCGCACGCTCGCACGCACGCACGCACGCACGCACGCACACACACGCAAGCACGCGCATGCGCACGCACACGCACACGCACACGCACACGCACGCACACACACACACCGATCTTGTCAACATAAATTATAACACTATAATCTTATCAACGCCATGCATGTGCATTCTATGACGATATTTGTGTAGCAATCAACGTCTATCACAAACGTTTTAACAGCTGTCCACAGACATTCCTTCAAGCAATCAGTGTCACATGTGTTAGCTTTACAAAAATGCCGACATACCCTGGGGATTCGCGAGGTGCGATGCGAATTATGCGGCATGCGAAACCTGTTAGTTCGCCAATCTGAACAGGTTCTTAGATGGTATTAGTTCACGTTCCGTAATTTGTCGAGGGAGAGAGGAAATCATACGGGGAGACCTAATGTACTTGATCGATACCGTGCTTGTCTCTCATAATACATGATACTGGTTCGCCGGCCGACAACGAGGTCGGCTGCCTACGCGCTCCGTGTAACGCACCAGTTTAAACAAATACTACGGAGTTCATGAATGATTGATTGCGCTTTTGCGTGCGCTATGAATCTTGCCGTTGAACGCAAGCGTTTTAAATATTAAAGCCGCATTGGAAAGTTAGTGCACACCCACCTCGCAATACAATATAATGGTGAGACACGCACGCGTCGTTTATTTTTATATCTCGGAACACTGACTTGGGAACATGGTGAATATCGGTGTGCTGAAGCTCTCCAAAAACCTAGATGTGTACCCACTCCCCTTGAAACTAGCCAAAACTACACATCTTCAGGATCTCCAAAACCTCAATTTGCATCCTCCCTTGAGGCTCTCCAAAAACCCCACTTTAATGCTCTCCAAAAACTTCGATTTGAACTCCCCCGAGGCTTCCTAAAATACCCACCTTGAGACACAAATATCAATATGCACCCCTCCCCTTAAGATTGTCCAAATCCTCAAATTGCACTAACAAATCCAACAATGTACCCTAAATAATATCCACAGCCCCCCCCCCCACCTAGATTATTCGTAACTCAACCTCTCCCCGGTGCGCAATTTTCTTGAAAATATTGACAACAACGCCTGACGTCGTTGCCAGTTTTCGTTTAATAAGCCCGAAATATCTTCCGCAGTTCGAGAACCTCTCCCACGAAAAAGGCTCTCGGACACTAGCGGGACTGACCGCGTGTGAGTGGAACTGCCCTTTGATGCACGATCGGTTCCGACAGTCAAAGCCGGCGACGACGGCAAGTGGGACGAAGTATGATTGACGAATTATATAGGCACTCCTGTTTAGAGAATGTGGTTTCCGGTCAGACACTGTCGCCTAAAAAGGATTATACTAACATGCTTTTGGTCTTCAGAAATATTACACAGACCATTCTAATGATTGGCGCAACTCAGCATGTTCACTATCAATGTTCGCCAGTGACGACGCGAGCCAGTCTCAAGAGTGGTGTGTGCTTAAACACCGCTAATCATCTGCTGTAATCACCGCTGTTCGTCAGGCGAATCTCCACAAGGTGCGGATTCGCAGATTCTGTGACACGACACACTGAATGTCACATGTCACAACACCGGTACGATACTTCATGCATAAGAGGCAGCCGTGTGTGTGCGTACGTATGCGTGTGCGTGTGCGTGTGCGTGTGCGTGTGCGTGTGCGTGTGCGTGTATGTATGTATGTATGTATGTATGCATGTATGTATGTATGTATGTATGTATGCATGTATGCATGTATGCATGTATGTATACATGTGTGCATGTGTGCATGTGTGCATGTGTGCATGTGTGCATGTGTGCATGTGTGCATGTGTGCATGTGTGCATGTATGCACGTATGCATGTATGCATGTGTATGTATTTATGTATATGTATGTACGCATGACGCACGCAAGTACATACTTACGTAAATACGCACATATGGCACTATAACGAAATGAAGAACATCAAGATTATCACATATAACATTATCCTCAAGCAATGCAACCTCACAACCAACGTGACGTCATGACCGATGCCAGATTTATGGTCGTCGCGAAATCACTGTGTAGGCTGTCCGGCTGTGATGACCATTCCCCATCACGAATATAGAAGCATTCCGTTTTGCAATTCATAAGACTCATTAACGTGTGAACCGCGCCAACCAGTCTCTAAAAACACAGAAATGAAAAAGGAAAATTTTTAATGTATCCATGAACCGCAAAAGACTGCGTAATCCTAATTCGCAGATTACTAATATTACCATGGTGTAGTATTTTATTGCTAGGCTTAATCAGAATAACAACAGTAAATATTAGTATTATTATTATTGAAACAAACAGACGAATGACGATAATACAGGCAATGGTGATTTGAGACTTGAGACCCTACTAAACCACGGTCAGGCACCTTGTGTGCTTAATTGGGAGACTAGGGCTACCTGCTCGGCTCATAAATAACTACCAACTCAGTACTGGCACTAAAACAGACAGGCGACAGAACGCCTTTATTTCGTACACACTTTATTTCTGGTGTATAACGCCAGAAAGACCTGTAGAACATGTTGTGTTCTTTTTTTTAGAAAACATTTCAAGTACATTATGTTCTGCATTTCACGCGTGAGCATTGCGACAAATGTCAGCGCCAATTAGTGACGTAAATGTGTACGTGAAGAGCCAAATCAAGAAAAGCGATCTCATCGCCCATATTCGTTTGTTTTCAGAATGGCTTCGATAAGTATTTACCGGTGGCTGTAGCCAAGACGTTTACGCAAGGCGACGTCGTGTTGAACTGGTAGACGGGAACATAACGAGACATCACGATGACAGCCGATACGGACATCCGAGCCGAGCCGACCTACGGCTATGGCGCCGATGACATCGGCACAACGAAGCCGACCCAGTGGCCCGGCGTCGCACAACCGACGGAGAAAAAGAAGCATCGCGACGCCATCGATTCCCTCTGCAGTGACATCAGTCATCCGCTGCTTGTCTCCAAGTCGTTCTACTTTTTCTTTTTCGCCGCCTTCGGCTCGCTCTTTCCCCTCATCGCTGTCTACTTCAAGCAGATCGGCATGAACGCGACACAGGTCGGTCTGCTGCTCGGATTCCGACCCTTCATCGAGTTCGCCAGCGCTCCGTTCTGGGGAACGATGGTCGAGCGGTTCCGCCGCGCTAAGGAGGTGATGCTAGTGTCTCTCTTCTGCTGGGTCGTCTTCACCTTGGCCCTCGCCTTCGTACAGCCGACCCCCGACTCCTGCATCAGTCACAACACGTCGCACATACTCCTGTCTCCGCCTTGGCAAGACAGGCCGAAACGTTGGGCGGAGACGGCCGCAACGGACACTTCCAGTAGGACCAAGAGATGGGCTCGATTTGGACCGGAAGAACAACTACAAACGGTGTCCGAGGCAGTATCGCGTGGTCGGTACGTCAGAGCGGCACCTAGTGACACTCCTCCCGTAAATGACGCCAACGACGAGGTGAAATACACAACTCTCGACGCAATTCTGCCCCATCCGAAGATCACGCAGTTCGGTAAGTCTCCCCTCCCACTCGACCACGAGGACATCGCCAATCGCCAAAGGTCAGAGATCATTGGACTGGTTAGTCCGCCATTCAGCAGCGTCGTCTACCGGCAGACGGACATCAACAAGGCGTTCCTCCTAATCCTCCTCCTCATGGTCATCGGCGAGTTCTTCAGCTCCCCAGCCCTCATGCTCGCGGACACGGCCACGCTCGGTTACCTCGGCGACGACCTCGAGAACTACGGTCGTCAGCGCATGCTCGGTTCGCTCGGGTGGGCCGTAGCAATGTTCTTCATCGGAATCGCGCTCGACAACTCGAACATGTTCCGCAATCACCCGTGCGGCCATGAACAGAGCGTCGAGCGTAATTATACCATCTGCTTCGCCGTCTTCTCCGTGCTCATGTCGTGCGCCTTCATCGCCGCTACGCAGTTCGTCTTCCAACAGCCGGGCTACGCCGACCAGAAGGGCGGCAACTACCCAATGAGAGAAGTCGAACACCCGGATGTGAAAGACGCGGCGCAGCGCGCAGGCGCGGACGAGAAGGTTCACATATCCCTCCGCACGCCCCCGGATGACGCCATCAGTGACGTCACCAACTCGGGCGTCGGAGAGCGTCCGAGTCCGTTCGTGCCGCGTGGCAAGCCGGGACAGGAGGGGACCATTCCGGAGTGGGTGAACGTGTTGAAGATCTTCGGAACCGTTCCGTACGGCGCCGTGATTTTCGTCACGTGGTTTATGGGTTTCGCCGTCGGCCTAGTGTTCACGTTCTTGTTCTGGCATCTGCAGGATCTCGGCGGCACACCAACGCTCTTCGGCATCGCGTCCGTGATCAACCACATCTCAGAGATCGTGGCGTACTTCTTCAGCAAGAAGCTCATCAAGTCAGTAGGTAAGGACGATATGACTAATATTATAATGTGATATACTATAATGTGATATAATATAATGTGATATAATATAATGTGATATAATATAATGTGATATAATGTGATATAATATAATGTAATATGATATAATATAATATAATGTGATATAATATAATGTGATATAATATAATGTGATATAATATAATGTGATATAATGTGATATAATATAATGTAATATGATATAATATAATATAATGTGATATAATATAATGTGATATAATGTGATATAATATAATGTAATATAGTATAATGTGATATAATATAATATAATGTGATATAATTTAATGTAATATAATATAATATAATATAATGTAATATAATATAATGTGATATAATACAATGTAATATAATATAATGTGATATAATGTGATATAATGTGATATAATATAATGTAATATAATATAATGTGATATAATGTGATATAATGTAATGTAATATAATATAATATAATGTGATATAATATAATGTAATATAATATAATGTGATATAATATAATGTAATATGATATAATATAATATAATGTGATATAATATGATATAATATAATTTGATATCATGTGATATAATGTAATGTAATATGATATAATATAATATAATGTAATTACATAGCGTTATTTCCAACATAAACTGCTCATAGGCTCTTTACAAGTTCACTGAAACAAGTCATACATATCACATTACAAAAAAATGTAAAAGTAAAAAAAATAGTGTATTTAAAAAAAACACTGCAGAACATTAAAACTAGATATCTAAGATGTGCAACTTACAAAGTATCTCTAAAATAAACGCATACAAAACTGTCTATGAAATATGCAATAAAAATGTCATGAATAAGTAAAGGTCTTCTGAACAAGCACCAACAGCAGTGGACACCCAACGTACTTTTTTGTAATGTTATGAGCACAAACAAGACTTACAATGTAAATATTTCTCGAAATACAACATAACACACACCATTAGCAAACGGAACATGTCTGCAAACGCTGAGCACTGCAGTGATTGGCGGCCAATTCCTCAGCCAGGATTGTGATTTTTTCCCATTTACGCGTTTTCATTTTTTGTATTTACCAGTTACGCTTGCGAAAAAACCCGGTGAATATTCACGGGGCTGAAGCTCTCCAAAAACATCCAACTGCAGCCTGCCTCCCAAATTTCAAACTGCGCTCCTGCAACGACTATCGCACTTTGTACAATGGCCGTTTTATGACAACGAAAACACTGTTTTGACCTTGTTATTGCGAAAATGAAACCGCGATATGGTCCAACTCAAGATCATGGTGTCCGGAAAATAAAAATCCAGTTATCCACAAACCAAAAGACCCGGCATTTGAAAAAGAAAAACTATTTGCGGTTTTCAAAAAAACCGTTCCAATAACATGGCAACGGATCTCTGGCTAGGGGCTTGCTGGTGGTGACACTCGTTGTATGCAAGTGTCTGCCCACGCCCAGGGCTTCAATGGTGGCTGTGTCACAAGCAGTCACAACGATATATTTAGTCCCAATCAATGAATGACGCAGAAGCGTACATCAGTCCACACGGCTCACACTCGCCGATTACAGCAGCCAATAAGACCATTGATACACGCCAGTGCAAGTGAGTATAATCGATGCGCGACGGACATTTACCCGCCTCTATGCATTGTTGACTCCGTATGCGTCGTTAAATGTGCAGAGTAAAGCTACGCTTTGACGTCGATCTTTCTGTTGTCAATGTACTAAGTATCGCGTTAAACCGTTACAAAAGTAAACGGTAAAATGTACAGCGGTTAGAACTGGTCCACGCAATTTGTCTTTTACCCCATGGCAGACATAGTTGTGTAAACACAGAGTCTGCTTCCCTAGTGAACAATAAACCTCTATGCAATTAGTGATATTTGTTCAACTATACCCACTGTTATCCTTAGTTAGATACTCGTCCATATGGCTAAGCAATTAAGTGAATTGTGACAACGTTGAGTAACCGATATTGCACAAGAACCACAATACCGATAACAGGATTTGCACCCGGTTGTCTCGATTAAGAATCTGACCATCTAACAACTGGGCTATTGCGCCACACATGTTTCCATTCAAGTTGAACAGCGTAATTGCCCACCGAGGGACCAGCCACATCGATCACTGTCCAAAATACAAGGCGCACAGGCCCCGCAGAGAGTAATTATTTTCGGTCTCCCAACAGACTGGTATGCACCTACTGATTCGCGCCACGGAGTATACAATTGGTTATCATGGTAGACTTCTCTGCATCAGTCGTTCTTACGTCTTTCAATAATAAATGCTATAAATAAATGCCGACGCGTAATACAATTTGCGATTCCGTATAATGGGATGCAGGGATGTCCAGATACATACATGTTAGCGCATGTTAATATCACTAATTAGAAGGATACATATTTGCTGTGATTTGACGTCGATGCCCTTAGCAACAATAATATACGATCACCAGTTTCGACTGCACTTGTGACTCGTAACAACTGCGAAATGACTGTTTCCAGAATGCAAATAATATGTTTTCATACAATAACTGAATCTAACACCATGACAAATTTTGTAATGAAGGAGGCTATATAAGTAAATGAGGCTACATCAGAAAATACATCTACCACATGACCCCTTTTTAGACCTATCCATCACGTGACCTATTGTTTGGCAAAAAGAGCGTTCGGACATTCTGTTGTATTTTTGGTTAAAATTCTGGCCCCCAAATGGTTTTCTTTATAACGTAGACATAAGGCAAATTAGCTTAAGCGATAATGTCATGCGGGAAATGTTTATTTAGAACTTGTCTTGCTGCCTTAGTAATGTCATGCAAGTACGTTACATGTGTGCCCAGTGTTGGCGAGGCAAAGCATGACCGATGCCAAAATCATGCACAAATGTTGACAATAATACGTGCATTATACCACAAGAGTGGCATGACATCTGCTAGATCAAACATTCCCGAATATAGTTGTTGCGTTAACAAATTTGCCTTATGTTTTTGTCATAAAGACAAACGTTTGGGGCCAGATTTTCAACAAAGTATACAACGGAATGTCGGAATGCTTCACGTCTCCGGAATCCATTTGTGATTGCTTGACGAACCTTTTGCTAGGCAACAGATCGTGTGATGGATCCATCAATTCCGTCTTCTTTGCAGGTCACGTGCGTGTGTTATATCTGGGTCTGGTTGGAAACATATGTCGTTTTCTCTACATATCGTGGCTACGTGACCCTTGGTGGGTTCTGCCCTTCGAATTCGTCACAGGTAAGCATTTCATGTCGTCAGCAAACATACACACACGCGCGCGCGCGCGCGCACACACACACACAGTAGATCATGTACATCAATGTTACTCTGAGCTGAAATGATCGGCTGTCGAATTCGCACACTGTACACGCACGCACGCACGCACGCACGCACGCACATGCACGCACACGCAATGCACATACACACACGCACGCATGCACGTACACACACACACACACACACACACACACACAAACACGCACACACATACACACACACACACACACACACACACACACACACACACACACACACACACACACACACACACTACTCCATACGTTACAGTCGCACCATCGGCATCTGCTAGTTTTACTGGAATGACACACCCTTCGCTTTCAACATGGTGGTCATGCAATTCTTTCTCGCTCCCGACGGCGTGTGCGATGCTGTCAAGTCGCCATTGCCACCACCAGGTGGCGCCCTGACTACGGTTCACACGGCACCTATCCCCAAGCGCCATGTTTTTCTCTGAGGACAACGTCATTATGTAATTAGAAAGTTACGTTTCTGTGATCGCCAACCAGAGGCTCACACCTGGCCCACATTTGACAGCGTTTTTCGTTTCCTGTTGTTCGCTTCCTGCCGTTCGTGGCAGCGCTCGCATCCCAGAAAGACCAACATTTCCTTGTACTCAACCGAACTGATTGCATTCCGTGCTGATTCCGTTGGCAGTGTCTTATGCGTAGCAAACGTTCAGGCCCTCGGCGCCACCCAATGCAACTCAATCAAGTTGTTCATTAAGTGCAAATGTTCTCTCCGTGACTCCCTCTTCGACGCACCAAAGCCGCTCGACTGCATCTAGCTCAACCAGCGCAGCGTATTTGATCCGACAGGCAATACGTGTTTTATGCAATAACCAACACAAGCCCATTGTAGTTTGAGAATTGAAATTGGCCAAAGGATGACGTTTTTTATTGGAAAGTGGATTGCTTCTAATGCAGCCACTTTTGGGCATAAAGATAGTAGGAATGTGATGTCTAACATGCAAACCAGATGGGAAACTGAACCCTTGTACAGCCCCATCAAAGTTTCTCAGGCACATATTCCTACAACATGACGACAATATACAGACATACATTATTTGTCGCTATAGAGGTATAAAACCACTATGAATATAAACCTAAGCAAACAATACAAATATTCCACCACCAATAGACACATGCAATTACAAAAAGGTGGGGCCATTCCGCCACAAGGTCACCAAGAGGAACCTGTGACCACCCCCCCAGCGTCGGCGACGGGAACACGTATGTGGACAGACAATGAGGACCGGAACACGTATGTGGACAGACAATGAGCTCGTGACGAAATTCCACCATTAAACAGAATCCGTTGTCACATTTTGAGGAGAGTTTTCGAAATGCAAACCGCAGCCATATGACAGAGAATAATGTGTATGTGTTCAACCGACGATGACGTCCCAGAGGCGCGTCAGGGTATTGATCATTTTTAGCCCACAATATCACTGTTAAGGAGCGGAATCTACGTTAAAGAGAAGAGCTCACAAGAACGTTAACGAACCGACCCCCGGTGGTGTGAAAACCGCAGATGCGTTAGAATTGTGTCTAGCAACCATTTATTTGAATCACGGCACATCTCCGAAAGTGCGACGCGCTCGGTGTAGGTAGCGTTTTTTATCAGTTATAACAAACTCTGTGCATGTTAGCAGAGCAGATGTCAATCTGCTTTCACGTGGTTATGAAATGAGTATAAATGACGCACGTTGTATCGATTAATGTCGTAACTACAGTTATCGCAATGGCTGTGGAAGCGAATTGACTTGAACAATGGAAACAGTCGCTGCGACGAATTGCCTCACTGTTATTTCTTCACATGCCCTTTCCTATAAACTTTATTACTCCGTGACTGTTACCAACATTGAGTGGTCTCGCCATCCACTTCATGTGTGTATGTCGTCATCCACTTCATGTGTGTATGTCGTCATCCACTTCATGTGTGTATGTCGTCATCCACTTCATGTGTGTATGTCGTCATCCACTTCATGTGTGCATGTCTTCATCCATTTCATGTGTGTATGTCGTCATCCACTTCGTGTGTGTATGTCGTCATCCACTTCATGTGTGTATGTTGCCATCCACTTCGTGTGTGTATGTCGTCATCCACTTCATGTATGTATGTCGTCATCCACTTCATGTATGCATGTCGTCATCCACTTCATGTGTGTATGTTGCCATCCACTTCGTGTGTGTATGTCGTCATCCACTTCATGTATGTATGTCGTCATCCACTTCATGTGTGCATGTCTTCATCCATTTCATGTGTTTATGTCGTCATCCACTTCGTGTGTGTATGTCGTCATCCACTCCATGTATGTATGTCGTCATCCAATTCATGTGTGTATGTCGTCATCCACTGCATGTTTGTATGTCGTCATCCACTTCGTGTGTGTATGTCGTCATCCACTTCGTGTGTGTATGTCGTCATCCACTTCGTGTGTGTATGTCGTCATCCACTTCGTGTGTGTATGTCGTCATCCACTTCGTGTGTGTATGTCGTCATCCACTTCGTGTGTGTATGTCGTCATCCACTTCGTGTGTGTATGTCGTCATCCACTTCGTGTGTGTATGTCGTCATCCACTTCGTGTGTGTATGTCGTCATCCACTTCGTGTGTGTATGTCGTCATCCACTTCTTGTGTGTATGTCGTCATCCACTTCGTGTTTGTATGTCGTCATCCACTTCGTGTGTGTATGTCGTCATCCACTTCGTGTGTATATGTCGTCATCCACTTCGTGTGTGTATGTCGTCATCCACTTCGTGTGTGTATGTCGTCATCCACTTCGTGTGTGTATGTCGTCATCCACTTCGTGTGTGTATGTCGTCATCCACTTCATGTGTGTATGTACATTGCATTGCAATCGATCTTCTAAGACCAACAAAACCAGACATCTAGTTGCAGGTGTCTGTCGCACGTATTGATTTCATTGTATTGTAGGAAGACATTTGCATGAACCGCATGCGTATTTGTATGAATACTACAAATGACAAGTAGACTTTTTCTCTCCATCAATCAGTTGCGTGTCTGCTGCAGGGTTGACGCATGCGGCGGTGTGGGCAGCGTGTTGTTCCTACGTCACACAGGCGATGCCGGCGAAGCACCGGGCCACAGCACAATTGATCATTCAGGGAATACATCATGGTCTCGGGCGTGGATGCGGATCCATTGTCGGGGGGATACTCGTGTGCAGCTATGGTAAGTACGTGAGGGATATATTAGAATTACAGTTTCTCTATATCTTAAACACTTCGTCATATATAACCATAATCTTGGATTCAAAATATATGTTTTCGGGGGTACAGCTTTCAAATATTTTAACTTTTACCTTGTCCGACAGTCAAAACTGTCAATTTTTAAGAGGACAACCGTCAAAATTAATGTCCTTTTATTTTATGAATTATGCCACCTATTGTATAAAGTGCATGATTTGTTTTCTAATAATGGACTATATAACACAATCGATATAGTAACCAATTGTTGTTCTGTTGCTAGGCACGGAGTACGTGTTTCGTGGCTACGGCATCGCCTGCATCGCCGTGCTAGGCGTCTATCTCGCGCTCGACTACTTCTACCTGCGCCAGCTCGGGCAGACGGCGACGGTGGCGGAGCCGCATCACATCCTTGAGGAGACGGCCCACCTCGCACCGTGCGGCGTGCCCATGTCGCTGTCTCGCAACCTTTCGTCCAGCAGACTCGACACCATGTCGGACGGTGAGACATCCGGTATATTGTAACCATACCTAACAGCAACACGAGATTGTTGGTACATAACTGTCTGTTGACAGGTAACTTGCTAAATACGTGAACTAATTTGAGCATTATATACGGTATTGTATACAAAATTGTAGTGTGTGTGTCAGAAGACCTTTACTTATTTATGACATTTCTATGACATATTTCATAGACAGTTTTGTATGCGTTTATTTTAGAGATACTTTGTAAGTTGCACATCTTAGATATCTAGTTTTAATGTTCTGCAGTGTTTTTTTAATACACTAGTTTTCTACTTTTGAGTTTTTTGTAATGTAATATGTATGACTTGTTTCTGTGTGTGTGTGTGTGTGTGTGTGTGTGTGTGTGTGTGTGTGTGTGTGTGTGTGTGTATGTGTG
Organism: Escarpia spicata; assembly: GCA_963995525.1. NCBI lineage: Eukaryota > Metazoa > Annelida > Polychaeta > Sabellida > Siboglinidae > Escarpia > Escarpia spicata. The sequence goes on from OZ023209.1 coordinate 51,456,557, forward strand.
TTTGTGTGTGCGTGTGTGTGTGTGTGTGCATGTGTGTGTGTGCGTGTGTATGTGCGTGTGTGTTTGTGTGTTTGTGTGTGCGTGTGCGTGTGCGTGTGCGTGTGTGCATACGACAATATGCGTGGTACATTAATCTGTGATCTGCATATGTACCTGACTGTGCGCAAGCTAGGCGACCACTGTGTACTGTATTATACTAAAAATAAGACATTCTAGCAACTGAACAGAAGTGCCGATCTATTGGTTCTATTATTTCAAAACTGAAATTTCACCCAGTCAAAGGTGTGAACCATAACCGAGTAGCATGGACTTATTTTCTATAAATTAGTGGGTTATCTCTACATTGTATATAGAGAACGCATAGAACCAACCGAATTACCATATATTTATTTTCTATAAATTAATGCAATATCTCTATATAGAGAGAACGTGTAGAAGCAACCGAGTAATGTAGCCTTATTTTCTATAAATTGATGTAATTTCTATAATATATAGAGAACTCATAGCACACATCGGATAGCATAAAAATGACATTCTATATCCATTGGGTTGTTGATAAATGTATATCATGGACAGCATGATAAATTATGGATTTTTAATTACCTAACATGGGAGTCAGCCATCATTTGGCTTTTTCTTTCACCCGCATACCTGGCAAATGCCGGCTTGTGGAGTCCATGACTCATTCATTATGCTGAGGTCGATAACCTATTTCGCACAAGCAGTACTGCCAATTTTCCAGATATAATTGTGCCAAGTGTTGAATAATAATTGTATCGTGTAAGCATGCCCGTGTGTACGCGTGTAGGTGTGTACGTATGTAGTATTTACGCAAGCAGTTGTGTCATGCATTTATGCGTACATGTGTGGGGGAGGGGTGGGGCAAAGTGGACAGTCTTTATGTGACATCAAAAGCCAACCCAGCCAAGCTAGAAAACGAACGAAAACGGAACGAAGACGAAATCATGATCTGGTCATAAACAACACTTCTAAAACATTACGTTAATCAAGTATTACTGTTCAACGGATACATTGCATTCGCGTTTTATTATCAATAACTGTAATGGTAAATGCGTCAACTAATATGTTAAACATTCTTAATGTAACTAATAGCTAAGTATACGTACTTAGATGTCCTTACATAACTCAACAAATATGAACGTGTAATTGGTTGTTGTTGACTGTTTTGCACAAATCATATACGAAAGCATGTTCGTTGTCGTTGCCCCTGCGTGCATCTTAGACCTACTAATTGCAGGGCAAACAGGTGTGTATGTGTGTGTGTATGTGTGTGTGTGTATGCGTGTGCGTGTGCGTGTGTGTATGTATGTGTGTATATATATATGCTATGTATTTATGAATGTATGTATGGATGTATGTATGTTTGTAAGGCATATTCTTATATTTATATTATACATTACTTACTATCTCAGGAGATATATTTCCATGAAGCTCTTTGTTATGCACATATATTAATACTAACCAATTACATGTTAGTATTTATTTCTTAGTAAATCGGGTGATTCGTTTCCTTGCAGCGGCTCCTCACGCTTGCGGCACGACAACCAATGGCTTCCTGGATCCCGGAAACAGAAGGGAGCACACAGTCCAAGGTAGCGTGCTAATTATTTAATAATTGATCACTTCCGGTGTACACGAATATACCAGTCTCCGTCACTAGACTGTTGGCTTAAAGCGGCAAGAGACCGAGACGATGATATTGCTGAGCGTATATGTTAAAAAGAGACAGTCTGTTCTTAGTTTTTCATTTATTTATTAATGTAATTTAATATTTAATCTTAAGACTACGACAACTATGATCAGTGTGTACTGTCCGCCAAATTGTGCTTAGTAAATTCGCGACAACACTCGCAATTTGGAAGGTACCACCCCGGAGCATGTTCAAAGTAGTAAACAAAACATCCAGTTTCAAAACGAACTTTACGGCCGATTCGGGCTGAGTTAACTGATATACCCATTGATGTCCAACGATGTCCCATATTCCCACGTTCAATACAGCAGACTTCCTGTTACACATTACGACGCTGGCTAATTCCGGGTAAAGGAACAGACTGCATACCTTTAACAGGGAACAGGATGTGTGGGCATTGTGGATTTCGGCGCTATTTAGACGTGCTAGAGAGGATACAGTTGGGGGACACACACACTTAGACAAAGGAGATACTCAGACGGTAGAAAGCATATAAATTATTTGACTAGTGGTATGGAAGTAATCGAGAATAGCTGTCGAAAGTGTGACGAATCGCAAACAACTTGTGAAACGAATTAGGTTTGCAGGATGGCAAATAATCATAGCGGTGTCAGATAACACGAACATAAATACGTGATCAATAGTATGAGTATGTGCGTGAACATTTCAAAATGTCATCATGCAACCACCACCCACCCCAAAAAACCGATTAGGAATCATTATACAACTACTGACATTGTTCAGTACTGCTGGAGATGACCTATACTTCTTAAAGCTAGAATTTCATATGCACGGAAACGATATGTGGATGCGGTATGCGGCAAAACAATGGACACAGTGCCCAATTGGAAATCAACAGATGTAGTTCAATCTGTATATAGACGATTGCCTTTTTTCAGGCGGATGCCAAAACGGAAAATGTTATTGCTCCATGTAGAGATTCGCATCGTATCAGCACGGGAATCAGATAGGGAATTCCCTGAATTGACGTCACTATAGAGGTATTTTCCATTCCGTATGTCGTTTCTGTACATACTGTAGCCTAGTTTTATCCTGTGAAGTCTGTCAGAACTACGTCGTCTCCAACAACACGCGAGGGGTGCCGTTGAATGGACTAGATATGAAACATTAAGCTGCCTTCCTGGCACATGCCTGGACACGCTGATTCGATCTAAGCGCGTGCAAGCTTGTCCATAATTTAGCCGTCTGTGGTTAGTCTACGCCTGCGGTCTCGCCCAAGGCTGGTGGAATGGTCCGTCATCAGACGTTCACACCATATGGTTTGACACTAGGCCAGCTCTGGTGGACTTTGTTCTTCCGAGAAATGCGTCGGTGGCCTGATTCTGCCATTTGACCTTAGTACACGCCTACCCTTGGTTGTTGAAATGGCGCTGACATATTATCCGTGGCTATAAACCTGAGAGGAAAATCGGTAGGACGATCTCTGCCGTTTGTGACAGTTTATGATCGTAGACGAAGCGAAGACTTAATGGCTAAACAGTGTCTGACAAACGGACTGCGATGTTTCTTGATCAAACACTGTGCAGTCGTCACATTACGACACATATGCACGGCAGTAATAATAGTCAACAACCACCACATAAACACAAGACATCGTGTTGAGGAGTGGTGGCAGTTTAACCATTCGACCAGCGAACAAGAGGCACCGGCGCCGGCCACTCGGCAACGAGATCGTTGTCACAAGATTGACAAGAAACACACTGTCTGTGGCCGTAGACAAGCGCATTCAGTCAGAGATAGTGGCACTTGTAATGAAGCACAACAAAGTTTTATATTGCTTACCCGACTCCTTGCTCACAATCAACAACCTGTGTTGCATTCTACGCGGTGTCTTAGTTAGATATTGTTACGTGTTTATAAAACATCCAAGGTAGTATACACATATTACCATTAGAAGAACCGCAAGAAAAGCAGATTGGAAACGAACGCGAACTAATGTCTTACTGGAGAATGCTAAATCACCCACACTCACACGTCCGCACGACCGCACGCGGAATTGTTTTCCAACCACTTATTAGTTACTGCTGCCTTAGGATATAATCGCATACATTTTTTTTCCTCATAAATAGTAGTGGACGCAGTGACGCATTGTGGGGTGGGAATTGTCATTATCCGATCTTACTGTACAATAACAAATAACGTACGCTGCCTCATTCTACTTATATTGTAGTCACGACATATTGTCGTTGTTCAGTTACCATCATAATTGCATTATGCACCGCGTCTCGCGCAGATTCTGCCAGAGACATCGGGATGTACAACTCACGTGATACCTACCAGGAGGCGCCACAAGTTCTTCCTTTGAAACCGCCACCCTCCAGCAGTCGGCGCCACCGACAGGTGAGTGTCTTCAACGTGCATGACTCGCGTTCACACAACTGTGTTCAGACATGGCCTTTGTTGAAATCAGTATTTTTTACTTTAGATTCTCGATAAATCTGTGTTGTGTTTTACATTGGTTAACTAGCCAGTAGCATTCCGGGTCCGATACCGTCGCCATCTACCAGGCTATTACGTACTATTTTCAATTTCGAACAGATAACATTCAAAATGCGTGTTCTGGGCCAGACTGTCTGCTCGGCGAGTTCACGGTGGACGCACAAGCGAGAGTAGATTAACACATTCTTTGCAAAATTGCACGTCAGTCATAGTACCTTCCGAAGATAACCGCGTACAGTGTTCAGAGTACGGTGAAATCTCACTGTCGAGACTGGCCTAAAATGACCTGACTAGCGAGGTGACCGTATTAACGGAACTAATTTCCTATAATTATGTTACTGTTGATGAAATAATGTCGTAGTGTCCTGTAGTGACCTGAATTGCGGAGTGGCTGCATTAACGAAGTGAGTGTAAAACGCGATTCGACTGTACGTGTTGTTCCAGCACCACCGCCAGCAACAGCCGCAGGACGCCCCGGCACACGCGCTCATGATGTCCGCCGCCCCAATCCCCGCTACAGAACCCGTCATGCAGCAGCCAGATAACGTGTACGAAGATCACAGTCGAGAGTGGTACCAGTGAACAATCTATGGACACGTAGAGAACAAAACAAGATCAACAGTAGTAGAGTAGAACGCCGCCAAAGCGGCCACCCAACTGTCTGACACAAAATGGTTCGATTAAAGGGGTAGCCTCTCTAGGGAGGCTTGACAGATATCTAAATGTGCAGATCGGTCAAAACTGTCTTATACGTTATAATTTGCTAAGTGTTGTTATTATATAACACTGTGTATAGTTAATACAATTCTTTTTGTGGCATTCCATTGGAATTCATTTGACTAGAAGGTCTGCAATAACTGGTATTGTATTTAAGTGTATACTGGCCCGTGCTGCGAGATATAGTCGGCCTTTTTAAACTGTTGTAACTGGCGGCATTAGGGAGTAGAGGGGTTAGCATAGCAAGTGTTTCAATGGAACTATCAAACTTTCTGTGATAAAGTGGCCGTTTTCATGGGGTGACCGTTTCCGCGAGGTGGCTGCTTTGAGGGGTTCTACTGTACACGTAAACTATTAGGCGAATTGGAAAACAAAACATCACTTGATGATTGCTAGTAAACGAGAAGTAATGATATTCGCAAAATGTATAAAATACTCAGATGATAAGATAGGAGTTTGCGTTGCGGTGTGATAATATGTCGGTAAAAGAAGCGTTCAGGTTTGAGCAATTAGAAGAACCGTGCAGGGTGAGTTGAATGCAGTTACCGAAGCTTCGAACACTAAAGACAGAATCAGAACACCGCAACATTTGTGACACTTGCATGTTGTTTGTAGTTAGTAGCACTACATTAATACTCATAACCGTTATATAAAATATACACTTAAAATATGCTTGTACAGTGAAAAGAAGCTTATGAAGACGTATAACGTGTGTACCGAAAAGGTGTTTGCATTTTTGTACAATCGTGTTATTCCTTTGGATCTGATATTTGCATGCAAACTTGCACCATGGTATGACTAATGATGCATTGACTCTAAAGGTTAATGTTACGTAATGACCCTTTAAATAATGCATTTATTATTGTCATGTTTCACCTTACAATTACAATGATATTAACTAGTATTTGTTTAGTAATGTTACGGTACGACATCGCTATTGGATCAAACACCTATGCCTGATGGGTTATGCATATTGTGTATCATGCTAATAATAAACTAACTATGAGTATGGCAGATATTGTAGCATATTCAAGTCAGTAAATGTATACATATTACAATTCATATCTTATTAAATTTCTAAGTAACATAGATTAGATTGTTTGATGTAAAAAGTATGATATTGATGTGGAGACAATTATGTCGAAAAGAGTAAGTTACTGACTATGGCATATATGTAACAGGTTGGGAGTTGGCTAAATCGTCCCAAGTATCCCATGTTCCATGCAAGAGAACAAATGCAAGTGCATGACATAACGGGACTGAATGTAATTTCTTAGATAGGAGATATGTAGTGCGAGAGTCAACTATAGACGCAACGCGTCAAATTCATTGACTTATATAATCGATGCCTGTTTACATGTTGGATCTCTGTTTTAACTTTCACAACCTTTGGGGTAGCAAACACGATTCGAAGTATTTATGATGCAAGTTATGGTCGATCAAAACCGTAAAATGTGACATGATTAGTTTGTTAGAAATATATCGATATGCACAATGACGTAATTGTAACCGACGAGGTGAAACGACATAAGCGTGGCATGTCGTATATCGTGCACGGCTATAAAATGCACAGGAATTGCTGACACATGGCAATGGAGGTCGATGTGGCGGGCATTCGTTTTTGAAACGCGTATAAACAGGGTCCGCTATATGTATACGTCACCTGTGGATCGTAGTACAGTTTATCGTAGACTAAACAATTACCATGCACCTTGGCGGATTGAATGTATGCTAATGCACGTTACTGGTTATGTACAATTTGTGATCCGTCCAGGGACGACATGCGTGTGTAGTTGTTGTGTACGCTAGGACGTAGTTTAAGTGTCGCAATTAGGAATAATTGTATATAGTATTATGTGTCATGTAGTGTTTTCTCCTTGTGACGTAAAGTGCATAGTTGAGGTAGACATTTCAGTGTTGTTCATTTATTTAAAAAATCGATCCATTTGCCAACGTGAATCTAATACATGTTGCCATGTTTCTGTGTACGTATGGGAGAAGAACGGATAGCAAAAAAAACAGATACCCGGAGAGGGGAAGGCAAATGAAGACGACGAAGACCTAAACTGCGATGGGAGGATTGCGTAAAGAGAGATTTGGAAGGATCGGGAGGGGAGTGGAGAATGAGAGTAAAAGATAGAGGGGAATGGAGACAGTTGGTGGAGAGAGCAGTGAAAGATAGAGGGGAGTGGAGACAGTTGGTGAAGAGAGCAGTGAAAGATAGAGGGGAAGGAGACGGTTGGTGGAGAGAGCAGTGAAAGATAGAGGGGAAGGAGACGGTTGGTGGAGAGAGCAGTGAAAGATAGAGGGAAAGGAGACGGTTGGTGGAGAGAGCAGTGAAAGATAGAGGGGAAGGAGACGGTTGGTGGAGAAAGCAGTGAAAGATAGTGAAAGATAGAGGGGAAGGAGACGGTTGGTGGAGAGAGCAATGAAAGATAGAGGGGAAGGAGACGGTTGGTGGAGAGAGCAATGAAAGATAGAGGGGAAGGAGTCGGTTGGTGGAGAGAGCAATGAAAGATAGAGGGGAAGGAGACGGTTGGTGGAGAGAGCAATGAAAGATAGAGGGAAAGGAGCCGGTTGGTGGAGAGAGCAATGAAAGATAGAGGGGAAGGAGACGGTTGGTGGAGAGAGCAATGAAAGATAGAGGGGGGTGGAGACAGTTGGTGAAGAGAGCGGTGAAAGATAGCGGGGAAGGAGACGGTTGGCGGAGAGAGCAATGAAATATAGAGGGGAAGGAGACGGTTGGTGGAGAGAGCAATGAAAGATAGAGGGGAAGGAGACGATTGGTGGAAAGAGCAATGAAAGATAAAGGGGAAGGAGACGGTTGGTGGAGAGAGCAATGAAAGATAGAAGGGAAGGAGACGGTTGGTGGAGAGAGTAATGAAAGATAGAGGGGAAGGAGACGGTTGGTGGAGAGAGCAATGAAAGATAGAGGGGAAGGAGACGGTTGGTTTAGAGAGCAATGAAAGATAGAGGGGAAGGAGACGGTTGGTGGAGAGAGCAATGGAAGATAGAGGGGAAGGTGACGGTTGGTGGAGAGAGCAATGAAAGATAGAGGGGAAGGAGACGGTTGGTGGAGAGAGCAATGCAAGATAGAGGGGAAGGAGACGGTTGGTGGAGAGAGCAATGAAAGATAGAGGGGAGTGGAGACGGTTGGTGGAGAGAGCGGTGAAAGATAGAGGGGAAGGAGACGGTTGGTGGAGAGAGCAATGAAAGGTAGAGGGGAAGGAGACGGTTGGTGGAGAGAGCAATGAAAGGTAGAGGGGAAGGAGACGGTTGGTGGAGAGAGCAATGAAAGATAGAGGGGAGTGGAGACAGTTGGTGGAGAGAGCAACGAAAGATAGAGGGGAGTGGAGACAGTTGGTGGAGAGAGCAGTGAAAGATAGAGGGGAGTGGAGACAGTTGGTGGAGAGAGCAGTGAAAGATAGAGGGGAGTGGAGACGGTTGGTGGAGAGAGCAGTGAAAGATAGAGGGGAGTGGAGACAGTTGAGAGCAGCGCAAGAACAATGAGGGGAAAAAAGAAAACAGAAATTATATCGACGACCTTTATCGAGGCCACAAACCACACATAGTGGGAAACAACGTGTGTGCGTGTGTGCGTGTGTGCGTGTGTGCGTGTGTGCGTGTGTGCGTGTGTGCGTGTGTGCGTGTGTGCGTGTGTGCGTGTGTGCGTGTTTGCGTGTTTGCGTGTTTGCGTGTGTGTGTGTGTATATGTGTGTGTGTGTTTGGGTGTTTGTGTGTGTGTGTGGATGTGCGTGTGTGTATGTGTTTGTGTTACAGTGCAACTGTGCAGTTCAAGTAATTATTTAACCTAATGCACAATGCTAACCGCCTGTTTTGTTTACAGTTATTTGAAGACTGTTTAGTTGATTAACACATCGGCCTAGACCATTATAATTGTCTTGTGTTCACATTATATTTGAGGTAATTGAATCCGCATCATCATACTTACACGTGGAGCAATTAACAACGGGCAGAAGTCATCATCATTTAACACCAGGTGGGAGTGGGAAATCTGGCAACAACGAACTGCGTGCGACATTCCGTGAGTAGTCGGTGTTAACTCTGTTAAATTTGGCTCAATGGATTGAAGCCACAAATGCAACTTGAAGATGGATCCTGGTTAGATGTTCTTGAAAGAATTTATAAATGCATGGTTATCCTTAATAAAACGGTTCCCTTTTTACAATGAAATATGGCCTTTTGGAACATTGTCCCATTGCTCTGGTACAGTTCCTAGTTACTGTTTTTGTTAGACTAGAGTGCACTGACGAACGTCTGGAGACATCTGTTCTGTGTAGGCTCCAGTTTGAGTGTTATGCTCTAGCAACAATACACAGATATGTTCAGAACGTTGCTTTTGTTGTTTTATTAAATCAAACTCTTCGCTAACTCGAAGTCACTGTACGTGTGTCTCTTCCCATGCACCGAGGTCCACTTGTCTCTTTGTATGTTCCTTCACTTCCTTCCTTTGAACATTGGCCTCCGATCTACCAATCGGCGATCCATTTCAAAAACAAAACGATTGTTAATTATTTATTATTTTCAATCGGCAAATTGAGTGGTCAGCCATTCCACAGGTGGCGCCACAATTTCATAATAACTGATAACTGCTGCCCTTGTTTGTTTGCTCCACGGGTGATGTGAATTAGTTTATATTAATATTTGTATCAGATATATGAGATGGGTAGTTATTGTGAGTATAGTATCACACTCTTAGAACATTCCGCATCAGCTTGACTACTGTTATATTTATGATTTGTTTTAAGCTAATGCTATGTTACTTTTTGCGTGTTCGAATAAACCATGATGGTATGTACTGAATTGTGTACACAGTTCAATTAGGTATACCTTATATGGTTTGTACGCTCTCTTGTACAGTTGAAGGCACTTTGCGGTGTACGCCCTGTAGTTGTAGACACGCTGTGGTATGGTGTGCGCAACAGGCCATCTACCGTTGTAGACACCGTGTGGATTGGATAAAAAAAGAGGCTGATTGACCGTGACTGAATACAATAGGCAGTTGTGAGCGGTAGGCTTCAAATGGGAAGTCTATATATACTCCTTGGGGACCTGAGAATTTCCTGATGTAATGCCAACTGAACATCGCTCCTAGTGGCATACAGCGCCACCTCGTGGTCGAACTTTGCCGTATTACATTTTGGGGCTGCAGCATTAAATTTGTATGATCAAGTAGAACGAAAAATGGTTTAAGCTGATTCACATGTATATACCATTAGATGACAATCACATTTAGGAGCATCTAAGAAATTTCTAGTCATTCAAAATAGAGATTAAAGCAAACATTTGTGAGAAAATGTCTGTTGGTTATTTATATAAAGTTCAATATGTTATTACACACAAATTTACATATGCAGACATTGTGCATATATGTATAACGCAAACTGCCAGGGCAACTTGGGGCATCACTGGCTCATTTCTAAGCCCCTTTTTCGGTTAAACCAGTGAAAACGCAGTAACGTCGTATAGCGTAAAATTGAAGCCTGGCATCTGGCGAACATTTAGGCAGCTTAGCATCCCAATTGTGCACTTATGTATGCAATTGTGAAACTTTCCATACACATACTACATGCAGTTCTAGATATTTTGTGATATAGTTCCAACTGAACAGCACCCATTGGTGGCATACAGCGCATACATCTATATAGCCTTGATCACGACCCTCACAACAATCTGCAACAAAATCTGGCGGATAGGAGAATGGCCCACCCCATCGACACAGTCACTGATCGTCACGCTTCCCAGGAAAAGGAACCTACAGCAGTGCCAAAATTATAGAACAATCAGCCTTATTAGTCACTGGAGCAAAGTCATGCTGAACATCCTACTCAACAGATTCAAACCCCAGGCAGAAAAGATCATCGCAGAAGAACAGGCGGGTTTTCGAACAGGACTGAGCATCAGTGAACATATATTCAACCTTAGAATCCTTTGCGAGAAACATCTTCAACACCACCAGCAAAGACTGTACCACGTCTTCATAGACTTTAAGAAGGCCTTTGATAGGGTATGGCATGCGGTCCTACGGAAGTACAACGTTGGCTCCAATATTGTCTGAACCATTGAACACCTATATGACAAAGCCTCTAGTGCAGTCATATTCAAATGCAGCATAGGAGACTGGTTTCGAACAACAGTGGGGATTCGACAAGGATGCCTACTATCACCCACCATCTTCAACATCTTTCTGGAAAGGATCATGAATGATGCCTTGGAAAACCATCACGGCACCATCAGCACTGGAGGCAGGACAATCACCAACCTTCGCTTCGCTGATGATATTGACGGCCTAGCAGGAGAAGAACAAGAACTAGTCAATTTGTGGAGTGCCTTGACAGGAGATCAGCGCCGAAAAGACCAAACTGATGACAAACAACACACAAGGCATCAACACAGAGGTCATAGTTAACGGAGAGAGACACGAAACAGTAACGAGCTTCAAGTACTTGGGATCAATCATCACAGACGAGGGTTCCAAACCTGAGATACTTGCCAGGATTGCACAGACAACAGCAGCACTTACAAGGTTTAAAGCCATATGGAATGACAGTAACAACAAGCCATGGAAATGAGGTGCTTTCGGATGATCTTGCGCTTATCATACAAAGACCATGTTACTAACGAAGACGTTCGCATCAAGCTCAAACAAGCCATCGGACCTTACGAAAACCTCCTTACAACAGTCAAGAAGCGTAAACTGAAGTGATATGGCCACGTCTAACGATCATCTGGACTTGCAAAGACCATCTGGCAAGGTACCGTGAGAGGGGAGAGAAGAAGAGGTAGACAAAAAAGAGATGGGAAGACAACATCAAAGAGTGGATGGTACTGGAGTTCGCCGACTTCCAGAGGGCTGTGGAGAACAGGGAAACGTGGAGAGAGCTGGTTAAGAATTCATCAGTGATGCCCCAACGATCCTTACGGGTTATGGGAAAGTGAAGTGATATATATATATATATATATATATATACAACTACGTTTTTGGTACTTGAGTAGAGGTACAAGTAGTCATGTCAAAATACTACTTGAGTACAAAGTACAAGTACATCTCACAAAATACTACTTGAGTAGAAAGTAAAAACGAAAAGTCAAACTAAAATTTATTCAGTGCAGCATAATAACATTTCGTGCAACAAGGGTGCATCAAAACGACGATGTGCAAAAGCAATTACTACAATCAACTACTACATGTTAGTAAAAACGGAAAACTCAAAGCATAATTTTATTTGGTGGAACATAATAAGACAGTGAATGTTGTGCGAAACAAGTCACTACAGTCAGCTAAAACGTTCTCACTACACCGGCGTGCAGCTTCAGCAGAAGCCGATGCTCGAAGTGAGCGTCTCCGACGCGGGCGTGTGTGAAGATGCGGCCTGCAGCGCTAAACAGGCGCTCGCAGGCGGCACTGGCCGGCAGGGCAGTGTTCGTCTTCACAAATAGCGCCTTCGGCCAGGCGGTCAGTACGGTCAGCTGGGGGATCTTGCTCGCCAAGTACTGCTCCAGCTGCAGCTGGCCGGACGAGTGACGCGACTTCCTCCTCGTCGTCGGTCTCTATGGCTGGTTCTTACCGGTTTTCAGCAGCGCCTCGCCATTGTAAACTTTGGATGAGTGATCGCGGTCGCCACCAACTCCGGGTCCTGCAAGTAGTGTTGGGAATCGGTTTGATTTTCATAATCGATGATCGGCTGCATAATCAGTTCATGGGAGGCCATTTTGGAAAAGTTCTACACATGGACAGGGGTGGTGGGTCTGACGGTAGATGTGCAATCTCATAGTCATGAACTGTAATGAAAAGCTTGAATGCAAAATACAAGGTATTCGTCTTCATGTAATACGGTACAAGTAACTGGATGCACAATTTGTTAAATAAATCTGCCCTTATAATCACTACCTGTACTGTAAGACAGCCCCGAACCGCCGAGAGATGCCGGCAAGCTGGGCATTGATGAGTGGCTCACAGGCCAGCGCCGTGTCGCGCTCCTGCAGGACGTGCAGAATGGGCAGAAGGTAGCCAATGTAGGCCTTCTTCTCACACTGCAGTAGGTACAGGGCCTTGGCGAGCGGCTGCATGGTGGCGGTGTACTCCTCCAGAAAGCAGAAATCCACCGGTCTCAGCCTAAAACATACCAGTAGCACTGTGTCAGACAAAAAACGAAATGAGTGATGGTATTATTTATGCTTGTAATTCAAGAATAAAATTAAATACAATTAATCTACGATCTTTGCCACTAGCGTGAAAACATCAATTTTGCATAGAACAATACACGTTTGATGGATGGTATCAGTGAATAGAGATTTATTACGGATAGCCATAGCCATGCCCATGCCCATAGGCGTAGCCCGAAGGCATGGCCACGCCACTAGCAATAGCGGCAGCCCATACTCAATAGGCATTACGGTACCGTGCCTCCATGTGTTTGCGTATAGTCGACGGCGAAGTTACATACGCCGAAATAACGGTGTTGCCAGTTCAAACAGAAACTTTAAACATATCGCCGAAATACGCCCACGGGTTCTCTCGTTCGCCCATCACTGCCGCAGTCAATATCAAAAATGGTCGGATCCCGCCAGTCTCATCAAGGCTGACCGTATGCTATGCAAACAAACTAAAATTACGGAGCGCCAAAATCGCAATAATGGCATCGTAATCCAGACCATAGATGTATATTATCCCGATCGTAATCTTTGACTTGAAACTCGCCTGCGGCAAGTTTTCGGAAATGTCAACGAACGAAATTATGATAACGAAAATTTGTTGCCAAGTAGGCTGAAAGTAACAAAGTAAAAAGTATCGTTACTATGAATAAAACTACTTCGTTACAAGTAGAAGTACTTAGTGAAAATTGTACTTGGCAAAACTAAGTAACGAAGTACTTCTACTTCGTTACATACCATCACTGTATATATATATATATATTGATTTGGGTGTTTTGGACGAGTTTTGCGTTGTACATATTTCGCTCGCTTGTCTGTTTGTTGTATTATCGCTAGTAGGCGGTACGCCCTGTTAAGCAAGGAGCCTCTATTTGGACAGGAGGCGTCACTGAGCGAGAAAATGGCAGTTTACACTGAAGGTTTTTGTCCGCCATTCGGGAGGCATGAGCATGCGCCTGCGGGACCGCAGCGCGCGATGTTAGCGTAGAGCTGGAGTGTTGACATCATGGCGTCTAATCGGTCAGGATGTTATTGTTCGGCGAAGAATTGCTAAAACAGAAAATCATCAAATCCTGACATTGCTTTTTTCCGTTTCCCAAGCAAAAAAGAAAGGTAAGGCCTGTAATAAGATACTATGCATAAAGTACAACTGTCTACTGTAATAGCAGACTCAGTCGGCGATATAGGGATAATAGGCTTTATAGCGTATGAATCTACTACGTCTACGTCTACGACGTACAATGCTAAGGACGCTAGTAAATAATTGGTATAGTTTGTCTTTTTGCAATATGTTTTGAACAAAACATACACATAAACTATATTGAAACGACGTGGAATTATGGAAACAACAAACAATTAAGTAGCATGTCGTTTCGAATAATACTGTATTAAGTTTAGCGGTGTAAATGATTTCGCCTGTGACACTGTAGTCTGTAACAGTGTAACTTTAAGGAGGTCTATATCAAGTTACCGACTGTAAACAATATATGGCAATGACGTTGTCCTTATAATAGCATATCGGTTATATGTAGTAATACTAATAATAGTAATACGTTTATTTAAGTTGCAAAAATGCAAGACAAAGTAATACAGTATAGTTTTGCTTTTCCTAAGAAACCCGCAAGGGCTTATACTAGCGGAACCACCTGGCTATGGCCCTATGCCCGCTATGCCTATGCCATATGCTATGCCTATGTCATGGCTATGCTATGACAAAAACTAATTTAATATTAAACAGTAATTCTACTAATTGTTAATTAATATAAGTGAGTGTCCGTTGGCGTTGACACAGTGCCAGGTGTAACATGGTACAACACGACATATATGTAGTTGCTAATATATCGTACTTGTGAAATGTGTACGAATGTTAAAATGTGAATGTTTTTGGTTTATATACTGGTACTTCCCAATTTCGCCGTACATAAAAGGAAAAATCACTTTAACAAACAAAACAATTCCAAGAAATAGTGGACATGAGTTGACAAAAAATTAATTGTGAAAATTGCTAAATTAGATCAGTGAACTTAAAGTTAATAGAGGGTGTAATTACACACACACACACACACACACACACACACACACACACACACACACACACACACACACACACACACACACACACACACACACACACACACACACACACACACACACACACACACATAAAGTTACGTGTTCTATGTTTATTGTTTTGATAAAATACAAGCCGTTGACCAAAATGAGGCTAGAAACATTTTAAAGTTTTTATTTATCATCTTCTTGTTTATTATGTATTCATTAAGGAATGGAATGGGACACATTTTGAACAACACACTTTCCACATAAACAAATTATATGTGAACTGGTTAAAGGATATTTAATATTATAATGTCAGTTTTCCTGCAATGCTTTCAAAATTAAATGTTATTGTTAGTCATGTTTTATTGTTTGTAAAAATAATATAAATTAATGCAATAGGAACATCAAAGAATTTCATTTTATAAAATAATAAACATGTCATCCACATGTAGCACTAGCAACACCACTACACTACTTGTGTTTGCATGACCAATAAGATATTGTGTTGCACAATTATGTAACCAGTAGAGATTTTAATAGTTCCAGTTATTGAAATCTTAACTAAAAATTTAAACAATTATGTAGTAACATCAGCTACTGGGGCCTATAACCAAATGCTGAATTAACTCGGTGAAAGTTGTGTACAGAAAGTGTGCAGTAAAGTGATTACCATGTGTGTCTGTGCTGGTAAATGGATGTGAAGGTGGAAACTGCCATGTGTGTTTTTGCTGGTAAATGACTGGGAAGGTGGAAACTATGATTTTTCCAAATAATTAGCTATAATGTGAACATCACATAATGTTTATTAGCTTAATATAAATCATAATAAAAATGAATTAAGGAACTTCTAAATGTATTTGTACAGATTGTTAAATTCTAGCACAAACATTCAACTCAAAGTAATAGCGGGTTTTCTGCATTGCACATTTTAAAAGTTTACACAAACTTGGCAGGTGTCGAATATGGATCAAACATTGCAGTCGAGAAGATCTTGAGGCAAGGACACCCCTCTATGTTTCCATAAACTTCCGACTGTGTTCGGAACACTTCGAGGCATCAGAATTCAACAACAAAATGAAGAATCACTTTAAATGGAATGCTATTCCTACAATATTTCCTAACCAACCAAAGCTGGCCAAACCCGACCGCACAGTTCCACCAGTCGTCATAAGTGCACCACCAAAAGCTAGTAAACCGCCTAACAAAAGTAATAATGGGATTTTTTGAATATTTATTATTGAAGTTTGCTAATCATTGGCGTTTGTTCTTTCATTCTGTCGTTCATTTTTTTTCGTTCTTTCATTGATTATAGAATGAATCGATTATACGAGTCATTGCAATGGTTCTTATTATTAATTATTCAGCTTCTTCTGTGTATGTCGCGTCACTGCTACATCTTCACATGTCACGCAGGACCCTGCGCTCTGGCGGTGGTCTGCTACTGGACGTTCCACGCGTGAACCTAGAACGTTATGGTCGCCGGGCGTTTGCTTGTGCTGGGCCGACATCGTGGAACTCTCTGCCTATGGAACTACGCAGGCAGTTTGGACAATTATTGAAGACATTTATGTTCTTAAACTAATATAACCAGACCTCATTTAACCTTTATATTATTCATGTATATAGTTTTAATCAATTTTTTGTCTTATTTGTCTTAGATTCACATTTTAGTATCTAATCAAATTATTTAAAGTAATTTAGGCTTTTATTTATCTGTTATCCAGTATGTTCAGTTGTTCGGCACTTTTGCTAATCCATTGCTTTATAATTGCATTTACCTGTAATTTTACTATACATATGTATCTATCTACACACACACACACACACACACACACACACACACACATATATATAATATATATATATATATGTATATATATATATATATATTTATTCTAGGATTTTGATTATTTATTTCTCTTAAATGCGTTTTTTATGTTTCTTAGATGTTTGCCGATTTATAAACACCCGTGAACGGGTCATTAGTCACGGATTTGTTGGTGTATAAATAAACTTTTTTATTATATATAATGGAGAAATTGTCTTTTACAGCCTAACAATATTATGTGTAGCATGTATGTCATTGATGTAATTAAGTTAACGTAATTAAGTTGTTATAATTAAGTTGTTAAGATTAAGTTGTAATTATTTCAGATCATTTTGTTTTGTCACTTTGTACTAAAAATATGATTTCATTGTACAAACAAATTATGTCTAAACAGTATATAAGGATCCTCCCACCGAAAAAAGTGCACTACAAATACCGTTTTGCTGTGATATGCATAATTTGTTTTCGAACACTTTGACATGGGACATGTTTGTCTCGTGAGTACTGAATGTACTGCTGCTTTAGACAAGATAAAACATCAAATGGGGATGAGTTTTCACACCTATAACTTACGTAATATGTTCTTGTAACTTACGTGACGGAGATAAAACGGTACCATGCATTCCCATTTGTGGTTAATCTAGTTATGTGTGTAGCTTGATATCAATCTAGCCTTCGTGAAGATTTGTAACATGCAAAACATCTATTTGGGGTAAGACCACATTAAGGATCCTTCCGCCGAAAAAAGTGCACTACAAATACCTTTTTGCTGTGATATGCATAATTTTTTTTTTTATACCGTTTTGCTGTGATATGCATACATTTATTTCGATCATTTTGACATGGGACATGTTTGTCTCGTGAGTACTGAATGTACTGTTGGGAGGGAGAGAGTGAGAGAAATAGAGAGAGAGGGGGGATGAGAGAAAGAGAGAGGGGGGAGAGAGAGGGAGAATGAGAGAGAGAGAGGGAGTAAGAGACAGAAGGAGGGAGGGAGAGAGAGAGACAGAGGGAGTAAGAGAGACAGGGAAGGAGAGAGGGATGGATGGAAAGAGAACGAGAGAGAGAGGGAGGGAGAGTGAGATGGGGGAGGAATAGAGAGAGGGAGGGAGGGAGGGAGAGAGGGATGGAAGGAGAACGAGAGAGAGGGGGGGAGAGTTAGTGGATGGTAGGGAAAGAGGGATTGAGAGACAGAGAGAGAGAGAGAGGGAGGGAAGGAGGGAGGGAAGAGATCATTATTTTCATCTCTATTGCCTACCAGCATGAAAAGAAGAGCAACAAGGGTCACCACCACCACTCCAAAGATGACAGTCCCAGCCTCCTCATTGCCACGGCCAATGGTACTGACCAGCCAATGACCCCTGATGACATGCCACTGACCTCTGACATCAATCACGTTGCCGAAAAGGTAATCTTGAAAATACTACAAACTACATTTGATTTTTCTTGCACGAACATGGCAGTAGGTTCTCTCTTTAGAAATTTAGGATCAACTTTTTACTCAGTCCTATTGTTACGGTAGAAAACTTCAGTTATATGACAGTTGTGCCTTTTTGCTATTGGCATGAACTTTGAACTGTGCTGATGTAGTAGTTTTACTGACATTTGACATTGTTCCAATCCCCTTTATGAGCACCCATGCCTGCTGGATTTCTCTTCAGTGCTATATAGTGCTGAAGGAGAAGAAGTCGAGGAAGAAGAAGGGCAAGAAGAAGAAGGGAGACATGAGCTCTGACTCGGACGATGATCCCTCCGCCGACATCTCTGTCAACACCGAATACGACGTACCAGAGGTGAGGACAAGGCTCTTATTTGTTGCCAATGTTGAATTAATAAAAAGTGTGTCCGTTAGCGCATTTTTGCATTTTAGAAAACACAACGATAGGTTTTTTTTAGTGTTATTTACTTTCATGTCTTTTATATGCGTGACTTTGCGGATAGTCTTTTTCATTCAATTGAGTGGTGATTCACCAGATGACACCAATGTAAATTAGTGGTTTGTAGCTGCATCGGTGCGAGAGGGAGGGAGAGAGAGAGAGAGAGAGAGAGAGAGAGAGAGAGAGAGAGAGTGAGAGAAAGAGAGGTGGGATGTGAGAGAAAGAGAGAAAGGCGGGAGGGAGGGATGGATGGAAGGAAAATGAGAGAGAGAGAGTGAGAGGGGGGTATGGAGAGAGGGATTGAGAGAGAGAGAGAGGGAGGGAGGGAGGGAGGGAAGGGTAGGGAGGGGAGGTTAGAGATTAGTGGTTTGTAGCTGCATCGGTGCAAGAGAGAGAGAGAGAGAGAGAGAGAGGGTAGGTGAGAGAAAGAGAGAGAGAGAGGGGAGAATGAGGGGGGAGAGAGGGAGAATGAGAGAAAGAGAGAGGGAGTGAGAGATAGAAGGAGAGAGGGAGGGAGTGAGTAAGAGAGGGCGGGAGTGTGAGAGACAGGGAAGGATGGAGGGATGGATGGAAGGAGAACGAGAGAGAGAGAGGGAGGGAGAGTGAGAGGGGGTAGGGAAAGAGGGATTGAGAGAGAGACAGGGAGGGATGGAAGGAGGGAGGGAGGGAGAACGAGAGAGAGAGAAAGAAATAGAGGATCACTATATTCATCTCTATTGCCTTCCAGCATGAAAAGAAGAGCAAGAAGGGTCACCACCACCACTCCAAAGATGACAGTCCCAGTCTCCTTATCGCCACGGCCAATGGTACTGACCAGCCAATGACCCCTGATGATATGCCAGTGACCTCTGACATGAATCACGTTGCCGAAAAGGTAATCTTGAAAGTACTACAAACTACTCCATTTTATTTTTCTTGCTCGAACATGGCAGTATGTTCTCTCTTTAGAAATTTAGGATCAACTTTTTACTCGGTCCTATTGTTACGGTAGAAAACTTCAATTATATGACAGTTGTGCATTTTTGCTATTGGCATGAACTTTGAGCTGTACAGATGTAGTAGTTTTATTGACATTTGACATTGTTCCACACTTCCAATCACCTTTATGAGCAACCATGCCTGCTGGTTTTCTCTTCAGTGCTATATAGTGCTGAAGAGAGAGGGGGGGATGTGAAAGAGGGGGAGGGAGGGAATAAGGGAGAGAGTGAGGGAAGGAGGTAGGGAGGGAGGGAGAGAGTGAGAGAAATAGAGAGAGAGGGGGGATGAGAGAAAGAGAGAGGGGGGAGAGAGAGGGAGAATGAGAGAGAGAGAGGGAGTGAGAGAGAGAGAGGGAGGGAGTAAGAGAGACATGGAAGGAGAGAGGGATTGATGGAAAGAGAACGAGAGAGAGAGGGAGGGAGAGTGAGATGAGGGAGGAATAGAGAGAGGGAGGGAGGGAGAGAGGGATGGAAAGATGGATGGAAGGAGAACGAGAGAGAGGGGGGGAGAGTGAGTGGATGGTAGGGAAAGAGGGATTGAGAGACACACACACACAGAGAGGGAGGAAAGGAGGGAGGGAAGAGATCATTATATTCATCTCTATTGCCTACCAGCATGAAAAGAAGAGCAACAAGGGTCACCACCACCACTCCAAAGATGACAGTCCCAGTCTCCTCATCGCCACGGCCAATGGTACTGACCAGCCAATGACCCCTGATGATATGCCACTGACCTCTGACATCAATCACGTTGCCGAAAAGGTAATCTTGAAAATACTACAAACTACTTCATTTTATTTTTCTTGCACGAACATGGCAGTAGGTTCTCTCTTTAGAAATTTAGGATCAACTTTTTACTCAGTCCTATTGTTACGGTAGATAACTTCAGTTATATGACAGTTGTGCCTTTTTGCTATTGGCATGAACTTTGAACTGTACTGATGTAGTAGTTTTACTGACATTTGACATTGTTCCAATCCCCTTTATGAGCACCCATGCCTGCTGGATTTCTCTTCAGTGCTATATAGTGCTGAAGGAGAAGAAGTCGAGGAAGAAGAAGGGCAAGAAGAAGAAGGGAGACACGAGCTCTGACTCGGACGATGATCCCTCCACCGACATCTCTGTCAACACCGAATACGACGTACCAGAGGTGAGGACAAGGCTCTTATTTGTTGCCAATGTTGAATTAATAAAAAGTGTGTCCGTTAGCGCATTTTTGCATTTTAGAAAACACAACGATAGGTTTTTTTTTGTGTTATTTACTTTCATGTCTTTTATATGCGTGACTTTGCGGATAGTCTTTTTCATTCAATTGAGTGGTGACTCACCAGATGACACCAATGTAAATTAGTGGTTTGTAGCTGCATCGGTGCGAGAGTGAGAGAGAGAGAGAGAGAGAGAGAGAGAGAGAGAGAGAGAGAGAGAGAGAGAGAGAGAGAGAGAGAGAGAGAGAGAGAGAGAGAGAGAGAGAGAGAGAGAGAGGAGAGAGAGAGAGAGAGAGAGAGAGAGAGAGAGAGAGAGAGAGAGAGAGAGAGAGAGAGAGAGAGAGAGAGAGAGAGAGAGAGAGAGAGAGAGAGAGAGAGAGAATGAGAGAATGAGAGAATGAGAGAAAGACAGAGGGGAGGTGAGAGTGAGTGAGAGAAAGAGAGAGAGAGTGAGAGAAAGAGAGGTGGGATGTGAGAGAAAGAGAGAAAGGCGGGAGGGAGGGATGGATGGAAGGAAAATGAGAGAGAGAGAGTGAGAGGGGGGTATGGAGAGAGGGATTGAGAGAGAGAGAGAGGGAGGGAGGGAGGGAAGGGTAGGGAGGAGAGGTTAGAGATTAATGGTTTGTAGCTGCATCGGTGCAAGAGAGAGAGAGAGAGGGGAGGTGAGAGAAAGAGAGAGAGAACGAGAGGGGGGAGAATGAGGGGGGAGAGAGGGAGAATGAGAGAAAGAGAGAGGGAGTGAGAGAGGGAGGGAGAGAAGGAGGGAGTGAGTGAGAGAGGGCGGGAGTGTGAGAGACAGGGAAGGATGGAGGGATGGATGGAAGGAGAACGAGAGAGAGACAGGGAGGGAGGGAGGGAGGGAGGGAGGGAGGGAGGGAGGGAGGGAAGGAGGGAGAGAAGGAGGGAGGGAGGGAGAACGAGAGAGAGAGAAAGAAATAGAGGGATCACTATATTCATCTCTATTGCCTTCCAGCATGAAAAGAAGAGCAAGAAGGGTCACCACCACCACTCCAAAGATGACAGTCCCAGTCTCCTCATCGCCACGGCCAATGGTACTGACCAGCCAATGACCCCTGATGATATGCCAGTGACCTCTGACATCAATCACGTTGCGGAAAAGGTAATCTTGAAAGTACTACAAATTACTCGATTTTATTTTTCTTGCTCGAACATGGCAGTATGTTCTCTGTTTAGAAATTTAGGATCAACTTTTTACTCGGTCCTATTGTTACGGTAGAAAACTTCAATTATATGACAGTTGTGCCTTTTTGCTATTGGCATGAACTTTGAACTGTACAGATGTAGTAGTTTTATTGACATTTGACATTGTTCCACACTTCCAATCACCTTTATGAACAACCATGCCTGCTGGTTTTCTCTTCAGTGCTATATAGTGCTGAAGAGAGAGGGGGGGTGTGAAAGAGAGGGAGGGAGGGAATAAGGGAGAGAGTGAGGGAAGAAGGGAGGGAGGGAGGGAGAGAGTGAGAGAAATAGAGATAGGGGCCTCCACGCTTGTATACAAGCGTGGAGGCCATACCGCAAGAAGGACATAGATATGCTAGAAAGAGTACAGAGGAGAGCGACTAAAATGATACCAAACCTGAGGGATCTTAGTTATGAAAAACACCTAAAAGAATGTGGTTTAACAACACTAGAGACCAGGAGATTGAGAGGAGATCAGATAGAAGTGTTTAAAATATTGAATGGTTATGAAAATATTGATAGAAATATGTTTTTTTCAGTTAAGAAAGATAGAAAGACTAGAGGACATGAAGTGACATTAGTAAAGGAGCAGTGTAGATTAGACGTAAGAAAGTTCTCATTTTCACAAAGGACTGTGAATGAATGGAACAGATTATCTGATGATTGTGTGGGTGCTAGTAGTGTGAATATGTTTAAAAATAAAATCGACACATACCTCAGAAGGGCTGGATATATGTAGATAAAAGGGTTGGACTCTCGATAAGCCAAAGGGCTTCCTTGTCCACCTGCCATCTAGAGTTAATTCTCTGGATGGCAATCTTGTTAAATCTTGTTAATAGGGAGTATATTTGAAAGAATTGGTGGAGCAACAAAAAAATCCCAATGATAGTATTGACTCTAAGAACAAAAAGTGAATATGATGCTCTTACATTTTTGACAGCGACGCCTTCACCAAGTTACTAGGCAGTGGCGACTTGGAGCACAAGTCATCCATGCAGGCAACAGTCGCCGAGCCGGATCTTGCTCCAATCCTCGCATAGATCTGCTTTCTCGCCCACTTCTGCGGTAGGTCAACTCAAGGTCATCCACAGTGAATTGTTCTTGCTGAACCATCCTCACAACCGAGAGGGTATATCATCATGCTAAAATGCTGAAGTTAATCGGAGCCAATGACCTTGTTACCTTCAACATTTTATTGTTTGGGTTTTGGCCATGCAGTTGTGGCTGATATTACATGTAATGGTTAGGAAGTAGTAGTTACTTGAACACACGTTACCGCTCAGGAGAATGGTCAAATGGATAATTATTTTGGCATTCCCTTGAGTCTGATATGGGGTGCAGGCATCAGCACTGTTTTCACTGGTGGTACAGTCGCGGCCACCGGAGTAAGTTACTAGAAAAAAGTACAACCGATTTCACTAAATATATTGTTGACAGTTACATTCAAACAAAAAATTAAAAAATGTTTATGATAAATCCGTGTAGATATCATTTGTTTAATAGTCAAGCTGCAGGTAAGGGGGTTTATTCTGCCCATCTCTCTCCATTGTATTTAGTTGCATTGGCCACTCAGTGCCAATATCTCAATGTTGTATTTGCTCCTGATAATTATAATTGTACATCAAAGTGTTTTTCATAGTTCATTGTTGTATTCAGAATTGTGTTAGTAGTACGATTTAATGGGGGAGTAAACATGTCAAGTGCTCTAATATAATGCATTTTTGTGTTATTTCAATAGATGTTTACATCAGTTACATATTACTTGTGCTGATATCCACTCCTGTAGTTGTGTCTCGTGCACTTATATTTCCAAGTTATCACAAAACTACATTTGATGCTGTTGGTTTAATAACTGACATTGGTTTGTGCAATTTCATAAAAACTAACAGAATTGTGGTGACATGTCTTGACAATGTAGATTGGCACTTTCAAAGTGTTTTGTTTCAGCCAAACACCTTGAACTTTGACGGCAAGAGTAGCGACGAATCAATATTGTTGAACGTCGTAGGTGAGATCCGAGGCATCCTCACTACATCGTGACTACGACTGTGTTCATTGCCGTGCTGCAAAATTTTGCCACTGTCATCAGTCAGGTGCTATATGTGGAGGCGTATTAAGTTGCACAGACCAAAGACGCAACTGTCTACATCAGGGCTAATAGCATAGGGTAAATTACTCTCCATCTGCCTCTAGTTCAAGACAACCTCCAGATGGCCAAAATTGAGCTTTAGTACTGTTAGGAAACTAAGGGTAGAGTTTTTGCAAGCTCTCTGATCCCAATTGTGTCATGTGATCGGTTCGATTGTCTAACAATCAAACTAATCTTGAGGCACGATTGCGATCGGGGAGTCGAGATAGGGGTGCTTGCAAACACTATTGAGTTTGTGTCACAGACCTTCCAAATCTTCCAATATAGTAGAAATCTGGGTTTTGGTCAATTTGCAAAGAATATGCACCTGCTTTTGTTGTACTTGATTTTATATTTTTTTTATTTTAAGTTTAATCTAATGAGTTATTGGTGAAAATAAACTTGTAAAACAAAACACATGAACATTTTCATTGTGGGCAGGACGTGTAGAAATACCAGATTTCTTATGTAATTCAGGAAATAAACATTTTGTAAATGGCTCTACCAACAAGAAACTATCAAATGTTCGAACAAAACTCACACTTTCAGATGCCCCATATGGGGGAGATCTCCCGCTATTAGATTTTCAACTTGGAAGGTCTGGGCTGGTGCCATTGTCCCAATAATGAAATACCTGACATTTCCATGCATCAGTATAACTGCTGTGCCACTTAACGATTAATTTGTAAATCAAACTAATCAATTTTGAGAATGCATGTTGTAGCCTTCGATGAAGGTGGTGTGCCTCTGTTTACATACAATTATGTGTTATTTATCTATTGAATGTTTGCTAACTCTGATATTTCAGATTTATTCAATGTAGTATCCCACAATTTGACAATACGCTGTGGGTCGTTGTGGATGCTTTGACAGCCACAACTGGGCAATGGTGATATGATGTACAAAGGGAATTAGACTAGTTATTAAATTCATTCTAGTGTTCAATCAGTTGGTAGCAGTTCTTAAATGTTGGTCAGCCGAGATGGTAATTAATTGTTCCAAAGCATTTTCTTGGTTACATCATAATGTTATTTTTACCGAAGTAAATGTAGACACCGGTTCAAAGATAACAGTTTGTCCAGCCAAGAGATTTTCAATTTTTTCTCGCAACTCTGAACACTGTTGGCTATGTAGGCAGTATTAGGTTAACTGGTTTGTCGGCAATATCCTTTCACAATTGATCTTTCCAAACAGAAGGTACCTTTCCAAAGAGAAGGTACTAATGTATATATTTAGATGATTAAACAGCCAGTTTAGTTATTCTACTAACACTGAGTATTTCCTGAAGAAATTTGGATAGCTGTTTTTAAAGGTGATTGGACGGTGCTAGTCATGCTATCAATAGCAACCTCCATTCACAACACACTATGATTAGTATACAACGTTTTCTTGCAATCCTGCATTTGCTACAATATCACAAGCACCATTGTGCCACCTCCATATACACAATGCAGGATTAGGGACTATTTAAGAACGGTATCTCATTGAGACTAACAAATACACCAACAAGAATTTAACAACACCTGTTATTAATTGTTTGAAACCTGCACTTGGACATGCATTAAAGCTAAACATTACCTAGTACCTACTCCAAACTAAACCCCCCACCTTATGTAATGTTCATTTGTACGTACACACGCATACATCATAATGTACATTCTGTGGGATACAATTCATGTTATCTTAAGAGTGAAATACTTTATTAGACCTACAAACATTACAGGGTAAACAATGTTGATACTAAATAATTGTTTCAATTGCTCTAATTACAATCCAGCATTGTGATAATCACCTAAATATATACATTAGTACCTTCTCTTTGGAAAGGTACCTTCTGCTTGGAAAGATCAATTGTGAAAGCATATTGACGACAAATCAGTTCACCTAATACTGCCTACATAGCCAACAATGTTTAGATGTTGCGAGAAAAAAATTGAAAATCTCTTGGCTGGACAAATTTTTATCTTTGAACCAGTGTCTACATTTACCCCGGTAAAAATAACATTATGATTTAACCAAGAAAATGCTTTGGAACAATTAATTACCATCTCGGCTGACCAACATTTAAGAACTGCTACCAAGTGATTGAACACCAGAATAAATTTAATAACTAGTCTAATTCCCTTTGTACATCATATCACCATTGCTCAATTGTGGCTGTCAAAGCGTCCACAACGACCCACAGCGTATTATTAAATTGTTGGATACTACATTTAATAAATCTGAAATATCAGAATTAGCAAACATTCAATAGATAAATAACACATAATTGTATATAAACAGAGGCACACCACCTTCATCGAAGGCTACAACATGCATTCTCAAAATTGATTAGTTTGATTTACAAATTAATCGTTAAATGGCACTGCAGTTATACTGATGCATGGAAATGTCAAGTATTTCTTTACTGGGACAATGGCACCAGCCCAGACCTTCCAAGTTGACAAATTAATACCGGGAGATCTCCCCCATATGGGGCATCTGAAAGTGGGAGTTTTGTTCAAACATTTGTCAGTTTCTTGTTGGTAGTGCCACTTACAAAAATGAATGTATGTAAACAACGGGGACATACTGCGTTTTATGTGGAAGTAACAACACATGCAGCCTAGCTATTGGCTCATAACATGTTTGGTTACGAGGCTATGCGACTCGCGCATGCGCGTTAGACACCAGTATTTAAGCAATAGCAGCAGCGGGATCAACCTCATTCATTCAAAATTATTGGGGAGTATTTACAGCGTTTATTCAGCTTATTTGGATTTCGATTTATGTAGTTAGAATGTAGTTGTGCTGTATGCTAGATGAGTGTGTTCGTGTAATATTATTGATCAAGTTTAGAATTCCCACCCTCCCTCCCCTTTAACAGTGGGTGACTTTTAGCAGGGCGGAGTGACCCCCACACATGTGGTGAATAGTGTATATATTGGTGGAGTGACCCACACACATATGATGAATTGTACGTAGTAGACAGTAGTGCTTAGCAGTTAGGGGCCGGCATGCTTGCTGTCGTTGTCACAATGGATGTGTATGTAACAATTTATAACAATATACAGTCAATAAAATTGCATGTCATTAATTTGGCCTAATTCAATCAATACCTGACTTGCATTGTTCCTTCTGCATAATGTTTATTTCCTGAATGACAAGAAATCTGGTATTTCTACATGTCCTGCCCCCCCCCCCACAGTGAAAATGTTCATGTTTTTTGTTTAAGTTTATTTTCACCACCCCTAACTCATTAGCTTAAACTTAAAATTGTGTAAATATGCACATGGAAGTGATCACAAGAGTTTTTATGATGGACATCATGGTTAAGTGTGCATGTGACAGACATAATGCAATGCTTGCATGTCCAGTACAACTAAACACAAACACATGGAATCAATATCAAACCACATTGCATGTGAGACACTAGGGATACGCTAATCTATAGAGGTCGTAAAGTCAATTTTTAGTTTAATATGGCTAATCTGAGGGAAATCTGAACATGATGTCTTCACCAAATTTACATCAAAACAGGGACAGGATGTTTGAACATCCACAGAAATATGCCATTTAAAGATAACCAATTATAATATTGAAACTATGTCCGTGTTTCTGAGGATATTTATCTTACAGTTAGCCTGAATTTAGAAGTATATAGTAATATGTCTTAAAATAATGACCATGAGACAAGAGGAAGGTGGTGAATTTGATATGGGAACATTTTCCGTGGCAAGACCCAAATACTTTGTGTCAGTTGTTTGTCTAGCCATTTTGTTGAGTTGTGCAGTTTATGGCAAAGATGTCCCAGTGTCGTGTGCGGCTTGTTCAAATCTTGCCTGTGTTCAGTATCCAAACACAACAGGTTGTGCACATACACTAATACAACAACAACTTCAGCCGCATTTTGTAACATCACCGAATTGCATGGATATTTTATTTCCACCTATATTGGAAACTAGACGAAATTAGGATGATATTGTAAATAATTATATAAAAAATAAACATTACTATGCTCTTGCATAACCCAGTTCACAAGAGATACTGATATACATACGTATTTACGATATGCTGATCTATTCTACAAAGGTCTTTCAACAACCTGTGAAAACCTGTACTGTATTGATTAGTGAACCACTGTCATCAACAGGGCGCCACAGTGAGTTCATTATATAGGAACCAGTGGGTCCAATGATACACTGCCTACACTGTCTGCTCGGCGTCTCTCACACGCCTGACTGGGAAGCAACTTCGGCTGCTGGGAGCAGGATCCAGTGGGTTAGAGGTAGAGATCACCACCCCTGTGTGTGGTCTTTTATTTCCCTGTGTGTGGCCTTTTATTTCCCCAAGGTTGGCCCCACAATGATAGGGAAGCTTTGAGCAACTCCTGTAACGTTGTTAATACTTAACCGACGTTTATTTTGCCGCGTTCTCTAGAAGCAGGCTTTGATACTTACAACTCCACAGCCATTTCTATCATTACGGACGACTAACTGTGCACAAAATTACGATTGCACGCGTTTGAACCGATAAGATATTTTCGAGTAGAGCTATATATATATATATATATATATATATAGCTCTATATGTCGTGTTTAGTTGATTTCTTTATACAACTACCAGGGATGGGTCAATTACATGCACAATGTACTTGAATACAAGTACAAGTACTTTCAATTTTACCAAGTCCAAGTACAAGTACTCATCTAAAAATATAGGCAAGTACAAGTACTTTGTGAAAAACTCAAGTACTAAGTACTTTGACAAATTTAGGCAAGTACATTGAATGCTACGTTTATGTTTCATAATGGTGAAAGTCAAAGCGATGAAAACATAAAAGCAGCAATATTATGCATTTATTCATTATTTTTTAAGTTGGGCACTCAACAATCATTTCTTGTTGCACTGCACAAACATGATCTGTTCAAACTTTTCATCAATTAGCCTACATCTGTTTGGGTGAAAGACTTTGCCCGCGACATTAAATAGTCGCTCGACTGGTGCAGAGCTAGCCTGGACCGTTTGATGGGTTGGTACAAGTCGTGTCAGTGTGGGAAACTCTTCCCTGTGCAGCTTCCAGAAAACTAAGGTTCAGACTCCTCTGGCAATGTTGGGAGTGCTAAATATTTAGCAAGTTCGTTTGAAGAGGAATTGTCCTGTTGTGCAGCTGCTGCAAGAGAAGAAGACATGAAGCTGAAGAGACGACTCCTCTTGTTAGGGGGAGAACTGGTGTCACGTGTGTCGCTGACGGCAGATTGAGGGTGCAGCCATAGTGCATTCATGCAGGCGGGCGGGCGGGCGGGCGGGCGGGCGGGCGGGCGGGCGGGCGGGCGGGCGGGCGGGCGGGCGGGCGGGCGGGCAGGCAGGCAGGCAGGCGACAGGCAGGCAGGCAGGCAGGCAAGAAGGAAGGAAGGAAGGCCGACAAAATGACCTGAATAGCGAGGTAGGCAGGCAGGCAGGCAGGCAGGCAGGCAGGAAGGAAGGAAGGAAGGAAGGAAGGCCGGCAAAAAGACCTGAATAGGGAGGCAGGCAGGCAGGCAGGAGACAGACAGGCAGGCAGGCAGGCAGGCAGGCTGGCAAGCAGGCAAGCAGGCAGGCAGGCAGGTGGCAGGCAGGAAGGAAGGGAGGAAGGAAGGAAGGCCGGCAAAAAGACCTGAATAGGGAGGCAGGCAGGCAGGCAGGCAGGCAGGAGACAAACAGGCAGGCAGGCAGGCAGGCTGGCAGGCAGGCTGGCAGGCAGGCTGGCAGGCAGGCAGTCAGACAGGAAGGAAGGAAGGAAATCCAACAAAAAGATCTGAATAGCGAGGCAGGCAGGCAGGCAGGCAGGCAGGCAGGCAGGCAGGCAGGCAGGCAGGCAGGCAGGCAGGCAGGCAGGCAGGCAGGCAGGCAGGCAGGCAGGCAGGCAGGCAGGCTGGCAGGCAGGCAGGCAGGCTGGCAGGCAGGAAGGAAGGAAGGAAGGAATGAAGGCCGGCAAAAAGACCTGAATAGGGAGGTAGGCAGGCAGGCAGGCAGGCAGGCAGGCAGGCAGGCAGGCAGGCAGGCAGGCAGGCAGGCAGGCAGGCAGGCAGGCAGGCAGGCAGGCAGACAGGCTGGCAGGCTGGCAGGCAGGCAGGCGACAGACAGGCAGGCAGGCAGGCTGGCAGGCAGGCAGGCAGACAGGCAGGCGACAGGCAGGCAGGCAGGCAGGCAGGCAGGCAGGCAGGCAGGTAGGCAGGCAGGCAGGCAGGCAGGCAGGAAGGAAGAAAGGATGGAAGGCCAGTAAAAAGACCTGAATTGCGATGTAGGCAGGCAGGTAGGCAGGCAGGCAGGCAGGCAGGCAGGCAGGCAGGCAGGCAGGCAGGCAGGCAGGCAGGCAGACAGGCAGGCAGGCAGGCGACAGGCAGGCAGGCAGGCAGGAAGGAAGGAAGGAAGGATGGAAGGCCAGCAAAAAGACCTGAATTGCGAGGTAGGCAGGCAGGCAGGCAGGCAGGCAGGCAGGCAGGCAGGCAGGCAGGCAGGCAGGCAGGCAGGCAGGCCGGCATGCAGGCTGGCAGGAAGGCCGGCCGGCAGGCAGGCAGGCAGGCAGGCAGACGGGCAGGCAGGCAGGCAGGCTGGCAGGCAGGCGGCAGGCATGCATGCCTGCAGGCAATGGGCAGGCAGGCAGGCAGGCAGGAAGGAAGGAAAGAAGGAAGGCAGACAAAATGACCTGAATAGCAAGGTAATTACCTCATTAGCGAGATTAATTTCCTACATTTTACTGCTATGGAAATAATTTTGGGCTGTACTAGGTTGACCTTAATTAGGAGGTGACTCTATTACCGTGGTGACCGTTAAGCGAGGTTCAATTGTACAGGTCAGTGTGTGTACCAGGTCTGACAGTTGCCGAGAATCTACCCGTTTTCTGGCCGCCGGGAGAGTTGCGAGGTGTCGCCGCTATCGGTCTCAGTATGGACGAGTTAGTCGCTAACATAGGTGAGTAAAAAACAAGTACGTGCCATTTGTGGAGCGCAGTAATGCAGTGGTAAGAGCTTTGGACTCTCGACTGAGAGAACCTGGGTCCAAATCATGTGCTTCCGTATCGAACCTTGGGCACGTTCGTTCACCCTACGTTGCTCCAATTTATTCAGTTGTATGAATGAGTATACATATATAAATGACTCAATGCTGGCTACTCTCCCGTACAAACTCAAGAATGTGAAACATATGACGGTGAAATTACAAAAGGAAAATACACGCTGAAGTGTTCACCGTCGACTGCTGTAGCGCCTACGTGGCAGGGCCAGTGGCATTACACCTTCGTCATCGACGGTCGCGGCATGACGTTGCACCATCCTCACCTGCCGAGCCGCCTCAGGGCGTCGGGCGACCGGCTGCTGCTCGATATCGCAGCCCTGGTTCTTTCAGCATAACCGATAGGTACAAGTACATTGTATACATGATGTGAATACAACACCAAGGCAATATACCTATGACAGTAGTGAAATTAGTTTAAAGTAACAATCATTGGTACCAAACGGAGGGACTATTTTGCAGAAACATACACACAATATGAACTATTTGCTCGCCGTACATTGTTGTATTCTACGGGTTGTTGTAAACTGTTATTACCAACTACAAAATCAGTTAAATATTCACGTCGTATGTGTTTTGATGAATAGAACAAATGTCAAAATTAAGTGGGTTTTATTGTCGTTATGTCGGCAACGATGGGGGAAGGGGTGGTAAGGTAAAGGCGGTTGGGCGGTATCAGAGGCGGTGGAGTGATAACAGAGGCGATTAGGTGATGATAGAGGCGTTGGAGTAATGACAGAGGCGGTTGGGTGATGATAGAGGCGGTTGGGTAATGATAGAGGCGGTGGGGTGGTGACAGAGGCGGTGAGGTGGTGACAGAGGCGGTGGAGTAACGACAGAGGCGGTAGGGTGATGATAGAGGTGGTGGGGTGGTGACAGAGGCGGTTGAGTGATGAGAGATGCGGTGGGGTGATGACAGAGGCTGTGGGGTGATGACAGAAACGGTGCGACGGTGATAGAGGCGGTGCAGTAGTGACAGACGCGGTGGGGTGGTGATAGAGGCGGTGGGACGGTGACAGAGGCAGTGGGGTGATGAAAGAGGAGGTGGGGCAATGACAGAGACGGTGGGTGGTGACAGATGCGGTGGGGTGGTGACAGAGGCGATGGGGTGGTGACATAGACGGTGGGGTTGTGACAGAGGCGGTAGAGTAATGGCAGAGGCGGTAGGGTGATGATAGAGACGGTTGGGTGGTGACAGAGGCGGTTTGGTGATGAAATAGGCTGTTGGGTGATGACAGAAGCTGTTGGGTGATTACAGACGTGGAGAAGTAATGGCTGAGGCGGTGGGGTGATGGTAGAGGCGGTTGGGTGGTGACAGAGGCGGTGGGGTGGTGACAAAGGCGGTTGAATGATGACAGATGCGGTGGGGTGATGACAGAGGCTGTGTGATGATGACAGAGACGGTGGTGAGGTGTCAGACGTGGTGGGGTGGTGACAGACGCGGTGGTGTGGTGAGAGAGGTGGTGAGGCAATGACAGAGAGGCGGAGCACTGGTGAAAGAGCCGTTAGGGTGAAGACAGAGGCGGTGCGGCGGTGATAGAGGCGGTGGGTGGTGGCAGAAGCGGTGGGGTGGTGACAGAGACAGTGGGTGGTGACAGAGGCGGTGGAGCGGTGACAAAGGCGGTGGGGTGATGAAAGAGGAGGTGGTGTGGTGACAGAGACGGTGGGGTAGTGACATAGGCGGTGACGCGGTGACAGAGACGGTGGTTTAGTGACAGACGCGGTGGGGTGGTGACAGAGACGGTGGGTGGTGACAGACGTGGTTGGAGGAAGACAAAGGCAGTGAGGCGATGACAGAAGCGGTTGGGTGGTGACAGAGGTGTTATGGTGAAGACAGATGTGGAGAGGCGATGACAGAAGCGGTTGGGTGGTGACAGAGGTGTTAGGGTGAAGACAGAGGTGGAGAGGCGACGACAGAGGCGGTGACGTGATGACAGAGGCGGTGGGGTGAAGATAGGGCCGGTGGGGCGGTGACAGAGGCGGTGGGGATAAGGGTTGGCGGCGGTGATGATAGAGGCGGACGTTATAACAATAACTAAAAAAGAGACAACATCACCGATGACGTTATTAATATTTTGCTCCAGGGGCGGCAGTGGAGATAGCATTTTCTCTGCGCGCTCGTCACGAACGGCGGTGACCCGCGTCATGACGGCATCCTGACGTCGCTGGTCATGACCAGGTACACCTGGAGACCGATCAGTCTACACACGAATTGTCAAACGTGGTTTCTTGTGATCCGGGGTCCGATTAACTAAGACAATGGGCTCATAAGGAAAATAAAACATTGAACTAAATGCGTTGTTAAGTTTAAGGAGGTATTTCAAAATGTCAAGTGCCGCCGCCGAATCACCGAGGGCACTGTTTATTTGTGACATACCGACAAAAATAAACCGGCTCGTTATAGTGATGACAATTGACAGTTTTCAGTAGACAAGATCACCGTAAAGACACGAAGTCAATTTAAAAGAACAAAATCAGGCTAATGTTATTGACACGATCCACAGGGGTTTTGATGGGATCGACAGTCGTGTAGTAGCACTTACGGAAATGATAGGGCAAATGTTGACATTGACAATTATGAAAATGATTATTGTAGTTTTACAAGTGAAGTATTTTATATTATTTGTTGGTATTATTATTATTAATAGCATTATTACATACCTACCAACTTTTTTTAATTCCGGGAGTTTCATCAGCAGTTCAGCACGCTTCTCTCCCATGTCGAGCTCGGATCTTGACACCGGAAGACGAAGGGTGTTGGAGACGTCTCGTCGCAAATTCACCGGTTCGCTGTCTCGAAGACAGGAGGGTATGCAGTTGGAGATTTGAAGCGAAAGCTCGGGATATTTGCCTGTATTCCGGGAGACCGGGAAATACACCCAAAATCAAGGAGACTCCCCGACATTCCAGGACGTTTAATTGGCAGGCATATTATTAGCATTAGCATTATTACAACGAATACTATTAGTACAGCATGTACACCTTTGTGTTGTTACAGCTATTGTTAGAGTAGCAATTACCGCTGTACAAAACAATAGTTAGGCCTCATTTAGAACATTGTATTCAAGCGTGGAGGCCATATCACAGGAAGGACATAGATATGCTAGAAAAAGTACAGAGGAGAGCAACTAAAATTAGACCAAGACTGAGGGATCTTAGTTACGAAACACGCCTAAAAATGTGGTTTATCGACACTAGAGACCAGGAGTTTGAGACGAGATCAGATAGAAGTGTTTAAAATATTGAATGGTTATGAAAATATTGATATAAATATGTTTTTCTCAGTTAAGAAATGTAGAAGGACCAGAGGACACGAAGTTACATTAGTAAAGGAGCAGTGTAGATTAGATATAAGAAAGTTCTCATTCTCACAAAGGACTGTAACTGAATGGAACAAATTATCTCTTGACTGTGTTGGTGAAAGTAGCGTTAATATGTTTAAAAATTAAATCGACACATACCTTAAACGGCGGGATACACGTAAATAAAAAGTATTGGACTTTCGATAAGCCAACAGGCTTCCTTGTCCACCTGCCATCTAGAGTTAATTTTCTGGTTGGCAATCTTGTTAAATCTTGTTAATTGTTACAAGCGGGCGTTTGTATATCGTAGATCGCCGGTACCAATTTCTCGCTGTGTATCGTCTTCACCAATGGCAACCGACAGACGTGGTCATATACTAGCGCCGTCTCGCGGCGTTTCGTCTACCATCGCCTCGACCTCGAGGTGCCGCTCTGCGAGTACAACTGGATCTCGATGACAGATTAGGAAAGAGCTTCCTAATAAAAAGACGGTTCCATTGATATAATAATTATAAACATCACCGGTAGTATTAAGTTGACGTCGCATTGTGTTGATGAAATCGGGGAACTTGGTTTGGATAAAGGTGTTTAACAGCAGAATAGTAGGGTTATTGTTGTACCAACTGCATATAGGAGCAAATGGTGATATATGTCCAGTTCTCGACATCGGTATTCTTTCTACGTGTTTTGCAGTCAATTTACTTTTTTCTTATCGTAACATTTCGAAAGGTACACTGACTGCGAAATACGCAAAAGAATTTGAACCATCATGTCTGATAAATCTCTTCATTAGTTGTTTACTATATACTTTGTAGTCAGTACAACGTTTCACACAAAATATTACTGTATACATATCGATCAACAACACTACAACAACAAACAGCAGAAAAAAAACATGACGGTACGAACGCCGCCGAATTTATGTAGACCCCATTTTAACAAATGCCACCGTACTTAAGGCCTCCAATTGATAGGGTATAGTCTGAACTGTTCTATGTCTCCATGGACAGAGGCATAAAGAGTCGCCCGAGACACAGGGTGCCGATGGGAGTGATGGGCATTGACCTCACGCTGTGCCACCTTCACAACCTGATCCAGCAAATGCCTCCCCTCTGTACCGGCGACCAGTACAAGTAGGGTTGAGGAGAGGTCAGGTAGGTCAACAACAACAACGACTGTGACAACAGTTGACAACCACTACTGCTGCCGTCGCCAACATCGCCTCTATAAGCACCAACACTATCACTGCTTCTTAAATTGCGCACATGCACGCGCGCGCACGCACGCACGCACGCACGCACGCACGCACACGTACGTACGTACGCACACCGATGATTTGATGATGGTAAAAGTGAGGGTTAATGTAACGGAAGCAACCAAAATGTTTACATAGTTCACTTGTTATGTATACTGCCATCTGTGTATGATGCCCAGTTGTAATGATTTATGATTGTTTACTCCATGTAATTTATGCATCTACAATAGCACGTGTATGTAAGCATACGCAACCTCAAAGGTAATATTTTAGCTCATTGTTTCAGTACGTCTAATGCTGATACAGGATAACATTGTTGACAGGTGTTTTGTCGTCGACTCTAGCGGATACCTCGTGTATCATGAACACTTCTTTAGTTGATCTGTCATATATGTCGAATACGTGCACATTGCCCAGAGGATATCTGTTGAATTCCGTGATAATACAAAATGCTTTGCTTGTGTTATTGTAGTTCTGATATTAAACGCACATCCAGGCTCTCCAAAAACCTCGATTTGCACTCCTCTTGAGGTCCTCCAAAAAGCACCTTCAGGTTCAAGAAAAACTTCAAACTGCACAGATAAATGCATACCCCTTCACTTTATATTGGGGGGCTAAATTATCTTCATCCCCAACAAACTATTTTGTGCGTACGTGCTACCTCCTTTGGTTTGTTGCCCAATATAGCAACCCCGAATAGGGAGTTCGGGAGAGGTTCGTCTTGTACCGAGGTGGCGCAGTGTCTAGAGCACTGCACTCTCAATCGAGAGTACACGGGATCGAATTATGTGGTCCCGTGTCGAACTTTGTATAAATGACTACCTGTTGGATATGTGTGGGTGAATAGTCTTCGCGCATTAACTATAGCGTGGCTGAATTATTTACCAAGAGGTCGAGATGATGTTCGATTGAAGAGAATTAAAGTATAAAGCGCTTTGAATAGGGAGACAGACATGATTCTGCCCCCCACCATTAAATGTGAGCGTGAATGTTTGTTTTTGTGGCCGGTGTCAAAATACCAATTTTATCAGACGATTAATGTGTAGTTGTGTTGACTGTGAAAGGTGTGTGTAATTGGGTGGTAGACATATTGTTTTCTGCCCCCGAGTAATAGGCGGCGTGGTGGTGAAATATTTTTGAAAGCACCCCTCCCCCCACCCCGTCCCCCGTCTTCGGTTCGGATGTCATTATTTCAGCGGAGACAACGGAGAGAAGCTGGAGAATGTATTATGATAGCAGCGGCGCGACGTAAAAAAATATTTTTTTAATAGCACTGATCCTCCCGTGTTTGTTCGAGTTCACAGCCGAGAAGCTGAAGTTACAGCGGCGTAGCGGCGAACAATCTCCAACAGAACCCCCCTCCCGTCTTCGATGTCACAACCGATCCAACCAAAACACAAGTTGAGGGGGAATATGTGAAGATATGCGGCGGCGAATTTTTTTTAGTGGTGCTTAAGCTCCGTTAGCCCCCCAATTTGAATTTCGTTACCGCGTCAATGCCCGAGGACTGAATACATCGCTATATAAGAACTTACCTTTACCATTACCTTTTTAGAAGGACAGGGACATACAAATGTTTATCTCAGAAAGGTGCTAGTCAACCGGATCGGCAACTTGAAAAAGGTGGCAAAGTCACTGGTCTGCATTTTAGCAATGGCACAATGCGATAGCACAAACGGCCTGCAAAACAATAGGTCTGAAAGAAAAAGACGGGGGAACAGTGCTGTTGTAAATGTTCTTTTAACATCGCGCCGCTGCTGTCAATTTGCCTTCTCCACCTTCTCTCCGCTGTCTCGGCTGAAATTATAGTATCCGAAGACGGAGGGGGTGCTTTGAACAATTTTTTTGCCGTCGCGCCGCTTTTTACCGGGAACTGGCACAGCCGTATGTCTGCCCCCCCGGAGAAATTCCAGCGTTCCAGCGCCTATGGAGCCACACTCTTCCGGGTCCTGGTTATATGTGGTCTTCGCGACTTCTTTTATGAAGTGTTCCATTTGTGGATTCTACAGCCAGGTCTCACGGAAATGTCGTTGACGCTTGTCAGAGTTTACGGCATTTTCTAACAGTTTCCAGGTAGATTTTGACATTGGCGGCGTTTTCCAATAAATACGAAGAGCATAGTCTATTTGGATAGTGAGTAAATTACCGTACGTTCGTTTCAAGAGCTTATTCAACTATAAAAATAACTATAACGTGCGCGTTTCGTGAGCGTCACGTCCCACGACAAAGGGAATTGGGCTATACTGAACAGTTTATTTTATGTAAACAGCGTCTTCTGGTGGCCAGTTTTGACGACAAGCAGGTGTATACTGCTGTAAAACGGTGTGATGTCCCCGGAATAGCAGGGAGTCACACGGACCAGTAACTCAGAAAAGTTACTGACCCGACGGCAAAGTAGATGCTCAGTGACGACCCGCTAGCGTATATTTCGAACACTGGTAATAACCGATGCCTTTTATGTGTTGCCAACTGAGGGGGCTAGACTGACGTGCTTGTAATATATGAAAAGTAGACTGCTGCCCTGATGTAAAACCCTCGCGCCGATGCCAACAGTACTGATACTGATTACAATAACAGCATCGTTGTCCTGGAGAGTGTAAAGTACCCCACAGACAACTTGTTTATTGTCATTTCTATATTCCTACAATGTATTAGTGCGTTCCATCTTTACAGGAACAATTTAACTAATACATAGTAAACGAATGGTATCAAAAAATACATCGAGTAATGCCTGCTAATATCTGTTTCGTGTATTGACAGAACATATATCCCTTACTGTTAATATGCCATTGCCTTGCCAACAACATTGCATTGCTTATGGTAGTTGTCTTCTTCTAGAGAATTCGACAAAATAAATGTCGGTTAAGTACTAACAACGTTAAAAGAATTGTTCAAAGCTTCCCTACTTCGTGGGGCCAACCTTCTTTTAGATTATTTTGAACTTCTGATATTTGTTCACATTGGGGAGCGGTGTTCATCTCACATTGCCTGTGTCTTTCGGAAGAGGCACTAAAAGCTGTTGGTCCCTTCTATCTGGTGTCTGTGCCAGGGGAAGTAAAAGAACGCACACAGGGGAGGTGATTTCTATCTCTAACCCACTGGATTCTGCTCCCAGCGGCCGGAGTTGTTTCCCAGTCACACGTGTGAGAGACGCCGAGCAGGCAGTGTAGGCAGTGTATACACTGTGTCATTGGACCCAGTGGTTCCTATATAATGAACTCACTGTGGCGCCCTGTGGATGATAGTGGTTCACTAATCAATACAGGTTGTTTAAAGATCGTGTAGAATAGAACAGCATATCGTAAATACGTATGTATATCACTATCTCTTGTGAACTGGGTTATGCAAGAGCATAGTAATGTTTATTTTTATTTTTTTATAAATATCATGCTAATTTCGTATACAGTTTCCAATATAGGTGGAAATAAAATATTCATGCAATTCGGTGATGTTACAAAATGCGGCTGAAGTTGTTGAATGGACTCAGTGTATGTGCACAACCTGTTGTGTTTGGATAATGTACACAGGCAAGATTTGAACCTGCCACACACGACACTGGGACATCTTTGCCATAAACTGCACAACTCAACAAAATGGCTAGACAAACAACTAACACAAATTATGTGTGTCATGCCACCGAAAATGTTCCCATGTCAAATTCACCACTTTCCTCTTGTCTCATGGTCATTATTTTAAGACATATTACTATATACTTCTAATTTCAGGCTAAATATAACCTCAGATATATTTTCAATATTATAATTGGTTATCTTTAAAAGGCATATATATGTGGATGTTCAGACATCCTGTCCCTGATTTAATGCATATTTCGTGTCGGACATCATGTTCAGATTTCCCTCAGCTCAGCCATATTAAACTAAAAATTGACATTACTACCTCTATAGATTAGTGTATCCCTAGTGTCTCACATGCAATGTGGTTTAATATTGGATCCATGTGTTTGTGTTTAGTTGTACTGTACATGCAAGCATTGCATTATGTCTGTCACATGCACAATTAACCGTGATGTCCGTCACAAAAGCTGTTGTGATCACATCCATGTGCATAGTTACATAAGCCTTCATACTCAGTGAGTGAACATTATCATTGCACGAGTTTGTTTAGCATCATAACGTACCGACATGATCAGTTCAGCTCAATGGTGCGTAGATATATGAAGTGTGAAACAAAGATTTTTTTGTAATCCTT
The DNA here is from genome assembly GCA_963995525.1 of Escarpia spicata. Taxonomy (NCBI): domain Eukaryota; kingdom Metazoa; phylum Annelida; class Polychaeta; order Sabellida; family Siboglinidae; genus Escarpia; species Escarpia spicata. The sequence continues at coordinate 51,496,694 of OZ023209.1, forward strand.
GTGGTAAATACGATTTTATTATTAATGTGTGGTAGATGCACATGATTAGAAAAATTATACATAAGTTGCACAGTGTCTACTATTTTCGTCTACAAAGGCGTACATGTGCATTACAATTGTATGTATTCATTAGATGTTTTTAGCATCGGCTGAAATTGTGACGGACGTTCACCTCATGTCAGACATATTGTTTAATTACGAACTAACTAATGAACATTTATCTCTTAGGCCACGATGAATTCATCTGCTTGTGAGCTTTCATAATAAAGACAACTAATTATATTGATAGTCACAACCGTTTTTGTTGAAAGTGAGTGACGAACATCATATCTTCTGTGGTAATAATGGTGGTTTTTTCTCAAATTGTTACTATTATGACATAAAACCAACAATATGCATATATGTTGTGTAAACAAACTCGTATCAACTTTATGTTTTAAGTTGTTGTTATCAGTACTGGTATTAGAACACATTTTAATTTGTTCACCAAAATTTGGAATGGGAACATTTTTGTTGGCCTGGCCCATTTATTTTCCAACACACCTAGCAATCAGTGAAAAATGTATTTTCTATTGTTACTAATACATTTATATCATCTGACAAAAATGTATAATAAAATACATAGAAACAATGCGAACAAACAAATAAACCCACGTTTCTATGGACTAGGCTGCCAACTGTTGTTTGATCATTTCTTCCGTGGAATCACGCTCAGTCAAAATGGTTGTCCAACACTCATGTAGTTTGTCTATTTTGTTAACAAAATGTGAAATTAAAAGACGTGCACTTGTATCCTAGTAGTAACAGCCAAGTATGTAATGACCGTTACATGTTACACTGGCACATGTTGTAGTATTTATCAATATGCAACATTATCTTTAGTTGTTCTGTTTTCCTTATATCAAATGACACATTAACAATGGACATCGTATACGTCAACGAATATACTCACACAAGCATTATGCTAATATTTTTGTGTTGTGTGATTTTAACTAGACACTGTAGAATTTGGATACTACAAATATGTTTTCGCATTATATCTGGTCATAATATGTCAGCGACATACTTACATAATTACAAGATGATATATCAAAACATAAATGTTAATCTACATAGGAACATAGGGATCTAAGTAGCCACAAGATTAGTTATAATTTATTTAAATATATTATGTATAGCAAGTCCACAACAAACACATAAATTAATTTTATTAATCCCGCTTTCAGAGATCTTAAAGTTTTGTTGTGTACTAACATATTATTGCAGCATTCATAATAATAATAAGACAAAACATGAATGGCACCAAGCAAGACAAAATAGAGATCAGGAAATGGGAGACACCGGTGCCATACTGCTTATAGTACAGAAGTAACTGTACTAAGTATAAGCTCGGGACATGGCATCGGTGTCTTTCGAAGATTTGTAACAACCTGATCCCTCACAGTTGACCAACTACGGGTTGGTAGCGACACCTCAAAGGAAAATGATATCGACCCCTATGCCCCGGCGTTCCAAACCGGTGTGGTCATCCATACCACGCAATATGTAATCTGTTCAATGTTGGCGCACATAAAGTCACAACCAGTATAGACAATTTACCTGCTTTTACACCCTAGCAGACACAGACAGGCTAAATTGTGGTGTGAACTTCGACTTTAATAAAATGTTACATATTTATATCTAGTAAAGTATGATATTAAAATGTTGGCTATATGTTATAGATGAATGATAATAATGCTGCTTTTGGGGCTTGGCACCATTCATCATAAAACAAAACGTAGAGAAACACTATGTGGTACATTAATTCCATGTTATTCATTTACTTTTCAGGTTTTGAAAATGGCCTAGTAACATTAAAATTTATTTTTGCAAGACAAAAGAGAGAATCAGGAAGTGGGAGACACTGGAGTCGTACTGCCTATGATACAGAGCTAACTGTACCAATGATCGGCTCGGGATCTCGCTTCGGTTGCTCCTAACAACACTACCCTGGAGAGTAGTGTCACAGCCTTATCTCTCACAGCTGACCCACACCGTGTGGAAGTACCCTGCAGGGGAAGGATAAATCGGATCCCAGGCCGTCCAGCTTTCCCATAACTGGTTTGATATATCCCTATATATTGAGCACGTCAAGCTGCAATTAACATATAACATTTACCTGCTTTTAAACCCTGCCAGACACAAACTGGCGGATTTGTGGTGTGAACTTCAACTTTAATTAATCCTGCATATCTACACCTAGTGAAGTTATTGATTCGTAAGAACGGTACTAAAACGTTGGTCATATGTTATGTTACATGATATGATGCAGTAAACTTACGCATACGCGGCGTAAATAATATTACTAATCTATTATATGCATTCTGATCTATGCTCTGTGACGGAAGTGAACAACTCCAAGATGGCGGACAGAGTGCCAGCGCCGATTGATCGATTGTTTATTTTAGATCAACAATGTTAAGACATTGTTATCATGCGTGCAACACATACGTGTATATAATCACAATAACATGGAAATAGTATTACTATTACATGTATTCTGATATATGCAGATGTATGGACAGTCTTGTTATTAGAATAGGTGAATCACAAAATGGCGCACACAATGTCGGCGCCGATTAATTGTTTGTAAGATCAACAGTGTGAAGAAATTGTTATCATGTGTGCAACACAAACGTGCATGTATACGCAATAACATGACAATAAATACTATAGATAATAGGTTTTCATATACACATTATATGCTTGATCAAGTGTTTTAAATGCTACAACGATCCAGTGGCCCCGTGCCATACGTATCATAAAAACGGTTCAACTACAGTACAGTACAGTACAGTACAGTACAGTACAGTACAGTACAGTAAAGTGCAGTACAGTACAGTATAGCGTAGTACAGTAATGACAGTGAATTGGAAACGGGGAGTGTTGAAGTGAGAACATATGTTTCTAATTATAAATGATTACGTCTTAAATAGCCACGGTTCGCTATGGCCAGTTTATCCCCCGTGGTGCGTTTCGTTACTAAATATTTCAACTATTACATATAATTGTGTGGTAAGTAACGATACAATAATATTTATTTATAATACTTTGATAATTGCATAATAACCTAATTAATCGAACACGCGTATGTATATCTGTACTGAGACTAGCAAGATGTTCAATAGACATCACAATATAGTGCGTGTGTATAAATCTGTCTGGCTGTCCGTATGTATATGTGTTTCTGTCTGACTGTCTGTCTATGCGTCTGAATAACTATGTGTCTTGCTTTGTCCTTAATCTCGCGCGTTTTGATCTAAATATCACGACATCTACTAACCAACCTTCCAGAGTGCGTGGTTCTGCGCCAACCATCCGCGAAATGCAAACCCTGCTAGACGTCTGTTTTGTCCGACTATCTGGCGATGTTACAATACGCACTAACCCCAGTTTAACTGGAACTGCTTCACCTGAAGAACGATTTTGCTTTGCACAGACATGGCAACTGCGCTCCTTCTACATTAGTACTGGCGGCTGTTTAACACTGGTCGGTCAACATACAACTGCCACGCCTTTACAAATTGTCAGATGCACTGACAGAAGCGCCCGCTCGGCAGGGTTTGTTACGTAATAGAAGCTAAATTGGATAACTCCGTGTTGGCAAGCGTGTAACATTGGTTGGCTCCATCCCTATAGTATGTTACGCTAAATTTATATTTTGATACCCCCACCCGTTTGTAATGCTTCATAACACTGACCTATTTATCCCCTAAAAGGACTTTTTTTTTTTAAACCCTAGGGCTATCTATCATGGTACATAAGAACTAGAATAAAGAATAAAGTACAAGATCAAATGATAAATTACTAGAATAAAGTACATGTTTAACTAACAATAAACAATAATACATAAATTGTTCAAGTTTAGACCTACTTTTAGTAGGTATGATTTCTGATAGGGGGAGGGGCGCAGGCGACAGCTGTGCGAGTGATCGTGCCAGACTGTCAAACGGAGCTCGAGTCTTTCTAAACCTATTTCGGTTTCTAAAATTGGGCAATCTCGTTCACCCTACTTTGCCTGTTTGTTTCGTAAGAGACTACACATGTGGTATACTTTATAACATGGGCGTTCCATTACCTACTGCAAGAACCGTTGGTCATGAAGTGAGAGATGTGAAACAATGATACAGATTTTCATACAATGAAAATTACCTTTCAATAGTCAAATGAATAACATATCGGATGTGACCGAAAATTGATTTTTTTTTGTTAAAGCTAATTATTCAAATTGTTCTCAAAACCTACAATTTTATTGGTAAAAAATACGTCAACAGAAAAGAAATATGCATGTTCTGAATTGATTCCAAGCAAATTCTAGATACCAAAAAGATGAAAGCGTCGCCTTTCTGTTAAGCACAAAATTCCATCATGAAATCCTACATGGAAGTCAAATGCCTCACACTACTCTACTGACGGAGCGCAAAAAGTCAGCTTCATTGTTAATAGAACAAACATGAAAACAACAAAATGTTCACACCAACCTCTAACACATTCTATTAGCATTGTCAACTCTAAATGTCAACTCAAACACAATGTGTGGCAATGGTTCTGTTCACCATCCACCAGGGGTACTAATCACCCGAGACGCATCGCATAGAATTAGTTTCAGTTATGTTTTATAAATGAATTGAACCGGGGTAAACCATGTGATTGTGTGCATGAACGACTGTCCGTGTTCACAAGATATTATTCTTTGTTATTCTAGTTTAGACAATACAGCATCCAATTTCTCTCCGTGACATTTTACATCATCGGGAGTTGAAATGACATTTGTTTTCCGATCGATGTGTTCGGTACAGTTTTGGTTCGCTGCAAGTTGGTCACAGGCACGTACATACAAGCACAGACACGCACGGGCACGCACAGATACGCGCAGGCCCGCGCATGCACGCACAGACACTTACAGTTGTGCAGAGACGCGCACCGATATGAGCAGACACGCGCAGACTCGTGCACACAAGCAAGCATTCGCGCGCGCGCGCGCGCACACACACACAAATATTGACATCATGTTATGACCTTGGATATACAACACGAAGTAATTCGCAACAGTGATTTACCCATTGTGACATTCGTTGACAAAAGTCCGCATCCTTAGGGTGTGCTTTCTGTACGATTCTCTTGTTGACTGCTTGACAGCTGCGTAACAGCCCTGCATTTTTTTTAATGTTGTACTGTGTGAAACGGGTTATGTACCATCAAGTAGTGTTCGATGGCGGGAAATCCACGTACAACCCACTAATTAAAATCGGGATGAACGACGAGGTTGGTTCTCTTCGATACCAAATGGCGTTACTTGTGCGCACGACACGTGAATCGTTTGCCCAGGTGTGTGATCGATTCTTCGTGAATAGCTCGTCTGTTGCTTGTGTTTGTAAGCAAAACCCTGCTATTGGCTGGGGAGGGGGCACAGTCTGTTGCAATTCATGGACATATATAATTATTTGTAATGTTCCAATCTTTACAATGTTGACTCTTTCCAGCAGAACGAGCATTGTGGATTCCATAGTCGAAGTACGGTTGACGTAGTGCTCAGGTATCGGTGGCTGTGTGCCAAGGCACAGAAATATCGCTTCGCAGTCGAGATTCTTAGCATAGACATGAGCCGCGCATTTAATACATCAGACGAGACAAGCTGATGGAGATACTTCCAACCGTCCTTGAAGAGTTGGAAATTGGAATGATGAGACTTTTTTGTAAACACATCACTCGCACCTTGCACGTCATTCCGTGGCACAGAGTGTTCAAACACAGTCTAGAGTTACGACAATGATCGTCAGTTACATGTGATATTAATGACTATGTAATACAGCGATTTTACCTCAATTAAGTTTTTTATGGAGCGCAGTGGACTAACAATCGAGAGAACTCGGCTTCGAATCCTGTGCCGCCGTGTCGAACCTGGGAAAGTCCGTTCATTCTATGTTGCTCCAGTTCTCTCAGCTATATGACTGATTCCCTGGGCACAGACAGTGACGGATATTTGTGTACGAATACTCTTCGCGCATTAACTGCAGAGTGGGTGGATGCTTCCCAGAGAAGTCTCGATGGTATTCGATTAAACAAGACTGTCAGAAGTAAAGGTCAAGCGCTTTGAGCGGTCCAAAGGACTGATTACTGCGATATATAAGTACTTACTTTCTTGGGCTCTTGAGATTCACATATGTACATGTGTTGGCCTTACACGGAAGCGTTCATTATAATTATTGTGCGCAATGATAAAATGAATTTGTGAATTATGTTACATATACGGTCAATGCTCATGACAGAAGGACATTCATAAGGTAATGCAGATTACATGGGAGAGAACACGTCAATTTTTCCTCAATTAAGCTTATCAGCTAGATTCATGTATTTATGTGTAGACCTTATATCAATTGGTCATTATAATTATTATACATAATGTTCCCTTTTAGATGTACTTGCGCTATGTTACATGCTCATGAGAGTAACATACTTATAATTACGCTGACCATAATCATGTTATGTAGGAGACGAATCGGACAAGTAATTCGTGCATATTTTGATACCAATAAGGACTTCATTGAAAACCTAATGCAATGTTAAACTATTTTAATGTCGATGTATGTTGTTTTGACCTCTAAATATAATGTATGCGTACCTACATACACGCATCTGGATTACTTGAGGTTTGCAGAAACATCATATTGCTCAATCTTTGTTCCGAAATTAAAATCATCACAAAATCGCAGGTAAAAGCTATTGATGGGGCCCCAATATAAACTTGCGTAATTTTGACAATGTTCCCTAATTTGTTGAGCTATATACTTTTGATATGTTATCTAGGATATATGCTTGCTTTCAAAACTGTAAGATTTGCTTATGTTGCAATTTGTTCCAACATGACCCTAGTTTGGTTATAAAAGTCGTAGACTAACCACGCATATCGGTGGATAAGTGTCCGTCAATCGTGACAACAATAGGCACCCATCAAGGTGCCACAAGACAGCCTCAGTCAAATGCTGTTTATAATCTACATCGAGGAACTTACCTTCAAAACACGTGAATGTTTGTTTTTGTGGCGAGCGTCAATGGCGGGTGGAAATGTAAATGTTCTGCCACCCCCCGGCTTCCGATGTCACAATCGAGCCAACCGAGACAGCAACAAGGTGAAGGAAGATGTGAACAATGGCGGCGGCGAAAATATGAATTTCGTTCCCGCGTCACTGTATTAATGTCATTATTACAATTAGCTAAGGTTTGAGTTAGTTATGGTTGACGTTAGTCATAGCGTAAGCGTTGGAACCAATCAGATGACGGGAATAAATAGTTAGTGTGATAATCAGACGAGGGGAATAAATAATTATTCATAACACCTACGTCATCCATGAGAATCGTTGTCATTTACCGCCAGCCGCCATCAGTGAAAAATGGCTTGTCAACAACTGTGTTTTTTTAAGAATGGGACCGTTTCATCGACGACCATGCCATAAAACCTGGACCTCTGATTATCATGGGAGATTTGAGCTTTCATATTGACAACGCTGCAAATGTTGATGCACGGCGACTGATCAATTCTGTGAATGTCCCAGGAATGGTGTTGCATGTTCGCGGGCCAACCCACAGGAAAGGATGCACGTTGGATGTACTCATGACCCGCAGCACGGACGAACGCCTTGTTCGAAATGTTACCGTTACGGACATGGGCCTTTCTGGCCACTTTTTCGGTGAGTTTCAACATAGACATTGTTCAACATCGCACTGGTTTGATGAAAATCAAATATCGCAAGTTACGCACCAATGATGCATTGTCTTTCCGACAAGACATTCCAATGTTCCGCTCGGATGATCTTGACTTGCTGAACGCAGAAGAACTGGTTGATCAATACGATCATATGCTGGTCAGTTTAGTTGATTCGCAAGCGTCAATGCAAAAAAAAGCATGTCCAATTACGGCAAGATGCAGCGTGGTATACCGACGACTTACTGACTGCGAAACGAGAGAAACGGCAGAGAGAAAAATCCTGGAGAAAATCCAAACTAAAGGTGCACAGACAATTGTACGCTGATCAGTGCAAGAGAGTGAATGCACTACTTGCCCAAACAAAATCTGCCTACTATTCCAGCATAATCCGTGATACAGGCAAGAACCAACAACGACTGTTCCGAATTGTAAACTGTCTACTGCATCGCAAAGCGGGCACTGTACTCCCTACCCACACGTCAGAAGCTGAAATGGCGAGTATATTTTCAAACTATTTTTTGAAAAGATCAGCAACATTTGTTGTGAGGTGTCTACCAGCTTTGACAGAGGAAATGGTGACACAAAAATAGTTAGTGTGAAATGTCCTTATTAATTAGGTTTATTATTATAAGGTATTATTTTAGTTAGCTATGGTTGGAGTTGGAGTAATCATTGGAACAAGTCAGACGACGAGAATGAAAAGTTCGCGATTTTTGTGTTATTCATTAAAAGATTATTATTATTATAAGCAGTTCGTTCACAGAAATGCTAATTAATTTAGCTTTTGTAATATAATCCAACTATTGAATTATTTTGTCCGGGTCCGGTAAAATTGGGCAAAAATGTCCAAAGTGGTTCTTCGAGAAATATAACAAATGTAAAAGTATTCTCTTTTTTATTAAACTGACTAATTTAAATATCACCTAACCTTCTTCACGATGGACAACATTAATTGACGAAGTATGTTCAATAATCTGTGTTAACATAGGATGGTCAGTAATCTAAATTAACGATGGAAGATACTATTCGGAGTTTTTTCTTCATCTTGTTGCAGTTTTAGTGCACCTCTTTTTGTTGACGCTACAACGTTCGGTTGGTGTAGAAATTGAGACATTTTAACGCTCGGCTGCGCATGAGAACATCGCTACACGGCTGTGGCTTCAGTAGCTATTACATCTTTTCGACTCGACTCCGACTGTATAGGCCTGTGTGTCTGACGTACCTGTTTAGCTACATATACGTGCGTGCGTGCGTGCGTGCGTGCGTGCGTGCGTGCGTGCGCGGGCGAAGGAGATTGTGTGCGGTTATTTCTTCACGTAGACTCGACAGATGAATTACTGCTGAAAACGTTGTCACATATATACCATACAAAGGAGAATATTTCATACACATTGGCTGGTATTTTAAACGTTTACTAAAGTTGCTCTTAAACAAAGTATAGTCATACTGTAAAGTTGTCTGTCCCCTCCGTCTTCCTTCCTTCCTTCCATTGGGCGGTACGCAAATGGCTTAAGAAGACCGGAGCCTTACCTCGGGTATGTCGCTCGCCAAGCCGTGTGCATCATCGTGCTGTGGTGATGCATTGTCCCCTCACGGCTAAGGGTCTATTTGTTTGTCAATGAAATTGAACAAACAAGCGTTCCAGGTTCGTCACGAATATATATTTTTATTCATCAGTAGAAACTTCAGACACGATGTCCGTACAACGTTTGCACATTCATGTGCGCCGACAGTTCAACTCTATTTTACATTTAAAGTGTCCGTGGTTTTTGAATATCGAAAGATAAAAGCAATATATAAACCACCGTGGTTTATATTTGCTGAAATTTTGATAAGTCTAAACTGTGGGAAACATTTTCCTAGTTTCCCGTGGAGAGCGTCAACGTGTCTCTTCGTCTGTGTTCATAGCCGCCCTCCCCGTAATTCCAAAAATAGTTCCCTTTTAAACATACTGGCTTGGCCTCAAGCCAAATCCGAGAATTGTCTTTAAACCGTAAGGTATCGAAACGCATAGTATGACATTTGTAGAATTATGGCTCTACGCATGCATGTTTTTAATGCTGTCATACTGTGGGGATGAGGGTGCTCACTCACGTGAGGTGGTCTGCATTTATTTGCATAATTTCATCTTTCTGGTTCGATCTTAAAACCAGGACATGGTCACGAAGTGAATCTAAGGTCAGGCCAATGTCTGCACCAAATTCCAGTCATGACTCTTAACTGTCAACTACATTCTGTTCCGGTAGACACCAAGAACTACGCCTACAGACGCGAAAATAAACAAATCGTTCAAACCTTGTTGCTTTAGAAACGCGCCCACAGTGACGGCAACCATATGCTTGCCTTGTGCAGCATTCTTTTATATAATGCTTTTTTATAACGCGAATCTGGATTTTCTATTCTAGTCTTTCTCTGATAACTAATAATGATAGTAATTAACTAAATTAGCCACTGCAGGTCTGTTACAATACGTAAGGTGTTCGAGAAACATTGGTATAAACGTAGTGTGAGGGCTGCATGATTAGGTAGTATCAATTCCATTGACTGGTTTGACTCTATAGTCTATATTTGAAAGTGAAATACATGCATTTTACATAGGTTTAGAATACCATCATTGTTTTTTTATATTTTATTTCACTAAAGAATAACAGCTGACATTGTATGCTTTTCTAACAGAATACATGTTGAGCAATCTCAAAAGGTGCGCCAGAAGTTTATCTGTGCAAACAATCATGGGCAGTGTGGGTCAATAAAAGCACTAGGTAAAACATAAATGCATAAAGTACTGGCTACTGGGTGTGTGTGTTGTCCAGCAAGGGTGGTGACTTCTGAAGTTGATAGCAAATTATTAGGTGTAGGGATTTAATTAATTGTTTTGGCAGTCTGCATTATATGCATGTATCTTTACTATAACAGACTTCCTGTTGTGTTAAAACATAGTCCCCTGAAAATTGTGACATTTTAAATTTGAGACCTTTTTTATGTGAACAGAGTGTACTAAACCAGGCATATCAACAGGTTCTGTGGTAGAATGTATTGGACGTGAAATGACGCATATCTGGAAGAGTGTAGTTGGCGGAGTGATTTTTTGCCATTTTTTCCACGTAGTACACGTGGGTGCAGAAAAATGTTGTTATTAAGGTCAATATCGATGGCTCAGTGTATGCATGCGTTTTAAAAGAGCTGGAGGTATTTGATTTTGACGGAATTTCACCAGTATATCAATGACATGATACCAGTTGCTGTGAGTGAATTTCAGATTTTTGTCAGGTGCAGTTTTCTTATAATCTGACAGAACGTTAACATGGTCGCCATCGGGAAATCTAACAGTAACAGTGGGACTAGCAAAGTTCACCAAGAATAGTTAAATCATTATTTACACCCGGCATACGTATTTATTTGAAGTTTAAAATGACAAAGAAGTTTCCCAAAAAGCGCGATAAGACGCAAGCAAATTAAACGGAACGTAAAGAAGAAAATGACGACTTCGACAGAACTCACGTCAGAAAATGATCGTTTCGTTTCGTAACAGCGGGATGGAGGGTCTGTGCCTAGGCTATGGGGACCCGGAAGATGGCGCGCATCGCGAGAACGAAGAGGCATTACATATAGGAGTCAGTGTCCGAAAATGGACCCTGCCAATTAATAGTTTTTGAACATCTGTTAATCTAGATGTGTCTCTAGATGTATGACATATGTGATAAGCTGTACGGACAGTTTTAGTAGTCCGGATTGCCGTAAGCCCATTATGATTATGTAGGATGCATTTTTGGATGGAGAAGAAGCATAAGCTCGTCTTTCACCAATACTGGGTAGTAGACATGTATCTAATGCACCAGCATTGGAACCGGGTGGGGGTTGGGTGGCTAAGGTTTGAGAAAGGGGGGTCTGACTTCCCAAAATACCTGGGTATTGAGTGTTTTTGTAGTAAAATTAGAATGTAATCCCCCTTCTCCCCATCTTCCGTTGTCATGTCTGACAGCACGGAAACGTTCAGGAGATGGCAGGCAAAAATGATATGTTATTGTGAACATTTTTAACAAACCACTCCTGACTCCCATCTTCAAATGTCGTGTCTGACAGTGTTGAGTGATTGAGTGAGTCAAAGCCAAAATTTATGTTGCAGGAAAAAATGCACCCTGTAATCATGTCTGACCGAACCGACAGCGGCGTGCCAAGTTCCTATGCCAATGTAATGTATGTGCTACTTTGTTACATGACAGATGTGTCCGACTGGTGATGTTGAGGGGTTTGATGAAGATGACCAAGTGTCGGAGAAGAAGTTCGCTTGGTCTCTTATTATGAAACGCAACCGCAAGAAGAAGTCTGGCAGCTTCCAGTCAATGGGTATGACAGATTACACACACTCACACACAGAAGACAGTTTCCGAGAATATACATGTATAAATTATGTTTGTTGTGACATAAATTTGAAACAGTTTTTCGCGCTAATGCAATATACTTCTCAAACTTTTAAAGTTTGCGGCACATATTATAGCTTGATCCTCGCGGCACACTGAGTCGTGTGTTTCAAAATGCCCGTTATGGTGTCGGATGGAATTGACAAATTCATGGTCTTATACCACTATTCTCGCTCTTGATAAAGAGTGTTTGTTGGTTGGGATAGATAGGGCTAGAGGACCTCTCGTTGTAACACCAATAACCAGATATATGAGAATTAACCTCCTTTGTCCTGAAAGCCCTTTTAATAGTTTTGGTTCATCGGATTCTGATGAAAATCAAGATTCCCACTTTGTTGTATTTTATTCATTATTTCATCAAAGTGACACAAGAGAATGCTAAAAATAGACTGTCGTCAAAGGGAATAAAAACATGTATGGCTTGAATTCATATTATATTACATCCTGCTATCTATTTCCATGTCCACCAAGCCAAAAAAATTTAAAAAATTCAATGAATTAGAAATTCCACATTTAATGCAGTGCATCCAGACATTTTCGAATATGCATACTTTTGGCGCGCTTTTCGAGATGCCGAGATGTGACGTCACATATGATCCATAGTCGCATCAGGCCGACCCTTTCCATGCATTCAGAGCATGTTTACAAGGATAGCTTTCGGATCGAAACGAACGTCAAAATGAGTTATGCGATATTCCGATGTAATACAAACACTAGTCATCATAGAGGAACAAGCAGTTATCTTACGGTTTCACATGAATCCAATTTTATTCAAAACAATGAATGCGAATGAGCCTACAAGTCGACTAGGTTTCGCCGAGCTTGGGCTCGTTTTTAGAATAATTATATCGGATGCAACCAACGGGAGATAATCTACACCAATAAACATACATAACAAACATATATTGCATCCAGCTACAGAAAGTAATGTGTATAAGTGTAAAATATCGACGTATGAAGGAGGAGTTGTACAATTTATCATAACAACTTAAATCAGTCAGCAAATTTCTGTCGGTCCTGCTAGCTCAGTTGGTAAAGGCGTTGGTTCCTTGGCATTTATTTTGTAATCGGGCAACGCCGGTTCAATCCCGACACCAAACCATTGATTTTCTTTACACTTTTTTTGTTTATGTTTTCACCAAGTAATATAAACCAAATAATTTTGTATACTATGATGCACTGTTTGTAAATATTTTTTATAGTAATTATTTATTCGCCACAAAAAATTAAAACATGGGAATTATATAACGATGTTTCTAAATTTTATTGATCCAAAAAAATGTAATGTTATGGATTCATAATTTATTAACTGTATGTATATATATATATTGAACGGTAATATCTTGTAATTATATATGTGAAAACAAATGATGATAAATAAAATTTAGAAACATTGTTATATATAATGACCATATTTTCATTTTTGTGGCAAATAAATAATTACTAAAAAATATTTACAAACAGTGCATCATAGTATAAAAAATGATTTGGTTTTATATTACTTGGTGAAAACATATTTAAAAAAAGTCATGACAAACTGAAGGAACAAGTTGAACAGGATAGGTGAGAGCAGGCAGCCTCACTCCTATTTCAACTTTGAACCAATCTGTCAACTGACCATTGATGGTAACAGCATATTCGACATTCTCGTACATGGCCTCAATCAGTGATGTCATTGTGGGATACACCCCAACAGATCTCAACATCTTCCATAATGCATCCTCCAAATGGTGTCAAATGTGGCCTTGATGTCCACAAAATTGAAATGTAGTGAGATCTGTAATAGTTTTAATGTGACTGGTTTTAATAGTTTCTAATAAATTGACAATTGAGTTTCTTCCTTATATCTGCAATATATGTGTTCTCTCTCTCTCTCAAGGATATCCCTGCAATACATTTCATGCATTTTTATCTCATAAAAGGTGGTCACATATCGTGATGGGGAAACAAATGGAACATGTATTAATACACCTATTGTTGATATGAGAACCGGGCATCGTGGCGGGTCGTGTCGTGGCAACTGTCACGTTGGTTGATCTCCAGCAGCTGTTGGTATGATTTGGAAGCCATGTTGCATCGCTAAAAATCTTAAGTCCCACTCGACATAGGTGGTGTGGTGGTTTGTTTGTTTGAACAGATACAAAAAAACTATGTTTTTTTGGACTTTGTGAATTTATGAATAACAAAAATATTTGAAGAACGAATGCATGAAGTGTTTGTCTGTGTCTGTAGCCTTGAACTTGACGCATGGATCAACGAACCACCGCCTTAGGACGATGAACCTGAGGAAGTCGTCGCCAAGACCAGCATCTTCCACACAATGGGTGATAACAGGTGAGACCATCCCTCGATCTTAATCACTTCTCATGGTCTTATTTAGAGTTATCAAACTGGAAATAAATATAAGAAAATAATTTGCATATTTAAAAAAACTCCGGTGTAGGACTATTTGTACAAGCAAATGTTTAATTAATTTGGTCAACCCATTCACTTGTACTTTGTCACACTGGCTGGATGAGCCGGTCAGTTGTGTCTCTACAAAATCCCCCGATACCAGTTATACCAATAGCTTCGCTGGCGGGTGATGTAAGTTCAAAATGGTAAATGACGGTTTGAAGTAATGTAAATTGTCCACTGATCAGATGGGGACGGTTTACATAACTTTCATGGCAAAAAAACATTCAAAGTTACACTATCTTCATCAGTAATGTAAGTTGTCCACTAATCAGATGGGGGCGGTTTACGTAACTTCCATGGCAAGAAACGATTCAAAGTTACACTATCTTCATCAGTAATGTAAGTTGTCCACTGATCAGATGGGGGCGGTTTACGTAACTTCCATGGCAAGTAACCGTTCAAAGTTACACTATCTTCATCACTAATGTAAATTGTCCACTAATCAGATGAGAACGGTTTACGTAACTTTCATGGCAAGTAACCGTTCAAAGTTACTTTATCTTGATCAGATATTTGGTAGGAATACTTTGTGAAAATGTTCTGTGTGTGTGGTGTCATCTGGCACGTAATGTCAAACTAACGACTTTGTTGCTTGTGTTTTGACTTTACAAACTACCAAGATATTGCTTCCAGAGGATAGGTAATTTTGCTAATAATTGTAATTGTCTTTGAACTTGCATGTATTTGTATGATTATATATATTTTGCAGAACCAGAACATATGAAAATGAGATAAAAACTCTTGCATCGTCAGAGGCTGAACTACAGAAAGTATGTGCATGCATGTGTGACATGTTCACAATCTTTATTTTAAGCAAACTAGCACATGACAAGCCTTGCCAAGTAAAGGTAGCTAGCTGTCTGATGAAGATTGTTGATGGCAGACAAAAAAAGGTAAATTGATTGGAAAATAAGCAAGAAATATTACCAATTTGAACCTTGCAGTCCGATGAACCTCTTCACTCAAATTACTATTGATTTAATAGAAATATGCTTTTTTTGTTTATTCGATCGTTTATAATGTTAATTATGTATACAAATATAGCAGTAAGCACTGGACTTAGATTACTAAATTTGGTGTGAAGTTTCTCCATACAACTCCAGTAAAAGCCACCAAGTAACTTATTTATTTGTCAAACACCTTTTCTAACAGCAAGTGTGTTTTTTCTTTAACAGATGCGGTAGCAGAGGGAATTTGAACATCCCGAACTACCTGAAGGGTGCAAGACCCAAGGTAATTCTCACTTCAGTTCTTTGTTATTTACAATCAGCTCCTACACCTGGGACCAGTTTCATGAAACATTCGTACATATAAACCTTCGTTTGCAGGAACGTACGGGGACGTTTGACATAGATTTTGTTACTCTTAACAGCCGTAGAAATATATCTGTAACTACCTTTCATATGAAGTATCGTATGTATGAATGCCTCAAGACACTGGCCACTCCTCTTCCCAGCTTCAGATATTGAAATTTGATTTTATTCAGAAAATATTAATGTTATTTTGCGAGCAGAAACATGCCAAGTGATTTTTTTAAATGGATTGCCCTGAAACTGTTGGCGTGTTTGTCCAGCTTGAGTATACTATGAATACATATTTTATTGCAATAAAATCAGTATTGTTGTAGCATGTAGATTTTTATCAGGAAATCTGGTTTATGGTCATATTGTTGAGTGTGGATGTTGTGTAAAGGGAGACAACCAATGAACTAAAATTTTTTTTAGAAAGTACAGTCAATCATTTTTCACCATGTTTTTTATTTTATGTTTGATGGTAGTTATCTTTGAAGGGGCAGAAAATCCACTCAATTTAAACAAGCCCTTGTACACTCAGTTCCAAATGTACATGCCTGGATAGCATGCGTGCCCAAACCCCACCCCGACTGGTTGCAACCACCCAATCATTCCACCAAAATCTGAGTGACATCACATGACATCAATGTGTGATCAAGATCTACAGGTGGTGGAGTGAAACGTTGCAAGTTTCCACTAAACGCTCCAAAGTAAGTGGTAATTCTTGCTGCCCATTCAAATCTTGGAGTCATGAACAATATTTTCCATATCTTATCAGAAACTTGTTAGACTAATTACAAGACGGTAAGAATTCTGACCTGTCATGTTTGAAGATGAGCCAAATGTCTCAATAATATTGTAATTTTAACTTGCTAATAGTTCTCACCTGTACCATAATATCTACCTAATATACTACCTATTGCAAATCTAAATAATATATATATATTTATATATATATAAATATATATATTATGTGTACAAACACCTGTCTCAGGGGTGTGTCATGAATCTAGCACCTGTATCAGGTGCGTCATGAACCCAACATCTGTCTCAGGTGTGTCATCAACCCAAAACCTGTCTCAGGTGTGTCATGAACCCTACACCTGTCTCAGGTGTGTCATCAACCCAACACCTATTTCAGGTGTGTCACGAACCCTACATCTGTCTCAGGTGTGTCATGAACCCAACACCTGTCTCAGGTGTGTCATGAACCCAACACCTGTGTCAGGTGTGTCATAAACCCAACATCTGTCTCGTGTGTCATAAACCCAACATCTGTCTCGGGTGTGTCATGAACCCAACACCTGTCTCAGGTGTGTCATGAACCAAACAGGAACGAGAGAAGAAACACAGGAAAGACAAGAAGGAGAGGAAGGTAGGAGGGACGATTCAGTTCAGTGTTTGTTGGGGAGAAATATTCATGTTTGTCAAATTTAGCAGCAAGCCAATGTAGTGGGAATCTAAGGGAGGTGACTTGAACAAATATAAAATACTATACATTTTCATACTGTAATCTTACAGGACCACTCTTAGAAGTTGGTGAGTTATCTATGTATTAACACGCTAACATTGGAGTCTTGTAAGTGTATCTCCTTTGAGACATCAAGGTCTACTCGCATCTTGCTATGTTCATATGTTGGCTTGAATGGCTTGTTTAGACCATTGGCCTCTGATCCACCAATTGACGATGCATTTTATAAAACACAATGATAGGTTTCTTTAGAGTTATTTACTTTCATGTCTTTTATATGCGTGACTTTGCGGATAGTCTTTTTCATTCAATTGAGTGGTGATTCATCAGATGACACCAATGTAAATTAGTGGTTTGTAGCTGCATCGGAGCGAGAGGGAGAGAGAGAGAGGGGGAGAATGAGAGAAAGAGAGAGGGAGTGAGAGAAGGTGGGAGGGACAGAGAGAGGGAGGGAGGGAGTGAGAGAGATAGGGAGGGAGAGATGGATGGAAGGAGAACGAGAGAGAGAGAGAGGGGAGAATGAGGGGGGAGAGAGGGAGAATGAGAGAAAGAGAGAGGGAGTGAGAGATAGAAGGAGAGAGGGAGGGAGTGAGTGAGAGAGGGCGGGAGTGTGAGAGACAGGGAAGGATGGAGGGATGGATGGAAGGAGAACGAGAGAGAGAGAGGGAGGGAGAGTGAGAGGGTGTAGGGAAAGAGGGATTGAGAGAGAGACAGGGAGGGATGGAAGGAGAGGGAGGGAGGGAGGGAAGGAGGGAGAGAAGGAGGGAGGGAGGGAGAACGAGAGAGAGAGAAAGAAATAGAGGGATCACTATATTCATCTCTATTGCCTCCCAGCATGAAAAGAAGAGCAACAAGGGTCACGACCACCACTCCAAAGATGATAGTCCCAGTCTCCTCATCGCCACGGCCAATGGTACTGACCATCCAATGACCCCTGATGATATGCCACTGACCTCTGACATCAATCACGTTGCCAAAAAGGTAATCTTGAAAGTATTACAAACTACTTCATTTGATTTTTCTAGCACAAACATGGCAGTAGGTTCTCTCTTTAGAAATTTAGGATCAACTTTTTACTCAGTCCTATTGTTATGGTAGAAAACTTCAATTATATGACAGTTGTGCCTTTTTGCTATTGGCATAAACTTTGAACTGTACAGATGTGGTAGTTTTATTGACATTTGACATTGCTCCACACTTTCAATCACCTTTATGAGCAACCATGCCTGCTGGTTTTCTCTTCAGTGCTATATAGTGCTGAAGAGAGAGGGGGGAGTGAGAGAGAGGGAGGGAATAAAGGAGGGAAGCAGGTAGGGAGGGAGGGAGGGGTGGAGGTAGAGGGAGGGAGAGAGACCGAGAGGGGGGAGGGAGAGACGGAGGAAGGGAGGGAGGGAGGGAGAACGAGAGAGAGAGAAAGAAATAGAGAGATCACTATATTCATCTGTATTGCCTCCCAGCATGAAAAGAAGAGGAAGAAGGGTCAACACCACCACTCCAAAGATGACAGTCCCAGTCTCCTCATCGCCACGGCCAATGGTACTGACCAGCCAATGACCCCTGATGATATGCCACTGACCTCTGACATCAATCACGTTGCCGAAAAGGTAATCTTGAAAGTACTATAAACTACTTCATTTGATTTTTCTTGCAAGAACATGGCAGTAGGTTCTCTCTTTAGAAATTTAGGATCAACTTTTTACTCAGTCCTATTGTTACGGTAGAAAACTTAAATTATATGACAGTTGTGCCTTTTTGATATTGGCATGAACTTTGAACTGTACTGATGTAGTAGTTTTACTGACATTTGACATTGTTCCAATCCCCTTTATGAGCACCCATGCCTGCTGGATTTATCTTCAGTGCTATATAGTGCTGAAGGAGAAGAAGTCGAGGAAGAAGAAGGGCAAGAAGAAGAAGGGAGACATGAGCTCTGACTCGGACGATGATCCCTCCGCCGACATCTCTGTCAACACCGAATATGACGTACCAGAGGTGAGGACAAGGCTCTTATTTGTTGCCAATGTTGAATTAATAAAAAGTGTGTCCGTTAGTGCATTTTTGCATTTTAGAAAACACAACGATAGTTTTTTTTTAGTGTTATTTACTTTCATGTCTTTTATATTTTATATGCGTGACTTTGCGGATAGTCTTTTTCATTCAATTGAGTGGTGATTCACCAGATGACACCAATGTAAATTAGTGGTTTGTAGCTGCATCGGTGCGAGAGGGAGAGAGAGAGAGAGAGAGAGAGAGAGAGAGAGAGAGAGAGAGAGAGAGAGAGAGAGAGAGAGAGAGAGAGAGAGAGAGAGAGAGAGAGAGAGAGAGAGAGAGAGAGAGAGAGGTGGGATGTGAGAGAAAGAGAGAAAGGCGGGAGGGAGGGATGGATGGAAGGAAAATGAGAGAGAGAGAGAGTGAGAGGGGGGTATGGAGAGAGGGATTGAGAGAGAGAGAGGGAGGGAAGGGCAGGGAGGGGAGGTTAGAGATTAGTGGTTTGTAGCTGCATCGGTGCAAGAGATGAGAGAGAGGGGGGGAGAGTGAGAGGGGGTAGGGAAAGAGGGATTGAGACAGAGACAGGGAGGGAGGGAGGGAGGGAGGGAGGGAGGGATGGAAGGAGAGGGAGGGAGGGAGGGAGGGAGGGAGAGAGAGAGACAGGGAGAGGGGGGAGTGAGAGAGAGGGAGGGATGGAGAGAAGGAGGGAGGGTGGGAGAACGAGAGAGAGAGAAAGAAATAGAGGGATCACTATATTCATCTCTATTGCCTTCCAGCATGAAAAGAAGAGCAAGAAGGGTCACCATCAATACTCCAAAGATGACAGTCCCAGTCTCCTCATCGCCACGGCCAATGGTACTGACCAGCCAATGACCCCTGATGATATGCCAGTGACCTCTGACATGAATCACGTTGCCGAAAAGGTAATCTTGAAAGTACTACAAACTACTCCATTTTATTTTTCTTGCTCGAACATGGCAGTAGGTTCTCTCTTTAGAAATTTAGGATCAACTTTTTACTCGGTCCTATTGTTACGGTAGAAAACTTCAATTATATGACAGTTGTGCCTTTTTGCTATTGGCATGAACTTTGAACTGTACAGATGTAGTAGTTTTATTGACATTTGACATTATTCCACACTTCCAATCACCTTTTTGAACAACCATGCCTGCTGGTTTTCTCTTCAGTGCTATATAGTGCTGAAGAGAGAGGGGGGTGTGAAAGAGAGGGAGGGAGGGAATAAGGGAGAGAGTGAGGGAAGAAGGGAGGGAGGGAGGGAGAGAGTGAGAGAAATAGAGAGAGGGGCCTCCACGCTTGTATACAAGCGTGGAGGCCATACCGCAAGAAGGACATAGATATGCTAGAAAGAGTACAGAGGAGAGCGACTAAAATGATACCAAACCTGAGGGATCTTAGTTATGAAAAACACCTAAAAGAATGTAGTTTAACAACACTAGAGACCAGGAGATTGAGAGGAGATCAGATAGAAGTGTTTAAAATATTGAATGGTTATGAAAATATTGATAGAAATATGTTTTTTCAGTTAAGAAAGATAGAAAGACTAGAGGACATGAAGTTACATTAGTAAAGGAGCAGTGTAGATTAGACGTAAGAAAGTTCTCATTTTCACAAAGGACTGTGAATGAATGGAACAGATTATCTGATGATTGTGTGGGTGCTAGTAGTGTGAATATGTTTAAAAATAAAATCGACACATACCTCAGAAGGGCTGGATATATGTAGATAAAAGGGTTGGACTCTCGATAAGCCAAAGGGCTTCCTTGTCCACCTGCCATCTAGAGTTAATTCTCTGGATGGCAATCTTGTTAAATCTTGTTAATAGGGAGTATATTTGAAAGAATTGGTGCAGCAACAAAAAAATCCCAATGATAGTATTGACTCTAAGAACAAAAAGTGAATCGGAACTAGATGATTAGAGCGTTTTTGCATGGCAGACATTATTCATGTGTGTTTTGTTTATGCCATTCAACAAACAACTGAATGATTATCGATCCGAATTATTAATACATATATACTTTTGTTATATTAGTTGACTAGGAGTAGACACACAGTGGAACATTGTTAAGATACTTTAGTTTCTTGTATATATGTGCAGATTAACAAGTTTTCTGGATAAACAAACCATGCACATCATGGGGATATATCAGCATTTGGAAATTATGTTCCCATGAAATGATATCCGAATTCCAAGGTTTCTGGGATATCAGGGTCCGGGTTAATTATGTTCAGCTGCATAGCTTTTGTAATATTCAAGAGAGGATTAAATTATATTCCAGTCAGTAATTATTTATAACAGATTGGAAAACAAATATCACTCCTTCACAATGTTATTATTAGCTTGAATTTGTTCTCTATTTTGTGCCCAATTTTAACAATTTGAATGATTTAATGAATTGTTTGATATTCCGTTTTGTTTCAGCCAATGTCTAGCTACAAATTGTTGACTGAGGATGCATCTCTTAAAATGGTTAGTGTCGACACCAATGCCTTTAAGGCCAAATTGGATAGATATTGGAAAGCCAAAGGAAAGGACAGATATAGAATAAATCAAGCCCAGCTTGTAAATATCCATTAAACCTTAAGTGTAAAACACAAAATACTAATTTCTAATTAACTAGTGCATGAATTTAACACTGGATACCACCGGGTAATACTACTTGTTCTTGCTTGACCAAATGGGCATTGTATTAAGTTTATATGAAAAGTAGGCCAGACATTAAATAATAATAAATTTGCATATGGTATGATGCTAACTAAATATTTCTGACATTTTTGTGGAAAGTGCCATGGAAATGTCTATAAAATATTACTCTTTTTATACTCAAGTAATGTTACTTGGACCAGTTTTCAGACTTACGAGAGACGAGTGAGTCTGGAGCAGAGCTACCAGGTCGTCGTCTCCATCATCTTCTCGAACCTCACCTCGAATCACCTCAAAGACCTCAACTTCAGTGTCCTCGACTCACTCAACTCTAAGCTCGTCTGCAGCAGCATGAGTAGAGTCTTAGACCACTTTATACTCAACTCTAAGCTCCTCCGCAGCTGCATGAGTAGAGTCTTAGATCACTTTATACTCACTCAACTCTAAGCTCGTCTGCAGTAGTGTGAGTAGAGTCTTAAACCACTTTATACTCACTCAACTCTAAGCTCGTCCGCAGCTGCATGAGTAGAGTCTCAGACCACTTTATACTCACTCAACTCTAAACTTGTCCGCAGCAGCATGAGTAGAGACTCGGACCACTTTATACTCACTCAACTCTAATGCTCATCATTTGTTGACATTGCCTCTCAAGAAACTTATTTCTCGAATATTTCTACTATGTTGTGCTGTTTTCACAATCGAAATGTAATGTAATAGGCCTGTAGTGCAACAATGACACTTCCCTGCCTAAGACTGAAATATTCAAAAAAAAAAATGTTCATGTTTCTTGAGAGGTAATGTAAACAAATATTTAAATAAGCCAAGAAACTGGAATGTCGTTACATTCAAGGAACCCTGTAATGTTGCTTCACAACCAGGCAGCTTCAGTGGCAGTGTATGTTCTGTATAAGCTTGTAGTTTGATATCTATGTTGCCATGGAGATGATATTTCCTGCCTAAATGCATTTAATTTGACTTCTAATTTTTTACATCCATCGTAGTTATTAATAATGCTAATGTTGGTTCACAACCAGGCAATGTCACTGGCAAGCCAGTCATGTATTTTGTTATCTGATTACCTGTTGTTTCATGCACTCGATTTTAATTATGATAAGTGACATGTTCTGAATAGAATTCTTGTTTGATGTGTGTTACCAGGGAGAAGACGGTGTGAAGATGCCCTTCATCCTTCTGCCAAACACAGAGAACGAGAGGCAGTTTGCCTTCACCATAACCAGTATCAACATGCCACAGAAACTGAAGGGCACACTCATGTACATTGTCAAAGTTAGTACAGTGCTCTCGGCCTAGCTTGCTGGACATTCTGTGTTAGCCTTCTTCTTCTATGTGCTGTGTCTGTCAGAGGCATTAGTAGATCATGACCCTCCAGACCACATGGTCGTTTGTAGTTTATAGCAGTTCTGTTGTTAGCCTTGGTGGACTATATTCCATTTGCAAGCTAGTGGCTAATTTAGTGGAGAAAAAGATAATCATTAGCCAGACAACACCAAGGTCTGCAGTTACCAGAGAGTAGATATGACAGAATAATTATCTTTTTAGTAGCCCGCGTTAATTTAGGATACTTGATGATGGAAATTATGTGCAAAATCTAAATAAATTGTTGACCATGTAGTTTGCAAAGTTCTAATTACATTCATGATCGATCTGAATAAAATATATCTGGCTCACGGGTCCAAAGTGAATTTGACTGCCCTCTAGCCAGCTACTCAGGGTGAACAAGCAAGCACCCCATTAGGGGTACGTTCTTACATGCAAATGGGTAGTTTAATAGTTTTCTGTGCTACCTGCAGTGTGTTGCTTGAATGTTTCTCTGTGTACATTGACGACTGTATGTGTAGAATGAAGACGGAGCGACACAAGAGAAGGTTGACTTCAAGCTCCACAGTGAATTGTTCTTGCTGAACCATCCTCACAACCGAGAGGGTATATCATCATGCTAAAATGCTGAAGTTAATCGGAGCCAATGACCTTGTTACCTTCAACATTTTATTGTTTGGGTTTTGGCCATGCAGTTGTGGCTGATATTACATGTAATGGTTAGGAAGTAGTAGTTACTTGAACACACGTTACCGCTCAGGAGAATGGTCAAATGGATAATTATTTTGGCATTCCCTTGAGTCTGATATGGGGTGCAGGCATCAGCACTGTTTTCACTGGTGGTACAGTCGCGGCCACCGGAGTAAGTTACTAGAAAAAAGTACAACCGATTTCACTAAATATATTGTTGACAGTTACATTCAAACAAAAAATAAAAAAAAATTTATGATAAATCCGTGTAGATATCATTGGCCCCGGTTTGAACGTTGTGTGCGTTCACTTGCAGTGGTGGAGCAGATCGGTAACACGGCATCTCTGTACAGCCGTTGCATCCAGAGCCATCATCTGTGTTTAATAGTCAAGCTGCAGGTAAGGGGGTTTATTCTGCCCATCTCTCTCCATTGTATTTAGTTGCATTGGCCACTCAGTGCCAATATCTCAATGTTGTATTTGCTCCTGATAATTATAATTGTACATCAAAGTGTTTTTCATAGTTCATTGTTGTATTCAGAATTGTGTTAGTAGTACGATTTAATGGGGGAGTAAACATGTCAAGTGCTCTAATAGAATGCATTTTTGTGTTATTTCAATAGATGTTTACATCAGTTACATATTACTTGTGCTGATATCCACTCCTGTAGTTGTGTCTCGTGCACTTATATTTCCAAGTTATCACAAAACTACATTTGATGCTGTTGGTTTAATAACTGACATTGGTTTGTGCAATTTCATAAAAACTAACAGAATTGTGGTGACATGTCTTGACAATGTAGATTGGCACTTTCAAACTGTTTTGTTTCAGCCAAACACCTTGAACTTTGACGGCAAGAGTAGCGACGAATCAATATTGTTGAACGTCGTAGGTGAGATCCGAGGCATCCTCACTACATCGTGACTACGACTGTGTTCATTGCCGTGCTGCAAAATTTTGCCACTGTCATCAGTCAGGTGCTATATGTGGAGGCGTATTAAGTTGCACAGACCAAAGACGCAACTGTCTACATCAGGGCTAATAGCATAGGGTAAATTACTCTCCATCTGCCTCTAGTTCAAGACAACCTCCAGATGGCCAAAAGTGAGCTTTAGTACTGTTAGGAAACTAAGGGTAGAGTTTTTGCAAGCTCTCTGATCCCAATTGTATCATGTGATCAGTTCGATTGTCTATCAATCAAACTAATCTTAAGGCACGATTGCGATCGGGGAGTCGAGATAGGGGTGCTTGCAAACACTATTGAGTTTGTGTCACAGACCTTCCAAATCTTCCAATATAGTAGAAATCTGGGTTTTGGTCAATTTGCAAAGAATATGCACCTGCTTTTGTTGTACTTGATTTTATATTTTTTTTATTTTAAGTTTAATCTAATGAGTTATTGGTGAAAATAAACTTGTAAAACAAAACACATGAACATTTTCATTGTGGGCAGGACGTGTAGAAATACCAGATTTCTTATGTAATTCAGGAAATAAACATTTTGTAAATGGCTCTACCAACAAGAAACTATCAAATGTTCGAACAAAACTCACACTTTCAGATGCCCCATATGGGGGAGATCTCCCGCTATTAGATTTTCAACTTGGAAGGTCTGGGCTGGTGCCATTGTCCCAATAATGAAATACCTGACATTTCCATGCATCAGTATAACTGCTGTGCCACTTAACGATTAATTTGTAAATCAAACTAATCAATTTTGAGAATGCATGTTGTAGCCTTCGATGAAGGTGGTGTGCCTCTGTTTACATACAATTATGTGTTATTTATCTATTGAATGTTTGCTAACTCTGATATTTCAGATTTATTCAATGTAGTATCCCACAATTTGACAATACGCTGTGGGTCGTTGTGGATGCTTTGACAGCCACAACTGGGCAATGGTGATATGATGTACAAAGGGAATTAGACTAGTTATTAAATTCATTCTAGTGTTCAATCAGTTGGTAGCAGTTCTTAAATGTTGGTCAGCCGAGATGGTAATTAATTGTTCCAAAGCATTTTCTTGGTTACATCATAATGTTATTTTTACCGAAGTAAATGTAGACACCGGTTCAAAGATAACAGTTTGTCCAGCCAAGAGATTTTCAATTTTTTCTCGCAACTCTGAACACTGTTGGCTATGTAGGCAGTATTAGGTTAACTGGTTTGTCGGCAATATCCTTTCACAATTGATCTTTCCAAACAGAAGGTACCTTTCCAAAGAGAAGGTACTAATGTATATATTTAGATGATTAAACAGCCAGTTTAGTTATTCTACTAACACTGAGTATTTCCTGAAGAAATTTGGATAGCTGTTTTTAAAGGTGATTGGACGGTGCTAGTCATGCTATCAATAGCAACCTCCATTCACAACACACTATGATTAGTATACAACGTTTTCTTGCAATCCTGCATTTGCTACAATATCACAAGCACCATTGTGCCACCTCCATATACACAATGCAGGATTAGGGACTATTTAAGAACGGTATCTCATTGAGACTAACAAATACACCAACAAGAATTTAACAACACCTGTTATTAATTGTTTGAAACCTGCACTTGGACATGCATTAAAGCTAAACATTACCTAGTACCTACTCCAAACTAAACCCTCCACCTTATGTAATGTTCATTTGTACGTACACACGCATACATCATAATGTACATTCTGTGGGATACAATTCATGTCAATTCATTCATCTTAAGAGTGAAATACTTTATTAGACCTACAAACATTACAGGGTAAACAATGTTGATACTAAATAATTGTTTCAATTGCTCTAATTACAATCCAGCATTGTGATAATCACCTAAATATATACATTAGTACCTTCTCTTTGGAAAGGTACCTTCTGCTTGGAAAGATCAATTGTGAAAGCATATTGACGACAAATCAGTTCACCTAATACTGCCTACATAGCCAACAATTTTTAGATGTTGCGAGAACAAAATTGAAAATCTCTTGGCTGGACAAATTGTTATCTTTGAACCAGTGTCTACATTTACCCCGGTAAAAATAACATTATGATTTAACCAAGAAAATGCTTTGGAACAATTAATTACCATCTCGGCTGACCAACATTTAAGAACTGCTACCAAGTGATTGAACACCAGAATAAATTTAATAACTAGTCTAATTCCCTTTGTACATCATATCACCATTGCTCAATTGTGGCTGTCAAAGCGTCCACAACGACCCACAGCGTATTATTAAATTGTGGGATACTACATTTAATAAATCTGAAATATCAGAATTAGCAAACATTCAATAGATAAATAACACATAATTGTATATAAACAGAGGCACACCACCTTCATCGAAGGCTACAACATGCATTCTCAAAATTGATTAGTTTGATTTACAAATTAATCGTTAAATGGCACTGCAGTTATACTGATGCATGGAAATGTCAAGTATTTCTTTACTGGGACAATGGCACCAGCCCAGACCTTCCAAGTTGACAAATTAATACCGGGAGATCTCCCCCATATGGGGCATCTGAAAGTGGGAGTTTTGTTCAAACATTTGTCAGTTTCTTGTTGGTAGTGCCACTTACAAAAATGAATGTATGTAAACAACGGGGACATACTGCGTTTTATGTGGAAGTAACAACACATGCAGCCTAGCTATTGGCTCATAACATGTTTGGTTACGAGGCTATGCGACTCGCGCATGCGCGTTAGACACCAGTATTTAAGCAATAGCAGCAGCGGGATCGACATCATTCATTCAAAATTATTGGGGAGTATTTACAGCGTTTATTCAGCTTATTTGGATTTCGATTTATGTAGTTAGAATGTAGTTGTGCTGTATGCTAGATGAGTGTGTTCGTGTAATATTATTGATCAAGTTTAGAATTCCCACCCTCCCTCCCCTTTAACAGTGGGTGACTTTTAGCAGGGCGGAGTGACCCCCACACATGTGGTGAATAGTGTATATATTGGTGGAGTGACCCACACACATATGATGAATTGTACGTAGTAGACAGTAGTGCTTAGCAGTTAGGGGCCGGCATGCTTGCTGTCGTTGTCACAATGGATGTGTATGTAACAATTTATAACAATATACAGTCAATAAAATTGCATGTCATTAATTTGGCCTAATTCAATCAATACCTGACTTGCATTGTTCCTTCTGCATAATGTTTATTTCCTGAATGACAAGAAATCTGGTATTTCTACATGTCCTGCCCCCCCCCCCCCCCCACAGTGAAAATGTTCATGTTTTTTGTTTAAGTTTATTTTCACCACCCCTAACTCATTAGCTTAAACTTAAAATTGTGTAAATATGCACATGGAAGTGATCACAAGAGTTTTTATGATGGACATCATGGTTAAGTGTGCATGTGACAGACATAATGCAATGCTTGCATGTCCAGTACAACTAAACACAAACACATGGAATCAATATCAAACCACATTGCATGTGAGACACTAGGGATACGCTAATCTATAGAGGTCGTAAAGTCAATTTTTAGTTTAATATGGCTAATCTGAGGGAAATCTGAACATGATGTCTTCACCAAATTTACATCAAAACAGGGACAGGATGTTTGAACATCCACAGAAATATGCCATTTAAAGATAACCAATTATAATATTGAAACTATGTCTGT
>OZ023209.1:51525577-51618077 GCA_963995525.1 Escarpia spicata
TGTAAATTAGTGGTTTGTAGCTGCATCGGTGCGAGAGGGAGGGAGAGAGTGAGAGAGAGAGAGAGAGAGAGAGAGAGAGAGAGAGAGAGAGAGAGAGAGAGTGTGAGAGAAAGAGAGGTGGGATGTGAGAGAAAGAGAGAAAGGCGGGAGGGAGGGATGGATGGATGGAAGGAAAATGAGAGAGAGAGAGTGAGAGGGGGGTATGGAGAGAGAGACAGAGAGAGAGAGAGAGGGAGGGAAGGGCAGAGAGGGGAGGTTAGAGATTAGTGGTTTGTAGCTGCATCGGTGCAAGAGATGAGAGAGAGGGGGGGAGAGTGAGAGGGGGTAGGGAAAGAGGGATTGAGACAGAGACAGGGAGGGAGGGAGGGAGGGAGGGATGGAAGGAGAGGGAGGGAGGGAGGGAGGGAGAGAGAGAGACAGGGAGAGGGGGGAGTGAGAGAGAGGGAGGGTGGGAGAACGAGAGAGAGAGAAAGAAATAGAGGGATCACTATATTCATCTCTATTGCCTTCCAGCATGAAAAGAAGAGCAAGAAGGGTCACCATCAATACTCCAAAGATGACAGTCCCAGTCTCCTCATCGCCACGGCCAATGGTACTGACCAGCCAATGACCCTGATGATATGCCAGTGACCTCTGACATGAATCACGTTGCCGAAAAGGTAATCTTGAAAGTACTACAAACTACTCCATTTTATTTTTCTTGCTCGAACATGGCAGTAGGTTCTCTCTTTAGAAATTTAGGATCAACTTTTTACTCAGTCCTATTGTTACGGTAAAAAACTTCAATTATATGACAGTTGTGCCTTTTTACTATTGGCATGAACTTTGAACTGTACACATGTAGTAGTTTTATAGACATTTGACATTATTCCACACTTCCAATCACCTTTATCAGCAACCATGCCTGCTAGTTTTCTCTTCAGTGCTATATAGTGCTGAAGAGAGAGGGGGGGGGGGGTGTGAGAGAGAGTGAGGGAGGAAATATGGGAGAGAGTGAGGGAAGGAGGTAGGGAGGGAGGGAGAGAGTCAGAGAAATAGAGAGAGAGGGGGAGATGAGAGAAAGAGAGAGGGGGGAGAGAGAGGGAGAATGAGAGAGAGAGAGGGAGTGAGAGACAGAAGGAGGGAGGGAAAGAGAGAGACGGAGGGAGTAAGAGAGACAGGGAAGGAGAGAGGGATGGATGGAAAGAGAATGAGAGAGAGAGGGAGGGAGAGTGAGATGGGGGAGGAATAGAGAGAGGGAGGGAAGGAGGGAGAGAGGGATGGAAGGAGAACGAGAGAGAGGGGGGGAGAGTTAGTGGATGGTAGGGAAAGAGGGATTGAGAGACAGAGAGAGAGAGAGAGGGAGGGAAGGAGGGAGGGAAGGAGGGAGGGAAGAGATCATTATTTTCATCTCTATTGCCTACCAGCATGAAAAGAAGAGCAACAAGGGTCACCACCACCACTCCAAAGATGACAGTCCCAGTCTCCTCATTGCCACGGCCAATGGTACTGACCAGCCAATGACCCCTGATGACATGCCACTGACCTCTGAAATCAATCACGTTGCCGAAAAGGTAATCTTGAAAATACTACAAACTTCATTTGATTTTTCTTGCACGAACATGGCAGTAGGTTCTCTCTTTAGAAATTTAGGATCAACTTTTTACTCAGTCCTATTGTTACGGTAGAAAACTTCAGTTATATGACAGTTGTGCCTTTTTGCTATTGGCATGAACTTTGAACTGTGCTGATGTAGTAGTTTTACTGACATTTGACATTGTTCCAATCCCCTTTATGAGCACCCATGCCTGCTGGATTTCTCTTCAGTGCTATATAGTGCTGAAGGAGAAGAAGTCGAGGAAGAAGAAGGGCAAGAAGAAGAAGGGAGACATGAGCTCTGACTCGGACGATGATCCCTCCGCCGACATCTCTGTCAACACCGAATACGACGTACCAGAAGTGAGGACAAGGCTCTTATTTGTTGCCAATGTTGAATTAATAAAAAGTGTGTCCGTTAGCGCATTTTAGAAAACACAACGATAGGTTTTTTTAGTGTTATTTACTTTCATGTCTTTTATATGCGTGACTTTGCGGATAGTCTTTTTCATTCAATTGAGTGGTGTCTCACCAGATGACACCAATGTAAATTAGTGGTTTGTAGATGCATCGGTGCGAGAGTGAGAGAGAGAGAGAGAGAGAGAGAGAGAGAGAGAGAGAGAGGTGGGATGTGAGAGAGAGAGAGAGAAAGGGGGGTGAGAGGGAGAATGAGAGAACAAGAGAGAGAGAGGGGGGAGGTGAGAGAGAGGGGGAGGAGTGAGAGAAAGAGAGAGAGAGAATGAGAGAAAGACAGAGGGGAGGTGAGATTGAGTGAGAGAAAGAGAGAGAGAGTGAGAGAAAGAGAGGTGGGATGTGAGAGAAAGAGAGAAAAGGGGGAGGGATGGATGGAAGGAAAATGAGAGAGAGAGAGTGATAGGGGGGTATGGAGAGAGGGAGAGAGAGGGAGGGAGGGAGGGAAGGGTAGGGAGGGGAGGTTAGAGATTAGTGGTTTGTAGCTGCATCGGTGCAAGAGAGAGAGAGAGAGAGAGAGAGGGTAGGTGAGAGAAAGAGAGAGAGAGAGGGGAGAATGAGGGGGGAGAGAGGGAGAATGAGAGAAAGAGAGAGGGAGTGAGAGATAGAAGGAGAGAGGGAGGGAGTGAGTAAGAGAGGGCGGGAGTGTGAGAGACAGGGAAGGATGGAGGGATGGATGGAAGGAGAACGAGAGAGAGAGAGGGAGGGAGAGTGAAAGGGGGTAGGGAAAGAGGGATTGAGAGAGAGACAGGGAGGGATGGAAGGAGAGGGAGGGAGGGAGAGAAGGAGGGAGGGAGGGAGAACGAGAGAGAGAGAAAGAAATAGAGGGATCACTATATTCATCTCTATTGCCTTCCAGCATGAAAAGAAGAGCAAGAAGGGTCACGACCACCACTCCAAAGATGACAGTCCCAGTCTCCTTATCGCCACGGCCAATGGTACTGACCAGCCAATGACCCCTGATGATATGCCAGTGACCTCTGACATGAATCACGTTGCCGAAAAGGTAATCTTGAAAGTACTACAAACTACTCCATTTTATTTTTCTTGCTCGAACATGGCAGTATGTTCTCTCTTTAGAAATTTAGGATCAACTTTTTACTCGGTCCTATTGTTACGGTAGAAAACTTCAATTATATGACAGTTGTTTTTTTTTGCTATTGGCATGAACTTTGAGCTGTACAGATGTAGTAGTTTTATTGACATTTGACATTGTTCCACACTTCCAATCACCTTTATGAGCAACCATGCCTGCTGGTTTTCTCTTCAGTGCTATATAGTGCTGAAGAGAGAGGGGGGGGGGATGTGAAAGAGAGGGAGGGAGGGAATAAGGGAGAGAGTGAGGGAAGGAGGTAGGGAGGGAGGGAGAGAGTGAGAGAAATAGAGAGAGAGGGGGGATGAGAGAAAGAGAGAGGGGGGAGAGAGAGAGAGAGAGAGGGAGTGAGAGACAGAAGGAGGGAGGGAGAGAGAGAGGGAGGGAGTAAGAGAGACAGGGAAGGAGAGAGGGATGGATGGAAAGAGAACGAGAGAGAGAGGGAGGGAGAGTGAGATGGGGGAGGAATAGAGAGAGGGAGGGAGGGAGAGAGGGTTGGAAAGATGGATGGAAGGAGAAAGAGAGAGAGGGGGGGAGAGTGAGTGGATGGTAGGGAAAGAGGGATTGAGAGACACACACACACACAGAGGGAGGAAAGGAGGGAGGGAAGAGATCATTATATTCATCTCTATTGCCTACCAGCATGAAAAGAAGAGCAACAAGGGTCACCACCACCACTCCAAAGATGACAGTCCCAGTCTCCTCATCGCCACGGCCAATGGTACTGACCAGCCAATGACCCCTGATGATATGCCACTGACCTCTGACATAAATCACGTTGCCGAAAAGGTAATCTTGAAAATACTACAAACTACTTCATTTTATTTTTCTTGCACGAACATGGCAGTAGGTTCTCTCTTTAGAAATTTAGGATCAACTTTTTACTCAGTCCTATTGTTACGGTAGATAACTTCAGTTATATGACAGTTGTGCCTTTTTGCTATTGGCATGAACTTTGAACTGTACTGATGTAGTAGTTTTACTGACATTTGACATTGTTCCAATCCCCTTTATGAGCACCCATGCCTGCTGGATTTCTCTTCAGTGCTATATAGTGCTGAAGGAGAAGAAGTCGAGGAAGAAGAAGGGCAAGAAGAAGAAGGGAGACATGAGCTCTGACTCGGACGATGATCCCTCCGCCGACATCTCTGTCAACACCGAATACGACGTACCAGAGGTGAGGACAAGGCTCTTATTTGTTGCCAATGTTGAATTAATAAAAAGTGTGTCCGTTAGCGCATTTTAGAAAACACAACGATAGGTTTTTTGTGTGTTATTTACTTTCATGTCTTTTATATGCGTGACTTTGCGGATAGTCTTTTTCATTCAATTGAGTGGTGACTCACCAGATGACACCAATGTAAATTAGTGGTTTGTAGATGCATCGGTGCGAGAGTGAGAGAGAGAGAGAGAGAGAGAGAGAGAGAGAGAGAGAGAGAGAGAGAGAGGTGGGATGTGAGAGAGAGAGAGAGAGAGAAAGGGGGGTGAGAGGGAGAATGAGAGAACAAGAGAGAGAGAGGGGGGAGGTGAGAGAGAGGGGGAGGAGTGAGAGAAAGAGAGAGAGAGAATGAGAGAAAGACAGAGGGGAGGTGAGAGTGAGTGAGAGAAAGAGAGAGAGAGTGAAAGAAAGAGAAGTGGGATGTGAGAGAAAGAGAGAAAAGGGGGAGGGATGGATGGAAGGAAAATGAGAGAGAGAGAGAGTGATAGGGGGGTATGGAGAGAGGGATTGAGAGAGAGAGAGAGGGAGGGAGGGAGGGAGGGAAGGGTAGGGAGGGGAGGTTAGAGATTAGTGGTTTGTAGCTGCATCAGTGCAAGAGAGAGAGAGAGAGAGAGAGAGAGGGTAGGTGAGAGAAAGAGAGAGAGAGAGGGGAGAATGAGGGGGAGAGAGGGAGAATGAGAGAAAGAGAGAGGGAGTGAGAGATAGAAGGAGAGAGGGAGGGAGTGAGTAAGAGAGGGCGGGAGGTGTGAGAGACGAGAGGAGTGATGGAAGAGAAAAGAGAGAGAGGAGGGAGAGGGGAGGGAAAAGGAATGAAGAGAGACAGGGAGGGATGGAAGGAGAGGGAGGGAGGGAGAGAAGGAGGGAGGAGGGAGAAGAGAGAGAAAGAAATAGAGGGATCACTATATTCATCTCTATTGCCTTCCAGCATGAAAAGAAGAGCAAGAAGGGTCACCACCACCACTCCAAAGATGACAGTCCCAGTCTCCTCATCGCCACGGCCAATGGTACTGACCAGCAAATGACCCCTGATGATATGCCAGTGACCTCTGACATCAATCACGTTGCGGAAAAGGTAATCTTGAAAGTACTACAAATTACTCCATTTTATTTTTCTTGTTCGAACATGGCAGTATGTTCTCTCTTTAGAAATTTAGGATCAACTTTTTACTCGGTCCTATTGTTACGGTAGAAAACTTCAATTATATGACAGTTGTGCCTTTTTGCTATTGGCATGAACTTTGAACTGTACAGATGTAGTAGTTTTATTGACATTTGACATTGTTCCACACTTCCAATCACCTTTATGAACAACCATGCCTGCTGGTTTTCTCTTCAGTGCTATATAGTGCTGAAGAGAGAGGGGGGGTGTGAAAGAGAGGGAGGGAGGGAATAAGGGAGAGAGTGAGGGAAGAAGGGAGGGAGGGAGGGAGAGAGTGAGAGAAATAGAGAGAGGGGCCTCCACGCTTGTATACAAGCGTGGAGGCCATACCGCAAGAAGGACATAGATATGCTAGAAAGAGTACAGAGGAGAGCGACTAAAATGATACCAAACCTGAGGGATCTTAGTTATGAAAAACACCTAAAAGAATGTGGTTTAACAACACTAGAGACCAGGAGATTGAGAGGAGATCAGATAGAAGTGTTTAAAATATTGAATGGTTATGAAAATATTGATAGAAATATGTTTTTTCTGTTAAGAAAGATAGAAAGACTAGAGGACATGAAGTTACATTAGTAAAGGAGCAGTGTAGATTAGACGTAAGAAAGTTCTCATTTTCACAAAGGGCTGTGAATGAATGGAACAGATTATCTGATGATTGTGTGGGTGCTAGTAGTGTGAATATGTTTTAAAATAAAATCGACACATACCTCAGAAGGGCTGGATATATGTAGATAAAAGGGTTGGACTCTCGATAAGCCAAAGGGCTTCCTTGTCCACCTGCCATCTAGAGTTAATTCTCTGGATGGCAATCTTGTTAAATCTTGTTAATAGGGAGTATATTTGAAAGAATTGGTGCAGCAACAAAAAAATCCCAATGATAGTATTGACTCTAAGAACAAAAAGTGAATCGGAACTAGATGATTAGAGCGTTTTTGCATGGCAGACATTATTCATGTGTGTTTTGTTTATGCCATTCAACAAACAACTGAATGATTATCGATCCGAATTATTAATACATATATACTTTTGTTATATCAGTTGACTAGGAGTAGACACACAGTGGAACATTGTTAAGATACTTTAGTTTCTTGTATATATGTGCAGATTAACAAGTTTTCTGGATAAACAAACCATGCACATCATGGGGATATATCAGCATTTGGAAATTATGTTCCCATGAAATGATATCCGAATTCCAAGGTTTCTGGGATATCAGGGTCCGGGTTAATTATGTTCAGCTGCATAGCTTTTGTAATATTCAAGAGAGGATTAAATTATATTCCAGTCAGTAATTATTTATAACAGATTGGAAAACAAATATCACTCCTTCACAATGTTATTATTAGCTTGAATTTGTTCTCTATTTTGTGCCCAATTTTAACAATTTGAATGATTTCATGAATTGTTTGATATTCCGTTTTGTTTCAGCCAATGTCTAGCTACAAATTGTTGACTGAGGATGCATCTCTTAAAATGGTTAGTGTCGACACCAATGCCTTTAAGGCCAAATTGGATAGATATTGGAAAGCCAAAGGAAAGGACAGATATAGACTAAATCAAGCCCAGCTTGTAAATATCCATTAAACCTTAAGTGTAAAACACAAAATACTAATTTCTAATTAACTAGTGCATGAATTTAACACTGGATACCACCGGGTAATACTACTTGTTCTTGCGTGACCAAATGGGCATTGTATTAAGTTTATATGAAAAGTAGGCCAGACATTAAATAATAATAAATTTGCATATGGTATGTTGCTAACTAAATATTTCTGACATTTTTGTGGAAAGTGCCATGGAAATGTCTATAAAATATTACTCTTTTTATACTCAAGTAATGTTACTTGGACCAGTTTTCAGACTTACGAGAGACGAGTGAGTCTGGAGCAGAGCTACCAGGTCGTCGTCTCCATCATCATCTCGAACCTCACATCGAATCACCTCAAAGACCTCAACTTCAGTGTCCTCGACTCACTCAACTCTAAGCTCGTCTGCAGCAGCATGAGTAGAGTCTTAGACCACTTTATACTCAACTCTAAGCTCCTCCGCAGCTGCATGAGTAGAGTCTTAGATCACTTTATACTCACTCAACTCTAAGCTCGTCTGCAGTAGTGTGAGTAGAGTCTTAAACCACTTTATACTCACTCAACTCTAAGCTCGTCCGCAGCTGCATGAGTAGAGTCTCAGACCACTTTATACTCACTCAACTCTAAACTTGTCCGCAGCAGCATGAGTAGAGACTCGGACCACTTTATACTCACTCAACTCTAATGCTCATCATTTGTTGACATTGCCTCTCAAGAAACTTATTTCTCGAATATTTCTACTATGTTGTGCTGTTTTCACAATCGAAATGTAATGTAATAGGCCTGTAGTGCAACAATGACACTTCCCTGCCTAAGACTGAAATATTCAAAAACAAAAATGTTCATGTTTCTTGAGAGGTAATGTAAACAAATATTTAAATAAGCCAAGAAACTGGAATGTCGTTACATTCAAGGAACCCTGTAATGTTGCTTCACAACCAGGCAGCTTCAGTGGCAGTGTATGTTCTGTATAAGCTTGTAGTTTGATATCTATGTTGCCATGGAGATGATATTTCCTGCCTAAATGCATTTAATTTGACTTCTAATTTTTTACATCCATCGTAGTTATTAATAATGCTAATGTTGGTTCACAACCAGGCAATGTCACTGGCAAGCCAGTCATGTATTTTGTTATCTGATTACCTGTTGTTTCATGCACTCGATTTTAATTATGATAAGTGACATGTTCTGAATAGAATTCTTGTTTGATGTGTGTTACCAGGGAGAAGACGGTGTGAAGATGCCCTTCATCCTTCTGCCAAACACAGAGAACGAGAGGCAGTTTGCCTTCACCATAACCAGTATCAACATGCCACAGAAACTGAAGGGCACACTCATGTACATTGTCAAAGTTAGTACAGTGCTCTCGGCCTAGCTTGCTGGACATTCTGTGTTAGCCTTCTTCTTCTATGTGCTGTGTCTGTCAGAGGCATTAGTAGATCATGACCCTCCAGACCACATGGTCGTTTGTAGTTTATAGCAGTTCTGTTGTTAGCCTTGGTGGACTATATTCCATTTGCAAGCTAGTGGCTAATTTAGTGGAGAAAAAGATAATCATTAGCCAGACAACACCAAGGTCTGCAGTTACCAGAGAGTAGATATGACAGAATAATTATCTTTTTAGTAGCCCGCGTTAATTTAGGATACTTGATGATGGAAATTATGTGCAAAATCTAAATAAATTGTTGACCATGTAGTTTGCAAAGTTCTAATTACATTCATGATCGATCTGAATAAAATATATCTGGCTCACGGGTCCAAAGTGAATTTGACTGCCCTCTAGCCAGCTACTCAGGGTGAACAAGCAAGCACCCCATTAGGGGTACGTTCTTACATGCAAATGGGTAGTTTAATAGTTTTCTGTGCTACCTGCAGTGTGTTGCTTGAATGTTTCTCTGTGTACATTGACGACTGTATGTGTAGAATGAAGACGGAGCGACACAAGAGAAGGTTGACTTCAAGCTCCACAGTGAATTGTTCTTGCTGAACCATCCTCACAACCGAGAGGGTATATCATCATGCTAAAATGCTGAAGTTAATCGGAGCCAATGACCTTGTTACCTTCAACATTTTATTGTTTGGGTTTTGGCCATGCAGTTGTGGCTGATATTACATGTAATGGTTAGGAAGTAGTAGTTACTTGAACACACGTTACCGCTCAGGAGAATGGTCAAATGGATAATTATTTTGGCATTCCCTTGAGTCTGATATGGGGTGCAGGCATCAGCACTGTTTTCACTGGTGGTACAGTCGCGGCCACCGGAGTAAGTTACTAGAAAAAAGTACAACCGATTTCACTAAATATATTGTTGACAGTTACATTCAAACAAAAAATAAAAAAATGTTTATGATAAATCCGTGTAGATATCATTGGCCCCGGTTTGAACGTTGTGTGCGTTCACTTGCAGTGGTGGAGCAGATCGGTAACACGGCATCTCTGTACAGCCGTTGCATCCAGAGCCATCATCTGTGTTTAATAGTCAAGCTGCAGGTAAGGGGGTTTATTCTGCCCATCTCTCTCCATTGTATTTAGTTGCATTGGCCACTCAGTGCCAATATCTCAATGTTGTATTTGCTCCTGATAATTATAATTGTACATCAAAGTGTTTTTCATAGTTCATTGTTGTATTCAGAATTGTGTTAGTAGTACGATTTAATGGGGGAGTAAACATGTCAAGTGCTCTAATAGAATGCATTTTTGTGTTATTTCAATAGATGTTTACATCAGTTACATATTACTTGTGCTGATATCCACTCCTGTAGTTGTGTCTCGTGCACTTATATTTCCAAGTTATCACAAAACTACATTTGATGCTGTTGGTTTAATAACTGACAGTGGTTTGTGCAATTTCATAAAAACTAACAGAATTGTGGTGACATGTCTTGACAATGTAGATTGGCACTTTCAAACTGTTTTGTTTCAGCCAAACACCTTGAACTTTGACGGCAAGAGTAGCGACGAATCAATATTGTTGAACGTCGTAGGTGAGATCCGAGGCATCCTCACTACATCGTGACTACGACTGTGTTCATTGCCGTGCTGCAAAATTTTGCCACTGTCATCAGTCAGGTGCTATATGTGGAGGCGTATTAAGTTGCACAGACCAAAGACGCAACTGTCTACATCAGGGCTAATAGCATAGGGTAAATTACTCTCCATCTGCCTCTAGTTCAAGACAACCTCCAGATGGCCAAAAGTGAGCTTTAGTACTGTTAGGAAACTAAGGGTAGAGTTTTTGCAAGCTCTCTGATCCCAATTGTATCATGTGATCAGTTCGATTGTCTATCAATCAAACTAATCTTGAGGCACGATTGCGATCGGGGAGTCGAGATAGGGGTGCTTGCAAACACTATTGAGTTTGTGTCACAGACCTTCCAAATCTTCCAATATAGTAGAAATCTGGGTTTTGGTCAATTTGCAAAGAATATGCACCTGCTTTTGTTGTACTTGATTTTATATTTTTTTTATTTTAAGTTTAATCTAATGAGTTATTGGTGAAAATAAACTTGTAAAACAAAACACATGAACATTTTCATTGTGGGCAGGACGTGTAGAAATACCAGATTTCTTATGTAATTCAGGAAATAAACATTTTGTAAATGGCTCTACCAACAAGAAACTATCAAATGTTCGAACAAAACTCACACTTTCAGATGCCCCATATGGGGGAGATCTCCCGCTATTAGATTTTCAACTTGGAAGGTCTGGGCTGGTGCCATTGTCCCAATAATGAAATACCTGACATTTCCATGCATCAGTATAACTGCTGTGCCACTTAACGATTAATTTGTAAATCAAACTAATCAATTTTGAGAATGCATGTTGTAGCCTTCGATGAAGGTGGTGTGCCTCTGTTTACACACAATTATGTGTTATTTATCTATTGAATGTTTGCTAACTCTGATATTTCAGATTTATTAAATGTAGTATCCCACAATTTGACAATACGCTGTGGGTCGTTGTGGATGCTTTGACAGCCACAACTGGGCAATGGTGATATGATGTACAAAGGGAATTAGACTAGTTATTAAATTCATTCTAGTGTTCAATCAGTTGGTAGCAGTTCTTAAATGTTGGTCAGCCGAGATGGTAATTAATTGTTCCAAAGCATTTTCTTGGTTACATCATAATGTTATTTTTACCGAAGTAAATGTAGACACCGGTTCAAAGATAACAGTTTGTCCAGCCAAGAGATTTTCAATTTTTTCTCGCAACTCTGAACACTGTTGGCTATGTAGGCAGTATTAGGTTAACTGGTTTGTCGGCAATATCCTTTCACAATTGATCTTTCCAAACAGAAGGTACCTTTCCAAAGAGAAGGTACTAATGTATATATTTAGATGATTAAACAGCCAGTTTAGTTATTCTACTAACACTGAGTATTTCCTGAAGAAATTTGGATAGCTGTTTTTAAAGGTGATTGGACGGTGCTAGTCATGCTATCAATAGCAACCTCCATTCACAACACACTATGATTAGTATACAACGTTTTCTTGCAATCCTGCATTTGCTACAATATCACAAGCACCATTGTGCCACCTCCATATACACAATGCATGATTAGGGACTATTTAAGAACGGTATCTCATTGAGACTAACAAATACACCAACAAGAATTTAACAACACCTGTTATTAATTGTTTGAAACCTGCACTTGGACATGCATTAAAGCTAAACATTACCTAGTACCTACTCCAAACTAAACCCCCCACCTTATGTAATGTTCATTTGTATGTACACACGCATACATCATAATGTACATTCTGTGGGATACAATTCATGTCAATTCATTCATCTTAAGAGTGAAATACTTTATTAGACCTACAAACATTACAGGGTAAACAATGTTGATACTAAATAATTGTTTCAATTGCTCTAATTACAATCCAGCATTGTGATAATCACCTAAATATATACATTAGTACCTTCTCTTTGGAAAGGTACCTTCTGCTTGGAAAGATCAATTGTGAAAGCATATTGACGACAAATCAGTTCACCTAATACTGCCTACATAGCCAACAATGTTTAGATGTTGCGAGAAAAAAATTGAAAATCTCTTGGCTGGACAAATTGTTATCTTTGAACCAGTGTCTACATTTACCCCGGTAAAAATAACATTATGATTTAACCAAGAAAATGCTTTGGAACAATTAATTACCATCTCGGCTGACCAACATTTAAGAACTGCTACCAAGTGATTGAACACCAGAATAAATTTAATAACTAGTCTAATTCCCTTTGTACATCATATCACCATTGCTCAATTGTGGCTGTCAAAGCGTCCACAACGACCCACAGCGTATTATTAAATTGTGGGATACTACATTTAATAAATCTGAAATATCAGAATTAGCAAACATTCAATAGATAAATAACACATAATTGTATATAAACAGAGGCACACCACCTTCATCGAAGGCTACAACATGCATTCTCAAAATTGATTAGTTTGATTTACAAATTAATCGTTAAATGGCACTGCAGTTATACTGATGCATGGAAATGTCAAGTATTTCTTTACTGGGACAATGGCACCAGCCCAGACCTTCCAAGTTGACAAATTAATACCGGGAGATCTCCCCCATATGGGGCATCTGAAAGTGGGAGTTTTGTTCAAACATTTGTCAGTTTCTTGTTGGTAGTGCCACTTACAAAAATGAATGTATGTAAACAACGGGGACATACTGCGTTTTATGTGGAAGTAACAACACATGCAGCCTAGCTATTGGCTCATAACATGTTGGGTTACGAGGCTATGCGACTCGCGCATGCGCGTTAGACACCAGTATTTAAGCAATAGCAGCAGCGGGATCAACCTCATTCATTCAAAATTATTGGGGAGTATTTACAACGTTTATTCAGCTTATTTGGATTTCGATTTATGTAGTTAGAATGTAGTTGTGCTGTATGCTAGATGAGTGTGTTCGTGTAATATTATTGATCAAGTTTAGAATTCCCACCCTCCCTCCCCTTTAACAGTGGGTGACTTTTAGCAGGGCGGAGTGACCCCCACACGGCGGAGTGACCCCCACACATGTGGTGAATAGTGTATATATTGGTGGAGTGACCCACACACATATGATGAATTGTACGTAGTAGACAGTAGTGCTTAGCAGTTAGGGGCCGGCATGCTTGCTGTCGTTGTCACAATGGATGTGTATGTAACAATTTATAACAATATACAGTCAATAAAATTGCATGTCATTAATTTGGCCTAATTCAATCAATACCTGACTTGCATTGTTCCTTCTGCATAATGTTTATTTCCTGAATGACAAGAAATCTGGTATTTCTACATGTCCTGCCCCCCCCCCCCCCACAGTGAAAATGTTCATGTTTTTTGTTTAAGTTTATTTTCACCACCCCTAAGTCATTAGCTTAAACTTAAAATTGTGTAAATATGCACATGGAAGTGATCACAAGAGTTTTTATGATGGACATCATGGTTAAGTGTGCATGTGACAGACATAATGCAATGCTTGCATGTCCAGTACAACTAAACACAAACACATGGAATCAATATCAAACCACATTGCATGTGAGACACTAGGGATACGCTAATCTATAGAGGTCGTAAAGTCAATTTTTAGTTTAATATGGCTAATCTGAGGGAAATCTGAACATGATGTCTTCACCAAATTTACATCAAAACAGGGACAGGATGTTTGAACATCCACAGAAATATGCCATTTAAAGATAACCAATTATAATATTGAAACTATGTCTGTGTTTCTGAGGATATTTATCTTACAGTTAGCCTGAATTTAGAAGTATATAGTAATATGTCTTAAAATAATGACCATGAGACAAGAGGAAGGTGGTGAATTTGATATGGGAACATTTTCCGTGGCAAGACCCAAATACTTTGTGTCAGTTGTTTGTCTAGCCATTTTGTTGAGTTGTGCAGTTTATGGCAAAGATGTCCCAGTGTCGTGTGTGGCTTGTTCAAATCTGGCCTGTGTTCAGTATCCAAACACAACAGGTTGTGCACATACACTGATACAACAACAACTTCAGCCGCATTTTGTAACATCACCGAATTGCATGGATATTTTATTTCCACCTATATTGGAAACTAGACGAAATTAGGATGATATTGTAAATAATTATATAAAAAATAAACATTACTATGCTCTTGCATAAACCAGTTCACAAGAGATACTGATATACATACGTATTTACGATATGCTGATCTATTCTACAAAGGTCTTTCAACAACCTGTGAAAACCTGTACTGTATTGATTAGTGAACCACTGTCATCCACAGGGCGCCACAGTGAGTTCATTATATAGGAACCAGTGGGTCCAATGATACACTGCCTACACTGTCTGCTCGGCGTCTCTCACACGCCTGACTGGGAAGCAACTTCGGCTGCTGGGAGCAGGATCCAGTGGGTTAGAGGTAGAGATCACCACCCCTGTGTGTGGTCTTTTATTTCCCTGTGTGTGGCCTTTTATTTCCCCAAGGTTGGCCCCACAATGATAGGGAAGCTTTGAGCAACTCCTGTAACGTTGTTAATACTTAACCGACGTTTATTTTGCCGCGTTCTCTAGAAGCAGGCTTTGATACTTACAACTCCACAGCCATTTCTATCATTACGGATGACTAACTGTGCACAAAATTACGATTGCACGCGTTTGAACCGATAAAATATTTTCGAGTAGAGCTATAAATATATATATATATATATATAGCTCTATATTTCGTGTTTAGTTGTTTTCTTTATACAACTACCAGGGATGGGTCAATTACATGCACAATGTACTTGAATACAAGTACAAGTACTTTCAATTTTACCAAGTCCAAGTACAAGTACTCATCTAAAAATATAGGCAAGTACAAGTACTTTGTGAAAAACTCAAGTACTAAGTACTTTGACAAATTTAGGCAAGTACATTGAATGCTACGTTTATGTTTCATAATGGTGAAAGTCAAAGCGATGAAAACATAAAAGCAGCAATATTATGCATTTATTCATTATTTTTTAAGTTGGGCACTCAACAATCATTTCTTGTTGCACTGCACAAACATGATCTGTTCAAACTTTTCATCAATTAGCCTACATCTGTTTGGGTGAAAGACTTTGCCCGCGACATTAAATAGTCGCTCGACTGGTGCAGAGCTAGCCGGGACCGTTTGATGGGTTGGTACAAGTCGTGTCAGTGTGGGAAACTCTTCCCTGTGCAGCTTCCAGAAAACTAAGGTTCAGACTCCTCTGGCAATGTTGGGAGTGCTAAATATTTAGCAAGTTCGTTTGAAGAGGAATTGTCCTGTTGTGCAGCTGCTGCAAGAGAAGAAGACATGAAGCTGAAGAGACGACTCCTCTTGTTAGGGGGAGAACTGGTGTCACGTGTGTCGCTGACGGCAGATTGAGGGTGCAGCCATAGTGCATTCATGCAGGCGGGCGGGCAGGCGGGCGGGCGGGCTGGCAGGCAGGCAGTCAGACAGGAAGGAAGGAAGGAAATCCAACAAAAAGATCTGAATAGCGAGGCAGGCAGGCAGGCAGGCAGGCAGGCAGGCAGGCAGGCAGGCAGGCAGGCAGGCAGGCAGGCAGGCAGGCTGGCAGGCAGGCAGTCAGACAGGAAGGAAGGAAGGAAATCCAACAAAAAGATCTGAATAGCGAGGCAGGCAGGCAGGCAGGCAGGCAGGCAGGAAGGAAGGAAGGAAGGAAGGCCGACAAAATGACCTGAATAGCGTGGTAGGCAGGCAAGCAGGCAGGCAGGCAGGCAGGTAGGCAGGCAGACAGGTGGCAGGCAGGAAGGAAGGGAGGAAGGAAGGAAGGCCGGCAAAAAGACCTGAATAGGGAGGCAGGCAGGCAGGCAGGCAGGCAG
Organism: Escarpia spicata; assembly: GCA_963995525.1. Classification (NCBI taxonomy): domain Eukaryota; kingdom Metazoa; phylum Annelida; class Polychaeta; order Sabellida; family Siboglinidae; genus Escarpia; species Escarpia spicata. Next base: position 51,541,517 of record OZ023209.1, read on the forward strand.
GCAGGCAGGCAGGCAGGCAGGCAGGCAGGCAGGCAGGCAGGCAGGCAGGAGACAGACAGGCAGGCAGGCAGGCAGGCTGGCAGGCAGGCAGACGGGAGGCAGGCAGGCAGGCAGGAAGGAAGGAAGGAAGGAAGGAAGGAAGGCCGACAAAATGACCTGAATAGCGTTGTAGGCAGGCAGGTAGGCAGGCAGGCAGGAGACAGACAGGCAGGCAGGCAGGCAGGCAGGCTGGCAGGCAGGCTGGCAGGCAGGCTGGCAGGCAGGCAGTCAGACAGGAAGGAAGGAAGGAAATCCAACAAAAAGATCTGAATATCGAGGCAGGCAGGCAGGCAGGCAGGCAGGCAGGCAGGCAGGCAGGCAGGCAGGCAGGCAGGCAGGCAGGCTGGCAGGCAGGCAGGCAGGCAGGCTGGCAGGCAGGAAGGAAGGAAGGAAGGAATGAAGGCCGGCAAAAAGACCTGAATAGGGAGGTAGGCAGGCAGGCAGGCAGGCAGGCAGGCAGGCAGGCAGGCAGGCAGGCAGGCAGGCAGGCATGCAGGCAGGCAGGCAGGCAGGCTGGCAGGCTGGCAGGCTGGCAGGCAGGCAGGCGACAGACAGGCAGGCAGGCAGGCTGGCAGGCAGGCAGGCAGGCAGGCAGACAGGCAGGCGACAGGCAGGCAGGCAGGCAGGCAGGCAGGTAGGCAGGCAGGCAGGCAGGCAGGCAGGCAGGCAGGCAGGCAGGCAGGCAGGCAGGCAGGCAGGAAGGAAAGATGGAAGGCCAGCAAAAAGACCTGAATTGCGAGGTAGGCAGGCAGGTAGGCAGGCAGGCAGGCAGGCAGGCAGGCAGGCAGGCAGGCAGGCAGGCAGGCAGGCAGGCAGGCAGGCAGGCAGGCAGGCAGGCAGGCAGGAAGGAAGGAAGGAAGGAAGGATGGAAGGCCAGCAAAAAGACCTGAATTGCGAGGTAGGCAGGCAGGCAGGCAGGCAGGCAGGCAGGCAGGCAGGCAGGCAGGCAGGCAGGCAGGCAGGCAGGCAGGCAGGCAGGCAGGCAGGCAGGCAGGCAGGCAGGCAGGCAGGCAGGCCGGCAGGCAGGCCGGCAGGAAGGCCGGCAGGCAGGCAGGCAGACGGGCAGGCAGGCAGGCAGGCTGGCAGGCAGGCGGCAGGCATGCATGCCTGCAGGCAATGGGCAGGCAGGCAGGCAGGCAGGAAGGAAGGAAAGAAGGAAGGCAGACAAAATGACCTGAATAGCAAGGTAATTACCTCATTAGCGAGATTAATTTCCTACATTTTACTGCTATGGAAATAATTTTGGGCTGTACTAGGTTGACCTTAATTAGGAGGTGACTCTATTACCGAGGTGACCGTTAAGTGAGGTTCAATTGTACAGGTCAGTGTGTGTACCAGGTCTGACAGTTGCCGAGAATCTACCCGTCTTCTGGCCGCCGGGAGAGTTGCGAGGTGTCGCCGCTATCGGTCTCAGTATGGACGAGTTAGTCGCTAACATAGGTGAGTAAAAAACAAGTACGTGCCATTTGTGGAGCGCAGTAATGCAGTGGTAAGAGCTTTGGACTCTCGACTGAGAGAACCTGGGTCCAAATCATGTGCTTCCGTATCGAACCTTGGGCACGTTCGTTCACCCTACGTTGCTCCAATTTATTCAGTTGTATGAATGAGTATACATATATAAATGACTCAATGCTGGCTACTCTCCCGTACAAACTCAAGAATGTGAAACATATGACGGTGAAATTACAAAAGGAAAATACACGCTGAAGTGTTCACCGTCGACTGCTGTAGCGCCTACGTGGCAGGGCCAGTGGCATTACACCTTCGTCATCGACGGTCGCGGCATGACGTTGCACCATCCTCACCTGCCGAGCCGCCTCAGGGCGTCGGGCGACCGGCTGCTGCTCGATATCGCAGCCCTGGTTCTTTCAGCATAACCGATAGGTACAAGTACATTGTATACATGATGTGAATACAACACCAAGGCAATATACCTATGACAGTAGTGAAATTAGTTTAAAGTAACAATCATTGGTACCAAACGGAGGGACTATTTTGCAGAAACATACACACAATATGAACTATTTGCTCGCCGTACATTGTTGTATTCTACGGGTTGTTGTAAACTGTTATTACCAACTACAAAATCAGTTAAATATTCACGTCGTATATGTTTTGATGAATAGAACAAATGTCAAAATTAAGTGGGTTTTATTGTCGTTATGTCGGCAACGATGGGGGAAGGGGTGGTAAGGTAAAGGCGGTTGGGCGGTATCAGAGGCGGTGGAGTGATAACAGAGGCGATTAGGTGATGATAGAGGCGTTGGAGTAATGACAGAGGCGGTTGGGTGATGATAGAGGCGGTTGGGTAATGATAGAGGCGGTGGGGTGGTGACAGAGGCGGTGAGGTGGTGACAGAGGCGGTGGAGTAACGACAGAGGCGGTAGGGTGATGATAGAGGTGGTGGGGTGGTGACAGAGGCGGTTGAGTGATGAGAGATGCGGTGGGGTGATGACAGAGGCTGTGGGGTGATGACAGAAACGGTGCGACGGTGATAGAGGCGGTGCAGTAGTGACAGACGCGGTGGGGTGGTGATAGATGCGGTGGGACGGTGACAGAGGCAGTGGGGTGATGAAAGAGGAGGTGGGGTGGTGACAGAGGAGGTGGAGTGATGACAGAGGCGGTGGGGTGGTTGGAGAGGCGGTGGGATGGTGACAGACGCGGTGGATGGTGACAGAGGTGGTGGGGCAATGACAGAGACGGTGGGTGGTGACAGATGCGGTGGGGTGGTGACAGAGGCGATGGGGTGGTGACATAGACGGTGGGGTTGTGACAGAGGCGGTAGAGTAATGGCAGAGGCGGTAGGGTGATGATAGAGGCGGTTGGGTGGTGACAGAGGCGGTTTGGTGATGAAATAGGCTGTTGGGTGATGACAGAAGCTGTTGGGTGATTACAGACGTGGAGAAGTAATGGCTGAGGCGGTGGGGTGATGGTAGAGGCGATTGGGTGGTGACAGAGGCGGTGGGGTGGTGACAAAGGCGGTTGAATGATGACAGATGCGGTGGGGTGATGACAGAGGCTGTGTGGTGATGACAGAGACGGTGGTGAGGTGTCAGACGTGGTGGGGTGGTGACAGACGCGGTGGTGTGGTGAGAGAGGTGGTGAGGCAATGACAGAGAGGCGGAGCACTGGTGAAAGAGGCGTTAGGGTGAAGACAGAGGCGGTGCGGCGGTGATAGAGGCGGTGGGTGGTGGCAGAAGCGGTGGGGTGGTGACAGAGACAGTGGGTGGTGACAGAGGCGGTGGAGCGGTGACAAAGGCGGTGGGGTGGTGACAGAGACGGTGGGTGGTGACAGACGCGGTAGGAGGAAGACAAAGGCAGTGAGGCGATGACAGAAGCGGTTCGGTGGTGACAGAGGTGTTATGGTGAAGACAGATGTGGAGAGGCGATGACAGAAGCGGTTGGGTGGTGACAGAGGTGTTAGGGTGAAGACAGAGGTGGAGAGGCGACGACAGAGGCGGTGACGTGATGACAGAAGCGGTGGGGTGAAGATAGGGCCGGTGGGGCGGTGACAGAGGCGGTGGGGATAAGGGTTGTGGGCGGTGATGATAGAGGCGGACGTTATAACAATAACTACAAGAGACAACATCACCGATGACGTTATTAATATTTTGCTCCAGGGGCGGCAGTGGAGATAGCATTTTCTCTGCGCGCTCGTCACGAACGGCGGTGACCCGCGTCATGACGGCATCCTGACGTCGCTGGTCATGACCAGGTACACCTGGAGACCGATCAGTCTACACACGAATTGTCAAACGTGGTTTCTTGTGATCCGGGGTCCGATTAACTAAGACAATGGGCTCATAAGGAAAATAAAACATTGAACTAAATGCGTTGTTAAGTTTAAGGAGGTATTTCAAAATGTCAAGTGCCGCCGCCGAATCACCGAGGGCACTGTTTATTTGTGACATACCGACAAAAATAAACCGGCTCGTTATAGTGATGACAATTGACAGTTTTCAGTAGACAAGATCACCGTAAAGACACGAAGTCAATTTAAAAGAACAAAATCAGGCTAATGTTATTGACACGATCCACAGGGGTTTTGATGGGATCGACAGTCGTGTAGTAGCACTTACGGAAATGATAGGGCAAATGTTGACATTGAAAATAATGAAAATGATTATTGCAGTTTTACAAGTGAAGTATTTTATATTATTTGTTGGTATTATTATTATTAATAGCATTATTACATACCTACCAACTTTTTTTAATTCCGGGAGTTTCATCAGCAGTTCAGCACGCTTCTCTCCCATGTCGAGCTCGGATCTTGACACCGGAAGACGAAGGGTGTTGGAGACGTCTCGTCGCAAATTCACCGGTTCGCTGTCTCGAAGACAGGAGGGTATGCAGTTGGAGATTTGAAGCGAAAGCTCGGGATATTTGCCTGTATTCCGGGAAACCGGGAAATACACCCAAAATCAAGGAGACCCCCCGACATTCCAGGACGTTTAATTGGCAGGCATATTATTAGCATTAGCATTATTACAACGAATACTATTAGTACAGCATGTACACCTTTGTGTTGTTACAGCTATTGTTAGAGTAGCAATTACCGCTGTACAAAACAATAGTTAGGCCTCATTTAGAACATTGTATTCAAGCGTGGAGGCCATATCACAGGAAGGACATAGATATGCTAGAAAGAGTACAGAGGAGAGCAACTAAAATTAGACCAAGACTGAGGGATCTTAGTTACGAAACACGCCTAAAAATGTGGTTTATCGACACTAGAGACCAGGAGATTGAGACGAGATCAGATAGAAGTGTTTAAAATATTGAATGGTTATGAAAATATAGATATAAATATGTTTTTCTCAGTTAAGAAATGTAGAAGGACCAGAGGACACGAAGTTACATTAGTAAAGGAGCAGTGTAGATTAGATATAAGAAAGTTCTCATTCTCACAAAGGACTGTAACTGAATGGAACAAATTATCTCTTGACTGTGTTGGTGAAAGTAGCGTTAATATGTTTAAAAATTAAATCGACACATACCTTAAACGGCGGGATACACGTAAATAAAAAGTATTGGACTTTCGATAAGCCAACAGGCTTCCTTGTCCACCTGCCATCTAGAGTTAATTTTCTGGTTGGCAATCTTGTTAAATCTTGTTAATTGTTACAAGCGGGCGTGTGTATATCGTAGATCGCCGGTACCAATTTCTCGCTGTGTATCGTCTTCACCAATGGCAACCGACAGACGTGGTCATATACTAGCGCCGTCTCGCGGCGTTTCGTCTACCATCGCCTCGACCTCGAGGTGCCGCTCTGCGAGTACAACTGGATCTCGATGACAGATTAGGAAAGAGCTTCCTAATAAAAAGACGGTTCCATTGATATAATAATTATAAACATCACCGGTAGTATTAAGTTGACGTCGCATTGTGTTGATGAAATCGGGGAACTTGGTTTGGATAAAGGTGTTTAACAGCAGAATAGTAGCGTTATTGTTGTACCAACTGCATATAGGAGCCAAATGGTGATATATGTCCAGTTATCGACATCGGTATTCTTTCTACGTGTTTTGCAGTCAATTTACTTTTTTCTTATCGTAACATTTCGAAAGGTACACTGACTGCGAAATACGCAAAAGAATTTGAACCATCCTGTCTGATAAATCTCTTCATTAGTTGTTTACTATATACTTTGTAGTCAGTACAACGTTTCACACAAAATATTACTGTATACATATCGATCAACAACACTACAACAACAAACAGCAGAAAAAAAACATGACGGTACGAACGCCGCCGAATTTATGTAGACCCCATTTTAACAAATGCCACCGTACTTAAGGCCTCCAATTGATAGGGTATAGTCTGAACTGTTCTATGTCTCCATGGACAGAGGCATAAAGAGTCGCCCGAGACACAGGGTGCCGATGGGAGTGATGGGCATTGACCTCACGCTGTGCCACCTTCACAACCTGATCCAGCAAATGCCTCCCCTCTGTACCGGCGACCAGTACAAGTAGGGTTGAGGAGAGGTCAGGTAGGTCAACAACAACAACGACTGTGACAACAGTTGACTACCACTACTGCTGCCGTCGCCAACATCGCCTCTATAAGCACCAACACTATCACTGCTTCTTAAATTGCGCACATGCACGCGCGCGCACGCACGCACGCACGCACACGTACGTACGTACGCACACCGATGATTTGATGATGGTAAAAGTGAGGGTTAATGTATCGGAAGCAACCAAAATGTTCACATAGTTCACTTGTTATGTATACTGCCATCTATGTATGATGCCCAGTTGTAATGATTTATGATTGTTTACTCCATGTAATTTATGCATCTACAATAGCACGTGTATGTAAGCATACGCAACCTCAAAGGTAATATTTTAGCTCATTGTTTCAGTACGTCTAATGCTGATACAGGATAACATTGTTGACAGGTGTTTTGTCGTCGACTCTAGCGGATACCTCGTGTATCATGAACACTTCTTTAGTTGATCTGTCATATATGTCGAATACGTGCACATTGCCCAGAGGATATCTGTTGAATTCCGTGATAATACAAAATGCTTTGCTTGTGTTATTGTAGTTCTGATATTAAACGCACATCCAGGCTCTCCAAAAACCTCGATTTGCACTCCTCTTGAGGTCCTCCAAAAAGCACCTTCAGGTTCAAGAAAAACTTCAAACTGCACAGATAAATGCATACCCCTTCACTTTATATTGGGGGGCTAAATTATCTTCATCCCCAACAAACTATTTTGTGCGTACGTGCTACCTCCTTTGGTTTGTTGCCCAATATAGCAACCCCGAATAGGGAGTTCGGGAGAGGTTCGTCTTGTACCGAGGTGGCGCAGTGTCTAGAGCACTGCACTCTCAATCGAGAGTACACGGGATCGAATTATGTGGTCCCGTGTCGAACTTTGTATAAATGACTACCTGTTGGATATGTGTGGGTGAATAGTCTTCGCGCATTAACTATAGCGTGGCTGAATTATTTACCAAGAGGTCGAGATGATGTTCGATTGAAGAGAATTAAAGTATAAAGCGCTTTGAATAGGGAGACAGACATGATTCTGCCCCCCACCATTAAATGTGAGCGTGAATGTTTGTTTTTGTGGCCGGTGTCAAAATACCAATTTTATCAGACGATTAATGTGTAGTTGTGTTGACTGTGAAAGGTGTGTGTAATTGGGTGGTAGACATATTGTTTTCTGCCCCCGAGTAATAGGCGGCGTGGTGGTGAAATATTTTTGAAAGCACCCCTCCCCCCACCCCGTCCCCCGTCTTCGGTTCGGATGTCATTATTTCAGCGGAGACAACGGAGAGAAGCTGGAGAATGTATTATGATAGCAGCGGCGCGACGTAAAAAAATATTTTTTTAATAGCACTGATCCTCCCGTGTTTGTTCGAGTTCACAGCCGAGAAGCTGAAGTTACAGCAGCGTAGCGGCGAACAATCTCCAACAGAACCCCCCTCCCGTCTTCGATGTCACAACCGATCCAACCAAAACACAAGTTGAGGGGGAATATGTGAAGATATGCGGCGGCGAATTTTTTTTAGTGGTGCTTAAGCTCCGTTAGCCCCCCAATTTGAATTTCGTTACCGCGTCAATGCCCGAGGACTGAATACATCGCTATATAAGAACTTACCTTTACCATTACCTTTTTAGAAGGACAGGGACATACAAATGTTTATCTCAGAAAGGTGCTAGTCAACCGGATCGGCAACTTGAAAAAGGTGGCAAAGTCACTGGTCTGCATTTTAGCAATGGCACAATGCGATAGCGCAAACGGCCTGCAAAACAATAGGTCTGAAAGAAAAAGACGGGGGAACAGAGCTGTTGTAAATGTTCTTTTAACATCGCGCCGCTGCTGTCAATTTGCCTTCTCCACCTTCTCTCCGCTGTCTCGGCTGAAATTATAGTATCCGAAGACGGAGGGGGTGCTTTGAACAATTTTTTTGCCGTCGCGCCGCTTTTTACCGGGAACTGGCACAGCCGTATGTCTGCCCCCCCCCCCCGGAGAAATTCCAGCGTTCCAGCGCCTATGGAGCCACACTCTTCCGGGTCCTGGTTATATGTGGTCTTCGCGACTTCTTTTATGAAGTGTTCCATTTGTGGATTCTACAGCCAGGTCTCACGGAAATGTCGTTGACGCTTGTCAGAGTTTACGGCATTTTCTAACAGTTTCCAGGTAGATTTTGACATTGGCGGCGTTTTCCAATAAATACGAAGAGCATAGTCTATTTGGATAGTGAGTAAATTACCGTACGTTCGTTTCAAGAGCTTATTCAACTATAAAAATAACTATAATGTGCGCGTTTCGTGAGCGTCACGTCCCACGACAAAGGGAATTGGGCTATACTGAACAGTTTATTTTATGTAAACAGCGTCTTCTGGTGGCCAGTTTTGACGACAAGCAGGTGTATACTGCTGTAAAACGGTGTGATGTCCCCGAATAGCAGGGAGTCACACGGACCAGTAACTCAGAAAAGTTACTGACCCGACGGCAAAGTAGGTGCTCAGTGACGACCCGCTAGCGTATATTTCGAACACTGGTAATAACCAATGCCTTTTATGTGTTGCCAACTGAGGGGGCTAAGCTGACGTGCTTGTAATATATGAAAAGTAGACTGCTGCCCTGATGTAAAACCCTCGCGCCGATGCAAACAGTACTGATACTGATTACAATAACAGCATCGTTGTCCTGGAGAGTGTAAAGTACCCCACAGACAACTTGTTTATTGTCATTTCTATATTCCTACAATGTATTAGTGCGTTCCATCTTTACAGGAACAATTTAACTAATACATAGTAAACGAATGTTATCAAAAAATACATCGAGTAATGCCTGCTAATATCTGTTTCGTGTATTGACAGAACATATATCCCTTACTGTTAATATGCCATTGCCTTGCCAACAACATTGCATTGCTTATGGTAGTTGTCTTCTTCTAGAGAATTCGACAAAATAAATGTCGGTTAAGTACTAACAACGTTAAAAGAATTGTTCAAAGCTTCCCTACTTCGTGGGGCCAACCTTCCTTTAGATTATTTTGAACTTCTGATATTTGTTCACATTGGGGAGCGGTGTTCATCTCACATTGCCTGTGTCTTTCGGAAGAGGCACTAAAAGCTGTTGGTCCCTTCTATCTGGTGTCTGTGCCAGGGGAAGTAAAAGAACGCACACAGGGGAGGTGACTGGATTCTGCTCCCAGCGGCCGGAGTTGTTTCCCAGTCACACGTGTGAGAGACGCCGAGCAGGCAGTGTAGGCAGTGTATACACTGTGTCATTGGACCCAGTGGTTCCTATATAATGAACTCACTGTGGCGCCCTGTGGATGATAGTGGTTCACTAATCAATACAGGTTGTTTAAAGATCGTGTAGAATAGAACAGCATATCGTAAATACGTATGTATATCACTATCTCTTGTGAACTGGGTTATGCAAGAGCATAGTAATGTTTATTTTTTATTTTTTTTATAAATATCATGCTAATTTCGTATACAGTTTCCAATATAGGTGGAAATAAAATATTCATGCAATTCGGTGATGTTACAAAATGCGGCTGAAGTTGTTGAATGGACTCAGTGTATGTGCACAACCTGTTGTGTTTGAATAATGTACACAGGCAAGATTTGAACCTGCCACACACGACACTGGGACATCTTTGCCATAAACTGCACAACTCAACAAAATGGCTAGACAAACAACTAACACAAATTATGTGTGTCATGCCACCGAAAATGTTCCCATGTCAAATTTTCCCATTCAAATTCACCACTTTCCTCTTGTCTCATGGTCATTATTTTAAGACATATTACTATATACTTCTAATTTCAGGCTAAATGTAACCTCAGATATATTTTCAATATTATAATTGGTTATCTTTAAACGGCATATATATGTGGATGTTCAGACATCCTGTCCCTGATTTAATGCATATTTCGTGTCGGACATCATGTTCAGATTTCCCTCAGCTCAGCCATATTAAACTAAAAATTGACATTACTACCTCTATAGATTAGTGTATCCCTAGTGTCTCACATGCAATGTGGTTTAATATTGGATCCATGTGTTTGTGTTTAGTTGTACTGTACATGCAAGCATTGCATTATGTCTGTCACATGCACAATTAACCGTGATGTCCGTCACAAAAGCTGTTGTGATCACATCCATGTGCATAGTTACATAAGCCTTCATACTCAGTGAGTGTACATTATCATTGCACGAGTTTGTTTAGCATCATAACGTACCGACATGATCAGTTCAGCTCAATGGTGCGTAGATATATGAAGTGTGAAACAAAGATTTTTTTGTAATCCTTGTGGTAAATATGATTTTATTATTAATGTGTGGTAGATGCACATGATTAGAAAAATTATACATAAGTTGCACAGTGTCTACTATTTTCGTCTACAAAGGCGTACATGTGCATCACAATTGTATGTATTCATTATATGTTTTTAGCATCTGCTGAAATTGTGACGGACGTTCACCTCATGTCAGACATATTGTTTAATTACGAACTAACTAATGAACATTTATCTCTTAGGCCACGATGAATTCATCTGCTTGTGAGCTTTCATAATAAAGACAAATAATTATATTGATAGTCACAACCGTTTTTGTTGAAAGTGAGTGACGAACATCATATCTTCTGTGGTAATAATGGTGGTTTTTTTCTCAAATTTTTACTATTGTGACATAAAACCCACAATATGCATATATGTTGTGTAAACAAACTCGTATCAACTTTATGTTTTAAGTTGTTGTTATCAGTACTGGTATTAGAACACATTTTAATTTGTTCATCAAAATTTGGAATGGGAACATTTTTGTTGGCCTGGCCCATTTATTTTCCAACACACCTAGCAATCAGTGAAAAATGTATTTTCTATTGTTACTAATACATTTATATCATCTGACAAATAGGTAAAATAAAATACATAGAAACAATGCGAACAAACAAACACTTTTCTATGGACTAGGCTGCCAACTGTTGTTTGATCATTTCTTCCGTGGAATCACGCTCAGTCAAAATGGTTGTCCAACACTCATGTAGTTTGTCTATTTTGTTAACAAAATGTGAAATTAAAAGACGTGCACTTGTATCCTAGTAGTAACAGCCAAGTATGTAATGACCGTTACATGTTACACTGGCACATGTTGTAGTATTTATCAATATGCAACATTATCTTTAGTTGTTCTGTTTTCCTTATCAAATCAAATGACACATTAACAATGGACATCGTATACGTCAACGAATATACTCACACAAGCATTATGCTAATACTTTTGTGTTGTGTGATTTTAACTAGACACTGTAGAATTTGGATACTACAAATATGTTTTCGCATTATATCTGGTCATAATATGTCAGCGACATACTTACATAATTACAAGATGATATATCAAAACATAAATTTTAATCTACATAGGAACATAGGGATCTAAGTAGCCACAAGATTAGTTATAATTTATTTAAATATATTATGTATAGCAAGTCCACATCAAACACATAAATTTATTTTATTAATCCCGCTTTCAGAGATCTTAAAGTTTTGTTGTGTACTAACATATTATTGCAGCATTCATAATAATAATAAGACAAAACATGAATGGCACCAAGCAAGACAAAATAGAGATCAGGAAATGGGAGACACCGGTGCCATACTGCTTATAGTACAGAAGTAACTGTACTAAGTATAAGCTCGGGACATGGCATCGGTGTCTTTCGAAGATTTGTAACAACCTGATCCCTCACAGTTGACCAACTACGGGTTGGTAGCGACACCTCAAAGGAAAATGATATCGACCCCTATGCCCCGGCGTTCCAAACCGGTGTGGTCATCCATACCACGTAATATGTAATCCTATCAATGTTGGCGCACATAAAGTCACAACCAGTATAGACAATTTACCTGCTTTTACACCCTAGCAGACACAGACAGGCTAAATTGTGGTGTGAACTTCGACTTTAATAAAATGTTACATATTTATATCTAGTAAAGTATGATATTAAAATGTTGGCTATATGTTATAGATGAATGATAATAATGCTGCTTTTGGGGCTTGGCACCATTCATCATAAAACAAAACGTAGAGAAACACTATGTGGTACATTAATTCCATGTTATTAATTTACTTTTCAGGTTTTGAAAATGGCCTAGTAACATTAAAATTTATTTTTGCAAGACAAAAGAGAGAATCAGGAAGTGGGAGACACTGGAGTCGTACTGCCTATGATACAGAGCTAACTGTACCAATGATCGGCTCGGGATCTCGCTTCGGTTGCTCCTAACAACACTACCCTGGAGAGTAGTGTCACAGCCTTATCTCTCACAGCTGACCCACACCGTGTGGAAGTACCCTGCAGGGGAAGGATAAATCGGATCCCAGGCCGTCCAGGTTTCCCATAACTGGTTTGATATATCCCTATATATTGAGCACGTCAAGCTGCAATTAACATATAACATTTACCTGCTTTTAAACCCTGCCAGACACAAACTGGCGGATTTGTGGTGTGAACTTCAACTTTTAATTAATCCTGCATATCTACACCTAGTGAAGTTATTGATTCGTAAGAACGGTACTAAAACGTTGGTCATATGTTATGTTACATGATATGATGCAGTAAACTTACGCATACGCGGCGTAAATAATATTACTAATCTATTATATGCATTCTGATCTATGCTCTGTGACGGAAGTGAACAACTCCAAGATGGCGGACAGAGTGCCAGCGCCGATTGATCGATTGTTTATTTTAGATCAATAATGTTAAGACATTGTTATCATGCGTGCAACACATACGTGTATATAATCACAATAACATGGAAATAGTATTACTATTACATGTATTCTGATATATGCAGATGCATGGACAGTCTTGTTATTAGAATAGGTGAATCACAAGATGGCGCACACAATGTCGGCGCCGATTAATTGTTTGTAAGATCAACAGTGTGAAGAAATTGTTATCATGTGTGCAACACAAACGTGCATGTATACGCAATAACATGACAATAAATACTATAGATAATAGGTTTTCATATACACATTATATGCTTGATCAAGTGTTTTAAATGCTACAACGATCCAGTGGCCCCGTGCCATACGTATCATAAAAACGGTTCAACTACAGTACAGTACAGTACAGTACAGTACAGTACAGTAGAGTACAGTACAGTACAGTACAGTACAGTACAGTAAAGTGCAGTACAGTACAGTATAGCGTAGTACAGTAATGACAGTGAATTGGAAACGGGGAGAGTTGAAGTGAGAACATATGTTTCTAATTATAAATGATTACGTCTTAAATAGCCACCGTTGGCTATGGCCAGTTTATCCCCCGTGGTGCGTTTCGTTACTAAATATTTCAACTATTACATATAATTGTGTGGTAAGTAACGATACAATAATATTTATTTCTAATACTTTGATAATTGCATAATAACCTAATTAATCGAACACGCGTATGTATATCTATACTGAGACTAGCAAGATGTTCAATATAGTGCGTTTGTATAAATCTGTCTGGCTGTCCGTATGTATATGTGTTTCTGTCTGACTGTCTGTCTATGCGTCTGAATAACTATGTGTCTGCTTTGTCCTTAATCTCGCGCGTGTTGATCTAAATATCACGACATCTACTAACCAACCTTCCAGAGTGCGTGGTTCTGCGCCAACCATCCGCGAAATGCAAACCCTGCTAGACGTCTGTTTTGTCCGACTATCTGGCGATGTTACAATACGCACTAACCCCAGTTTAACTGGAACTGCTTCACCTGAAGAACGATTTTGCTTTGCACAGACATGGCAAATGCGCTCCTTCTACATTAGTACTGGCGGCTGTTTAACACTGGTCGGTCAACATACAACTGCCACGCCTTTACAAATTGTCAGATGCACTGACAGAAGCGCCCGCTCGGCAGGGTTTGTTACGTAATAGAAGCTAAATTGGATAACTCCGTGTTGGCAAGCGTGTAACATTGGTTGGCTCCATCCCTATAGTATGTTACGCTAAATTTATATTTTGATACCCACACCCGTTTGTAATGCTTCATAACACTGACCTATTTATCCCCTAAAAGGACTTTTTTTTTTAAACCCTAGGGCTATCTATCATGGTACATAAGAACTAGAATAAAGAATAAAGTACAAGATCAAATGATAAATTACTAGAATAAAGTACATGTTTAACTAACAATAAACAATACTACATAAATTGTTCAAGTTTAGACCTACTTTTAGTAGGTATGATTTCTGATAGGGGGAGGGGCGCAGGCGACAGCTGTGCGAGTGATCGTGCCAGACTGTCAAACGGAGCTCGAGTCTTTCTAAACCTATTTCGGTTTCTAAAATTGGGCAATCTCGTTCACCCTACTTTGCCTGTTTGTTTCGTAAGAGACTACACATGTGGTATACTTTATAACATGGGCGTTCCATTACCTACTGCAAGAACCGTTGGTCATGAAGTGAGAGATGTGAAACAATGATACAGATTTTCATACAATGAAAATTACCTTTCAATAGTCAAATGAATAACATATCGGATGTGACCGAAAATTGATTTTTTTTTGGTTAAAGCTAATTATTCAAATTGTTCTCAAAACCTATAATTTTATTGGTAAAAAATACGTCAACAGAAAAGAAATATGCATGTTCTGAATTGATTCCAAGCAAATTCTAGATACCAAAAAGATGAAAGCGTCGCCTTTCTGTTAAGCACCGATTTTGCATCAGTAAGAACATCAGTTATTTTAAACAACTGCTGGAGCTGAACAAGAATCAAAATTCCATCATGAAATCCTACATGGAAATCAAATGCCAAATCACACTACTCTACTCACAGAGCGCAAAAAGTCAGCTTCATTGTTAATAGAACAAACATGAAAACAACAAAATGTTCACACCAACCTCTAACACATTCTATTAGCATTGTCAACTCTAAATGTCAAAGGGTTTGTGTCAACTCAAACACAATGTGTGGCAATGGTTCTGTTCACCATCCACCAGGGGTACTAATCACCCGAGACGCATCGCATAGAATTAGTTTCAGTTATGTTTTATAAATGAATTGAACCGGGGTAAACCATGTGATTGTGTGCATGAACGACTGTCCGTGTTCACAAGATATTATTCTTTGTTATTCAAGTTTAGACAATACAGCATCCAATTTCTCTCCGTGACATTTTACATCATCGGGAGTTAAAATGACATTTGTTTTCCGATCGATGTGTTCGGTACAGTTTTGGTTCGCTGCAAGTTGGTCACAGGCACGTACATACAAGCACAGACACGCACGGGCACGCACAGATATGCGCAGGCCCGCGCATGCACGCACATACACTTACAGTTGTGCAGAGACGCGCACCGATATGAGCAGACACGCGCAGACTCGTGCACACAAGCAAGCATTCGCGCGCGCGCACACACACATAAATATTGACATCATGTTATGACCTTGGATATACAACACGAAGTAATTCGCAACAGTGATTTACCCATTGTGACATTCGTTGACAAAAGTCCGCATCCTTAGGGTGTGCTTTCTGTACGATTCTCTTGTTGACTGCTTGACAGCTGCGTAACAGCCCTGTATTTTTTTTAATGTTGTACTGTGTGAAACGGGTTATATACCATCAAGTAGTGTTCGATGGCGGGAAATCCACGTACAACCCACTAATTAAAATCGGGAAGAACGACGAGGTTGGTTCTCTTCGATACCAAATGGCGTTACATGTGCGCACGACACGTGAATCGTTTGCCCAGGTGTGTGATCGATTCTTCGTGAATAGCTCGTCTGTTGCTTGTGTTTGTAAGCAAAACCCTGCTATTGGCTGGGGAGGGGGCACAGTCTGTTGCAATTCATGGACATATATAATTATTTGTAATGTTCCAATCTTTACAATGTTGACTCTTTCCAGCAGAACGAGCATTGTGGATTCCATAGTCGAAGTACGGTTGACGCAGTGCTCAGGTATCGGTGGCTGTGTGCCAAGGCACAGAAATATCGCTTCGCAGTCGAGATTCTTAGCATAGACATGAGCCGCGCATTTAATACATCAGACGAGACAAGCTGATGGAGATACTTCCAACCGTCCTTGAAGAGTTGGAAATTGGAATGATGAGACTTTTTTGTAAACACATCACTCGCACCTTGCACGTCATTCCGTAGCACAGAGTGTTCAAACACAGTCTAGAGTTACGACAATGATCGTCAGTTACATGTGATATTAATGACTATGTAATACAGCGATTTTACCTCAATTAAGTTTTTTATGGAGCGCAGTGGACTAACAATCGAGAGAACTCGGTTTCGAATCCTGTGTCGCCGTGTCGAACCTGGGAAAGTTCGTTCATTCTATGTTGCTCCAGTTCTCTCAGCTATATGACTGATTCCCTGGGCACAGACAGTGACGGATATTTGTGTACGAATACTCTTCGCGCATTAACTGCAGAGTGGGTGGATGCTTCCCAGAGAAGTCTCGATGGTATTCGATTAAACAAGACTGTCAGAAGTAAAGGTCAAGCGCTTTGAGCGGTCCAAAGGACTGATTACTGCGATATATAAGTACTTACTTTCTTGGGCTCTTGAGATTCACATATGTACATGTGTTGGCCTTACACGGAAGCGTTCATTATAATTATTGTGCGCAATGATAAAATGAATTTGTGAATTATGTTACATATACGGTCAATGCTCATGACAGAAGGACATTCATAAGGTAATGCAGATTACATGGGAGAGAACACGTCAATTTTTCCTCAATTAAGCTTATCAGCTAGATTCATGTATTTATATGTAGACCTTATATCAATTGGTCATTATAATTATTATACATAATGTTCCCTTTTAGATGTACTTGCGCTATGTTACATGCTCATGAGAGTAACATACTTATAATTACGCTGACCATAATCATGTTATGTAGGAGACGAATCGGACAAGTAATTCGTGCATATTTTGATACCAATAAGGACTTCATTGAAAACCTAATGCAATGTTAAACTATTTTAATGTCGATGTATGTTGTTTTGACCTCTAAATATAATTGATGCGTACCTACATACACGCATCTGGATTACTTGAGGTTTGCAGAAACATCATATTGCTCAATCTTTGTTCCGAAATTAAAATCATCACAAAATCGCAGGTAAAAGCTATTGATGGGGCCCTAATATAAACTTGCGGAATTTTGACAATGTTCCCTAATTTGTTGAGCTATATACTTTTGATATATTATCTAGGATATATGCTTGCTTTCAAAACTGTAAGATTTGCTTATGTTGCAATTTGTTCCAACATGACCCTAGTTTGGTTATAAAAGTCGTAGACTAACCACGCATATCGGTGGATAAGTGTCCGTCAATCGTGACAACAATAGGCACCCATCAACGTGTCACAAGACAGCCTCAGTCAAATGCTGTTTATAATCTACATCGAGGAACTTACCTTCAAAACACGTGAATGTTTGTTTTTGTGGCGAGCGTCAATGGCGGGTAGAAATGTAAATGTTCTGCCACCCCCCGGCTTCCGATGTCACAATCGAGCCAACCGAGACAGCAACAAGGTGAAGGAAGATGTGAACAATGGCGGCGGCGAAAATATGAATTTCGTTCCCGCGTCACTGTATTAATGTCATTATTACAATTAGCTAAGGTTTGAGTTAGTTATGGTTGACGTTAGTCATAGCGTAAGCGTTGGAACCAATCAGATGACGGGAATAAATAGTTAGTGTGATAATCAGACGAGGGGAATAAATAATTATTCATAACACCTACGTCATCCATGAGAATCGTTGTCATTTACCGCCAGCCGCCATCAGTGAAAAATGGCTTGTCAACAACTGTTTTTTTTTTAAGAATGGGACCGTTTCATCGACGACCATGCCATAAAACCTGGACCTCTGATTATCATGGGAGATTTGAGCTTTCATATTGACAACGCTGCAAATGTTGATGCACGGCGACTGATCAATTCTGTGAATGTCCCAGGAATGGTGTTGCATGTTCGCGGGCCAACCCACAGGAAAGGATGCACGTTGGATGTACTCATGACCCGCAGCACGGACGAACGCCTTGTTCGAAATGTTACCGTTACGGACATGGGCCTTTCTGGCCACTTTTTCGGTGAGTTTCAACATAGACATTGTTCAACATCGCACTGGTTTGATGAAAATCAAATATCGCAAGTTACGCACCATTAATGCATTGTCTTTCCGACAAGACATTCCAATGTTCCGCTCGGATGATCTTGACTTGCTGAACGCAGAAGAACTGGTTGATCAATACGATCATATGCTGGTCAGTTTAGTTGATTCGCAAGCGCCAATGCAAAAAAGGCATGTCCAATTACGGCAAGATGCAGCGTGGTATACCGACGACTTACTGACTGCGAAACGAGAGAAATGGCAGAGAGAAAAATCCTGGAGAAAATCCAAACTAAAGGTGCACAGACAATTGTACGCTGATCAGTGCAAGAGAGTGAATGCACTACTTGCCCAAACAAAATCTGCCTACTATTCCAGCATAATCCGTGATACAGGCAAGAACCAACAACGACTGTTCCGAATTGTAAACTGTCTACTGCATCGCAAAGTGGGCACTGTACTCCCTACCCACACGTCAGAAGCTGAAATGGCGAGTATATTTTCAAACTATTTTTTGAAAAGATCAGCAACATTTGTTGTGAGGTGTCTACCAGCTTTGACAGAGGAAATGGTGACACAAAAATAGTTAGTGTGAAATGTCCTTATTAATTAGGTTTATTATTATAAGGTATTATTTTAGTTAGCTATGGTTGGAGTTGGAGTAATAATTGGAACAAGTCAGACGACGAGAATGAAAAGTTCGCGATTTGTGTGTTATTCATTAAAAGATTATTATTATTATAAGCAGTTCGTTCACAGAAATGCTAATTAATTTAGCTTTTGTAATATAATCCAACTATTGAATTATTTTGTCCGGGTCCGGTAAAATTGGGCAAAAATGTCCAAAGTGGTTCTTCGAGAAATATAACAAATGTAAAAGTATTCTCTTTTTTATTAAACTGACTAATTTAAATATCACCTAACCTTCATCACGATGGACAACATTAATTGACGAAGTATGTTCAATAATCTGTGTTAACATAGGATGGTCAGTAATCTAAATTAACGATGGAAGATACTATTCGGAGTTTTTTCTTCATCTTGTTGCAGTTTTAGTGCACCTCTTTTTGTTGACGCTACAACGTTCGGTTGGTGTAGAAATTGAGACATTTTAACGCTCGGCTGCGCATGAGAACATCGCTATACGGCTGTGGCTTCAGTAGCTATTACATCTTTTCGACTCGACTCCGACTGTATAGGCCTGTGTGTCTGACGTACCTGTTTAGCTACATATACGTACGTACATGCGTGCGTGCGTGCGTGCGTGCGCGGGCGAAGGAGATTGTGTGCGGTTATTTCTGCACGTAGACTCGACATATGAATTACTGCTGAAAACGTTGTCACATATATACCATACAAAGGAGAATATTTCATATACATTGGCTGGTATTTTAAACGTTTACTAAAGTTGCTCTTAAACAAAGTATAGTCATACTGTAAAGTTGTCTGTCCCCTCCGTCTTCCTTCCTTCCTTCCATTGGGCGGTACGCAAATGGCTTAAGAAGACCGGAGCCTTACCTCGGGTATGTCGCTCGCCAAGCCGTGTGCATCATCGTGCTGTGGTGATGCATTGTCCCCTCACGGCTAAGGGTCTATTTGTTTGTCAATGAAATTGAACAAACAAGCGTTCCAGGTTCGTCACGAATATATATTTTTATTCATCAGTAGAAACTTCAGACACGATGTCCGTACAACGTTTGCACATTCATGTGCGCCGACAGTTCAACTCTATTTTACATTTAAAGTGTCCGTGGTTTTTGAAGATCGAAAGATAAAAGCAATATATAAACCACCTTGGTTTATATTTGCTGAAATTTGTCTAAACTGTGGGAAACATTTTCCTAGTTTCCCGTGGAGAGCGTCAACGTGTCTCTTCGTCTGTGTTCATTGCTGCCCTCCCCGTAATTCCAAAAATAGTTCCCTTTTAAACATACTGGCTTGGCCTCAAGCCAAATCCGAGAATTGTCTTTAAACCGTAAGGTATCGAAACGCATAGTATGACATTTGTAGAATTATGGCTCTACGCATGCATGTTTTTAATGCTGTCATACTGTGCGAACATGCAACACCATTCCTGGGACATTCACAGAATTGATCAGTCGCCGTGCATCAACATTTGCAGCGTTGTCAATATGAAAGCTCAAATCTCCCATGATAATCAGAGGTGCAGGTTTTATGGCATGGTCGTCGATGAAACGGTCCCATTCTTAAAAAAACACAGTTGTTGACAAGCCATTTTTCACTGATGGCGGCTGGCGGTAAATGACAACGATTCTCATGGATGACGTAGGTGTTATGAATAATTATTTATTCCCCTCGTCTGATTATCACACTAACTATTTATTCCCGTCATCTGATTGGTTCCAACGCTTACGCTATGACTAACGTCAACCATAACTAACTCAAACCTTAGCTAATTGTAATAATGACATTAATACAGTGACGCGGGAACGAAATTCATATTTTCGCCGCCGCCATTGTTCACATCTTCCTTCACCTTGTTGCTGTCTCGGTTGGCTCGATTGTGACATCGGAAGCCGGGGGGTGGCAGAACATTTACATTTCCACCCGCCATTGACGCTCGCCACAAAAACAAACATTCACGTGTTTTGAAGGTAAGTTCCTCGATGTAGATTATAAACAGCATTTGACTGAGGCTGTCTTGTGGCACCTTGATGGGTGCCTATTGTTGTCACGATTGACGGACACTTATCCACCGATATGCGTGGTTAGTCTACGACTTTTATAACCAAACTAGGGTCATGTTGGAACAAATTGCAACATAAGCAAATCTTACAGTTTTGAAAGCAAGCATATATCCTAGATAATATATCAAAAGTATATAGCTCAACAAATTAGGGAACATTGTCAAAATTCCGCAAGTTTATATTGGGGCCCCATCAATAGCTTTTACCTGCGATTTTGTGATGATTTTAATTTCGGAACAAAGATTGAGCAATATGATGTTTCTGCAAACCTCAAGTAATCCAGATGCGTGTATGTAGGTACGCATAAATTATATTTAGAGGTCAAAACAACATACATCGACATTAAAATAGTTTAACATTGCATTAGGTTTTCAATGAAGTCCTTATTGGTATCAAAATATGCACGAATTACTTGTCCGATTCGTCTCCTACATAACATGATTATGGTCAGCGTAATTATAAGTATGTTACTCTCATGAGCTCATAATCAGTCATATAGCTGAGAGAACTGGAGCAACATAGAATGAACGAACTTTCCCAGGTTCGACACGGCGACACAGGATTCGAAACCGAGTTCTCTCGATTGTTAGTCCACTGCGCTCCATAAAAAACTTAATTGAGGTAAAATCGCTGTATTACATAGTCATTAATATCACATGTAACTGACGATCATTGTCGTAACTCTAGACTGTGTTTGAACACTCTGTGCTACGGAATAACGTGCAAGGTGCGAGTGATGTGTTTACAAAAAAGTCGCATCATTCCAATTTCCAACTCTTCAAGGACGGTTGGAAGTATCTCCATCAGCTTGTCTCGTCTGATGTATTAAATGCGCGGCTCATGTCTATGCTAAGAATCTCGACTGCGAAGCGATATTTCTGTGCCTTGGCACACAGCCACCGATACCTGAGCACTACGTCAACCGTACTTCGACTATGGAATCCACAATGCTCGTTCTGCTGGAAAGAGTCAACATTGTAAAGATTGGAACATTACAAATAATTATATATGTCCATGAATTGCAACAGACTGTGCCCCCTCCCCAGCCAATAGCAGGGTTTTGCTTACAAACACAAGCAACAGACGAGCTATTCACGAAGAATCGATCACACACCTGGGCAAACGATTCACGTGTCGTGCGCACATGTAACGCCATTTGGTATCGAAGAGAACCAACCTCGTCGTACTTCCCGATTTTAATTAGTGGGTTGTACGTGGATTTCCCGCCATCGAACACTACTTGATGGTATATAACCCGTTTCACACAGTACAACATTTAAAAAAATGCAGGGCTGTTACGCAGCTGTCAAGCAGTCAACAAGAGAATCGTACAGAAAGCACACCTTAAGGATGCGGACTTTTGTCAATGAATGTCACAATGGGTAAATCACTGTTGCGAATTACTTCGTGTTGTATATCCAAGGTCATAACATGATGTCAATATTTGTGTGTGTGTGTGTGTGTGTGTGTGTGTGTGTGTGTGTGTGTGTGTGTGTGTGTGTGTGTGTGTGTGTGTGTGTGTGTGTGTGTGTGTGTGTGTGTGTGCGCGCGCGCGCGAATGCTTGCTTGTGTGCACGAGTCTGCGCGTGTCTGCTCATATCGGTGCGCGTCTCTGCACAACTGTAAGTGTCTGTGCGTGCATGCGCGGGCCTGCGCGTATCTGTGCGTGCCCGTGCGTGTCTGTGCTTGTATGTACGTGCCTGTGACCAACTTGCAGCGAACCAAAACTGTACCGAACACATCGATCGGAAAACAAATGTCATTTTAACTCCCGATGATGTAAAATGTCACGGAGAGAAATTGGATGCTGTATTGTCTAAACTTGAATAACAAAGAATAATATCTTGTGAACACGGACAGTCGTTCATGCACACAATCACATGGTTTACCCCGGTTCAATTCATTTATAAAACATAACTGAAACTAATTCTATGCGATGCGTCTCGGGTGATTAGTACCCCTGGTGGATGGTGAACAGAACCATTGCCACACATTGTGTTTGAGTTGACACAAACCCTTTGACATTTAGAGTTGACAATGCTAATAGAATGTGTTAGAGGTTGGTGTGAACATTTTGTTGTTTTCATGTTTGTTCTATTAACAATGAAGCTGACTTTTTGCGCTCCATGAGTAGAGTAGTGTGAGGCATTTGACTTCCATGTAGGATTTCATGATGGAATTTTGATTCTTGTTCAGCTCCAGCAGTTGTTTAAAATAACTGATGTTCTTACTGATGCAAAATCGGTGCTTAACAGAAAGGCGACGCTTTCATCTTTTTGGTATCTAGAATTTGCTTGGAATCAATTCAGAACATGCATATTTCTTTTCTGTTGACGTATTTTTTACCAATAAAATTGTAGGTTTTGAGAACAATTTGAATAATTAGCTTTAACCAAAAAAAATTCAATTTTCGGTCACATCCGATATGTTATTCATTTGACTATTGAAAGGTAATTTTCATTGTATGAAAATCTGTATCATTGTTTCACATCTCTCACTTCATGACCAACGGTTCTTGCAGTAGGTAATGGAACGCCCATGTTATAAAGTATACCACATGTGTAGTCTCTTACGAAACAAACAGGCAAAGTAGGGTGAACGAGATTGCCCAATTTTAGAAACCGAAATAGGTTTAGAAAGACTCGAGCTCCGTTTGACAGTCTGGCACGATCACTCGCACAGCTGTCGCCTGCGCAACTCCCCCTATCAGAAATCATACCTACTAAAAGTAGGTCTAAACTTGAACAATTTATGTAGTATTGTTTATTGTTAGTTAAACATGTACTTTATTCTAGTAATTTATCATTTGATCTTGTACTTTATTCTTTATTCTAGTTCTTATGTACCATGATAGATAGCCCTAGGGTTTAAAAAAAAAGTCCTTTTAGGGGATAAATAGGTCAGTGTTATGAAGCATTACAAACGGGTGTGGGTATCAAAATATAAATTTAGCGTAACATACTATAGGGATGGAGCCAACCAATGTTACACGCTTGCCAACACGGAGTTATCCAATTTAGCTTCTATTACGTAACAAACCCTGCCGAGCGGGCGCTTCTGTCAGTGCATCTGACAATTTGTAAAGGCGTGGCAGTTGTATGTTGACCGACCAGTGTTAAACAGCCGCCAGTACTAATGTAGAAGGAGCGCATTTGCCATGTCTGTGCAAAGCAAATTCGTTCTTCAGGTGAAGCAGTTCCAGTTAAACTGGGGTTAGTGCGTATTGTAACATCGCCAGATAGTCGGACAAAACAGACGTCTAGCAGGGTTTGCATTTCGCGGATGGTTGGCGCAGAACCACGCACTCTGGAAGGTTGGTTAGTAGATGTCGTGATATTTAGATCAACACGCGCGAGATTAAGGACAAAGCAGACACATAGTTATTCAGACGCATAGACAGACAGTCAGACAGAAACACATATACATACGGACAGCCAGACAGATTTATACAAACGCACTATATTGTGATGTCTATTGAACATCTTGCTAGTCTCAGTACAGATATACATACGCGTGTTCGATTAATTAGGTTATTATGCAATTATCAAAGTATTAGAAATAAATATTATTGTATCGTTACTTACCACACAATTATATGTAATAGTTGAAATATTTAGTAACGAAACGCACCACGGGTGATAAACTGGCCATAGCAAACCGTGGCTATTTAAGACGTAATCATTTATAATTAGAAACATATGTTCTCACTTCAACTCTCCCCGTTTCCAATTCACTGTCATTACTGTACTACGCTATACTGTACTGTACTGCACTTTACTGTACTGTACTGTACTGTACTGTACTGTACTGTACTGTACTGTAGTTGAACCGTTTTTATGATACGTATGGCACGGGGCCACTGGATCGTTGTAGCATTTAAAACACTTGATCAAGCATATAATGTGTATATGAAAACCTATTATCTACAGTATTTATTGTCATGTTATTGCGTATACATGCACGTTTGTGTTGCACACATGATAACAATTTCTTCACACTGTTGATCTTACAAACAATTAATCGGCGCCGACATTGTGTGCGCCATCTTGTGATTCACCTATTCTAATAACAAGACTGTCCATGCATCTGCATATATCAGAATACATGTAATAGTAATACTATTTCCATGTTATTGTGATTATATACACGTATGTGTTGCACGCATGATAACAATGTCTTAACATTGTTGATCTAAAATAAACAATCGATCAATCGGCGCTGGCACTCTGTCCGCCATCTTGGAGTTGTTCACTTCCGTCACAGAGCATAGATCAGAATGCATATAATAGATTAGTAATATTATTTACGCCGCGTATGCGTAAGTTTACTGCATCATATCATGTAACATAACATATGACCAACGTTTTAGTACCGTTCTTACGAATCAATAACTTCACTAGGTGTAGATATGCAGGATTAATTAAAAGTTGAAGTTCACACCACAAATCCGCCAGTTTGTGTCTGGCAGGGTTTAAAAGCAGGTAAATGTTATATGTTAATTGCAGCTTGACGTGCTCAATATATAGGGATATATCAAACCAGTTATGGGAAACCTGGACGGCCTGGGATCCGATTTATCCTTCCCCTGCAGGGTACTTCCACACGGTGTGGGTCAGCTGTGAGAGATAAGGCTGTGACACTACTCTCCAGGGTAGTGTTGTTAGGAGCAACCGAAGCGAGATCCCGAGCCGATCATTGGTACAGTTAGCTCTGTATCATAGGCAGTACGACTCCAGTGTCTCCCACTTCCTGATTCTCTCTTTTGTCTTGCAAAAATAAATTTTAATGTTACTAGGCCATTTTCAAAACCTGAAAAGTAAATGAATAACATGGAATTAATGTACCACATAGTGTTTCTCTACGTTTTGTTTTATGATGAATGGTGCCAAGCCCCAAAAGCAGCATTATTATCATTCATCTATAACATATAGCCAACATTTTAATATCATACTTTACTAGATATAAATATGTAACATTTTATTAAAGTCGAAGTTCACACCACAATTTAGCCTGTCTGTGTCTGCTAGGGTGTAAAAGCAGGTAAATTGTCTATACTGGTTGTGACTTTATGTGCGCCAACATTGATAGGATTACATATTGCGTGGTATGGATGACCACACCGGTTTGGAACGCCGGGGCATAGGGGTCGATATCATTTTCCTTTGAGGTGTCGCTACCAACCCGTAGTTGGTCAACTGTGAGGGATCAGGTTGTTACAAATCTTCGAAAGACACCGATGCCATGTCCCGAGCTTATACTTAGTACAGTTACTTCTGTACTATAAGCAGTATGGCACCGGTGTCTCCCATTTCCTGATCTCTATTTTGTCTTGCTTGGTGCCATTCATGTTTTGTCTTATTATTATTATGAATGCTGCAATAATATGTTAGTACACAACAAAACTTTAAGCTCTCTGAAAGCGGGATTAATAAAATAAATTTATGTGTTTGTTGTGGACTTGCTATACATAATATATTTAACTAAATTATAACTAATCTTGTGGCTACTTAGATCCCTATGTTCCTATGTAGATTAAATTTTATGTTTTGATATATCATCTTGTAATTATGTAAGTATGTCGCTGACATATTATGACCAGATATAATGCGAAAACATATTTGTAGTATCCAAATTCTACAGTGTCTAGTTAAAATCACACAACACAAAAGTATTAGCATAATGCTTGTGTGAGTATATTCGTTGACGTATACGATGTCCATTGTTAATGTGTCATTTGATATAAGGAAAACAGAACAACTAAAGATAATGTTGCATATTGATAAATACTACAACATGTGCCAGTGTAACATGTAACGGTCATTACATACTTGGCTGTTACTACTAGGATACAAGTGCACGTCTTTTAATTTCACATTTTGTTAACAAAATAAACAAACTACATGAGTGTTGGACAACCATTTTGACTGAGCGTGATTCCACGGAAGAAATGATCAAACAACAGTTGGCAGCCTAGTCCATAGAAAAGTGGGTTTATTTGTTTGTTCGCATTGTTTCTATGTATTTTATTATACATTTTTGTCTATTGATATAAATGTATTAGTAACAATAGAAAATACATTTTTCACTGATTGCTAGGTGTGTTGGAAAATAAATGGGCCAGGCCAACAAAAATTTTCCCATTCCAAATTTTGGTGAACAAATTAAAATGTGTTCTAATACCAGTACTGATAACAACAACTTAAAACATAAAGTTGATACGAGTTTGTTTACACAACATATATATATATTGTGGGTTTTATGTCATAATAGTAACAATTTGAGAAAAAACCCACCATTATTACCACAGAAGATATGATGTTCGTCACTCACTTTCAACAAAAACGGTTGTGACTATCAATATAATTATTTGTCTTTATTATGAAAGCTCACAAGCAGATGAATTCATCGTGGCCTAAGAGATAAATGTTCATTAGTTAGTTCGTAATTAAACAATATGTCTGACATGAGGTGAACGTCCGTCACAATTTCAGCAGATGCTAAAAACATATAATGAATACATACAATTGTGATGCACATGTACGCCTTTGTAGACGAAAATAGTAGACACTGTGCAACTTATGTATAATTTTTCTAATCATGTGCATCTACCACACATTAATAATAAAATCATATTTACGACAAGGATTACACGAAAATCTTTGTTTCACACTTCATATATCTACGCACCATTGAGCTGAACTGATCATGTCGGTACGTTATGATGCTAAACAAACTCGTGCAATGATAATGTACACTCACTGAGTATGAAGGCTTATGTAACTATGCACATGGATGTGATCACAACAGCTTTTGTGACGGACATCACGGTTAATTGTGCATGTGACAGACATAATGCAATGCTTGCATGTACAGTACAACTAAACACAAACACATGGATCCAATATTAAACCACATTGCATGTGAGACACTAGGGATACACCAATCTATAGAGGTAGTAATGTCAATTTTTAGTTTAATATGGCTGAGCTGAGGGAAATCTGAACATGATGTCCGACACGAAATATGCATTAAATCAGGGACAGGATGTCTGAACATCCACATATATATGCCGTTTAAAGATAACCAATTATAATATTGAAAATATATCTGAGGTTACATCTAGCCTGAAATTAGAAGTATATAGTAATATGTCTTAAAATAATAACCATGAGAAAAGAGGAAAGTGGTGAATTTGACATGGGAACATTTTCGGTGGCATGACACACATAATTTGTGTTAGTTGTTTGTCTAGCCATTTTGTTGAGTTGTGCAGTTTATGGCAAAGATGTCCCAGTGTCGTGTGTGGCAGGTTCAAATCTTGCCTGTGTACATTATGCAAACACAACAGGTTGTGCACATACACTGAGTCCATTCAACAACTTCAGCCGCATTTTGTAACATCACCGAATTGCATGAATATTTTATTTCCACCTATATTGGAAACTGTATACGAAATTAGCATATTTATAAAAAATAAAAATAAAACATTACTATGCTCTTGCATAACCCAGTTCACAAGAGATAGTGATATACATACGTATTTACGATATGCTGTTCTATTCTACACGATCTTTCAACAACCTGTATTGATTAGTGAACCACTGTCATCGACAGGGCGCCACAGTGAGTTCATTATATAGGAACCACTGGGTCCAATGACACAGTGTTATACACTGCCTACACTGCCTGCCCGGCGTCTCTCACACGTGTGACGGGGAAGCAACTCCGGCCGCTGGGAGCAGAATCCAGTGGGTTAGAGATAGAAATCACCTCCCCTGTGTGCGTTCTTTTACTTCCCCTGGCACAGACACCAGATAGAAGGGACCAACAGCTTTTAGTGCCTCTTCCGAAAGACACAGGCAATGTGAGATGAACACCGCTCCCCAATGTGAACAAATATCAGAAGTTCAAAATAATCTAAAGGAAGGTTGGCCCCACGAAGTAGGGAAGCTTTGAACAATTCTTTTAACGTTGTTAGTACTTAACCGACATTTATTTTGTCGAATTCTCTAGAAGAAGACAACTACCATAAGCAATGCAATGTTGTTGGCAAGGCAATGGCATATTAACAGTAAGGGATATATGTTCTGTCAATACACGAAACAGATATTAGCAGGCATTACTCGATGTATTTTTTGATAACATTCGTTTACTATGTATTAGTTAAATTGTTCCTGTAAAGATGGAACGCACTAATACATTGTAGGAATATAGAAATGACAATAAACAAGTTGTCTGTGGGGTACTTTACACTCTCCAGGACAACGATGCTGTTATTGTAATCAGTATCAGTACTGTTGGCATCGGCGCGAGGGTTTTACATCAGGGCAGCAGTCTACTTTTCATATATTACAAGCACGTCAGTCTAGCCCCCTCAGTTGGCAACACATAAAAGGCATCGGTTATTACCAGTGTTCGAAATGTACGCTAGCGGGTCGTCACTGAGCACCTACTTTGCCGTCGGGTCAGTAACTTTTCTGAGTTACTGGTCCGTGTGACTCCCTGCTATTCCGGGGACATCACACCGTTTTACAGCAGTATACACCTGCTTGTCGTCAAAACTGGCCACCAGAAGACGCTGTTTACATAAAATAAACTGTTCAGTATAGCCCAATTCCCTTTGTCGTGGGACGTGACGCTCACGAAACGCGCACGTTATAGTTATTTTTATAGTTGAATAAGCTCTTGAAACGAACGTACGGTAATTTACTCACTATCCAAATAGACTATGCTCTTCGTATTTATTGGAAAATGCCGCCAATGTCAAAATCTACCTGGAAACTGTTAGAAAATGCCGTAAACTCTGACAAGCGTCAACGACATTTCCGTGAGACCTGGCTGTAGAATCCACAAATGGAACACTTCGTAAAAGAAGTCGCGAAGACCACATATAACCAGGACCCGGAAGAGTGTGGCTCCATAGGCGCTGGAACGCTGGAATTTCTCCGGGGGGCAGACATACGGCTGTGCCAGTTCCCGGTAAAAAGCGGCGCGACGGCAAAAACATTGTTCAAAGCACCCCCTCCGTCTTCGGATACTATAATTTCAGCCGAGACAGCGGAGAGAAGGTGGAGAAGGCAAATTGACAGCAGCGGCGCGATGTTAAAAGAACATTTACAACAGCACTGTTCCCCCCGTCTTTTTCTTTCAGACCTATTGTTTTGCAGGCCGTTTGCGCTATCGCATTGTGCCATTGCTAAAATGCAGACCAGTGACTTTGCCACCTTTTTCAAGTTGCCGATCCGGTTGACTAGCACCTTTCTGAGATAAACATTTGTATGTCCCTGTCCTTCTAAAAAGGTAATGGTAAAGGTAAGTTCTTATATAGCGATGTATTCAGTCCTCGGGCATTGACGCGGTAACGAAATTCAAATTGGGGGCTAACGGAGCTTAAGCACCACTAAAAAAATTTCGCCGCCGCATATCTTCACATATCCCCCCTCAACTTGTGTTTTGGTTGGATCGGTTGTGACATCGAAGACGGGAGGGGGGGTTCTGTTGGAGATTGTTCGCCGCTACGCCGCTGTAACTTCAGCTTCTCGGCTGTGAACTCGAACAAACACGGGAGGATCAGTGCTATTATAAAAAAAAAATTTTACGTCGCGCCGCTGCTATCATAATACATTCTCCAGCTTCTCTCCGTTGTCTCCGCTGAAGTAATGACATCCGAACCGAAGACGGGGGACGGGGTGGGGGGAGGGGTGCTTTCAAAAATATTTCACCACCACGCCGCCTATTACTCGGGGGCAGAAAACAATATGTCTACCACCCAATTACACACACCTTTCACAGTCAACACAACTACACATTAATCGTCTGATAAAATTGGTATTTTGACACCCGCCACAAAAACAAACATTCACGCTCACATTTAATGGTGGGGGGCATAATCATGTCTGCCCCCCTATTCAAAGCGCTTTATAATTTAATTCTCTTCAATCGAACATCATCTCGACCTCTTGGTAAATAATTCAGCCACGCTATAGTTAATGCGCGAAGACTATTCACCCACACATATCCAACAGGTAGTCATTTATACAAAGTTCGACACGGGACCACATAATTCGATCCCGTATACTCTCGATTGAGAGTGCAGTGCTCTAGACACTGCACCACCTCGGTACAAGACGAACCTCTCCCGAACTCCCTATTCGGGGTTGCTATATTGGGCAACAAACCAAAGGAGGTAGCACGTACACACAAAATAGTTTGTTGGGGATGAAGATAATTTAGCCCCCCGATATAAAGTGAAGGGGTATGCATTTATATGTGCAGTTTGAAGTTTTTCTTGAACCTGAAGGTGCTTTTTGGAGGACCTCAAGAGGAGTGCAAATCGAGGTTTTTGGAGAGCCTGGATGTGCGTTTAATATCAGCACTACAATAACACAAGCAAAGCATTTTGTATTATCACGGAATTCAACAGATATCCTCTGGGCAAGGTGCACGTATTCGACATATATGACAGATCAATTAAATAAGTGTTCATGATACACGAGGTATCCGCTAGAGTCGACGACAAAGCACCTGTCAACAATGTTATCCTGTATCAGCATTAGACGTACTGAAACAATTAGCTAAAATATTACCTTTAAGGTTGCGTATGCTTACATACCCGTGCCATTGTAGATGCATAAATTACATGGAGTAAACAATCATAAATCATTACAACTGGGCATCATACATAGATGGCAGTATACATAACAAGTGAACTATGTGAACATTTTGGTTGCTTCCGTTACATTAACCCTCACTTTTACCATCATCAAATCATCGGTGTGCGTGCGTACGTACGTGTGCGTGCGTGCGTGCGTGCGCGCGCGTGCATGGGCGCAATTTAAGAAGCAGTGATAGTGTTGGTGCTTATAGAGGCGATGTTGGCGACGGCAGCAGTAGTGGTTGTCAACTGTTGTCACAGTCGTTGTTGTTGTTGACCTACCTGACCTCTCCTCAACCCTACTTGTACTGGTCGCCGGTACAGAGGGGAGACATTTGCTGGATCAGGTTGTGAAGGTGGCACAGCCCATCACTCCCATCGGCACCCTGTGTCTCGGGCGACTCTTTCTGCCTCTGTCCATGGAGACATAGAACAGTTCAGACTATACCCTATCAATTGGAGGCCTTAAGTACAGTGGCATTTGTTAAAATGGGGTCTACATAAATTCGGCGGCGTTCGTACCGTCATGTTTTTTTCTGCTGTTTGTTGTTGTAGTGTTGTTGATCGATATGTATACAGTAATATTTTGTGTGAAACGTTGTACTGACTACAAAGTATATAGTAAACAACTAATGAAGAGATTTATCAGACAGGATGGTTCAAATTCTTTTGCGTATTTAGCAGTCAGTGTACCTTTCGAAATGTTACGATAAGAAAAAAGTAAATTGACTGAAAAACACGTAGAAAGAATACCGATGTCGAGAACTGGACATATATCACCATTTGGCTCCTATATGCAGTTGGTACAACAATAACACTACTATTCTGCTGTTAAACACCTTTTTCCAAACTAAGTTCCCCGATTTCATCAACACAATGCGACGTCAACTTAATACTACCGGTGATGTTTATAATTATTATATCAATGGAACCGTCTTTTTATTAGGAAGCTCTTTCCTAATCTGTCATCGAGATCCAGTTGTACTCGCAGAGCGGCACCTCGAGGTCGAGGCGATGGTAGACGAAACGCCGCGAGACGGCGCTAGTATATGACCACGTCTGTCGGTTGCCATTGGTGAAGACGATACACCGCGAGAAATTGGTACCGGCGATCTACGATATACACACGCCCGCTTGTAACAATTAACAAGATTTAACAAGATTGCCAACCAGAAAATTAACTCTAGATGGCAGGTGGACAAGGAAGCCTGTTGGCTTATCGAAAGTCCAATACTTTTTATTTACGTGTATCCCGCCCTTTAAGGTATGTGTCGATTTAATTTTTAAACATATTAACGCTACTTTCACCAACACAGTCAAGAGATAATTTGTTCCATTCAGTTACAGTCCTTTGTGAGAATGAGAACTTTCTTATATCTAATCTACACTGCTCCTTTACTAATGTAACTTCGTGTCCTCTGGTCCTTCTACATTTCTTAACTGAGAAAAACATATTTATATCAATATTTTCATAACCATTCAATATTTTAAACACTTCTATCTGATCTCGTCTCAATCTCCTGGTCTCTAGTGTCGATAAACCACATTTTAGGCGTGTTTCGTAACTAAGATCCCTCAATCTTGGTCTAATTTTAGTTGCTCTCCTCTGTACTCTTTCTAGCATATCTATGTCCTTCCTGTGATATGGCCTCCACGCTTGAATACAATGTTCTAAATGAGGCCTAACTATTGTTTTGTACAGCGGTAATTGCTACTCTAACAATAGCTGTAACAACACAAAGGTGTACATGCTGTACTAATAGTATTCGTTGTAATAATGCTAATGCTAATAATATGCCTGCCAATTAAACGTCCTGGAATGTCGGGGAGTCTCCTTGATTTTGGGTGTATTTCCCGGTCTCCCGGAATACAGGCAAATATCCCGAGCTTTCGCTTCAAATCTCCAACTGCATACCCTCCTGTCTTCGAGACAGCGAACCGGTGAATTTGCGACGAGACGTCTCCAACACCCTTCGTCTTCCGGTGTCAAGATCCGAGCTCGACATGGGAGAGAAGCGTGCTGAACTGCTGATGAAACTCCCGGAATTAAAAAAAGTTGGTAGGTATGTAATAATGCTATTAATAATAATAATACCAACAAATAATATAAAATACTTCACTTGTAAAACTGCAATAATCATTTTCATAATTGTCAATGTCAACATTTGCCCTATCATTTCCGTAAGTGCTACTACACGACTGTCGATCCCATCAAAACCCCTGTGGATCGTGTCAATAACATTAGCCTGATTTTGTTCTTTTAAATTGACTTCGTGTCTTTACGGTGATCTTGTCTACTGAAAACTGTCAATTGTCATCACTATAACGAGCCGGTTTATGTTTGTCGGTATGTCACAAATAAACAGTGCCCTCGGTGATTCGGCGGCGGCACTTGACATTTTGAAATACCTCCTTAAACTTAACAACGCATTTAGTTCAATGTTTTATTTTCCTTATGAGCCCATTGTCTTAGTTAATCGGACCCCGGATCACAAGAAACCACGTTTGACCATTCGTGTGTAGACTGATCGGTCTCCTGGTGTACATGGTCATGACCAGCGACGTCAGGATTCCGTCATGACGCGGGTCACCGCCGTTCGTGACGAGTGCGCAGAGAAAATGCTATCTCCACTGCCGCCCCTGGAGCAAAATATTAATAACGTCATCGGTGATGTTGTCTCTTTTGTAGTTATTGTTATAACGTCCGCCTCTATCATCACCGCCCACAATCCTTATCCCCACCGCCTCTGTCACCGCCCCACCGGCCCTATCTTCACCCCACCGCCTCTGTTTCACGTCACCGCCTCTGTCGTCGCCTCTCCACCTCTGTCTTCACCCTAACACCTCTGTCACCACCCAACCGCTTCTGTCATCGCCTCTCCACATCTGTCTTCACCATAACACCTCTGTCACCACCCAACCGCTTCTATCATCGCCTCACTGCCTTTGTCTTCCTCCTACCGCGTCTGACACCACCCACCGTCTCTGTCACCACCCCACCGCGTCTGTCACTAAACCACCGTCTCTGTCACCGCGTCACCGCCTATGTCACTACCCCACCGTCTCTGTCACCACCCCACCTCCTCTTTCATCACCCCACCGCCTTTGTCACCGCTCCAACGCCTCTGTCACCACCCACTGTCTCTGTCACCACCCCACCGCTTCTGCCACCACCCACCGCCTCTATCACCGCCGCACCGCCTCTGTCTTCACCCTAACGCCTCTTTCACCAGTGCTCCGCCTCTCTGTCATTGCCTCACCACCTCTGTCACCACACCACCGCGTCTGTCACCACTCCACCACGTCTGACACCTCACCACCGTCTCTGTCATCACCACACAGCCTCTGTCATCACCCCACCGCATCTGTCATCATTCAACCGCCTTTGTCACCACCCCACCGCCTCTGTCACCACCCAACCGCCTCTACCATCACCCCACCGCCTCAGCCATTACTTCTCCACGTCTGTAATCACCCAACAGCTTCTGTCATCACCCAACAGCCTATTTCATCACCAAACCGCCTCTGTCACCACCCAACCGCCTCTATCATCACCCTACCGCCTCTGCCATTACTCTACCGCCTCTGTCACAACCCCACCGCCTATGTCACCACCCCATCGCCTCTGTCACCACCCCACAGCATCTGTCACCACCCACCGTCTCTGTCATTGCCCCACCACCTCTGTCACCATCCACCGCGTCTGTCACCATCCCACCGCCTCTCCAACCACCCCACCGCCTCTGTCACCACCCCACCTCCTCTTTCATCACCCCACTGCCTCTGTCAACGTCCCACCGCCTCTATCACCACCCCACCGCGTCTGTCACTACTGCACCGCCTCTATCACCGTCGCACCGTTTCTGTCATCACCCCACAGCCTCTGTCATCACCCCACCGCATCTCTCATCACTCAACCGCCTCTGTCACCACCCCACCACCTCTATCATCACCCTACCGCCTCTGTCGTTACTCCACCGCCTCTGTCACCACCTCACCGCCTCTGTCACCACCCCACCGCCTCTATCATCACCCAACCGCCTCTGTCATTACTCCAACGCCTCTATCATCACCTAATCGCCTCTGTTATCACTCCACCGCCTCTGATACCGCCCAACCGCCTTTACCTTACCACCCCTTCCCCCAACGTTGCCGACATAACGACAATAAAACCCACTTAATTTTGACATTTGTTCTATTCATCAAAACACATACGACGTGAATATTTAACTGATTTTGTAGTTGGTAATAACAGTTTACAACAACCCGTAGAATACAACAATGTACGGCGAGCAAATAGTTCATATTGTGTGTATATTTCTGCAAAATAGTCCCTCCGTTTGGTACCAATGATTGTTACTTTAAACTAATTTCAATACTGTCATAGGTATATTGCCTTGGTGTTGTATTCACATCATGTATACAATGTACTTGTACCTATCGGTTATGCTGAAAGAACCAGGGCTGCGATATCGAGCAGCAGCCGGTCGCCCGACGCCCTGAGGCGGCTCGGCAGGTGAGGATGGTGCAACAGCTTCTGTCATCACCCAACAGCCTATTTCATCACCAAACCGCCTCTGTCACCACCCAACCGCCTCTATCATCACCCTACCGCCTCTGCCATTACTCTACCGCCTCTGTCACAACCCCACCGCCTATGTCACCACCCCATCGCCTCTGTCACCACCCCACCGCATCTGTCACCACCCACCGTCTCTGTCATTGCCCCACCACCTCTGTCACCATCCACGGCGTCTGTCACCATCCCACTGCCCCTCCAACCACCCCACCGCCTCTGTCATCACTCCACCTCCTCTGTCACCACCCCACCTCCTCTTTCATCACCCCACTGCCTCTGTCACCGTCCCACCGCCTCTATCACCACCCCACCGCGTCTGTCACTACTGCACCGCCTCTATCACCGTCGCACCGTTTCTGTCATCACCCCACAGCCTCTGTCATCACCCCACCGCATCTCTCATCACTCAACCGCCTCTGTCACCAACCCACCACCTCTATCATCACCCTACCGCCTCTGTCGTTACTCCACCGCCTCTGTCACCACCTCACCGCCTCTGTCACCACCCCACCGCCTCTATCATCACCCAACCGCCTCTATCATCACCCAACCGCCTCTGTCATTACTCCAACGCCTCTATCATCACCTAATCGCCTCTGTTATCACTCCACCGCCTCTGATACCGCCCAACCGCCTTTACCTTACCACCCCTTCCCCCATCGTTGCCGACATAACGACAATAAAACCCACTTAATTTTGACATTTGTTCTATTCATCAAAACACATACGACGTGAATATTTAACTGATTTTGTAGTTGGTAATAACAGTTTACAACAACCCGTAGAATACAACAATGTACGGCGAGCAAATAGTTCATATTGTGTGTATGTTTCTGCAAAATAGTCCCTCCGTTTGGTACCAATGATTGTTACTTTAAACTAATTTCACTACTGTCATAGGTATATTGCCTTGGTGTTGTATTCACATCATGTATACAATGTACTTGTACCTATCGGTTATGCTGAAAGAACCAGGGCTGCGATATTGAGCAGCAGCCGGTCGCCCGACGCCCTGAGGCGGCTCGGCAGGTGAGAATGGTGCAACGTCATGCCGCGACCGTCGATGACGAAGGTGTAATGCCACTGGCCCTGCCACGTAGGCGCTACAGCAGTCGACGGTGAACACTTCAGCGTGTATTTTCCTTTTGTAATTTCACCGTCATATGTTTCACATTCTTGAGTTTGTACGGGAGAGTAGCCAGCATTGAGTCATTTATATATGTATACTCATTCATACAACTGAATAAATTGGAGCAACGTAGGGTGAACGAACGTGCCCAAGGTTCGATACGGAAGCACATGATTTGGACCCAGGTTCTCTCAGTCGAGAGTCCAAAGCTCTTAACACTGCATTACTGCGCTCCACAAATGGCACGTACTTGTTTTTTACTCACCTATGTTAGCGACTAACTCGTCCATACTGAGACCGATAGCGGCGACACCTTGCAACTCTCCCGGCGGCCAGAAGACGGGTAGATTCTCGGCAACTGTCAGACCTGGTACACACACTGACCTGTACAATTGAACCTCGCTTAACGGTCACCTCGGTAATAGAGTCACCTCCTAATTAAGGTCAACCTAGTACAGCCCAAAATTATTTCCATAGCAGTAAAATGTAGGAAATTAATCTCGCTAATGAGGTAATTACCTTGCTATTCAGGTCATTTTGTCTGCCTTCCTTCTTTCCTTCCTTCCTGCCTGCCTACCTGCCTGACCATTGCCTGCAGGCATGCATGCCTGCCGCCTTCCTGCCAGCCTGCCTGCCCGTCTGCCTGCCTGCCTGCCTGCCTGCCTGCCTTCCTGCCGGCCTACCTGCCGGCCTGCCTGCCTGCCTGCCTGCCTGCCTGCCTGCCTGCCTGCCTGCCTGCCTGCCTGCCTGCCTGCCTGCCTGCCTGCCTGCCTGCCTGCCTGCCTGCCTGCCTGCCTGCCTGCCTGCCTACCTCGCAATTCAGGTCTTTTTGCTGGCCTTCCATCCTTCCTTCCTTCCTTCCTTCCTTCCTGCCTGCCTGCCTGCCTGCCTGTCGCCTGCCTGTCTGCCTGCCTGCCTGCCTGCCTGCCTGCCGGCCTGCCTACATCGCAATTCAGGTCTTTTTGCTGGCCTTCCATCCTTCCTTCCTGCCTGCCGGCCTGCCTGCCTGCCTGCCTGCCTGCCTGCCTGCCTGCCTGCCTGCCTGCCTGCCTGCCTGCCTGCCTGCCTGCCTGCCTGCCTGCCTGCCTACCTCGCAATTCAGGTCTTTTTGCTGGCCTTCCTTCCTTCCTG
Organism: Escarpia spicata; assembly: GCA_963995525.1. Lineage (NCBI taxonomy): Eukaryota > Metazoa > Annelida > Polychaeta > Sabellida > Siboglinidae > Escarpia > Escarpia spicata. The sequence continues at coordinate 51,579,882 of OZ023209.1, forward strand.
CCTGCCTGCCTGGCTGCCTGCCTGCCTGCCTGCCTGCCTGCCTGCCTGCCTGCCTGTCTGCCTGCCTGCCTGCCTGCCTGCCTGCCTGCCTGCCTGCCTACCTCGCAATTCAGGTCTTTTTGCTGGCCTTCCATCCTTCCTTCCTTCCTGCCTGCCTGCCTGCCTGCCTGCCTGCCTGTCGCCTGCCTGTCTGCCTGCCTGCCTGCCAGCCTGCCTGCCAGCCTGCCTGCCTGCCTGTCTGTCGCCTGCCTGCCTGCCAGCCTGCCAGCCTGCCTGCCTGCCTGCCTGCCTGCCTGCCTGCCTGCCTGCCTGCCTGCCTATTCAGGTCTTTTTGCCAGCCTTCATTCCTTCCTTCCTTCCTTCCTGCCTGCCAGCCTGCCTGCCTGCCTGCCAGCCTGCCTGCCTGCCTGCCTGCCTGCCTGCCTGCCTGCCTGCCTGCCTGCCTGCCTGCCTGCCTGCCTGCCTGCCTGCCTGCATGAATGCACTACGGCTGCACCCTCAATCTGCCGTCAGCGACACACGTGACACCAGTTCTCCCCCAAACAAGAGGAGTCGTCTCTTCAGCTTCATGTCTTCTTCTCTTGCAGCAGCTGCACAACAGGACAATTCCTCTTCAAACGAACTTGCTAAATATTTAGCACTCCCAACATTGCCAGAGGAGTCTGACCCTTAGTTTTCTGGAAGCTGCACAGGGAAGAGTTTCCCACACTGACACGACTTGTACCAACCCATCAAACGGTCCAGGCTAGCTCTGCACCAGTCGAGCAACTATTTAATGTCGCGGGCAAAGTCTTTCACCCAAACAGATGTAGGCTAATTGATGAAAAGTTTGAACAGATCATGTTTGTGCAGTGCAACAAGAAATGATTGTTGAGTGCCCAACTTAAAAAATAATGAATAAATGCGTAATATTGCTGCTTTTATGTTTTCATCGCTTTGACTTTCACCATTATGAAACATAAACGTAGCATTCAATGTACTTGCTTAAATTTGTCAAAGTACTTAGTACTTGAGTTTTTCACAAAGTACTTGTACTTGCCTATATTTTTAGATGAGTACTTGTACTTGGACTTGGTAAAATTGAAAGTACTTGTACTTGTATTCAAGTACATTGTGCATGTAATTGACCCATCCCTGGTAGTTGTATAAAGAAAACAACTAAACACGAAGTATAGAGGTATATATATATATATATATATATATATATATATATATATAGCTCTACTCGAAAATATCTTATCGGTTCAAACGCGTGCAATCGTAATTTTGTGCACAGTTAGTCGTCCGTAATGATAGAAATGGCTGTGGAGTTGTAAGTATCAAAGCCTGCTTCTAGAGAACGCGGCAAAATAAACGTCGGTTAAGTATTAACAACGTTACAGGAGTTGCTCAAAGCTTCCCTATCATTGTGGGGCCAACCTTGGGGAAATAAAAGGCCACACACAGGGAAATAAAAGACCACACACAGGGGTGGTGATCTCTACCTCTAACCCACTGGATCCTGCTCCCAGCAGCCGAAGTTGCTTCCCAGTCAGGCGTGTGAGAGACGCCGAGCAGACAGTGTAGGCAGTGTATCATTGGACCCACTGGTTCCTATATAATGAACTCACTGTGGCGCCCTGTGGATGACAGTGGTTCACTAATCAATACAGTACAGGTTTTCACAGGTTGTTGAAAGACCTTTGTAGAATAGATCAGCATATCGTAAATACGTATGTATATCAGTATCTCTTGTGAACTGGGTTATGCAAGAGCATAGTAATGTTTATTTTTTATATAATTATTTACAATATCATCCTAATTTCGTCTAGTTTCCAATATAGGTGGAAATAAAATATCCATGCAATTCGGTGATGTTACAAAATGCGGCTGAAGTTGTTGTTGTATCAGTGTATGTGCACAACCTGTTGTGTTTGGATACTGAACACAGGCCAGATTTGAACAAGCCACACACGACACTGGGACATCTTTGCCATAAACTGCACAACTCAACAAAATGGCTAGACAAACAACTGACACAAAGTATTTGGGTCTTGCCACGGAAAATGTTCCCATATCAAATTCACCACCTTCCTCTTGTCTCATGGTCATTATTTTAAGACATATTACTATATACTTCTAAATTCAGGCTAACTGTAAGATAAATATCCTCAGAAACACAGACATAGTTTCAATATTATAATTGGTTATCTTTAAATGGCATATTTCTGTGGATGTTCAAACATCCTGTCCCTGTTTTGATGTAAATTTGGTGAAGACATCATGTTCAGATTTCCCTCAGATTAGCCATATTAAACAAAAAATTGACTTTACGACCTCTATAGATTAGCGTATCCCTAGTGTCTCACATGCAATGTGGTTTGATATTGATTCCATGTGTTTGTGTTTAGTTGTACTGGACATGCAAGCATTGCATTATGTCTGTCACATGCACACTTAACCATGATGTCCATCATAAAAACTCTTGTGATCACTTCCATGTGCATATTTACACAATTTTAAGTTTAAGCTAATGAGTTATTGGTGAAAATAAACTTAAACAAAAAACATGAACATTTTCACTGTGGGGGGGGGGGGGGGGCAGGACATGTAGAAATACCAGATTTCTTGTCATTCAGGAAATAAACATTATGCAGAAGGAACAACGCAAGTCAGGTATTGATTGAATTAGGCCAAATTAATGACATGCAATTTTATTGACTGTATATTGTTATAAATTGTTACATACACATCCATTGTGACAACGACAGCAAGCATGCCGGCCCCTAACTGCTAAGCACTACTGTCTACTACGTACAATTCATCATATGTGTGTGGGTCACTCCACCAATATATACACTATTCACCACATGTGTGGGGGTCACTCCGCCGTGTGGGGGTCACTCCGCCCTGCTAAAAGTCACCCACTGTTAAAGGGGAGGGAGGGTGGGAATTCTAAACTTGATCAATAATATTACACGAACACACTCATCTAGCATACAGCACAACTACATTCTAACTACATAAATCGAAATCCAAATAAGCTGAATAAACGCTGTAAATACTCCCCAATAATTTTGAATGAATGAGGTCGATCCCGCTGCTGCTATTGCTTAAATACTGGTGTCTAACGCGCATGCGCGAGTCGCTTAGCCTCGTAACCAAACATGTTATGAGCCAATAGCTAGGCTGCATGTGTTGTTACTTCCACATAAAACGCAGTATGTCCCCGTTGTTTACATACATTCATTTTTGTAAGTGGCACTACCAACAAGAAACTGACAAATGTTTGAACAAAACTCCCACTTTCAGATGCCCCATATGGGGGAGATCTCCCGGTATTAATTTGTCAACTTGGAAGGTCTGGGCTGGTGCCATTGTCCCAGTAAAGAAATACTTGACATTTCCATGCATCAGTATAACTGCAGTGCCATTTAACGATTAATTTGTAAATCAAACTAATCAATTTTAAGAATGCATGTTGTAGCCTTCGATGAAGGTGGTGTGCCTCTGTTTATATACAATTATGTGTTATTTATCTATTGAATGTTTGCTAATTCTGATATTTCAGATTTATTAAATGTAGTATCCCACAATTTAATAATACGCTGTGGGTCATTGTGGACGCTTTGACAGCCACAATTGAGCAATGGTGATATGATGTACAAAGGGAATTAGACTAGTTATTAAATTTAAATTTAAATCTCTCTTGCACCGATGCAGCTACAAACCACTAATCTCTAACCTCCCCTCCCTACCCTTCCCTCCCTCCCTCCCTCCCTCCCTCCCTCCCTCCCTCCCTCCCTCTCTCTCTCTCTATACCCCCCTATCACTCTCTCTCTCTCATTTTCCTTCCATCCATCCCTCCCTCCCTCTCTCTCTCACTCTCGCACCGATACAGCTACAAACCACTAATTTACATTGGTGTCATCTGGTGAGTCACCACTCAATTGAATGAAAAAGACTATCCGCAAAGTCACGCATACAAAAGACATGAAAGTAAATAACACTAAAAAAAACCTATCGTTGTGTTTTCTAAAATGCAAAAATGCGCTAACGGACACACTTTTTATTAATTCAACATTGGCAACAAATAAGAGCCTTGTCCTCACCTCTGGTACGTCGTATTCGGTGTTGACAGAGATGTCGGCGGAGGGATCATCGTCCGAGTCAGAGCTCATGTCTCCCTTCTTCTTCTTGCCCTTCTTCTTCCTCGACTTCTTCTCCTTCAGCACTATATAGCACTGAAGAGAAATCCAGCAGGCATGGGTGCTCATAAAGGGGATTGGAACAATGTCAAATGTCAGTAAAACTACTACATCAGTACAGTTCAAAGTTCATTCCAATAGCAAAAAGGCACAACTGTCATATAACTGAAGTTTTCTACCGTAACAATAGGACTGAGTAAAAAGTTGATCCTAAATTTCTAAAGAGAGAACCTACTGCCATGTTCGTGCAAGAAAAATCAAATGAAGTAGTTTGTAGTATTTTCAAGATTACCTTTTCGGCAACGTGATTGATGTCAGAGGTCAGTGGCATATCATCAGGGGTCATTGGCTGGTCAGTACCATTGGCCGTGGCGATGAGGAGACTGGGACTGTCATCTTTGGAGTGGTGGTGGTGACCCTTGTTGCTCTTCTTTTCATGCTGGTAGGCAATAGAGATGAAAATAATGATCTCTTCCCTCCCTCCTTCCCTCCCTCTCTCTCTCTCTGTGTCTCTCAATCCCTCTTTCCCTACCATCCACTCACTCTCCCCCCCTCTCTCTCGTTCTCCTTCCATCCATCTTTCTATCCCTCTCTCCCTCCCTCCCTCTCTCTATTCCTCCCCCATCTCACTCTCCCTCCCTCTCTCTCTCGTTCTCTTTCCATCCATCCCTCTCTCCTTCCCTGTTTCTCTTACTCCCTCCCTCTCTCTCTCTCCCTCCCTCCTTCTGTCTCTCACTCCCTCTCTCTCTCTCATTCTCCCTCTCTCTCCCCCCTCTCTCTTTCATCTCCCCCTCTCTCTTTATTTCTCTCACTCTCTCCCTCCCTCCCTACCTCCCTACCTCCTTCCCTCACTCTCTCCCTTATTCCCTCCCTCCCTCTCTTTCACACCCCCCCTCTCTCTTCAGCACTATATAGAACTGAAGAGAAAACAAGCAGGCACGGTTGCTCATAAAGGTGATTGGAAGTGTGGAACAATGTCAAAAAACTACTACATCTGTACAGTTCAAAGTTCATGCCAATAGCAAAAAGGCACAACTGTCATATAATTTAAGTTTTCTACCGTAACAATAGGACTGAGTAAAAAGTTGATCCTAAATTTCTAAAGAGAGAACCTACTGCCATGTTCGTGCAAGAAAAATCAAATGTAGTTTGTAGTATTTTCAAGATTACCTTTTCGGCAACGTGATTGATGTCAGAGGTCAGTGGCATATCATCAGGGGTCATTGGCCATGGCAATGAGGAGACTGGGACTGTCATCTTTGGAGTGGTGGTGGTGACCCTTGTTGCTCTTCTTTTCATGCTGGTAGGCAATAGAGATGAAAATAATGATCTCTTCCCTCCCTCCTTCTCTCTCTCTCTCTGTCTCTCAATCCCTCTTTCCCTACCATCCACTCACTCTCCCCCCCTCTCTCTCGTTCTCCTTCCATCCATCTTTCTATCGCTCTCTCCCTCCCTCCCTCTCTCTATTCCTCCCCCATCTCACTCTCCCTCCCTCTCTCTCTCGTTCTCTTTCCATCCATCCCTCTCTCCGTCCCTGTTTCTCTTACTCCCTCCCTCTCTCTCTCTCCCTCCCTCCTTCTGTCTCTCACTCCCTCTCTCTCTCTCATTCTCCTTCTCTCTCATTCTCCCTCTCTCTCCCCCCTCTCTCTTTATTTCTCTCACTCTCTCCCTCCCTCCCTACCTCCTTCCCTCACTCTCTCCCTTATTCCCACCCTCCCTCTCTTTCACACCCCCGCTCTCTCTTCAGCACTATATAGCACTGAAGAGAAAACCAGCAGGCATGGTTGCTCATAAAGGTGATTGGAAGTGTGGAACAATGTCAAAAAACTACTACATCTGTACAGTTCAAAGTTCATGCCAATAGCAAAAAGGCACAACTGTCATATAATTTAAGTTTTCTACCGTAACAATAGGACTGAGTAAAAAGTTGATCCTAAATTTCTAAAGAGAGAACCTACTGCCATGTTCGTGCAAGAAAAATCAAATGTAGTTTGTAGTATTTTCAAGATTACCTTTTCGGCAACGTGATTGATGTCAGAGGTCAGTGGCATATCATCAGGGGTCATTGGCTGGTCAGTACCATTGGCCGTGGCAATGAGGAGACTGGGACTGTCATCTTTGGAGTGGTGGTGGTGACCCTTGTTGCTCTTCTTTTCATGCTGGTAGACAATAGAGATGAAAATAATGATCTCTTCCCTCCCTCCTTCCCTCTCTCTCTCTCTCTGTGTCTCTCAATCCCTCTTTCCCTACCATCCACTCACTCTCCCCCCCCCCTCTCTCTCGTTCTCCTTCCATCCCTCTCTCCCTCCCTCCCTCCCTCTCTCTATTCCTCCCCCATCTCACTCTCCCTCCCTCTCTCTCTCGTTCTCTTTCCATCCATCCCTCTCTCTCTTACTCCCTCCCTCTCTCTCTCTCCCTCCCTCCTTCTGTCTCTCACTCCCTCTCTCTCTCTCATTCTCCCTCTCTCTCCCCCCTCTCTCTTTCTCTCATCTCCCCCTCTCTCTCTATTTCTCTCACTCTCTCCCTCCCTCCCTACCTCCTTCCCTCACTCTCTCCCATATTCCCTCCCTCCCTCTCTCTCACACCCCCACTCTCTCTTCAGCACTATATAGCACTGAAGAGAAAACCAGCAGGCATGGTTGTTCATAAAGGTGATTGGAAGTGTGGAACAATGTCAAATGTCAATAAAACTACTACATCTGAAACAGTTCAAAGTTCATGCCAATAGCAAAAAGGCACAACTGTCATATAATTGAAGTTTTCTACCGTAACAATAGGACCGAGTAAAAAGTTGATCCTAAATTTCTAAAGAGAGAACATACTGCCATGTTCGAGCAAGACAAATAAAATGGAGTAGTTTGTAGTACTTTCAAGATTACCTTTTCCGCAACGTGATTCATGTCAGAGGTCACTGGCATATCATCAGGGGTCATTGGATGGTCAGTACCATTGGCCGTGGCGATGAGGAGACTGGGACTGTCATCTTTGGAGTGGTGGTGGTGACCCTTCTTGCTCTTCTTTTCATGCTGGAAGGCAATAGAGATGAATATAGTGATCCCTCTATTTCTTTCTCTCTCTCTCGTTCTCCCTCCCTCCCTCCCTCATTCCCTCCCTCCCTCTCTCTCACTCCCCTCTCTCCCTGTCTCTCGCTGTCTCTCTCTCTCTCTCTCTCTCTCTCACTCTCGCACCGATGCAGCTACAAACCACTAATTTACATTGGTGTCATCTGGTGAGTCACCACTCAATTGAATGAAAAAGACTATCCGCAAAGTCACGCATATAAAAGACATGAAAGTAAATAACACTAAAAAACCTATCGTTGTGTTTTCTAAAATGCAAAAATGCGCTAACGGACACACTTTTTATTAATTCAACATTGGCAACAAATAAGAGCCTTGTCCTCACCTCTGGTACGTCGTATTCGGTGTTGACAGAGATGTCGGCGGAGGGATCATCGTCCGAGTCAGAGCTCATGTCTCCCTTCTTCTTCTTGCCCTTCTTCTTCCTCGACTTCTTCTCCTTCAGCACTATATAGCTCTGAAGAGAAATCCAGCAGGCATGGGTGCTCATAAAAGGGATTGGAACAATGTCAAATGTCAGTAAAACTACTACATCAGCACAGTTCAAAGGACTGAGTAAAAAGTTGATCCTATATTTCTAAAGAGAGAACCTACTGCCATGTTCGTGCAAGAAAAATCAAATGTAGTTTGTAGTATTTTCAAGATTACGTTTTCGGCAACGTGATTGATGTCAGAGGTCAGTGGCATATCATTAGGGGTCATTGGATGGTCAGTACCATTGGCCGTGGCGATGAGGAGACTGGGACTATCATCTTTGGAGTGGTGGTCGTGACCCTTGTTGCTCTTCTTTTCATGCTGGGAGGCATACAGATGAATATAGTGATCTCTTCCATCCCTCCATTCTTCCCTCTCTCTCTCTGTGTCTCTCAATCCGTATCCCCCACTCACTCTCCCTCCCTCTCTCTCGTTCTCCTTCCATCCATCTCTCCCTCCCTCCCTCACTCTCTCTAACTCCCCCCCTCCCTCCCTCCCATTCCATCCCTCCCTCTCTCTCTGTGCATCTCTCAATCCCTCTTTCCCTACCCCCTTCTTACTCTCCCTACCTCTCTCTCTCGTTCTCCTTCCATCCATCTCTCCCTCCCTATCTCTCTCACTCCCTCCTTCCCTCCCTCTCTCTGTCCCTCCCACCTTCTCTCTCACTCCCTCTCTCTTTCTCTCATTCTCCCTCTCTCTCTCTCCCTCTCGCACCGATGCAGCTACAAACCACTAATTTACATTGGTGTCATCTGGTGAATCACCACTCAATTGAATGAAAAAGACTATCCGCAAAGTCACGCATATAAAAGACATGAAAGTAAATAACTCTAAAGAAACCTATCATTGTGTTTTCTAAAATGCATCGTCAATTGGTGGATCAGAGGCCAATGGTCTAAACAAGCCATTCAAGCCAACATATGAACATAGCAAGATGCGAGTAGACCTTGATGTCTCAAAGGAGATACACTTACAAGACTCCAATGTTAGCGTGTTAATACATAGATAACTCACCAACTTCTAAGAGTGGTCCTGTAAGATTACAGTATGAAAATGTATAGTATTTTATATTTGTTCAAGTCACCTCCCTTAGATTCCCACTACATTGGCTTGCTGCTAAATTTGAAAAACATGAATATTTCTCCCCAACAAACACTGAACTGAATCGTCCCTCCTACCTTCCTCTCCTTCTTGTCTTTCCTGTGTTTCTTCTCTCGTTCCTGTTTGGTTCATGACACACCTGAGACAGGTGTTGGGTTCATGACACACCCGAGACAGATGTTGGGTTTATGACACACATGAGACAGATGTTGGGTTTATGACACACCTGAGACAGGTGTTGGGTTCATGACACACCTGAGACAGGTGTTGGGTTCATGACACACCTGAGACAGATGTAGGTTTCGTGACACACCTGAGATAGGTGTTGGGTTGATGACACACCTGAGACAGGTGTTGGGTTCATGACACACCTGAGACAGATGTTGGGTTCATGACACACCTGAGACAGATGTAGGTTTCGTGACACACCTGAGATAGGTGTTGGGTTGATGACACACCTGAGACAGGTGTAGGGTTCATGACACACCTGAGACAGGTTTTGGGTTGATGACACACCTGAGACAGATGTTGGGTTCATGACGCACCTGATACAGGTGCTAGATTCATGACACACCCCTGAGACAGGTGTTTGTACACATAATATATATATTTATATATATATAAATATATATATATTATTTAGATTTGCAATAGGTAGTATATTAGGTAGATATTATGGTACAGGTGAGAACTATTAGCAAGTTAAAATTACAATATAATTGAGACATTTGGCTCATCTTCAAACATGACAGGTCAGAATTCTTACCGTCTTGTAATTAGTCTAACAAGTGTCTGATAAGATATGGAAAATATTGTTCATGACTCCAAGATTTGAATGGGCAGCAAGAATTACCACTTACCTTGGAGCGTTTAGTGGAAACTTGCAACGTTTCACTCCACCACCTGTGGATCTTGATCACACATTGATGTCATGTGATGTCGCTCAGATTTTGGTGGAATGATCGGGTGGTTGCAACCAGTCGGGGTGGGGTTTGGGCACGCATGCTATCCAGGCATGTACATTTGGAACTGAGTGTACAAGGGCTTGTTTAAATTGAGTGGATTTTCTGCCCCTTCAAAGATAACTACCATCAAACATAAAATAAAAAACATGGTGAAAAATGATTGACTGTACTTTCTAAAAAAAAAAAAAATTTCATTGGTTGTCTTTACACAACATCCACACTCAACAATATGACCATAAACCAGATTTCCTGATAAAAATCTACATGCTACAACAATACTGATTTTAGTGCAATAAAATATGTATTCATAGTATACTCAAGCTGGACAAACACGCCAACAGTTTCAGGGCAATCCACCATTAAAAAAAATCACTTGGCATGTTTCTGCTCGCAAAATAACATTAATATTTTCTGAATAAAATCAAATTTCAATATCTGAAGCTGGGAAGAGGAGTGGCCAGTGTCTTGAGGCATTCATACATACGATCCTTCATATGAAAGGTAGTTACAGACATGTTTCTACGGCTGTTAAGAGTAACAAAATCTATGTCAAACGTCCCCGTACGTTCCTGCAAACGAAGGTTTATATGTACGAATGTTTCATGAAACTGGTCCCAGGTGTAGGAGCTGATTGTAAGTAACAAAGAACTGAAGTGAGAATTACCTTGGGTCTTGCACCCTTCAGGTAGTTCGGGATGTTCAAATTCCCTCTGCTACCGCATCTGTTAAAGAAAAAACACACTTGCTGTTAGAAAAGGTGTTTGACAAATAAATAAGTTACTTGGTGGCTTTTACTGGAGTTGTATGGAGAAACTTCACACCAAATTTAGTAATCTAAGTCCAGTGCTTACTGCTATATTTGTATACATAATTAACATTATAAACAATCGAATAAACAAAAAAAGCATATTTCTATTAAATCAATAGTCATTTGAGTGAAGAGGTTCATCGGACTGCAAGGTTCAAATTGGTAATATTTCTTGCTTATTTTCCAGTCAATTTACCTTTTTTTGTCTGCCATCAGCAATCTTCATCAGACAGCTAGCTACCTTTACTTGGCAAGGCTTGTCATGTGCTAGTTTGCTTAAAATAAAGATTGTGAACATGTCACACATGCATGCACATACTTTCTGTAGTTCAGCCTCTGACGATGCAAGAGTTTTTATCTCATTTTCATATGTTCTGGTTCTGCAAAATATATATAATCATACAAATACATGCAAGTTCAAAGACAATTACAATTATTAGCAAAATTACCTATCCTCTGGAAGCAATATCTTGGTAGTTTGTAAAGTCAAAACACAAGCAACAAAGTCGTTAGTTTGACATTACGTGCCAGATGACACCACACACACAGAACATTTTCACAAAGTATTCCTACCAAATATCTGATCAAGATAAAGTAACTTTGAACGGTTACTTGCCATGAAAGTTACGTAAACCGTTCTCATCTGATCAGTGGACAATTTACATTAGTGATGAAGATAGTGTAACTTTGAATGGTTACTTGCCATGGAAGTTACGTAAACCGCCCCCATCTGATCAGTGGACAACTTACATTACTGATGAAGATAGTGTAACTTTGAATCGTTTCTTGCCATGGAAGTTACGTAAACCGCCCCCTTCTGATTAGTGGACAACTTACATTACTGATGAAGATAGTGTAACTTTGAATGTTTTTTTGCCATGAAAGTTATGTAAACCGTCCCCATCTGATCAGTGGACAATTTACATTACTTCAAACCATCATTTACCATAGCGAAGCTATTGGTATAACTGGTATCGGGGGATTTTGTAGAGACACAACTGACCGGCTCATCCAGCCAGTGTGACAAAGTACAAGTGAAAGGGTTGACCAAATTAATTAAACATTTGCTTGTACAAATAGTCCTACACCGGAGTTTTTAAAAATATGCAAATTATTTTCTTATATTTATTTCCAGTTTGATAACTCTAAATAAGACCATGAGAAGTGATTAAGATCGAGGGATGCTCTCACCTGTTATCACCCATTGTGTGGAAGATGCTGGTCTTGGCGACGACTTCCTCAGGTTCATCGTCCTAAGGCGGTGGTTCGTTGATCCATGCGTCAAGTTCAAGGCTACAGACACAGACAAACACTTCATGCATTCGTTCTTCAAATATTTGTGTTATTCATAAATTCACAAAGTCCAAAAAAACATAGTTTTTTTGTATCTGTTCAAACAAACAAACCACCACACCACCTATGTCGAGTGGGACTTAAGATTTTTAGCGATGCAACATGGCTTCCAAATCATACCAACAGCTGCTGGAGATCAACCAACGTGACAGTTGCCACGACACGACCCGCCACGATGCCCGGTTCTCATATCAACAATAGGTGTATTAATACATGTTCCATTTGTTTCCCCATCACGATATGTGACCACCTTTTATGAGATAAAAATGTATGAAATGTATTGCAGGGATATCCTTGAGAGAGAGAGAACACATATATTGCAGATATAAGGAAGAAGATCAATTGTCAATTTATTAGAAACTATTAAAACCAGTCACATTAAAACTATTACAGATCTCACTACATTTCAATTTTGTGGACATCAAGGCCGCATTTGACACCATTTGGAGGATGCATTGTAGAAGATGTTGAGATCTGTTGGGGTGTATCCCACAATGACATCACTGATTGAGGCCATGTATGAGAATGTCGAATATGCTGTTACCATCAATGGTCAGTTGACAGATTGGTTCAAAGTTGAAATAGGAGTGAGGCTGCCTGCTCTCACCTATCCTGTTCAACTTGTTCCTTCAGTTTGTCATGACTTTTTTTTTTTTTTTTTCACCAAGTAATATAAAACCAAATCATTTTTTATACTATGATGCACTGTTTGTAAATATTTTTTTAGTAATTATTTATTCGCCACAAAAATGAAAATATGGTCATTATATATAACGATGTTTCTAAATTTTATTTATCATCATTTGTTTTCACATATATAATTACAAGATATTACCGTTCAATACATATATATACATACAGTTAATAAATTATGAGTCCATAACATTACATTTTTTTGGATCAATAAAATTTAGAAACATCGTTATATAATTCCCATGTTTTAATTTTTTGTGGCGAATAAATAATTACTATAAAAAATATTTACAAACAGTGCATCATAGTATACAAAATTATTTGGTTTATATTACTTGGTGAAAACATAAACAAAAAAAGTGTAAAGAAAATCAATGGTTTGGTGTCGGGATTGAACCGGCGTTGCCCGATTACAAAATAAATGCCAAGGAACCAACGCCTTTACCAACTGAGCTAGCAGGACCGACAGAAATTTGCTGACTGATTTAAGTTGTTATGATAAATTGTACAACTCCTCCTTCATACGTCGATATTTTACACTTATACACATTACTTTCTGTAGCTGGATACAATATATGTTTGTTATGTATGTTTATTGGTGTAGATTATCTCCCATTGGTTGCATCCGATATAATTATTCTAAAAACGAGCCCAAGCTCGGCGAAACCTAGTCGACTTGTAGGCTCATTCGCATTCATTGTTTTGAATAAAATTGGATTCATGTGAAACCGTAAGATAACTGCTTGTTCCTCTATGATGACTAGTGTTTGTATTACATCGGAATATCGCATAACTCATTTTGACGTTCGTTTCGATCCGAAAGCTATCCTTGTAAACATGCTCTGAATGCATGGAAAGGGTCGGCCTGATGCGACTATGGATCATATGTGACGTCACATCTCGGCATCTCGAAAAGCGCGCCAAAAATATGCATATTCGAAAATGTCTGGATGCACTGCATTAAATGTGGAATTTCTAATTCATTGAATTTTTTTAATTTGTTTGGCTTGGTGGACATGGAAATAGATAGCAGGATGTAATATAATATGAATTCAAGCCATACATGTTTTTATTCCCTTTGATGACAGTCTATTTTTAGCATTCTCTTGTGTCACTTTGATGAAATAATGAATCAAATACAACAAAGTGGGAATCTTGATTTTCATCAGAATCCGATGAACCAAAACTATTAAAAGGGCTTTCAGGACAAAGGAGGTTAATTCTCATATATCTGGTTACTGGTGTTACAACGAGAGGTCCTCTAGCCCTATCTATCCCAACCAACAAACACTCTTTATCAAGAGTGAGAATAGTGGTATAAGACCATGAATTTGTCAATTCCATCCGACACCATAACGGGCATTTTGAAACACACGACTCAGTGTGCCGCGAGGATCAAGCTATATGTGCCGCAAACTTTAAAAGTTTGAGAAGTATATTGCATTAGCGCGAAAAACTGTTTCAAATTTAGGTCACAACAAACATAATTTATACATGTATACTCTCGGAAACTGTCTTCTGTGTGTGACTGTGAGTGTGTGTAATCTGTCATACCAATTGACTGGAAGCTGCCAGACTTCTTCTTGCGGTTGTGTTTCATAATAAGAGTCCAAGCGAACTTCTTCTCCGACACTTGGTCATCTTCATCAAACCCCTCAACATCACCAGTCGGACACATCTGTCATGTAACAAAGTAGCACATACATTACATTGGCATAGGATCTTGGCACGCCGCTGTCGGTTCGGTCAGACATGATTACAGGGTGCATTTTTAGCATTGGCTAAAAGATCTTTTCAAACTGTCCGCGTGAGGTCAGTACTCTAGTAGCTCTGCGATGATGTTTTGCCGTTGACGCGATGATACAGACACCGTGAGGTGGCGCCACCGTTTGTTGAGTAAATTTCACGTCGAAATTCCTGCGAGGAATTGGCCGCAAATAACACTGGATACCTGGAATAGTGTTCATTGACATCGGAAATCTGCTATGCCTGTCAAGTAAGTAATACAATATACGTCAACCAGTTTAGAAACTACACGTGAAATGTAACTAATTAATGTAGTATTCATGAAACAAAATCACACAACATGCTTATTAGAATAACAACTTACAAGTTGACAAGCCACGGCCCACGGGTAGGGTGGTCGGACCAAAATTTTGTTTCGTAAAAAAAAATGTTTTCTAATTTTTCCCTGATAGTAGTCACTATAAGAAGTACAACGGTAGTTGTTTCATGTATCTAAGTGAAATATTAAAGAAACTACAGCTTGGTAAAGTTTCGAATTTCATGACATTTTCTGACGGTTTTCTGACAAATCTAATTTTGCTTATAAATCACAAGAATTTTTTTTAAATTATTTTCCCCTGATAATAGTCACTGATAGAAGTGCAATGGTGCTTGTTTCATGTACATCAATGAAATATTAAAGAAACTGCAGTTTTGTAAAGTTTCTAATTTCATGTTTTTTTCCGACAATTTTCCGTTAGATTTGATTTTGCATATAAATCACAAGGACAATTTTTTTTTAATATTTTCCCACATAGTGGTCGCTATAAGAAGTACAATGCTATTCATTTCATGTAGCTAAGCACAACATTAAGAAAACTACAGTTTTGCAAAGTTCAAAATTTCATGAATTTTTCCAAATGTTTTCTGACGGATCTGATTATGTACTTAAATCACAAGAAAATTACTTTTTATCATCTTGAGTCTTTTGCCATCTATAAAGAAGGCCAATACAAAATTACATGTAACAATAAATACAAACATAAAAAAGTAAATACACACACACACCATGTAGTATTAAATCATGAACACGACACAGCAACTGAGCAAAGATGATCAGTGTGGTTCTATCTTCGTAACATTAAAACAACTGTATGAACTTACAACCACATGAAAAGATTTGTTGATTGTGAATTAGAACCACAAACTGACAATACTAGTATCCCATTACACAACACTTGTTTTATTGGGCAAAGCCAATGACTGCTATGATTGACAAGCCAATTAACTCGTAATACACTGTGGCACAAAATGCCAATAATAGTCCCCCAATACACAACACTTGTTACATTGGGCAAATCCCATAACTACTATAATTGCCAAACCAATTAATTTGTAATATACTGTGGTTAAACCCATTGTTATCATCAACAATAGGGCGTACTATTATACTTACTTGTCTATGATTATGTACAATTAATAGATACAATAAATCATAATGTTTACTTAATGTATATTATTTTATGTATACTATATATTGACAAATACAAAGATATAATCTTATTCTGTAATCTTAATATATAAAAAAACTGGTATATACATATCAAATACAAAAACAGTAGGCCCTACATCAAAATAATTTATAACGATACAAAATTGTATAAACAAATAATAATACAATAAATTAATTGAAACATAAATTATCATAAATTGTAATAATGTAACCAACACACAATATTATGTTGTATAATTAAACTAAAGTAATACCAATAAATAAACTAATAATATATTAATATAAACATCAATCAGTTACATTAAACATGGCAGCAATGAATTACTCAGGTGTAGGCATATGTACTTGGCAGTATTAATCAAAGTCACCCGCTGTCGATCACATCGCTATCCGAGTCACGAGTGCATTGTATACCATGATGCACTGCGCGCATACAGAGAAGAAGGCAAAATGGCGATATCATTTTAGACGGGGGTTCCATAACCGGACGTTGTGCATGTTTGTGCTATCAATTGGTAAGCTATCACTGTAATCACGTTATCATTCACACAATTCTTTACCCTTCGGCATATGCTTTCCACTGAAACCAACTAACTAAATACTCACAAAACATCGTCAAACATAGGCCATTTTAAATCCATAATTACTTAATTACTATAATTTTTTATCGACGGATTACAATGATATTTTCAGATTCATTTCCCTCTGAATTTCCTCTTTCTTCATCACATTTCAATATGGATGTACTCATTAACATAATCTCGCAAATCAGTTTGATAGGTGGGGCCTGTCAACGTGATCTAAGATGGCCACACGCGTAAATCAAGAAAACCAAAATACGACACTGAGAGTAAAAAAATCATTACCGCTAATAAACACCGCCAAAAAATATTTTTTCAGCGCACGTACACACATTTACATTATTACAACATAAGAAAATTCACAAACCAACAGGTAGAATGCATGATAATAAACTATGGCCACTAAACTGGGACCCCTGTCTCCCATGTTGTCAGAAGGGGAGGTAAATTGGTCTGACCTCCCTACCACGGGGATCCGATGTGGCGGGCCCAGATTACGCTGTGTCCAGTTTCTCCGCCTACACTCGGCCCGCGACGGTAGCGGGCCCATAGCAGCCCTCTAAGTTATATTTTTTTTGTCTAGGGGCCAACTGGCTCCTATCTACATTTTTAGGAGCCAAATTAAAAAAGTAGGAGCCAAGTAATT
The DNA here is from genome assembly GCA_963995525.1 of Escarpia spicata. Taxonomy (NCBI): domain Eukaryota; kingdom Metazoa; phylum Annelida; class Polychaeta; order Sabellida; family Siboglinidae; genus Escarpia; species Escarpia spicata. Next base: position 51,597,008 of record OZ023209.1, read on the forward strand.
GTGTGCGTATATATGCAACTGTGTTTTCAGTACCAATTTAATCCAAATTAACCACAGATGTTCGTTTGAAATATAAATAAATTAAAAACATGTATGAATATGTGGCCAGATACTAACTTTATGCATTATAACATGGTACACTGGCAAATTAATAACAGTCATGTGGAATCCATGAAATTACCAATAATTAACAGTAAATATACGTGATGCATGTATACCCGTAGGTACACTGATTTTCTGTTTCAGAAAAATACAATGTCAAATAATGAATTTTCCATGTCAAATGATGCTATTCCTGGTTAAGGTGGAAAAGAAGCCGATTTATGTTCAGAAAAGTTATATTTTATTTCAAAATTAACTTTGAGAAATAATACATTCTGTCAAATATTTAAAATATGACAATGTTATGATCTATTCATCTGAATAATACTGTTTTACTGTGTGGTTAACTTTTCTAACAACATTTATTTGTGCAATATTTGCAACACAGTAACAATCGTACATAATCAATTTACATAATAAAATAATTCCTCTCACACAATAACATAAATGACTGGTTGTTTCTAATGCAGCAGTGCTTAATATATAAGTTAACAAATGTAAATTACACAAGCAGTCATATATTATGAATGTATAAATCACTGATGCTGTTTCACTAAAAAAATTTCGGTACTCGAGTACATTATTGAAGTACTTGTATTCATAAAACTTATGGGTCATGGACTCGTACTCATTGTACTCAGTTGTTTACGAGTACATCTGAGTACTTAAGGAAAATATATTATTTTTAGTTGTAAAATGAAACTTTCCTGAAATATTTAAATGTTCAACTATTTTTTAAATACTGTGTTATTTCTGATAGAATACCACCTTACCATCCCTACACATAGTACACCCTCATTCTCTGACAACCATGACTGTGATACCCAAACATGGCAACAGACAACATCTTTTTTCAGTCAGAAACACCCTGTTAAGCAAACAATAATGGTAGGCTATCTGTTCAGGTATCAACCTGTTTGTTTAACTAAGCCACCAGGATGTCCATAAAGAGCCAGTTAGCAATTAACCCACCAGCTAGACAGGAAATGCCTTTGATGTAGTCAGGAGGGTAGCCAGAAGTTTTGATAAAGGATACTTTGGCCATGGACAGTTGGGCAACAGACATTTTGATAATCAGACATTTTGGTAATTGGACATTTCTGTAATTGTACATTTGGGTAAGTTTTATTGTCCAGCAGTGTTTTTACGGCTAATGACAACCATGCCTCTTGGCTGACAGTGCTAACTGCTAAGATCAAGAACTGCCAGTCTTCCTCTCAAGTCAGACTGCCTCCTACACTAGTATAATCCGGTGCCTGCAGCCTGGCTAAAAAGTCCAAAGGGGATTATGGACATGTGCTAACCCTCTCTAAAACCAGTCAAACCTCTCTTTGTGGTCAACTCAGTATGTTATAGTGTATGATGTTGAATTAGCTAAGATGTTGCTCACTTCAGTCACTTTACTTCTCAACTTTCAAGTGTCAATATGTATGACTAGAATCGACCAAAATAACAAAATGTGCAAATGCATTTCATCTTCAACCCATGCATGCCTTAGCTCCTGTTGTGTAGATGCACACTTTTAAATTCATAAGCATGTTTCCCGACATAACTATGTGTCATTTTTTGACTCTGTGAGACTTCTGCACCCTTTCCCGTGAACATGTTCCAAGTGGATGACAAGCATTTCCCACATGAACACATATTTGGGATGGAAACGGTTGTCAAAGAACTAATAATAATAATAATAATAACTTTATTTATACACTAAAATCCAAAGTAGAACTCTGTTCAGTAGTGTTGACAATAGTCGTTAGAAATTATAAGAAATAAATATAATAATAATAATACAAGTAAAACATATAAATACAAAACTGAACTAGAGAAATTAAATCAAAGATAATATTGATGTAAATTATATTATATATCATACGTAGTAAAAATAAGTATATATATAAATACATAACTATATAAAACAACTATAATATTATAGTAAATTGCGAGATAAATATATTATAAATATATAGATATGAGTTAATTAATAAGTAACTACAGTAATACATTATTAGTTTCAATTAAAATGTCAGATAAAAAATAAATATGTGGTATGACGACTAAAGTATAAAATTATGACGGCTAAACATTAAAAGCGAGTTTAAAATAGTGTGTTTTAAGACGAGCTTTAAATGTGTCTGTGCACTGTATCAGTTGTAAATCTTCCGGCAACGCATTCCAGAGGGTCGGTCCTGCGCACGAGATCGAGCGACGGCCGTACCGCTCAAGGTTGTGCCGCGGTACAGTTAATAGTCCACAGTCAGTTGATCGAAGTGCGCGGCGTGGCACGTATGGTGAAATCAATGACGCGAGTTAGGCCGGCGTCTTGTCGTGAAGGGCGGTGAACACAAGCACGAGTAACTTGTACTGAATGCGCCACTTCACCGGCAACAAGTGCAGGCTATTCAGTGCTGCAGTGATGCTCTGTCGATCGCCCCGCCTAATACGTAATACGACTCTGGCAGCAGAGTGTTGTACCATCTCAAGGCGGTGGAGTAACCGGTCGGATATTCCATACAACATAGCGTTCCCGTAGTCTATTCTTGAAGTAACAAGAGCATGTACGAGACACTTGGTTGTTCCGGTCGTTAGTGTGTCGCGTATACGTGAGATTCGGTGCAGGTGATAATATGCACTCCGGCACGCATTTGCTACTTGTGCCGCCATCGTTAACTGTAACAAACAATAATAGTATGTTTACTTGTGTGATTTATTAAAACAACTGTAGCTGTATACGGAGTAAAATCATTTTGTTTACTGTGGATGTTTTTTTTATTTGTAGTCATTTGCAATGTAGTAAATGTACCATAATATACCTGGGTTAAACAAGGCTGCTCATAGGCAATAACAAGATAAAATTAAGCATTTGTTCTACAAGTAGTGATGTTAAAAATAAAATGTGTCTAAAACATAATTAAACACATTAAATTAATAAGTTAAATAAATAATTAATTAAATTTCACCAAATAATTGAATGTGTAAATTTCTACTATAATTATAACAACATGAAACAAAATCACTATATTAAAATGTCATTAATATTATAATGTTAGTGGTAGTTTATTGTTTTATTACATGGCATGGTTTTTGTTAAGTGTGCTGATAACAGGGACCATGACCCCCAAAGCAGGGACCATGATCTCAAAGCAGGGGCCATGACCCCCAAAGCAGGGACTGCATAACAAGTGACACTTTGACAGTGCGTTGCAGACCACCACTATGGAAACAACTGGACGTGACACTATTAAATCATAACATGGCCTGACCAAGTCACAGCAGACCACTACAGACACAACAGAACGTGTAACACTATTAAATCATAACATGTCCTGACCAAGTCACAGCAGACCACTACAGACACAACAGAACGTGTAACACTATTAAATCATAACATGTCCTGACCAAGTCACAGCAGACCACTACAGATACAACAGAACGTGTAACACTATTAAATCATAACATGTCCTGACCAAGTCACATCAGACCACTACAGATACAACAGAACGTGTAACACTATTAAATCATAACATGTCCTGACCAAGTCACAGCAGACCACTACAGACACAACAGAATGTGTAACACTATTAAATCATAACATGTCCTGACCAAGTCACAGCAGACCTCTACAGATACAACAGAACATGTAACACTATTAAAGCATAACATGTCCTGACCAAGTCACAGCAGACCACTACAGATACAACAGAACGTGTAACACTATTAAATTATAACATGCCCTGACCAAGTCACAACAGACCACTACAGATACAACAGAACGTGTAACACTATTAAATCATAACGTGTCCTGACCAAGTCACATCAGACCACTACAGATACAACAGAACGTGTAACACTATTAAATCATAACATGTCCTGACCAAGTCACAGCAGACCACTACAGACACAACAGAATGTGTAACACTATTAAATCATAACATGTCCTGACCAAGTCACAGCAGACCTCTACAGATACAACAGAACATGTAACACTATTAAAGCATAACATGTCCTGACCAAGTCACAGCAGACCACTACAGATAAAACAGAACGTGTAACACTATTAAATCATAACATGTCCTGACAAAGTCATAGCAGACCACTACAGACACATGCAACAGAACATGTAACACACTATTAAATCATAACATGTCCTGACCAAGTCACAGCAGACCACTACAGATACAACAGAACATGTAACACTATTAAATCATAACATGTCCTGACCAAGTCACAGCAGATCACTACAGATACAACAGAACATGTAACACTATTAAATCATAACATGCCCTGACCAAGTCACAGCAGACCACTACAGACTAAACAGAATGTGTAACACTATTAAATCATAACATGCCCTGACCTAGTCACAGCAGACCACTACAGACTCGGCAGAACATGTAACACTATTAAATCATAACATGTCCTGACCAAGTCACAGCAGACCACTATAGATACAACAGAACGTGTAACACTATTAAATCATAACATGTCCTGACCAACTTCCAACAGACCACTAAGACAGGTTTTACTGTACATACTTTGTGCCGCAAAGCCTGTGCTGCTCTATAGCTAGGATCACTCTCCCAAACTACCCCACCACATACGTGGTCCCCATGACACAACCATTCAACAAAACGCTGAGATTTCTTGAAGACTATGTAGATCTATTTACCATTATATAGGAGAACAAAGCACACACTTATGATTACTGGTTATTGTATAATTCATGTTAGCGTAATAGTACTAAAGTAACAACTTCAAAAAATGGTGAAAAATACCCTTTCTTTCACTATATCGGCCCTAGTTATGAAGATACTCACATAAAAATTGGGTTCCCTTGACACTTTTCACAGAGACGGTTGCCATAAACACCATTACAATAACGTGATAACTGACCATATATATATATACATATATATATATATATATTATATATATACATATCATTGTCTGTCTGTCCCCAGGATTCAAGATGTGTCTCTTGACATTGCTGAGAACCGTGACACAGGCCGAGACAGGGCATTTGGTGCGGAACAGTGCAACTGCCCCCTTGGCTATCGAGGATTGTCGTGTGAGCTGAGTCGCCCCTTCGAGTCTGTTATATAAGTGTACAAATTCCTGTTTTCTCACTTCTCTTATAAATATAAAGATTATACAGATACTGCATTGCCATGATAAACATAAAATACATGTCAATTTAGAATGTGTGTTGGTGTTAAAACATACAGTCACATCAAACATGTATTATACTCTGTCATATGAACAATTGTCTAAAAATTTATTATCCATTAACATTGCTAGGCTAAGCTATAAAATTAACACATAAAAGAAGAATAAAACACATGTGGCAAAATTCCATTCCATTAATCAGTCGCTCAGGCTTATATTTATTCCCTAATAATGCAATATAAATGCAGCCACGGCGTGGGGGAAGAAACTGTCTCTGAAGCGATTTGTGTTAGCTCGGATATATCTGAATTACCTGCCTGAAGAAAGTTATTCGAACAGATGTTGAACGGCGTGTGTTGGATCAGTGATAATTTTGTGAGCTCTCATCTTTGATCTCTCACTGTGAGTCTTGGCATCTTTTTGTGTATAATTTAGTTTGTTCACTTTCTTGCCTCTTGCAATGTTTTTACGTTTTCACTGAATGTGTTACAATCACAATATTAATTTTCTGTGCAGTTGTTTCCTAATGTAATGATGATAACAAGATTGCCGTCCAGAAAATTAACTCTAAATGGCAGGTAGACAAGGAAGCCTTTTGGCTTATCGAGAGTCCAGTACTTTTTATCTACGTGTATTCCGCCCTTTTGTGCAAATTTTTTTTAAAAACATTCACGATACTGGCATCAACACAATCAGGAGATAATCTGTTCCATTAATTTACAGTCCTTTGTGAGAATGAGAACTTTCTTATATCTAATCGACACTGTTCCTTTACTAATGTAACTTCATGTCCTCTGGTTCTTCTATCTTTCTTAACTGAGAAAAACCATTTCTATTAATATTTTCATAACCATTCAATATTTTAAACACTTCTATCTGATCTCCTCTCAGTCTCCTGGGGCCGGTTTCATGAAGCGGCTAAGAACGTTCTTAACGTTAAGATGATTGTTTTAGTAAATGACGTGATTTTTTTAATATAAGCGAACATAGGAGTTTACGCAAACACGTGATGCTAAGTAAATGCGTAACTTTAAATACGCTTCATGAAACCGGCTCCTGGTCTCTAGTGTTGTTAAACCACATTTTTAGGCGTATTTCGTAACTAAGATGCCTCAGATTTTGTATAATTTTAGTTACTCTCCTCTATACTCTTTCTAGCATATCTGTGTTCTTCCTGCGATATGGCCTCCACGCTTGAATACAATATTCTAAATGAGACCTAACTATTGTTTTGTACAGCGGTATTATTAGCTCTTTTTTCATATACGTTATGTTTCGCCTAATTAATCCAAGGATTTTATTTCCCTTTGAAGCAGCCATACCGCACTGCTCTGAAACCTTCATATCAGAACTAATGGTTAACCCTAAGTCCTTTTCTTTTGCAGTAGTACTTAGTACAGAACCCCCCATTGTATATTGTACATCTTCGTTCCCATGTCCTGTGTGGAGGAGGCATTTACATTTCCCAAAATTGAACATTTGCCATTTTTTAGACCATTTCATCAACCTGTCAAGATCATCTTGTAAATGCTGTGTATCTCCATCACATTTAATGCTTGTAAACAATTTTGAATCATCCACAAATTTCAATACATTGCTTGTTATATAATCATCCAAATCATTGATATATATTAAGAATAATATAGGTCCCAGTCAGGGATGGGTCAAATACATGCACAATGTACTTGAATACAAGTACAAATACTTACAATTTTGCCAAGTACAACTACTCATCTAAAAAAATATAGGCAAGTACAAGTACTTTGTGAAAAACTCAAGTACAAATACCAAGTACTTTGACAATTTTAGTCAAGTACATTGAAAATTTTAGTCAAGTACATTGAACGCTACGTTGTTTCATAATGGTGAAAATCAAAGCTGTGAAAACACAAAAGCAGTATGCATTTAATCATTATTTATTTAAGTCATCAACGCATAAAACACGGGAATTTCACATCAACTATTGAGATGTTCAGCACTCAACAGTCATTTCTTGTTGCACCGCACAAACATGATCCATTGAAACTTTTCACCAGTTAGCCTACATCTGTCTTGGCGAAAGACTGCCTGGGACAGTGTAACAGATGCTTGGATTCAATAGTTCTTTGAAAATTGTTTGAACTGTGTTATGAAGCTTTGTACAAAATAAGAATAAATAAACAGTAATTTTCACTGTAGCCATTTTTTTCAATCCTGATAGACCCAAATACTTAACACAAATGTAAAAAAGTACTTGTAAAACATACTTGCCAAGTCCAAGTACTTTGATGGTTAAGTACAAGTCCAAATCCAAGTACTGCACTCAGCAAAATGACAAGTACCAGTCCAAGTACAGTACTTGTTGTACTTAAGTACACAAGTACTCAAGTACTTGAACCCATCCCTGATTGGTTGTATATTTTGTTAATATATCCATTTTTGCTTTTTTTATAACCAGTGAAGGCAGCAAGACTTCAGTGTTGTTGTAGTACAAAGCTGTGTTTGCAAATAAATACATAATGGATGTAATAATGTTTTGAAAATGTTACCTTCTACAGTGTTCTACAAAGTGACATCTTTAATTAAAAGAATCAAACAGTTTGCTCACTCAGTGCACATACTAAATGTGAGAAATGTTTAAAATTATGTGCAAAGCAACTTTCTACTCTGCTTTTCATGCTCTGCTATAGCAGAATCCAGTTCTTATCGTGCAAGTTAACATGTCCACATTCTTGCCGCTGTGCTTTGTACCTGCATTCTTGGAGATGACGAATACTGACAAATACTTCCCACATAAGTTCTTATGTTGTTGGAGTGGTGGAACTGGTGATTTCAACGATTGCTGTGACAAATTAACCTGCACACGAAGAGACATTTTGTGTTCATAAACAGTTCCTAGGAAAAGAACATTCCTACATTAGCCACATTTCATATGCATCAGTTGAAATGTCAGTAGTTACAATAGCCAGGGCAGCTAATGTTTTTTATTGTTGTTTTCAAGTAATATGACACTTGTTGTATATGGGGAAGTAGAGGAGAAGAAGGTAGGGAAAATGTATGCGATTTCTCAGCATCCAGAATTTCTCCTTGAATCTTTTAGCATAAAGCCATATAAATCGGTTAATCATACATGAATAACAGCTGGTGATGATTGGCTGTAACGTTTATAAATGTTGTAATCTATTTTATCTTACATTGTGGACATAAAATAAGTTTTTTCTCTCTTTGAGATGATTAGAATAAATCCTTGTTGAAATGCCAGGTTTGCTCTAAATACAATCTATCCATGTTTTTTGTACTTGTCCACACATGTGGTTAATTACCCTTATTCCTGGTGTACTGCTGGAGTCAACAACATGGATTCTAGGCAGCTTTACAGTATGGGCCTTTATATGCGTCTTCTACCTATTTGTGTGTTTATTTGTGTCGCATTTGCAGGAATCTTTTATTTCCACACACAGCTGCTTTAATGGTCAAACCCATTGGTCTAGATGTACCTGCTTTTGTTCCTTCCTTGTAAACACTACTTGTGTACTCTACTTGTGTACACAACTTGTGTACACTACTTTTGTACCCTGGCTTTACAGCTTCAGCCACTGCTTTTGCCTCTGATCAGCTATAAATCAGCCTACTTGACTTAAAGTCAAGTCAACAAGTAGAGGGAGAATAGAAACAGTAAGTTATAAGGCCTTTTGATTATTCCTCTTTGCAGGTTCGTCCCATGGCTGAACTATTGGGCTCAATCTGAAGAGACCCTTGGAACATGAGGGTGTTGACCCTAATGTGAGGGTTGCCCCTGGGGTGGGGATTGATACCAGCTTCCATGGTTGTATTGGAGAGGTAGGTGGCAAGACTACAAAGAGGGTGAATGTCAGAGCTATGTTCCGTCCATACATATAACACTGTTGTAGTTGCAGACTGATAGCCACATCGACATGTTAACACTATAGAAATTACAAGTAGAAGCAATTATTCAAATACACAATATTGGCATTTTCCCAAAAGTCATTTATCCGCCATAAAATTGGGGTGGGTATTTGCACTGTTCTCACGGGTGATGCAGTCATAATTGGTGAAGTCAATTACTAGTTTGACTCATCTAACTTCCACACTTCACATAAGTGATCTGCCAGGACTAGTTTTGCATGGCAAACAGCATTGGCTTGCGAGAATGAATATATATATATATATAACTCAAATACAATTTAATATAATTCCGATACAGTTTTAGATAACTTGAATGCTGCTTTAGTTTTAGATCATGCAGACCCAGTTTTATATAATTTATACTGTCTTAGACATTGTTTAGTACATTAAGTATATCTCTAGTTGGTTACCACTGACCATTGTAACAGGAATATTGAGCAACTAAAGTCAAGTCAACAAATAGAGGGAGAATGGAAACAGTAAGTTATAAGGCCTTTTGATTATTCCTCTGCAGGTTCGTCCCATGGTCGAACTATCAATCTGAAGAGACCCTTGGTACATGGGGGTGTTGACCCTAATGTGATGGTTGCCCATGGGGTTGCGATGGATACCAGCTTCCATGGTTGTATTGGAGAGGTAGGTGGCAAGGCTACAAAGAGGGTGAATGACAGAACTATGTTCCGTCCATACATGTAACACAGTTGTAGTTGCAGACTGATAGCCACATCAACAAGTTAACACTATACAATATAATTTTAACAGGTTGATTGTTGATAGATAGTTATCATTTTTATCAAGTTTCTTACATTGCCACGGGGTTGTGATGTGCTGTAAACATGACATTGCCATGATGGGTGTGCTGTAAACATTACATTGCCACAAATGGGTGATGTAAACATTACATTACATTACATTACCATGGAGGGTGTGCTGTAAACATTGCATTACCACAAGGGATGTTCTGTAAACTTCACATTGCTATGATAGGTGTGCTATAAACATTACATTACCACAAGGGGTGTTGTGAACAGTGCGTTGTTGTGAGGGGTGTACTGTAAACATTACATTACCACAGCGGGTGATGTGAACAGTGCATTGCTGTGAGGGGTGTACTGTAAACATTACATTACCATGAAGGCTTTGCTGTAAACATTACATTGTTATGATGGGTTTGTTGTAAACAATACATTGCTATAAAGGTGGTGATATAAACATTACATTGCCACAAAGGATGTGCTATGAACATTAGATTGTCACGAGGAACTGCTGTAAACATTTCCTTGCCATGAGAGTTGTCTTGCTGTAGGTGATTCTGAAGGGTCACACATTTAACGTGGTGGATGACACGATTGCCAGCAGTAACATTGTCGACTGTGGTGACGTGACACCCTGTGTCAAGCGACCCTGCACTGTTGATGGACAGTGTATCGAAATGAGCAGCACAGAATGTAGGTGTGTCTGTCCAGCGCAATACACAGGTATGTATTTAGTTCGCAGGTCTGCAATTATCCTAGGGAGATGCCTTGTGTGGAAGTTGCTAACTCGGTCATATTTAACTTAGACAAATATAATATATACATCCTCGCGTGCCAGGGGTTGCTGTTGCTGGTTACGTCAGTGCCAGCGAGCAGTACCCACTGGCTGATCGCTTTGCGAAACTCTGAATTTAAACTCGGTCTCTGAAATCGCTCACTATATCAATGGTTGGCGACAGGTCAGGTGGTCATAATAAAACAAATTTCAACCAACCGTGACTCATGTTACATGCACTCTTTAGGAAGTTCAAGCAATTATTAAAATACACACTACTGGGATTCCCAAAAGTCGATTATCCGTCATCAAATTGGGGGGTTATTTGCACTGTTCTCACGGGTGATGCAGTCGTGACTGGCGAAGTCAATTACTAGTTTGAATCATCTAACTTCCACACTTCACATAAGAGATCTGTCAGGGCTAGTTTTGCATGGCAAATAGCCCTGGCTTGCGAGGATGAATGTATCTATATACACCTGTATATCTATAACTCAAATGCAATTTTCTGTAATTCTGATACAGTTTTAGATGACTTGAATGCTTTTTTAGTTTGGGACACACAAATATTTGTAAATAAAATTTCACATTAGATGTAGAGAGAGAGATAGTAGCAATGTAGGTGTAAATTAATGTATTACCCGGTTCCCGTCAGTCTGGAAATGTAGTTCACAGTCAAACTGTATTTTGCATTACAATTTTGCAACTTGTAGTAACTCATATCTTATAGTGATACATAATGTCTGTAGTTGGTTACCACTGACCATTGTAACAGGAATATTGAGCAACTAAAGTCAAGTCAACAAATAGAGGGAGAATGGAAACAGTAAGTTATAAGGCCTTTTGATTATTCCTCTGCAGGTTCGTCCCGTGGTCGAACTATCAATCTGAAGAGACCCTTGGTACATGGGGGTGTTGACCCTAATGTGATGGTTGCCCATGGGGTTGCGATGGATACCAGCTTCCATGGTTGTATTGGAGATGTAGGTGGCAAGGCTACAAAGAGGGTGAATGACAGAACTATGTTCCGTCCATACATGTAACACAGTTGTAGTTGCAGACTGATAGCCACATCAACAAGTTAACACGATACAATCTAATATTAACAGGTTGATTGTTGATAGATAGTTATCATTTTTATCAACTTTCTTACATTGCCACAGGGGGTTGTGGTGTGCTGTAAACATGACATTGTCATATATGGTGTGCTGTAAACATGACATTGCCATGATGGGTGTGCTGTAAACATTGCATTGCCACAAATGGGTGATGTAAACATTACATTACATTACCATGGAGGGTGTGCTGTAAACATTGCATTACCACAAGGGATGTTCTGTAAACTTTACATTGCTATGATAGGTGTGCTATAAACATTACATTACCACAAGGGGTGTTGTGAACAGTGCATTGTTGTGAGGGGTGTACTGTAAACATTACATTACCACAGCGGGTGATGTGAACAGTGCATTGCTGTGAAGGGTGTACTGTAAACATTACATTATCATGAAGGCTTTGCTGTAAACATTACATTGTTATGATGGGTTTGTTGTAAACAATACATTGCTATAAAGGTGGTGATATAAACATTACATTGCCACAAAGGATGTGCTATGAACATTAGATTGTCACGAGGAACTGCTGTAAACATTTCCTTGCCATGAGAGTTGTCTTGCTGTAGGTGATTCTGAAGGGTCACACATTTAACGTGGTGGATGATGCGATTGCCAGCAGTAACATTGTCGACTGTGGTGACGTGACACCCTGTGTCAAGCGACCCTGCACTGTTGATGGACAGTGTATCGAAATGAGCAGCACAGAATGTAGGTGTGTCTGTCCAGCGCAATACACAGGTATGTATTTAGTTCGCAGGTCTGCAATTATCCTAGGGAGATGCCTTGTGTGGAAGTTGCTAACTCGGTCATATTTAACTTAGACAAATATAATATATACATCCTCGCGTGCCAGGGGTTGCTGTTGCTGGTTACGTCAGTGCCAGCGAGCAATACCCACTGGCTGATCGCTTTGCGAAACTCTGAATTTAAACTCAGTCTCTGAAATCGCTCACTATATCAATGGTTGGCGGCAGGTCAGGTGGTCATAATAAAACTAATTTCAACCAACCGTGGCTCATGTTACATGCACTGTTTAGGAAGTTGAAGCAATTATTAAAATACACACTACTGGGATTCCCAAAAGTCGATTATCCGTCATCAAATTGGGGGGGTATTTGCACTGTTCTCACGGGTGATGCAGTCGTGACTGGCGAAGTCAATTACTAGTTTGACTCATCTAACTTCCACACTTCACATAAGAGATCTGTCAGGGCTAGTTTTGCATGGCAAATACCTTGGCTTGCGAGGATGAATGTATCTATATACACCTGTATATCTATAACTCAAATGCAATTTTCTGTAATTCTGATACAGTTTTAGATGAAACTGAATGCTTTTTTAGTTTGGGACACACAAATGTTTGTAAATAAAATTTCACATTAGATGTAGAGAGAGAGATAGTAGCAATGTAGGTGTAAATTAATGTATTACCCGGTTTCCGTCAGTCTGAAAATGTAGTTCACAGTCAAACTGTATTTTGCATTACAATTTTGCAACTTGTAGTAACTCATATCTTATAGTGATACATTATGTCTCTAGTTGGTTACTACTGACCATTGTAACAGGAATATTGAGCAACTAAAGTCAAGTCAACAAATAGAGGGAGAATGGAAACAGTAAGTTATAAGGCCTTTTGATTATTGCTCTGCAGGTTCGTCCCAGGGTCGAACTATCAATCTGAAGAGACCCTTGGAACATGGGGGTGTTGACCCTAATGTGATGGTTGCCCATGGGGTTGCAATGGATACCAGCTTCCATGGTTGTATTGGAGAGGTAGGTGGCAAGGCTACAAAGAGGGTGAATGACAGAACTATGTTCCGTCCATACATGTAACACAGTTGTAGTTGCAGACTGATAGCCACATCAACAAGTTAACTCTATACAATCTAATATTAACAGGTTGATTGTTGATAGATAGTTATCATTTTTATCAACTTTCTTACATTGCCACAGGGGGTTGTGGTGTGCTGTAAATATGACATTGTCATATATGGTGTGCTGTAAACATGACATTGCCATGATGGGTGTGCTGTAAACATTACATTGCCATAAATGGGTGATGTAAACATTACATTACATTACCATGGAGGGTGTGCTATAAACATTACATTACCACAAGGGGTGATGTGAACAGTGCATTGTTGTGAGGGGTGTACTGTAAACATTACATTACCACAGCGGGTGATGTGAACAGTGCATTGCTGTGAGGGGTGTACTGTAAACATTACCATGAAGGCTTTGCTGTAAACATTACATTGTTTTGATGGGTTTGTTGTAAACAATACATTGCTATAAAGGTGCTGATATAAACATTACATTGCCACAAAGGATGTGCTATGAACATTAGATTGTCACGAGGAACTGCTATAAACATTTCCTTGCCATGAGAGATGTCTTGCTGTAGGTGATTCTGAAGGGTCACACATTTAACGTGGTGGATGATGCGATTGCCAGCAGTAACATTGTCGACTGTGGTGACGTGACACCCTGTGTCATGCGACCCTGCACTGTTGATGGACAGTGTATCGAAATGAGCAGCACAGAATGTAGGTGTGTCTGTCCAGCGCAATACACAGGTATGTATTTAGTTCGCAGGTCTGCAATTATCCTAGGCAGATGCCTTGTGTGGATGTTGCTAACTCGGTCATATTTAACTTAGACAAATATAATATATACATCCTCGCGTGCCAGGGGTCGCTGTTGCTGGTTATGTCAGTGCCAGTGAGCAGTACCCACTGGCTGTTTCACCAGTAAACATTTCTTTGCCATGAGAGTTGTCTTGCTGTAGGTGATTCTGAAGTGTCACACATTTAACGTGGCGGATGACGCGATTGCCAGCAGTAACATTGTCGACTGTGGTGACGTGACGCCCTGTGTCAAGCAACCCTGCACTATTGATGGACAGTGTATTGAAGTTAGCAACCCGTAATATAGGTATAACTGTCCAGCGCAATACATAGGTATGTATTTAGTTTGCAGGTCTGCAATTATCCTAGCAGATGCCTTGTGTGGATGTATGTTTAAGCAGTATGTATAAGGAGGTTTTGCTAGGCAACAGGTCTCGTGATGGATAGATTACTTGTCAGTGAATAAGGATAACTTCTTAGGCAGTTGACTGATTTGAGTATTATTACTTCTCATAATTTATGGTGTTTTCCCATATTTCGATTCCAGTGATGTGTCACTTACTTTAATCAAACAAAATAAGTTTAAATATCTGATGTGCAAAATGGTGGCAACTTTCTGAAGACTTCAAAATGGTGGCAACTGAAGACATTCCGTCGAATATTTTGTTGCAACTGAAGACTCCAGTTTGAAAAGATGGTGCAAGATATCCAACATTTACACATACTGATTTAACATCATATTAATAGCTAATTATTGATCACATTTTAACCAATGTGAATTTAAAGCAATTTTTTTCCGTTTAAAAGTAAAACCCGGGTATTTGTGTTATTAGCTGTGGTATGAGTTTAATAATATGGACGATGTTGTTGACTTCAGGACTGCGAGGAAAGGAACTCTTGAGATCGACGGATTCAGCTTTGTATAGGGATAATCTGGAGAAGTATTATCCATGCTGAACACACACGGCAACATGTATATTGGTAAGTCTTACACATATCTCCTACTGAACACACACGGCAATAGGTATATACAAATGACCAAGTTATCCCTTCTGGTGGACCAGTATTTTTGTTAGTTTGTGTAATAATTGATGTATCCACTACGTCGCAGTTTTGCTTATGTCACAATTCAATTTTGCTCGTAACCTCCGTCAAGCTTTGCTTTGTCAACAGTGTTGTTAATGGTTATATATATATATATATATATGAATTATATAGCTATTGCTGCATGACATCTCATAAATCAATCATTCCCGCATACAGTTGTCATTTTAAAAACTTTGCCTTATGTTTTTGCCTTAAAGAAAAATTTTTGTGACCAGAATTTCAACAAGATATTCCACAGAATGTCCGAACCCACCACATATTTTCTGATGACTTGGCTGAGGTTTTGCTAGGCAACAGATCATGTACGTGATGAATAGGGTAATTGAAGTGTGTTCGGCCAGTGTTGCCAGAGGGTTGACAGTGGTTGTTATGCTTCAGATGACGTGCCTAACCTGGACGGCACGACATTTGGCCAGCACGAGAAGATACTGGAGGGTTGTGTCAGCAACCTGTACATCCAGGGCAAGCGACCCCTTGACCTCACCATGGACGCTGTCGGGGTGTCAATGTCTTGCCCTGCTCGACGTGAACTGCCCTAGACGTGGCACCCTGACACCCCTCATTGATGTGGCTGTCCAGTTGCTACAGTGCATCTTTGGGCTATACAGAACCATCAAACTCTTACATTTTATATATCTCTGAATTGTTCTTGTTTCTTTAGGTTTGGGGGACTGTTGTAGATAGTTCTTTCTTAGACAAAGTGTATTATTTTGTCAGCTTTATTACTTTTATTAACAGAAATGTAATCAATTAACATGATATATCTCGGCTGGTTGATACTTGATTTGAAACTTATTAACAGAACAAGAACAAGAAAGTTTATTAATAATATTATTATTTAAAGTTGATACTTGATTTGAAACAAAAGTACAGTTTTGTTGTCATCTGGCTGGAAAATGTGTATGATAAACAATCTATTATATCACTGATGAAATTATAGAAGTATCGGAAATTGTGAAAAGTGCCAAAGAAAATGTCATTAAGGTTGATGCCTATGCAGCAGGAGGGGTGATGTTGGAATATTGGTTGGTTGGAATCTAGACACTGTAAACTTGTGTGTAGCTACAGTGATATTAAATGTGTAGATTAGGTATATGCGAAATAGGAGGTTAACTATTGTCTCAATGAATTGTACCACTAGCCTGTAGTTATGAATTCTTTGTAATTTTACTTTATTTGTTCACATTTTCTAGTAGTAAAATGTCCTTGAATGTTGAAGGGCAGATTCACAAAGAGATGTTAATATGATGGAGAGAAGGTAATTATGTGCAATCATACCACAATCATCACAACAGAAGTCATGGTCAGATAAAAAGTATTTATTGAGCACAAATGCCAAATATGCCAAATACTTACTGAATATTTTCCACACAGAAACAGATTTGTAGAGGAAAGAAATCTTGTGATGAATTTCATTAGAATGTGCAACATTCCACATGTCCCATGCCTGCTTTTGTAGTTTTGTAGAGTTGGATGAACCATGTGTGGTCTAATGATATCTGTGTTCAAAATACAACATTTGTTGCCTTATATTTTAGATGCCAGTATGTTATAATGAAAATGTTAGGTTTTTGTAGTAAATTATTTAAAGATTTATCGACATGCTTGTCTAGCTGTGGATATCTGACCTGGTGAAAACTGGATGCTCATTGGTTCCAAGATGAACACAGTTTATGGTGTGTAGATCTACATTTAGCTGGGTAATGTTGGGTTTTTGTTAATATTGGGGGTAATAAGCAAACTTCACATGATTCAAGTATGTATACTATCAATAGTAACTTGTGTATTATTTATTTTTATATAAAGGAACACAAAAAGAAAATTATTTTGTTATTCCCTAACTTGAACGTCTTTGAAATATTTGACATTCATTAACATTGTCTCTTCAAACTTATTTAAAAAGTCAAGGTCGCAATAACAGTACAGACGTTACTAACCATGTATAGTTGAATATAATACACCTTTATGATCAACACATGAAGAACTGGCATTACGTTAGTTAAGCAAAGAGCAAGCCGATTCATACTTTTAAATAAATCCAGATAAGTGAAAACAAAAACACTACTCGCTCATTCCTCTGATCATGGGACAAAGAAAAGGCGAATTGCCTGTTTTAATAGACATGTTTGTCTGAAAATATTGTTGTACTGATTACCAATGCCTAGTATTATTCAGCATGTGTGTACATGGTCATAGATGTGCCAATAAATTTGTTACAAAAATGTTATCTTGTTATGGCAAGTGTTCATATGATATTGTGGAACCCTGATAATCTAGAAACCATTGGACCAGGACATATTATACCTTGCAATATGCACGATTGATTTCTGTCAAAATCCTGAAAAATACACTAGTGATTAACGTATATATATATATATGAAGCATGTCGGTTAAAATTGCACAAAAAATAAAAGTACTTGGTAAAAACAGTACGGTATTATCCAAAGTTTTGCAAACACTACATTTGAAATTGGCAAAATTAACTATTGCATTACAGCAGCACCCATCCTTGGCAAACACCCCAGAAAATATATGTATCGGCAGTATAGCCGCTCATACTAGAGTACAGTTTTAGTTGTCGAACATTAGCATGTGGTTGCCTACTGACGTCTTTCTGTAGAAAGCATGCAAGTTTGCTCCTTTCCTCCTAATGCCAATTTGCTGTGCTATTTCCAATACTTGTTTAAGTGGAATTAATTTAGCCTGGCTGGAGTTATTGTAAATGGCTGAAGTTATTGAGTGGAATAAGTGTGTGTGCACAACCAGTAGTGTTTGGATATTAAACACTAGCAGAGATCGAACCTGCCACACACAACACTGAAACACTATTGTCCTGTTGTCATAAACAACACAGTTCAACAGTTCTTAAACAATTAAATGACATAGTATGTCTGCATTTACAACACAATACTCTAACAGCATTCAGTCACAACTATGTTACTGTTGATGCACTTTTAGACGGTTAAGCGACATATTTCTGCCGAACGCTGGACATATACATCACTTTTGTAATTCCACCCATATAAATGTAACCATATGAGATTTGGGTCTTCATCCACAAGGAATCAAGGCTATTCATTGGCAAGCAACCAGACAACACTTACAAGTACGGACAAGGTGAAAGATATTGGGGTCACTTTCCATTCATTGCTTAATTTGTTGGCATGTATGTAAGAAAAATTAATAAAGCCAATTTGATGATGGGGATAATCCGACGTACTTTCGATCAAATGGATGAAACATTCACACCTTGAATATGCTGATCAGATATGAAGTCCTTTCTTAATGAAACATATTAAAATTCTTTAAAATGTTCAGGACAGAGCAAGCAAATTAATTCCTAGTTTCAAAGACCTTGAATACAAAGAGCGTTTACAGAGACTGAAATGTCTAACTCTGACAAAACAGCGCTCAACCTTGTTCGTCATCACCACATTCAGTGTGACCCTGTGTGACTGGTCGCGAACACTGTTTAAATGCCTGTCAACTCTCCGTCTTCTTCTCTGCGACACAATTTCCTATATCAAACAGTCTGACCTCTGGCCATTTCAAACTGGCCGATGGGTAGCTTTCTTCATCCCACCACTACTCAACCATAGCTTCTGAAATGACACAATGTGTGTGTGTGTGCGTGTGTGTGTGTGTGTGTGTGTGTGTGTGTGTGTGTGTGTGTGTGTGTGTGCACGCGTGCATGAGTGTGACATGTGTCCCTGTCAACTGTGCATATCAATCAACTGTCTATATCCCCAGGAGAGTCTTACCTAAGGCAATGTTATCAGACCACCCTTTATGTTATCTGCTGAGGGAGTAGAACGTTGTCACATTGTGCAGGTGACTTATGAAAGAAACTGCATTGCCATCTCCCCCCTAGGACTGACAAGTGCTTTCCTGTAAGAGAGAGC
This sequence comes from Escarpia spicata, assembly GCA_963995525.1. Taxonomy (NCBI): domain Eukaryota; kingdom Metazoa; phylum Annelida; class Polychaeta; order Sabellida; family Siboglinidae; genus Escarpia; species Escarpia spicata. The sequence goes on from OZ023209.1 coordinate 51,616,460, forward strand.
CAAGACACTTGTTGATGTCAGCAGGAGAGCTAAGCACGATAAACATGCCTCTGCAATCAAATATAGAAATAGGACCAGAGTAGGTCTGGAGACAACAAATAAGGAAGAAGTCATTTTAAGCATACTGCTAGACACCAACTTCGGTAATGTCTAGGAAGGTGATATTCATGCAATAATTGTATGCCTAACTGGATAACATCTCAGGATTTCAGTTAGGTTGGAAGTACGTTATTATTTAAACAGACACTGCAGATTTCGACATACACATCTTTTGAAACGGTGTACACAATGTTGATGGTCGGCAGTTACAATGGTAAAATATAGCCCAAACGAATTAGAATCTACATCCACACATGTCATAAATAGTTACAGTTGAACCTCGGTTAACGGTCACACCATTACTATAGCCACATTGCAATTAAGGTCACCCTAGGACATTATATATATATATATATATATATATATATATACAGGGGACCGTTTATGCATATTTCACGGCGTACACGAGTCCGCATTTTTAAGGAGACAGCAGCTGGTCTCGTTAAAGTTTATGCATAAAGGAAATAAATTCGGCCATTATTAAGAATTTTATTTTATATTTTTGGTGATTTTGAGCAAGTTTTATCTAGAGCTTTACATATATTGAAGTATAGAAAAACATAAAAACTATCCACAGATTGGAAACAAGCTAGCATATCTGCACCGAACTACTGACCAGTCAGTTTAACGAGCGCAGATGGGAAAATATTTGAATGAAAAATCAGGGATACCATCACTGAATATATGAAAGAAAATGACTTGCTGAGCGATAAGCAATTTGGATTAATCAAGGGTCGTTCTACAGTATTTCAACTATTCAAAATTACTCGATTCATGGAGAGAAACACTGGATAATGGAGGATGCATACACATAGTATATTGTGATTTTTTGAAAGATTTCGACAAGGTTCAAAATATTCGACTCATTGAGAAACTCCAGAGATATGTTATAAAAGGGAACATTCTTAACTGGGTAACAGCTCTGCTGGCCCACAGAAGACAACAAGTAAGAGTAAATAACATATTTTCAAATTGTCATGAGGTAATCAGTGGAATACCACAAGGAACAGAGATTGGCCCCCTTCTTTTTGTTATATTCACAAATGATTTACTTGATGATGTTATAGCGAGCCATCATATTTTCACGTTTGCGGATTATATGAAGCTATCCAATCCCTTCAGAAGACTGCGCAAAACTACAAGAAGATCATATTTCTGCCGAACGCTGGACATATACATCACTTTTGTAATTCCACCCATATAAATGTAACCATATGAGATTTGGGTCTTCATCCACAAGGAATCAAGGCTATTCATTGGCAAGCAACCAGACAACACTTACAAGTACAGACAAGGTGAAAGATATTGGGGTCACTTTCCATTCATTGCTTAATTTGTTGGCATGTATGTAAGAAAAATTAATAAAGCCAATTTGATGATGGGGATAATCCGACGTACTTTCGATCAAATGGATGAAACATTCACACCTTGAATATGCTGATCAGATATGAAGTCCTTTCTTAATGAAACATTAAAATTCTTTAAAATGTTCAGTACAGAGCAAGCAAATTAATTCCTA
>OZ023209.1:51623077-51732413 GCA_963995525.1 Escarpia spicata
ATGTAGTGTTTCAGATTCTTTGTGGGTCGTACATGTCAACCGGCGTAAAACACGAACGGATTATATGCCCACGAACATTATTATTTATAAGTTTACAACTTCATATTTACTCCTTTCCAAATATGTTTTTTTCCGTTTTATTATGCTCTTACATACAATTACATATACATTTGTGAGCGCGCATACAATTACGCGTTATGCAACGAGGCCATCAAATATTGTGTTTCCTGTCCTGTAAACTGTTGAGGAGGAAAGCACAGTTACTTAATAAAATATCAAAGTTTATTGATGCTTGATGCATTATAATATTGTGATATTTTGTATATATTTATAACATCGCGCGCGCGCGCGTGCGTGCGTGCGTGCGTACTTGCGTGTGTGTGTGTAAATGAACTTGCCCAAGTTTCGACACCTCCGCACAGAATTCGAACCCGCGTTCTCTCAGTCGAGGGTTCGGAGCTCTTATCGCTGCGCTACTGTGCTCCATTAATGTCATCTTCTTTATTTCGTCTTCTGTAGTTGTTTGGTCCATTCCCATAGTGTCGTGTTGGGCATCTTGTCTTACTTCTTTAGATGTAGGGTTCTGCGCAGGTATTTGTTGATGACAGTCTTTTTTAGTTTGTTTTTATGTGTAATTCACCGTGTCTCCGAGCCATAAAGTAATACTGACTTGAGATTTGAGTTATATATCCTCAGTTTGGTGTTAAGCTTTATTTGTTTTGCCTTCCAGATGTTTCTCAAAATGACCCGTGCGTGCGTGCGTGGTGCGTGGTGCGGTGCGTGGCGTGTGGCGCTGGTGCGTGGTGCGTGGTGCGTGGTGCGTGGTGCGTGGTGCGTGGCGCGTGGTGTATGCGGGTTTGTGTGTATGTATTTGGTATGTGTGTTTGTGTGTGTGTGTGTGTGTGTGTGTGTGTGTGTGTGTGTGTGTGTGTGTGTGTGTGTGTGTGTGTGTGTGTGTGTGTGTGTATGTGTGTGTGTGCGTGCGTGCGCACGTGCGTGCCTACGTGCATGCGTGCGTGTGAGACAAGTAGGCATATGGTGTATTTCGAATGTATGTCGTTTTAGCTAACGTTGTGTTTTTAGTTAAGTATCTGTAGGCGTTATTGCTAGTACAATATATTTTGCCGTCGAGATGCGTCATTGTTCTGGGGACAAAGGTGTTATTTATTTCTTAGAGATGCCCGTATTATAATTGAGAAAAAAAACCTGCCCACAATATCTTCCTAAGCGCATGCAACTATATTTGAGATAACGTATACATGAGTGTGCATGTTTATGGGTACTCGGTATTTTAAACATTTCCTCCTAGACGATTTGCATAGCAGACACCAAAAATATGGATTCACGTTTTAAAACAACGTCAACATAACTGTAAGTAATGTATAGACTGTATTTAATAATGGACGCCTTTCTAACCGTATTTACCCAGACGCATAGGTCTAGGCGCAGTACTTATGGAGAACACTTGACAGACGGAACTAACCATACGTAGGGCGAAACATACAAATAATTGTTAATTGTATTCACAACGAATAGGAAAATATTGTGACAAATAGAACATGGTCAGAATCGTATCAATGTTCAGTGATCAACTGAATATAAACAGAAGCATGGAAGCCAACACAATTACAAAGACACGGTCCTACCTTCCGAGTCGGTTTTGTCGGGATCAGCAGTCAGAATTTTCATCGGGCAGCTGGGTGGCGTCGTAAAGGAGAATTTGGAAATTCACCGTTGATGCTCCAACGTTTATCCTTTCAGTCCGGTGATTATATCAATGCTGGGTGGTAGTGGTGAATCCTAGCTCTGGATGCAATTAAGTTTCTCCGCACTGCAAAGAAGAAAAACGCTGGATAACCCAAAGTGATATCGCCGGTGTTGGAGGTTCACTACATTCACAGCCCAGATACCATAACATTTCCGTCCTGGGCCTATGATAGAGAAGACAGCCTATAGCTTGGAATGCCAACCATGGGGTAATGTTGATAGGCCAGTGCTAGGCCAAGCATCGGAACTGCCATTGTTAGACCAACATTGGCCCGATCTTACCCCAATGTTGGCTGCCAACATGGGCCCAATATAGTAACATACATTGGGCCAATATTGGCCCGAGTTGGAAATGCTATCTGGGAAATCGCCAAGAATGAGAAAAGACACGGCACCGCAACAATTAACTCTCCAAAAACTACCCAATGGGCACCACAAAAAATTTCCTACACTACCCCGCCTCCGCCACCGTGATAGTATCCGACACTACCCCCCTCCCCCAACCACGCAACAGGCGTGTCAATTGGCGGTGCCCGCCCAGTATTCATCAAGTTCTGACACCCGTAGGCTCCTTCATGTAGGCTATATGATTCAACTAATCCATTTCAATGGTACCAGAATAACAAATATATCTTTAAAGTGTATATGGAAACACCTTTAGTTATAAGTTTCTTCGATGCGGTGCTTTCTGCAAGGGATGTATTGATATTACAGTTTCTAGACGATCACACCTGACAACCCGGCTACTTAGCATAATTTACGTTTCTGTTAGCAAGTTGCGGTTAAGCAAAGTATGAAAATGATCGATGTCGTTCTTCGTGTATACATAGTCTACAATAAAATCCGCCTGGTTTTGTAGTGTCCTTGCATTTCAAATTGCAATCGGAAATCGTCCTTCTTTTAAATATAAATTTCCAGTGAATCAACATCCCGAATCTGTGTCACTTTCTTGAACACCATTATAAACTTGTTTCACACATTATGCAAGTTTAAAACTTAGCAAACGGTCCCATTCTTTAAAAAACACAGTTGTTGGTAAGCCATTTTTCATTGATGGCGGCGGGCGGTAAATAGCAACGATTCTGATGGATGACGTATGTGTTTTCAGCCTGCACTCGATGTGTTCAAACGATCGAAACGCATTGGTACCTGTTTGTGTAAGACGATTTCGGATTTATGGATAATAGTGACACCGCCCCCTTTGTTGGTAGGGCGAGACGTGTGCTTGATGGAATATCCATTTGGTACATTGTCTGTAATCACACTGGCGTCGCTCGAAGGTTTTAACCACGTTTCGCATATCGCCATCATATCGAGATGGTTTTCAAGTATATAATCCGCAATGGCGAGTGTTTTTTCCCCGACACGATTGTGCGTAAACGTAGCATACTCGTACGCCTTGATCGCGCTGTACCTGCTTATACAATGGTACAGTTATTAAAGTATTACATTTCGGCTTGGTTGTGGCAACGTCGGTACTCTTGCGTAGTGATCTGTTTTGCGACTTTACGACCGCCACGGTATTTACGTCTCGTAGACGAACGCTTGAAGATGCACAGTTGGTGAAGTAGAAGATTCACACAGCAGGTCACCGGAGATCTGGTATACCTGGTTGCATTGGCGGCTGTTGACAACAACTGTGTCCTAGAACAATGCACCACTGATGCCATTGTTGATACACACGCATGCTGAAGTGCATCTTGCGTCACTGCGTATCATCGGCGGTTGCACAAAAGTTGTTCGTGGTCTGGTGTTATCCAAGAATAGACCACAGCGTCCTGCTTGACAAGTTTGCAACCGGTTCTCAAGGCAAGTGTAGATGAATGTTGATTACAAACCATAACAGTCCGGCAGCAGTAATCATTTTCAAGTAAAATGTAAACGTCCGAAGTAATGTCTGTACCTCTATACACGCACCTGAGAAATATGAAAAACGTTCCTTGAATTGAAATACGTCAAACTTGTAACAATAAAACAGCTGTGGTGGAATCTACTGCCAAGCACAACAACTGAACACCGTGTTATGCCATGAATATGTAAACATAAAATCGACACATACCTCAGAAGGGCGGGATACTTGTAGATAAAAAAGTTTGAACTCCCGACAAGCCAAAAGGCTTCCTTGTCCACCTGTCATCTAGAATTAATTATCTGCGTGGCAATCTTGTTAAATAACCTGAAGTTATGCGGACGAGGCGGTAAATAACTGTCAATAACAACCCCCATCTTCTGACGTCACAGTTGTGTCAGTTAAGCAAGCGGAGAAACTGAAGAAAAGTTGAAGTGAAGATACAGCGACATGACACAGCAGCAAACACATTTTAACAGACCTCCCCCGCCCGTCTTCCCATTTCATCTGTTGAGACGAGATATGAGGCAGCGCAAGAGACAGCGAGAAGACGGTGAAATTGCGGCTGCGCAGTGACGAAACATTTTCAACAGCATCCCCCCATACTCCCCTTCACCCCCCAGTCTTCCGATGTCACCAGTCGAGCAGAGGCAGTGGAGAAGCTGAAGTTAGGCGGTGCAGCAGCAACACAATTTCTGCGACTACAACATTTGATTCGGCTCAGATCGAGAAACCCTCAACTGCACCTCAAGTTAAACCATAAGACTCACAAAAATGTCTGATTATATCCCCGTGAAGTTCACAAAGAACTAATTGAGGCTCACAAAACACTTTCAATTATACACCTACCAACCCCACCTCCTTCACTGCAACATCAAGACGTCTCTGGATGCAGTTTTGTTCTTTGTGCGACAAATAGTGGCGCCACATCACTAGACTTACTTGACTTAGGGTTCTTGCCGGATATCCAGGCGTAGAGGTCACACCACATCCTTTATCATCGCCTTCCAGGTGAGGCGGTCAACGGCCAGCTGCTCGGCCTTCTCAAGCGTGAGGCCCAGGCCATCCAAATCGTGCTTAACACAGTCGATCCATCGACGGCGAGGACGCCCACGGCGCCGTTTCCAGCCGGAGTGTTGTGGGTGGAATAGGTATAATAGATCGGCAGGGTAGTTTGGTGCCATACATTGCAGGTGGCCGAACCATCGGAGGCGTCGCTGGGTGATGAGTATTGGTGCATGCTTCTGACCGGTACGTTCCTTGATCGTGTTATTGCTGATATTGACCCACTTTATGTTGGCGAGGCGTCGTAGGGTCTTCATGGCGAAAGCATCGATTTTCTTGGCAAGCATCGATTTTCTTGGCAGATAACGTCATCACGGGGCTTGCTTAATCAAGACTAGAATAAAATGCTTGTAGTTAGAACATATGACACCACTGCTACTAGCAGTCCACGGACTGCGGTCTCAGATCTGCTGAACTGGGATGAAACGTAAGAAAGTTCATTCCAGCACGACACAGACGCCCACAAACAATCATTGCTGTTGTTATAGATCTAGGCTCTCCATGCATAATCTTTGCGCATCATCTTTGTCAAACACCCACTCACAAACGCACACCCGCGCGCACACACGCACGCATGCACACACACACACACACACGCACGCACACACGCACACACGCACACATGCACACACCGTGACGGCCCCTCGTTCACATTTTACAACATTTACGTATTTTCGCACAAGGCGTACTCATTCTGAGACCCCTTCTATTCCCTGAATTAATGGCATTCAGCCTCCCTGAAAACATTGACATTGTGACCAGAGGAGGAACAATTATTATACCGAATTGATAAAGCGCTCTTTTCATACATAAAAGCCTGCTCAAAAGCGCTGTACACAATCAATAGAATAATCATGGACAGTAAAGACAAAGCATAAAAAGATAGCATGATAAAAAATTTAATTTTTCAGAAGGTTGGATATAATAAGATGAATATATATATACTGTTTTAAAATGTAATAAAAACTGACTAGAAATAGTTAAACACAAAAATGGGCCAGGAACAAATGTATTTTAGCAGCCTCTTGAGAGTGTTCAATGTTTTTGCTTCACGAATGTGAGCCAGTAGCGCATTCCACACTTGGCTGCTGAACACTGACGTTTTCAGTCTCCGTAAGTAACTGTTCTAGCCCTTGGAACTTCAAATGTCACTGAATCCATGGATCACAGCAACAGCGGTTCGTTGTAACGGTGGAGTCTCTGCTGCTGCACGGATGCGAGTCTTGGACACTAACAAAGACACCCAGAACACAACTAGATGGGTGCTTTACAAGTATGTTGCAAGCCATATTCAACATTAACGGGGAAAAACACGTGTCACTTGTAAAGAGATACAAACGGAATTACTCAGAAGATCCAAGAAATAAGGGTGAGATTTGTTGGACACTGTTGTAGAGATAAATATTAAATAATGATTGCGTCCAAGACCATACCGTTGCAGCAAACACATGGAAGAACAACACAGGACAGCGTGGGGACATGAAGAAGACTAGAGTTTGGAAAGAGAGTTCGACCCGAGTGACCGACATGAGTGAAGTGAGATAGTAGGCCTTTATACGTCGATAGCACACTATTACAACAAACCAGACATTGCTCCCTAGTTCTCGTAATTGGTGTTGGCAAATTGAAATTGTGATGTCACGTACGTCTCGAAGTGAGCCACCTTTGCACTGACTGTTTATTCGTGCCTGCTGGCCCCGCTGTAATAGATACACTTGTGTATTGGACCGTGTGTCTGACAATATTGCCGCATTCAACAACAGCTGTAATTGAGTTACCGCCAGGAACAAACAGCTAGACGTGAATAACCGCACCGTTTTCATTGGAAATGGCACCGTTGGCCTAAGTGGTCATTAGTTGGTTAATTCTCAGTTCGCTGACATAAGCCGAACACACACAATGTGGCGTGATTGTAACATATCGTGACTCGACTATGTAACGAGAGTGTGGTAACTCTATACGTTTATTGACGGCTTGCCGCTAATCGCGTGCATGCGCAGTTAGAGCAAGCCTGAACACTACACCTCCCTTTCTTTCAAAGACATGTTAACTGTACTGTTAAAACAAAATGTATGATCTTTCAATTTATAAATAGTTAATAAATGTGAACGTGTACGTATGCAATTGTACAATTTACCAAGTAAGTACGTATTTATAAAGGTGCACGTCTGCTTCCATTTTCTGTCAATTATTCACACTTCTAATTAAAGCTCAAATTACTGAAATTATTAAACAATCAGTGTCTTTCGTATTATGTGCTTCCTCGAAACTAAGATGTAAAGTTCAACTTCTTCTTGCGAACAACTCTTCGTGCGCGAACTACTACTAAAACACATATAAAGTTAAATAGACTGTAGGGTAGACTATCTGCCGTCTTGAACTAAACAACTACGGGTCACTCAAGGATTATTCTACCCTGGTGGGACTGGAACGTCTCAGTCACGACGTTTGCCCTTTGGTTAACCTGGCCATAGTTCACAAGTCCAGGCGTCTTGTTGGCTTGCTCACACAACCACTACGGGTCACAATTCCGGTGGGGGGCGACGGGTAAGTAACGGGCGCACTGCGAACGCTAGACGCGGCTTGTGATTCAGGGCTGCTGCTGTTTGAGAAACTCCCAGATTAGCATTTGTTGATCAGGCTCGCTCACGGCATATTTCTGGCCTGACTCTGGGGTATACCCGTTCCGCTCCGAACGTTGACAGTGGCAGGTGTCTTATGTTGCGTCTGTCCTTTTTCCCGTTCCATTCAACGACATGCGATCGAGGAGCTTGATGTTGGCTTACAACTTTGGCGTGTAGCTATTTCTTGGAGCTCGGAAATGGAGCCAACCTCATTGGATTTCCTGGCAGATGTACAGGGAGATCCCAGTCGACTTTCCGGTCGTGATAGTAACGCTGGTTTTCTTTGTCCCGGTTCAGGCTGTGTACGTCTTACTTTTGTCACGTCGTAGGCAGTTAGCTTTAGAAGCTCTCTGGCGATCAGCAATTTGTTTCTAGCCTGCGACTCATGCACAGCTGGGCTCGTGACACATTACAGCTTTCTAGCGGCGTAATGCGGTAATCTAGCAAGGCCAAGTGTTTGACTGTACACTTTTGCCAAAGTCGTTTCACAATCTGTACCGCTCTTTCTGCCTCACCGTTCGACTGTGAGAAGGCAGGCGATGACGTGCAATGTTCGATCTGGCAGTCTTTGCAGAATAGCGCATATTCGCGAGACGAGAACTGAGTCGCATTGTCACATCTCAATTTTTCTGCAATACCGTGTCGACTCATTTGTGACTTGAGGGCATCAAGCGTTGTTGCGCTGCTCAAATTCTCGAGTTTGTCGACATCCATGTACTTAGAATAGTAATCCACAGTGACCAACTAGTTATTTCGTTCCCACTCGAAAATGTCCGCAGCTACCTCAATCCAAGGCAGATCGGGTGTTTTCGTTAGCCTGAGCGTTTCGGTTCGTTTCTTATTCTAGTTCGTATTACACGCAGCGCAATGACTCACGAGATTTTCGATTTGTTGCGTCATCCCTGGCAAGCATGTTTGGCTTCATGCATGGCGGCACCACGATTATCATACTTTTGTACACTACACCGTCAGATACGGAGAGTTCGTCACATATTGTCCAGTACATTCTGATTGTGTGCGGTGTTTCCTGCTATGTATCTGGCCAGCCCTTGAGGATCATAGCGGGTAGCTCGTTCAGGTAATTGGTTGTGCATTCCTGGAACTGCTTGCATCGTGTATTACGGCGATGACGTTGATCATGTTGACCATTACAGGCTCAATATCAGGTACTGCATCGGGCAGGTGGACACGACTCAGTGCATCTCCCGTAGGTATTTCCTTACTTGACTTGTACGTCACGTTCATGCCGTACTGTTGCAGTCTTAGCAACATTGCTTGTAACCTCATGGGCGCTGGTAGCAGTGGCTTTGCGCATATAGCCTGAAGTGGTTTGTGATTGCTCTCAACCGTTGTAGTTTTTCCAAAGATGTGGTAATGGTATTTCTTGTAGCTATGCACGATAGCTAACATTTCCTTTTCCAGTTGAGCATACCTCATCTCTGTTGGGTTGGTGTGAGCGCTCTCGCTGTGTAGGCTACTGGACGACCGTCTTGTAGGAGGACTCCTCCTAGTCCGTTGCTACTCGCATCACACTGTATTGTGACATCTTTTGTCACATCGTAATACGCCAACACCGGCGCACTGCAACAAAGTTACTTCAGCTCTTCGAAGCTTCTCTGTTGTGGTTTGCCTCAGTAAAAATCGACGTCTCGTTTCATCACATCCCGAAGTGGAGCGTCCACTGTACTCATGTTTGGGATGAATTTCGACAGAAATGCTCTGATAACAATGGTTTCTGGTATATATGTACGATGTAGTACTGTACCTTAACGCAATTGTTGTGTACCGAGTTGGGAGTGTGACACAACCTTCTACCTTAATTGGGTGACGAGTGTACCATTTGAACTTGCGAGCGGTCTTTATGATTGGCTGATTGCAGTGCATATCTCTGTACACGTTGTACGGCATCAGAGATTTCGTAGCGCCGGTGACTATCTGCATTTGGATGTGTGTTCCGTTTACACCTGTGCTTTCCCACCAGTCGCCGTCTGTATCGGTGATGGTATTGATCAGATGTGCGTCGCCGTCATCATCTGAATGCTCAAAGCCACACATGTCCTCAACTACGTGGGCGCTCGCCTTGTTGCGGCACATCGACGCAAAATGTCCCGTCTTATGACAGTAGTGGCACGTGCTGTCCTTAGCGGGGCAACGTTCGTGCGATATGTTGTACCCGCATTTCTGACATTTCCATTGAGCCTGGTATCGCGCTTTCTGTTTAGCATGGTCTTTGCGGAATCTGGACTGTGATCAGTTCCTCGAACGTCCAGCTATCCTCGGTTATCCCCGACCTTCAATGTTCACGGCATGAATTGTGGGGTCTTCATCGACGTTTATTGCGCGCATAATTTCCTGGGACGTCTCGTAGTTCTGGCCAATATTCATGGCCATGTTTAGAGTCAGTTTGTATCCTTCCTCTAGACATTTCACGCAGACCGCGGCTTGCGATGATCTCAGAATAATTGCATCTCTGAGCATGCGGTCGTCTTCAGCATAGCCACAGTCTTTCACAAGAATTCGGAGATCCGTGACAAAGTTGTCAAACTTTTCAGCTGGATCTTGTTTACGTCGGTTGAAAGTGACAGTTGCGCGGATTTGGATTGTTATCGGTGCGACATACTACGCATATTTGTTGTACACGCCTTGCAGGGTGGCGTTTTCTGCCGGTTCGTCACCCGTCGCTGGCATCCAAGTAAAGGTCTCGTATATCTCGCGTCCTTTGACGCCGATGTACGTCATGAGGTATTTTACCTTCTGACCTTCAGGTTTCGTTGCAAGCGGGCCATTGGTCGTAAACTCGCAGTGCTGTTTGAAGCGCCGCCATTCCTTGTCTACATTAGCCGCTTGCCAATTCATGCAGGAGTTTTCACCGGCGTTTGCTGTGTCGACAGCTATCGTTCTCCGGTAACCAAACACTCACTGCGTGTCGTTGACGTGCACCGTCGTGGAGTCAGTGGTAATTCTAGTCGCTGCTTCTTCCGCGCCTATGATAATATACGCCATAATATGGCAGGCCGATAATGTGCATTGTGCAGGATGTTAGCAGGTGATTCAGTTTTAGTGTATCGTAATTAATTAATACAGTAATAATATGCACTGGCGCGGGAACGAAATTAATATTAGAGGAGCGGAGCTTCAGCACCACTCCGCTCCGCTGTCGGATCATTACATCGGAAGACGGGGAGGGAGTGCTGTTGGAATGTTTTCGCCGCCGCACTGCCGTAATTTCAGCTTCTCCGCTGTCTCAGCTCTCGACTGATGACATCAGAAGAAGGGGGGGGGGTAGATTGAATGTTGAATATTTTATATGGCGACGTTCAACATTATCGAAGCTCACCACAAACCTCCAATTGCATCCCTTGAATCTCGCCAAAAACCCACATTTAGGCTCATATTGACTCGGGGTGGGACATTCCAGGTGGGGCAGCTGCTCCTTCCCCCTGTTTCCGCGCCTACGATAATATATACTTAGTACCGCGTATATGGCCCTATCGGTCTGCCATACACGTACCACATCAACGACGCCACACGGCGTATTATGGCTGGCCAATAGGGTCATAAACGCGGTACTAAGTTGTCCGCTATGCTAACAGGGGTTCGCTATGGTTCCTTGGTACAATACGCACACCTCTATTTGTAATGTATTATGGTATTACATTAGTTTACATATATAGGGTAATTACATATTACTGATTCCAAGACTATTAAGCGGGATGGGTGTGAGGATAAGTCTCACTACCTATTAAGTGCCTCAACGGTGTGCGGCTCGTAAAGCCTCTGACAGCCCAGTCCAGCTCCTGGCCTTCACATGACGGAATTGTTCTTTACTGACAGAAGAAGGGGCAGAGGATATCTGGCGCCTTAAAAGTTAAAATCAGACGCTTCGGGCAGATGGGGCTCGTTAACCTTGACAGGTCGCATGTCTAAGAGAAGGTAAACTCTTGTTCCAAACCTTCGCTGCCTTGCGGCTATACCTTCACATGCATGGGAAAGGCTAAGTTCGACAATCCTGACAACAAATCCGGAGTGGGAGACCTGAAAGCAGTCCGATGATGTGTTCAACTTCCTTTTGGTAGCTCCTGCGACGGCACTGGTGCCAAACTGTATCAGCTCTGGCTGTTCCTTTGGATACACCAGTGACGTGGAGAGGGGGACTTGCTGCATGGGCAAAAACTGGCCCTCCATATCAACTTGCCCAGTTTACCGGTTATAAGCCTCCTGCTCGATTGGCGTGGAGTGTGGCGCCATGGGTTGTTTCAGACGGTGGGAGAGATCTACAGATCTCACTGGATAGCTACCGCCCGCCTCAAGCTGGGCAGCTCCAAGCCAGCAAGGTGTTGTCTCGCCACAGTTCATCTGCCTCACTGGTTGCGCGGGGCTTAGGGTTTTGTAGCCTGAAGAGTGGACTGAAATCCTGCACCAAGCAACACAAGACAGAGTACAAAACAGACAATGAAAAGGAAAACGGAGCGGAAACGGAAAAGGAAATCGTCTATGAAGTTGGGATGCTGGAACATTCGTATCATGACGACAGGCATCTCACAGGACCTCCATGACATCAGTGACGCCCGAAAGACTGCAGTCAATAACAACGAGCTCAAAAGGTTTGATGTCGACATCGACACACTCCAAGTAACACGCCTGGCCGAATCAGGGTCTTTGAGGGAAAAGGACCACACGTTCTATTGGCAAGGCAAGGGACTCGACGATACAAGAGAGCACGGCGTAGGCTTTGCAGTCAAGAACAAACTGCTAGGGATGATAGAGCCTGACGGAAACGGATCTGAAATACTCCTCTCGCTCCGTCTTCAAACGTCTGATGGCCCTGTCAACATAATCAGTGTGTATGCGCCAACCATGTACTCAACATCAGAAGCCAAAGATGAGTTTTATGGAAACCTGGAATTCATCATCAGCCAGATACCGCCACAGGAACACCTGCTGCTGTTGGGTGACTTCAACGCAAGTTTGGGAGCCGATCATGTCGCCTGGCCAGCCTGCTGGTACATCACGGAGTCGGCAAGATAAATTAGTATGGACAGCGACTTCTTTAGTTGTGCTCCTACTTCGACCTCTTCATCACCAAGTCGTTCTTTCAGACGAAGTCCCAACACAATACATCTTGGAGACACTCCCGATCAAAGCACTGGCATCAGCAGTCTTTGGAAAGAAGAAGTCAAGGAAGACAAATGATTGGTTCGTGGTTAACTGCAGTGTCATGACTCCAGTTATCGAGGCCAAGCGCGCAGCCCTTGAATAACACAAGCGCTCACCCAGCCAAGCAACCCTCCAGGTACTCCGAACAGCCAGAAGCAAAGTCCAGCAGACTGCTAGGCGCTGTGCGAACGAATACTGTCACCAGATATGCAAGGACATCCAAGGGTCAGCTGATACAGGCAACACTGGGGCCACGTATGGCGGCATAAAGAAAGCCGTAGGCCATACTCAGAGCAAGACAACTCCCCTGAGGTCTTCCACAGGGGAGAAGATCCATGACAGGAAAAAGCTAATGGAGAGGTGGGTAGGGTACTGAGAGAATGCTGTCACCAGCTCAGCCATGGGTGGCATAGAATGTCTACCCATTCTAATGCAGCTGGACGAGGAACCAACCATCGACGAACTCAGCAAGGCTATTGACAACCTCTTAGTAGAAAAGCACCTAGAGGCGATGGAATTCCACCCGAAATCATCAAGTGCGGCAAGAGCATCCTACTCAAACCCCTACACGTACTTCTTTGTTAGTGCTGGAGTGAAGGGGCCATGCCGCAAGACATGAGGGACGCCAACATCGTCACGCTATACAAAAACAAGGAGACATGAGTTAGTGTAACAATTACAGAGGCATCTCACTCCTGGGCTTAGTTGGCAAGTTGTTTGATCGTGTCATCCTGAACAGACTACACATACTCGCTCACAGATTCTACCCAGAATTTTCAGTGTGGCTTCAGAGCAAATAGATCATCTAGTGACATGATCTTTTCGCTTCGACAGTTACATGAGAAATGCAGGGAACAGAAGAAGCCGCTGCACATTGCCTTCATCGAACTAACCAAAGCCTTCGACCTTGTGAGCAGGGATGATCTGTTCAAGATCCTACCGAAGATAGGATGCCCCCCAAAACTCTGCAGCGTAATCAATTCATTCAACGATGATATGAGAGGTACAATCCTGTATGACGGTTCTACTTCTGAGACTTTTAACGTTACCAGTGGCGTCAAACAGGGATGCGTCCTCGTCCCAACCGTCTTTGGGATATTCTTTGCCCTTATGTTGAAGCACGCCTTTGGTTCTTCGACAGAGGGAGTGTACATGCACACGAGATCTGACGGAAAATTATTCAACTTGGCTCGCCTAAAGGCGAAGACCAAGATGCGCCTGGCCCACGTCAGAGACTTTCCGTTTGCGGACAATGCAGTAGTCATCACGCATACTGAGGACGAGCTACAAAACCTCATGAACCGCTTTGCAAACGCATGCGCTGCTTACGGCGCTTCCTCGGGATCTCCTGGAAGGACCGAGTCCCCAAAACAGAGGTTCTCTCACGTGCCAAGTCAATAAGCTTAGTGACCATGCTCAGCCAAATCCTTCCCCGCTGGCTCGGCCATGTTCATCGGATGGAAGATGGGAGACTTCCAAAAGACATCCTCTACGGTGAGCTGGCCACTGGTAAGAAAGCTGCATGACGTCCCAATCTGCGCTTCAAGGACGTATGCATGCGAGACTTGAAGGCACCAGACATATATGTTGACAACTGGGAAGATCTTGCTGGAGATCGATCCACATGGAGGCAGAAACTACATAGGGGTCTCAAAAAAGGAGAGGATACTCTCCGCAGGCTAGCAGAAGAAAAACGCAACCGCAGAAAAAAAAACACCCAGGCTGAGAACAGAGCCGAGAGCACCTTCAAGTGCAGCATATGCAATAAAGACTGCCACTCAAGAATTGGCCTCTACAGCCACAACAGACGCAGCCAACAACTGATCTTCGACACCACGACACAGATCCATAGTCTTACAAGACTGCAGGATGCCTACTACTAGCTATTACCTAGTTATATAATAGTAAAAATAATACTACAACTCGTAAGCAAAACAAAAATATTAATAATTTACTTTTATATTATATAAATATGAACTTTATGGATACGTCATATATTATCAATTAATGTAATGTATAAGTATATTGTTAAGTTGCATGTACAGCTGTATCACTAAACCATGATAATAAACCTCGTAGAGAGTGTATCACCTATACTGAAAGGAGATCAATCAACAAAACGAAAGAGGCGTAACAGAGAAAGACATGTCTCACCACGCTCGGTCCATACAAACGTCAACTTCGATTGAGAACAAGGTCTAACAAAAAACTACGAGTGGAACTACACGGGGAAGGAAGGGATCGTTCGCCGTGCCACTGCAATGTCTCGTACCTTCGCACGTTTTTAGCGAGTCAAAAATCGGGTGGTGTTCTGAGACACCCCGTAGATACAGTGATGTTATTAGGAATACGCTGAATTTTAGTACAAACGTAGTCAGATAAGTGGAGAAGATGATCACATAGAAAACAAATGTACTAGAATTATAAATATCAACTTTATGAGAAATATCGCTTAATTATTACTAACTCCTAAATATGTGAAGTGATCGCATATCCAATGGGTCATGGGTTCAGTTGGTGTATTATTGTTATATAGGCAACTATGCACGTACCGCAGGAAAACGACATTGTTAGCAGACTGTGACCCCCCTTCTCCGTAACAAGCCGTCAAACGAGCTATTCACGAAGAATCGGTAACACGGTATTGAGTGGGGTACCACAGGGATCAGTACTAGGACCTATATTATTCTTAATATATATCAACGATTTGGACGATGATATAACAAGCAAGGTGTTAAAATTTGCGGATGATACAAAAGTGTTTAGAAGGATTAAAAGTGATGGAGACAGACAGCATTTACAAGATAATCTTGATAGGTTGATCAAATGGTCTGAAAAGTGGCAAATGCTGTTCAATTTTGGGAAATGTAAATGCCTCCACACAGGTCATGGGAATGAAGAGGTAAAATATAAAATGGGGGGTACTGTTCTAAATACTACTGTAAAAGAAAAGGACTTAGGGTTAACCATTAGTGCTGATATGAAGGTTTCAGAGCAGTGCGGAATTGCAGCGTCAAAGGGAAATCAAATCCTTGGATTAATTAGGCGAAATATAGCGTATAAGAAAAAAGAATTAATAGTACCGCTGTACAAAACAATAGTGAGGCCTCATTTAGAATATTGTATACAAGCATGGAGGCCATATCGCAAGAAGGACATAGATATGCTAGAAAGAGTACAGAGGAGAGCGACTAAAATGATACCAAATCTGAGGGATCTTAGTTACGAAATACGCCTAAAAGAATGTGGTTTAACAACACTAGAGACCAGGAGATTGAGAGGAGATCACATAGAAGTGTTTAAAATATTGAATGGTTATGAAAATATTGATAGAAACATTTTTTTCTCAGTTAAGAAAGATAGAAGGACCAGAGGACATGAAGCTACATTAGTAAAGGAGCAGTGTAGATTAGATATAAGAAAGTTCTCATTCTCACAAAGGACTGTAAATGAATGGAACAGATTATCTCCTGATTGTGTTGGTGCTAGTAGCGTGAATATGTTTTAAAATAAAATCGACACACACCTTAAAAAGGCGGGATACATGTAGATAAAAAGTATTGGATTCTCGATAAGCCAAAAGGCTTCCTTGTCCAACTGCCATCCAGAGTAATTTTCTGGATGGCAATCTTGTTAAATCTTGTTAAATCACACCGGCCTGGGCAATCGATTCATTTCTGCGCGTGTCTGCGTGATGCGTGCCTGTGCGTGCATGTACGTGCCTATGTAAGCCTGTCCGTGCGTGTGTACATGTTTTGCTGTAAACAGTTTACTTAAAACTGGCACTTAAAATTAAAACAGCAGAGGGAATGTTTCGTTCTTTAAAAAAAAACTTGTTAATGGTGTTTTCAAATGTCTCCGTGACAGAAGTTTGTGAAATGCTGCGTTAACAGGATCGTTGAGGTTGGCCTCGATACTGAGCATTTGGAAAAGCTTCTTAAATGTAACAAGGATTCCGTTTAGTGATGGATTTCCCCGATGAGCTCTTTACCGTAGTGAAACAGTCCCTGGTGCCATGGACAGTTGTTCTCTCTGTTGCAGCCTGCGCCGGGGGTTGTGACAAGCCAGGAACAACAACACAAGCAGGACGCCCAGACCGAGAGGATCCTGAAGATGATGAGGAGGCAGCTCACCATCCCACTATTTGTGAGACACAGGCCTTTAACCAGAAATAATTGTTTGCCAGTCTTGAATTAATAAAAATGATGGGGAGGAGATTAGACATTCCAGCAATGTTCCGATAACATATACTACGAGAACTGCGTGTGATACATCGGGGCATGGTCAGAATTAAGTCGATCGCTAGAAGCTTCGTCTGGTGGCCTAGCCTTGACGCGGATATCGAGGACTGTGTCCCAAACTGTCGGGAATGCAGCCATGTAGCGAGCACGCCGAAGGTAGCACCACTGGTGCCATGGCCGTGGGCTACGGGAACATGAGAACGTATCCATGTGTATTTTGCAGAAAAAGACGGACAGAACTTCCTTGTCGGGTGGATAGTAATTCAAAGTGGCTGGAAGTGCATGGTCTCAGTGTCTCCCACTACTGCAAGCAAGACGATAGTGCAACTGAGAAGTATGTTCGCAGCATTTGGGTTACTACACGAGACAACAGACCTCGGTTCGCTTGCGAGGAATTTGGTCGTTTCTTGAGGTTGAATGGCGTCAAGCATATACTGTGTCCAGATTGCCACCCGGCGACGAACGGCCTCGCGGAGAGGAATGTCCAGACATTCAAGAAGATGCTTGCAAAATCGAACAGCCAGCTACCATTGCAGCAACGTCTGTCGGACATACCGAAACACACTGCATTCACTTACGATAAAACGCCGTCAGAGTTGTTCTTGAACCGAGCGCCACGCACCAGACTTGCGATGTCGAAACTCAGTCTCGAAGCAGTAGTGCAAGATCGGCAATTAAAGCAGAAACAACAGCATGTGGAGCTCATTCACGCCTTCGCAAGTTCGACGTCTACTAGAGAGTGAGAGTCAGAAACATGACATGAGGAATGGAGAAGTGGACACTGGAGCGGTGGTCAGAGTTTTAGGGCCACTAACAACATTTGGTCAGACTGCCAGGAAACAGGAGGCGATCCGTTCATGTGGACCACATGGTCGCGAATGATGACCACCCAGCTACACCTGAAGGTTAGGGCGATGTCGCGACTGCACCTCCCATTGTCGTGACATCCGAGACAGAGCCTGTGGTGGTCGATCCAGTCAATCCGGTCGATCCAGTAGGTCGTGGAGGACAAACAGAAAAAGCACCCAATGCTAAGGCACCTAACGTGTTAGGGTCACCAACACCGACTGTCATTCAGTCGCCAGCTGCTATTAGGCGTTCATCACGAGCTATCAAACCTGGCAGACCTGTTCAATCGAACACCATCTCGACTTCTCTGGGAAGAATTTAGCCACGTTGCAATTAATGTGGGAAGACTATTCGTACACAAATATCCACCACTGTCTATAGCCAGGTACTCATTCATACAGCTGACTGAACTGAAGCAATGTAGAGTAAACGAATTTGTCCAAGGTTCGTTCCAATTCTTTTGTTGCATCCCGCATCAGCATGCTGTTTCCTTGCATATGCTAGCTTTAGGCTTAACAAAGTGACGCCACATGCCGACAGCTGTCTATCCGTTCAACTTAGGCGGGGCTCAGTGGCACCACAAGGGTGATGATGACGGAATCACTGTACACAACATAATACGAATTTATTGTCCAATAATAATAGATACATCGGATAACTTTCTTCTGCTTGCTGAGCATAAAGAGAATGCAAGGTATTGTTAGTAAACATAGTTAAACGTAGTGCATACAAAAATAGGTTTATGATAGTAATACAAACGTGAGAGTAGTTAATGCATAATTTTTATAAAAAATTCGAAACTTTCATTTTTCATATCCAAGAATCATGTTAAATTACCTGGTAGAGGCTTTCGTTGACGTGTCACGTCGACTTCATCAGTACCTATGACGCTGAATGACGTCATCGTACACGTGAGGCAGTTCGTAATTGCCCTCGTCTCTGTTGATGGGTGTTTGGGTTTTTCTGATCCAGATGGCTTCCTTGATTTGCCGAATTCTTCTGTTGGGTTCTTTGTCAAAAAATTTCACTCCCTCCCAGTCTATGATATGGTTTTCAGTTGTCGCATGGTCTGTAAGGGCGGATTTATTGATGGTAGACATCAATCTTTTTTTTCCGCTCCTTGTGTATTTCTCATTTTTCGTGTTGTCTACGTCCTTTCTGTGTTCCTCCAGTCTTGTTTTGAGTAGTCTTCCTGTCTCCCCAATGTATTCCCCACCACAATTCTTGCACGGTATTTGGTACACCAGTTCGCCCTGTTCTTCTAGCTGTACTTTGTCCTTGGGATGTACCAACAGGTGCCTGAGGGTGGTGTGGGGACGCATGGCCGTTGCTACTCCATATTTTTTCAGTACTCGATGTACTCTCTCCGATACCCCCTCTATGTATGGGATGACTACTTGGCTCCGATAGTTTTTGTCCTTAGTCTTTTTGTTGGTCTTTTTCTTCTTACTGCTATCTGTCGCCTTTTTCAAGAATTGGTGACAGAAATGACAAAGCTGAGAATGGAAGAAGGAGAATCATTTGTGTCATATGACGTTGTGTCACTGTTCACGAAGACCCCAATCAGAGAAGCTTGCAAAGTCATCAGAAAAAGACTAGAGAATGACAAGACACTAAAGAAAAGAACAAATATAAACGTAGACGACATCATGGAGTTGTTGAAATTTGTCTTGGAGACGACATACTTCAGATTTGGAGGAGAAATTTACCAACAGAAGTTTGGGATAGCCATGGGCAGTCCAGTGTCCCCCATTGTTGTGAACCTGTACATGGAGGACCTGGAGCAGAAAATCATAGCCACAGCACCAGTCGATTGCCAACCGAGAAACTGGAAGCGATATGTGGACGATATAATTTGCCTGGTACACACAGGAAAGGCAAAGAAATTACAACAACACATGAACACTGTAGACCCCACAGGTAGCATCATTTTCACACGGGAAGACGAAGAGAACAACAGCATGCCCTTCTTGGATGCAAAGTTCACCAGAAAGGAAGATGGCAGTGTGAAGTCCACAGTGTACAGGAAGAAGACGCACACTGACCAATACCTGAATTTTGCATCCCACCACCCCAAACATCAGAAGTTGGGAGTTGTCAGAACCCTTATGAACAGGTGTGAGACAATAACTTCGGAGGAGGGGGACAAGAAAGAAGAGGTGGAACACCTGAGAGGAGCTCTAAGAGTATGTGGCTATCCGTCGTGGGCCTTGAAAAAGGCGACAGATAGCAGTAAGAAGAAAAAGACCAACAAAAAGACTAAGGACAAAAACTATCGGAGCCAAGTAGTCATCCCATACATAGAGGGGGTATCGGAGAGAGTACATCGAGTACTGAAAAAAATATGGAGTAGCAACGGCCATGCGTCCCCACACCACCCTCAGACACCTGTTGGTACATCCCAAGGACAAAGTACAGCTAGAAGAACAGGGCGAACTGGTGTACCAAATACCGTGCAAGAATTGTGGTGGGGAATACATTGGGGAGACAGGAAGACTACTCAAAACAAGACTGGAGGAACACAGAAAGGACGTAGACAACACGAAAAATGAGAAATACACAAGGAGCGGAAAAAAAAGATTGATGTCTACCATCAATAAATCCGCCCTTACAGACCATGCGACAACTGAAAACCATATCATAGACTGGGAGGGAGTGAAAATTGTTGACAAAGAACCCAGAAAAGAATTCGGCAAATCAAGTAAGCCATCTGGATCAGAAAAACCCAAACACCCATCAACAGAGACGAGGGCAATTACGAACTGCCTCACGTGTACGATGACGTCATTCAGCGTCATAGGTACTGATGAAGTCGACGTGACACGTCAACGAAAGCCTCTACCAGGTAATTTAACATGATTCTTGGATATGAAAAATGAAAGTTTCGAATTTGAAAACGAACTATCCTGAAGAATGTTCAGTAAAGCATAATTTTTATATTTTAACGGTCGGCTAGCTTATGGTGGTTTGTTAACTCAAAGTTTGTTTAGGTGAATTATGGCATGGGGAACGAACCTGTTTTTTAACCTGTTTTTGTACATCTTGTTTGGTTGTTTACTTGCTTGTGTGTATGCGCGCAAACGTGTGTGTGTGTGTGTGTGTGTGTATGTGTGTGCGCTCGCGCGTGTGTTTGTGTGATTCGTGTTTTTGTTTGTGCTTGTATGTGTTTTTGTATGAGAGTGCGTTCGTGTATGTACCCATGCGTGCGTGTATCTCTGATTGTGCGTTATCGTGTGCGTGTTTGTGTGTATGTGTGTGTTTGTGTGGGTTGCTGGGTGCGAGCGTCCGTACACGTGTGTACTTGTTTGAGTGTCTCTCTGTCTGTCTGTCTGTCTGTCTGTCTCTCTCTCTCTCTCTCTCTCTCTCTCTCTCTCTCTCTCTCTCTCTCTCTCTCCCCCTCCCCTCTCTCTGTCTGTCTGTCTGTCTGTCTCTCTGTCTGTCTGTCTGTCTGTCTGTCTGTCTGTCTGTCTGTCTGTCTGTCTGTCTGTATGTCTGTCTGTCTCTCTCTCTCTCTCTCTCTCGCACACACACACACACACACACACACACACACACACACACACACACACACACACACACACACACACACACACACACATACACACACACACACATACACATACATAAACACCCACACCCACACACACACACGCACGCACGCACACACGCACGCACACACGCACACACACGCACACATACGCACACACACACACACACACACACGTTGTAACAGCAACTAGCGATAACAATAAAACACACTTTTACATGACTATTGTTTAGTCTTTATAATTTGTGTTCAATGGCAATTTACACATTTTTCTCGGCTCATTGCTCAAAATTGTCAACATAAAACCATCGTTTTGCGTGGCTGATTGTCAAAACTCAGAATGTAACAACGGAATATTATTATGTTTGCACTACGGTGATGACGATTATTATGTGGAGGCTGAGGCAGTTTTATACAGAACAGTTTCTTTCTATTGCAGATGAACTCGAGAACAAGTACAAATACTTATATTTCCTTGGTCTGTTGGCTTTCATTCCGATCATCGCGGTCGGCATGTACATGATGAGGTACGCATGACGTTAAAGTGTCCTTGACGGTAACATCACCTGTATCGCAATGTCACATTATCTATGTCACTGGGCGATCAACTCTGTCACTATGCCACGTTAATTGTACGACTGTGTCATCAACTTTGCCGCGATATCACATTATTTATGCTAGTATATCACCAAATTTATTTGTCACAAAGTCACAAGTGAAATTATGTAATTATGTTAATTTGTGTTGTGGTTGAAACATTAAAATACTGCATAATGATGGAATAGCACTACGTTATATGAAACATAAATGTGTGTTCTAATAACACAGCATTTACAAATATGATTCACAAAATGTTGAAATATTCAGTCAGACAAAAGTATGCAGAAATGCAATGAACTAATTACTACTAATACTTTGTATACGTGGCTTTCAACGTTAATTTATGTAATCGAATCGAATGCAGGTGTTTGTATTGTTGTTGGTGGTGTCGTCGTCATCATCATCATCGTCGTCAACGTGGTTGTTGCTGGTTAAAATACAGTTGTTGCTCGTGGCGCTGGAGTTGGTGGTGATGGTTATGGCGTGAAATGATGTTGGTATTGTCGTTGGTGGCGGTGAAGGTGTTGCTAGCGTTGGTGGAGGTGGTGGATACGTTCGTTATCGGGCGCCAGTGTTTTATGTGAGTATTTTTTTAATAAAGCGGAACTTAACAGCTTGAAATTTATCCCCGTTTGTTAATGTTATTATTTTATCCCATTGTGTTAATTATTTAGACCTACTTTTACTAATTAAAATGAAACATACAAGGATATAATGTTAGCATAAATAGTATGATTAAATGGAGTCAAATACGCTGGCTGCGTACATGCAATTGTACATTTTTTTTAAATATAAATAATTTCGTCCGAATAATATTTTATGTCACAATGTACAGGCGAGGTGCTAAAAGGTATATGGGTGTGGTGTCCTCCTCCCTAAAAGTTGGACTTTTTAGACAATACACTTCGAAAGGCACAGTTTGGTGACACCTATAATATGGCGTTTAGCTAATGAATGCATCGACTCCTAACACGGGTCTATGCCGAACAAAACAAATGTACAAGGACATGTTTAAAAACGAAAGGTGAACTTTCAGTAACCCTGGTCCTCTCGATTTACAACACGGTTGTCTACTGCAAGCTGTGGTAACGGTTGCTCCCACTAATTTAGATAGCTTATGCCGTCCCACGAAAGAATGAGTTGACAGGTCGTTTTTCGCGCAGCACCATTTAAAGGTGGTATTTATATTTATTACATAGGCTGATGGTAGCGATAACGCGTTTTCAGTGGCAATATAAAATACGTTGATGTGACAATGAATATAGTTTATTCTGTTCAATACATACAAGAACCAATAGCAAAATAATAAACATCGTAAAAGTATATATTGAGACATAATATACATACATCAACGTGAAGACATTCGTGGTGTAATTGTTTAACAAATTAAAAGTACTAAATAACATAATAGTCAATATTTACATTTGTAGAAAAGAAAATTAGTTGATACGATGTTACTGTACTAAGACCGCAAGGTCGCACTCGTGAGAATCACCCTTAACAATTACAGCGTTGGATTCATCAATAATTAATTAATAAAAGAGGTCTATTCAATGTTGATATTCATATTTATTGTTCTTATAACAAACTGATAGAAAGAAACGAAGCGAAGAACAGTTATTCATATATTCACATACATCTTTAGGAGTTATGTACACATCGAATACACAGTAGATACCGGGTTTTATCTATGAGACAACTGCCAATACAAGTGATTTGTAATACATTATGATAACAAAAACAATATATCTCACATGTATAACGTGAATAATGGTATATTACATGTAAACAGTTAAGGAAACAAATCAGACGTTTTTTTATAAAGTAAATAAGTACATTTTAAGTGTAATTTTATTTAGCTTGAATAACAGTGCCTAATTCGGCAAATTGAGCTGTACTTTGAAATTAAATAGTTTTTTGTATATTCATTGAAGCCTTTGAGAGAGTGGGTTTGGATTTTGTCCGTGATTAAGTTGTGAGTGTCATTACATACACGAGCTGCCACGTCTGATGCTTTTATTTGCAACGTCACTGTTAGTACTTTCGCTGCGGATATGTTCCTGACTTCTGGTACTATATGTGTGTACGTCAGAATTAAGTCTTATGATGATATTTTGTCAATATTCAGGAAGGTTTCTATTTACATAGTTGTGATAAAACTGTAACTGTTGTAATTTAAAGATGTCTTTAGAAAGAAGTTTCATACTTTTGAACAAAGGGTCAGTATGTGCGTTATATTTACTGTTTGTAGTCATTCGTATTGCTCTCTGTTGTAGTTTTGTTACTTTATTGAGTTGAGATCCCCATACCAGTATACAGTAATTTATGTGAGGGAGAATTAGTGAATTGTGTAGTTTTAATAATATATCTTGAGAAATGAAACATCTTAACTTATTTATAATTCCAATAGGGCGTGATATTTTGGAAGCTATTTTATCGATGTGGCTGTTCCACTTAAGATGTTTGCTTATAGTTAAACCTTGGAAATTGAAATTATCTACGAATTCAACTGGTGTGTTGTATATCTTTAAGGTTAATCTTTGGATTTTCTTTTGTGGAGAATGGAATACCATGTATTTAGATTTTTTAATGTTAACTTAAATTAACCACGCATTTATTTTGTCTAACTCAATACTTATTTCTTGGAAATTGCCATGCATGTTAAACGATCCCAATGTACTTGTTAATACTGAATCGTCTGCGTATAGTAGTAGTTTTAAAACTGTGCTATCGTTTGTAATGTCATTCAAGTAAATCAGAAATAAGAGAGGGCCTAGAATGGATCCTTCAGGCTTTCCAGTGGTAATGGGAAGCATATCAGATTTAATGCCTTCAAATTCGACAATGAATATGTCAATTTGTTGTCTTCCAGTTAAATAACTACGTAGAAGTGTGTTTCCATTTATTCCATAATATGATAATTTGTTTAATAAAATGTCATGATCTAATGTATCATAGGTTTTTGATAAGTATAGAAACATTGTTATGGGAATTTCTCCTTTATCCATTTCGCAGATGATTTGGTTAATAAGTTCAAATGCTGCTAACTCCGTAGAATGTCCCTGTTTAAAACCATATTGACTTTTATAGAATAGTTTGTGATTGTGAAAGAAGGAATATAGCTGGTTATAGATTATTCTTTCGAACACTTTTGAGATTACTTAATGTATTGAAATTGGTCGATAATTTGTGAATAACCTTTCGTTTTCCTTTTTGTATATGGGAATTACTTTGGCTGTTTTCAAGATATCAGGAAAGGTTCCTGTTTCTAAAGTATGGCTTATTATGATTTCGAGTGAATCAAGTAAAGGTGTCTTTAATTGTTTCAGTACTTTTGTTGATATACCATCTTCGCCACAACTGGATTTCTGGTGAAGTCGATCAATGACAGTTGCTATGTCTTGTTGGTTCACTTTTTGAAAGGCAAATTGTATATCATGTTTAAATTGCAGGTAGTCTTGAAATGTTTTGTTGTCTGGGTTACGTATTTTTTGACAAGTTCCGATCCAATGTTTGTAAAGAATAAATTTAATTTGTTTGCAATAATAAGCTTGTCTGAGACCTGTTGTTCTTCCACAATAAAATATTCTGGTAATGATTTCTTTTTTTCCGTTTTATTTAGTATATCATTTATAGTTGACCATGTCTTTTTTATATTTGTTTTGTGTCTATAGTAACTTATAACTTAATTTAGCATATAGAATTTTTCATTTAAGTACAACATTAATGTAAAGGCAATTGACACACTGCCTGTACTAAATGCATACATTCTAATTAGCGATATATTATATTGCATGAAGTCGCACTTTAGTAGCGCCACCTATCAGATACATTTATACTAGATCCCCATTAGGAAAGATGACATATGATATCTGCCCTTTGGTGGTGATGTCATGGTTGCATAGATTAGTGCCCTTTGTCTGTGAGCAGTGCACATTCTACACGTTTAAGAAGAACATCAGTAGATGCCAACCCTGGAACGAAGGTAGTTGCAAATTGATGTACTCTAGCACAATTGTATCATAGTTTGAGCTTGTTATATTCAGTAGAATTTGATAGTAATTATGTTGCAGCCCTTTTTTGGTAACTGGCCTTTGTTCTGCGCCCAAGTCTAGGAAAGTAGTGTTTTAGTGCGGTTTGGTCCTTCATTTTTGAATATCTATTGGCATTATGCAGTAGTGTGTAGGTGTATGCGAGTTGTGTTCCGTTCAACCAATTTACTTATCTGACATGATACAGTTAAGCGTTAATACTTTTTATATATTTCTATGCATCTGAAATCCCTTGTTATATAGTATATTTCATTTATAATTTCAATGGTTCTATTCCTGATTACATTACCAAATTGTCAGCGTAACGTGTTACAACGCACTTTAACCGGTCACACACTCATACCTGTGTTTTTCATTTTGTATTTCAGTTTTACGTAAATAAACGGACGTCAATAGTTGATTCGATTTGGCTCGGCTTGATTTGAAACTGTTGGCGTATAAATCGCTACAATTAATATTATGTAGTTCCGTTTTTAGGAGTGTGTAATCGTGTGAACTAGGTATAAGGGTGCGTAATTTCTTGTACAATGTATCTCTATGTTTAAGAGATTTAATAATGTCTTGTGTAACCCAGTTTGATTTTTGTGGCGACGTTTATTGAATTTAACAATTTTACTTTTTTAATTGTGTCACGCATAATGCTTGTGTTTTTACTGGGGTTGGCATTTGGTTGTTCTTTTATCACTTTTATCAATTTTGGAGGTGAATCCTGGAGACGTCTTTGAACATATAAACATATAACATATGATGATCTGAAAATTTGTTTTATCAAAATGTCTGATGTAGTATTCAAAGTAGTGGAAAGTTTGCAGAAAAGGTTATCTATAATGTACCATTAGAGTTAGAGAATCTTGTGGGTAGAATAAGATAGTACATCAAAAAATTCTAAAGATTCCAATCTCGTTTATTTTTAACAGATTAATATTGTAATCTCCAGCGATGACGACATCATAGTTACAACTCTCTAGATGCGTTATTAGCGGCGTTATTTCATCACTGAATGTTCTGTAATTATCGGGGTTATTTCTTGGTGGTTTATATACATTTTCAAATAATATATTTTTATGTAAAGACTTACAATTGATTTCAATAAACTGGCCTTCCCAAATAGTTGACTCGTTATTAATATCCATGGCTGTGTAATTGTTTTATCGTATCGTATAATTAAGTCACCTTTCCTGCTGCATCGTCTACTTTGAGGAATACACGTATACGACTTTAATTGTATAAGAGAAATGTCACTATGATCACGTAGCCAGCTTTCCTGGATACAAATTACGCTAAATTGGAAATCTAAATTATTCAGATCATCAAGAAATATTTAGAATTCTGCGAACTTGGCGTTAATACTCTCAGTATTTGTACTTAAGATTGTGAATCTAGTTCGCTTAGAGCGTAACATGTTAGAAAGGTTATCTAAATCTACATATAACGAGTGCTGTATTTCATCAATGCTTCCATCTTCATGCAAATATTTATCGTTCAGTCGCAGAATGCTACGCAACGAATTGTGCTCAGTGCCACCATTATTGATCAGAATACGTTCATCTAGACACATAGGGGATGACGTCTTGAATAGCATCTAAATAGGAGTTAAGGAATGTAATAACATCAACAATACAAGTGACATATAAAGTAATACGGTGTAAAGTAATTTTGTCTTACCAGCATAAAGAGTTTATAACGGCTATAGCCAGCACAGTTCACTGGCAGAACATTTTTTTGTAAAGCGACAACTTTAAAGCAGCCGTAGCGTGGCAAAATCACGTACGTTCGTCGGAGAAGGCGTGGCTGATGCAGTTTCGGGTGACCCGAGTGATTTCACAAATAGCTAGCCGTTACGCACCCGTGTGAATCAGGTCTTATTTTCCTGCTGTAGGTGAAAAGCAGTTTTGCCAAGGGCTGCATTTCGTGTTGTCAAATTTTCATTTACGTAGATCTTCGTGCCCTTCAGACGCCGTGCGTTCCGCATAACTGCCGTTTTGGTTCTTCTGTTTAGGAAGCGGACGATGATGTCCTTTGTTTGTATGCTTCCCCTGACATTATCACTGGTCTTACGCTTTAGCGTGTGGCAGACCGAAATGTCACTCTTTGTTATTGGGAGTTGTAACTTCTCATTGAAGAAGGCAACGACATTGCCTTCAAAACATAATTTTTGTTGTCTGTTTCGTGTGCTGTAGCGTTTTGGTTAACTACTCGGCTGTAGGTTAGATGTTTAGTCTGCAGACCTGATATTATCACATTATCCATCCTCGAGTACTGTTCAAGGTCATTGATTCGAATTTCCATTTGTATGATTTTTGCATCTTTCTCGGCATTGTTTGTTTCAAGTTTTTTTCACGAGTTGGAGAATTTATGTTATTTCAGTTTTTGAGTGTATGAGTTTGTCAAGCTTGTTACTGATGTACGTGACCGCTTGTTTGGTTCAATAAACTCGTCTTGTTGAGTAACAACTGATTCAGGTTGCCTTGTTCTCGGCATTGTTAACAAACCAAGTGGTTGGCAGCGATTCAACGAAGCAATTGTTTAACGGTCGTGCTTTTTCATGCTGCGTTCCAATCACCTCGTGTAAGTCATGAATACGACTTGGCGAACTGGAAAGTTCGCGGGCTCCTCGAGTTTACCACTTGTAAATTTATGCAACTAGGTCAAGTAGGGGTTATGATGTCGTATTCACGACATACACGAGGTGATTGGATCGCAGCATCAGTCTGTTGCACCACGGGCAGTCATGCGTGGCCGATTTTTGTGTCAGTTGTCAATGGTTGGTGGACTATAATACCGGCGACGACGATCCGCTGTGTTTTCAGGCACATTTAACGCTATTTGCAGCATTCAATCACTGATCCACATTCAACTGAGTTGCGATGTCTAGAACCAGTACCTTCACTGTCTATTCAATATTGACAAAAACTCCTGGCGTGGCTAGTATATTCCGATTTTTGTTGCGTACAGCGCTACAGACACCGTTGCGTACAGCCGTTGATTGCTACGATGGCCACCACTATAGTGCACGCTCTACACGTCGATGCGACAAATCCAGTTATTACACTGTTACGTACTACTTTCAGCTGTTATTGCACTGGTGCCACGCACTCCCGACGTGGATTTTTTTATGTCACACAAACAATTTCTACTATTCACCATTTCTTCTTCATCTTGAGAAACCGCTGTATCGCTTATGACTAGAAACATCTTTAGGCTAGTAATAGTATGTGGATCACTGGTAATAAAAAAACGTTTTTATAAGTTGCAACAAAGTTTACGTTTGAAAAGGAAACAAACCAAACTGAAACAGTGGAACAAATCACTTCGGCGAAGACTTAGAGGAGGTTAGCAGGCTCGCGCATACGCGATAAAATCAGGTCATATTACTGAACGCCGGAAGTTTGCTGCTCTTTCTGTTTGCAATGTTCGAGAGAGAAGGTTGCTCCGTTGGAGTCCGCTTTCATTCCATAAACCCACACTGTAGTCAGTTGTCTAACGTGGTGAAATTATCCATGCGTTATAGTAATAAAACACGACGCTTTGCTGGGAACCACCACTGTTGTCATTTGCAATAAGGTTTATAAACGTGCTTTCCCCATCTCCAACACGAGCGTAACGAAACGTGTCATCGATTCGACAAAGAGTGAACGACCTACACGCTGCTAGTGCTAGTAGTGTATGGCAATGTTCGCTAAGTAAACATTCTTATCAGAGACTTTCATATGATCTGACACATTAATCATATGTTTTAATGTCATACGAAACAGATAAAGCGATGTATTACTAATGTGAATTAGATTTACAGTGTAAGAAAAGTATTACTATAAACTGCTGATTGTGTTATTGTGTGCATTTTATTACTACCACATTGAACACTACACAAATCACAAAATGACGTAACATGAATCATTATAATACAGCTGTATCACATTTTAACATGACTTAATACACTGCACATAAAAAACAAGAAGATTGTATATTAAACGTATGTTCACAATCTCTTGTAAAGTATCAACAACTTTAGGTGAAGCTTGCATATTGTTTTATGGTTTCCATAATATCAAATTGTAACACAAATGCAGATGAATGGGGAAAATAATTGTTTAGCTAACACACGTGATACCTTTTATTACAATGACAATAGAACATTAATTTTAGTACACATATCCAACTAAAAGTAATAACTGGACAACAAATATTTGCAAACCAGTCAGGAAGTCTTTATTGTTGCTAAACAAGTATGGTATATGTATGTAAGCAAAGAATGACGAGTTTGTGTTTATCAATGCTGTGTTCATGAGACTAGTGCAGCTGTCCAGTATAAATATGTGGTCGATTCATGTGCATTAACTGTGCCATCTTCATCACTTGGTCTCAGTTTTAACTTTTGATGTGTTCATGCATCATTAATTAATTGACACAATAATCGGCTCTGGTTTATTAACTCAACTTTGCTTTCAGGTGATACTGATCGTATAGACCCAGGTGCACAACTTCCACTCCTGTGGTGGATCGTGATACTGATCGTATAGATCCAGGTGCACAACTTCCACTCCTGTGGTGGATCGTGATACTGATCGTATAGACCCAGATGCACAACTTCCACTCTTGTGGTGGATCGTGATACTGATCGTATAGATCCAGGTGCACAACTTCCACTCCTGTGGTGGATCGTGATACTGATCGTATAGACCCAGGTGCACAACTTCCTCTCCTGTGGTGGATCGTGATGCTGATCGTATAGACCCAGGTGTACAACTTCCACTCCTGTGGTGGATCGTGATACTGATCGTACAGATCCAGGTGCACAGCTTCCACTCCTGTGTTGGATCG
The DNA here is from genome assembly GCA_963995525.1 of Escarpia spicata. Classification (NCBI taxonomy): domain Eukaryota; kingdom Metazoa; phylum Annelida; class Polychaeta; order Sabellida; family Siboglinidae; genus Escarpia; species Escarpia spicata. The sequence continues at coordinate 51,653,650 of OZ023209.1, forward strand.
TGATACTGATCGTATAGACCCAGGTGTACAACTTCCACTCCTATGGTGGATCGTGATACTGATCGTATAGACCCAGGTGTACAACTTCCACTCCTGTGGTGGATCGTGATACTGATCGTATAGACCCAGGTGCACAACTTTCACTCCTGTGGTGGATCGTGATACTGATCGTATAGACCCAGGTGTACAACTTCCACTCCTGTGGTGGATCGTGATGCTGATCGTATAGACCCAGGTGTACAACTTCCACTCCTGTGGTGGATCGTGATACTGATCGTATAGACCCAGGTGTACAACTTCCACTCCTGTGGTGGATCGTGATGCTGATCGTATAGACCCAGGTGCACAACTTCCACTCCTGTGGTGGATCGTGATACTGATCGTATAGACCCAGGTGTACAACTTCCACTCCTGTGGTGGATCGTGATACTGATCGTATAGATCCAGGTGCACAACGTCCACTCCTGTGGTGGATCGTGATACTGATCGTATAGACCCAGGTGTACAACTTCCACTCCTGTGGTGGATCGTGATACTGATCGTATAGATCCAGGTGCACAACGTCCACTCCTGTGGTGGATCGTGATACTGATCGTATAGACCCAGGTGTACAACGTCCACTCCTGTGGTGGATCGTGATACTGATCGTATAGATCCAGGTGCACAACTTCCACTCCTGTGGTGGATCGTGATACTGATCGTATAGACCCAGGTGTACAACTTCCACTCCTGTGGTGGATCGTGATACTGATCGTATAGATCCAGGTGCACAACTTCCACTCCTGTGGTGGATCGTGATACTGATCGTATAGACCCAGGTGTACAACTTCCACTCCTGTGGTGGATCGTGATACTGATCGTAAGACCCAGGTGTACAACTTCCCCTCCTGTGGTGGATCGTGATACTGATCGTATAGACCCAGATGCACAACTTCCACTCCTGTGGTGGATCGTGATACTGATCGTATAGACCCAGGTGTACAACTTCCCCTCCTGTGGTGGATCGTGATACTGATCGTATAGACCCAGGTGTACAACTTCCCCTCCTGTGGTGGATCGTGATACTGATCGTATAGACCCAGGTGCACAACTTCCACTCCTGTGGTGGATCGTGATACTGATCGTATAGACCCAGGTGCACAACTTCCACTCCTGTGGTGGATCGTGATACTGATCTTATAGATCCAGGTGCACAACTTCCACTCCTGTGGTGGATCGTGATACTGATCGTATAGACCCAGGTGCACAACTTCCACTCCTGTGGTGGATCATGATGCTGATCGTATAGACCCAGATGCACAACTTCCACTCCTTTGGTGGATCGTGATACTGATCGTATAGACCCAGATGCACAACTTCCCCTCCTGTGGTGGATCGTGATACTGATCGTATAGACCCAGATGCACAACTTCCACTCCTTTGGTGGATCGTGATACTGATCGTATAGACCCAGATGCACAACTTCCCCTCCTGTGGTGGATCGTGATACTGATCGTATAGACCCAGATGCACAACTTCCACTCCTGTGGTGGATCGTGATACTGATCGTATAGACCCAGGTGTACAACTTCCACTCCTGTGGTGGATCGTGATACTGATCGTATAGACCCAGATGCACAACTTCCACTCCTGTGGTGGATCGTGATGCTGATCGTATAGACCCAGGTGCACAACTTCCACTCCTGTGGTGGATCGTGATACTGATCTTATAGATCCAGGTGCACAACTTCCACTCCTGTGGTGGATCGTGATACTGATCGTATAGACCCAGGTGCACAACTTCCACTCCTGTGGTGGATCGTGATACTGATCGTATAGACCCAGGTGCACAACTTCCACTCCTGTGGTGGATCATGATACTGATCGTATAGACCCAGGTGCACAACTTCCACTCCTGTGGTGGATCGTGATACTGATCGTATAGACCCAGGTGCACAACTTTCACTCCTGTGGTGGATCGTGATGCTGATCGTATAGACCCAGGTGCACAACTTCCACTCCTATGGTGGATCGTGATACTGATCGTATAAACCCAGGTGTACAACTTCCACTCCTGTGGTGGATCGTGATGCTGATCGTATAGACCCAGGTGTACAACTTCCACTCCTGTGGTGGATCATGATGCTGATCGTATAGACCCAGGTGCACAACTTCCACTCCTGTGGTGGATCGTGATACTGATCGTATAGATCCAGGTGCACAACTTCCACTCCTGTGGTGGATCGTGATACTGATCGTATAGACCCAGGTGTACAACTTCCACTCCTGTGGTGGATCGTGATGCTGATCGTATAGACCCAGGTGCACAACTTCCACTCCTGTGGTGGATCGTGATACTGATCTTATAGATCCAGGTGCACAACTTCCACTCCTGTGGTGGATCGTGATACTGATCGTATAGACCCAGGTGCACAACTTCCCCTCCTGTGGTGGATCGTGATACTGATCGTATAGACCCAGGTGCACAACGTCCACTCCTGTGGTGGATCGTGATACTGATCGTATAGACCCAGGTGCACAACTTCCACTCCTGTGGTGGATCGTGATGCTGATCGTATAGACCCAGGTGCACAACTTCCACTCCTGTGGTGGATCGTGATACTGATCGTATAGACCCAGGTGCACAACTTCCACTCCTGTGGTGGATCGTGATGCTGATCGTATAGACCCAGGTGCACAACTTCCACTCCTGTGGTGGATCGTGATACTGATCGTATAGACCCAGGTGTACAACTTCCACTCCTGTGGTGGATCGTGATACTGATCGTATAGACCCAGATGCACAACTTCCACTCTTGTGGTGGATCGTGATACTGATCGTATAGATCCAGGTGCACAACTTCCACTCCTGTGGTGGATCGTGATACTGATCTTATAGATCCAGGTGCACAACTTCCACTCTTGTGGTGGATCGTGATACTGATCGTATAGATCCAGGTGCACAACTTCCACTCCTGTGGTGGATCGTGATACTGATCGTATAGACCCAGGTGCACAACGTCCACTCCTGTGGTGGATCGTGATACTGATCGTATAGACCCAGGTGCACAACTTCCACTCCTGTGGTGGATCGTGATACTGATCGTATAGACCCAGGTGCACAACTTCCACTCCTGTGGTGGATCGTGATACTGATCTTATAGATCCAGGTGCACAACTTCCACTCCTGTGGTGGATCGTGATACTGATCGTATAGACCCAGGTGCACAACTTCCACTCCTGTGGTGGATCGTGATACTGATCGTATAGACCCAGGTGCACAACTTCCACTCCTGTGGTGGATCGTGATACTGATCGTATAGACCCAGGTGCACAACTTCCACTCCTTTGGTGGATCGTGATACTGATCGTATAGACCCAGGTGCACAACTTCCCCTCCTGTGGTGGATCGTGATACTGATCGTATAGACCCAGGTGCACAACTTCCACTCCTGTGGTGGATCGTGATACTGATCGTATAGATCCAGGTGCACAACTTCCACTCCTGTGGTGGATCGTGATACTGATCGTATAGACCCAGGTGCACAACTTCCACTCCTGTGGTGGATCGTGATACTGATCTTATAGATCCAGGTGCACAACTTCCACTCCTGTGGTGGATCGTGATACTGATCGTATAGACCCAGGTGCACAACTTCCACTCCTGTGGTGGATCGTGATACTGATCGTATAGACCCAGATGCACAACTTCCACTCTTGTGGTGGATCGTGATACTGATCGTATAGATCCAGGTGCACAACTTCCACTCCTGTGGTGGATCGTGATACTGATCGTATAGACCCAGGTGCACAACGTCCACTCCTGTGGTGGATCGTGATACTGATCGTATAGACCCAGGTGCACAACTTCCACTCCTGTGGTGGATCGTGATACTGATCGTATAGACCCAGGTGCACAACTTCCACTCCTGTGGTGGATCGTGATACTGATCTTATAGATCCAGGTGCACAACTTCCACTCCTGTGGTGGATCGTGATACTGATCGTATAGACCCAGGTGCACAACTTCCACTCCTGTGGTGGATCGTGATACTGATCGTATAGACCCAGGTGCACAACATCCACTCCTGTGGTGGATCGTGATACTGATCGTATAGACCCAGGTGCACAACTTCCACTCCTTTGGTGGATCGTGATACTGATCGTATAGACCCAGGTGCACAACTTCCCCTCCTGTGGTGGATCGTGATACTGATCGTATAGACCCAGGTGCACAACTTCCACTCCTGTGGTGAATCGTGATACTGATCGTATAGACCCAGGTGCACATCTTCCACTCCTGTGGTGGATCGTGATACTGATCGTATAGACCCAGGTGCACAACTTCCACTCCTGTGGTGGATCGTGATACTGATCGTACAGATCCAGGTGCACAACTTCCCCTCATGTGGTGGATCGTGATACTGATCGTACAGATCCAGGTGCACAACTTCCCCTCATGTGGTGGATCGTGATACTGAGCGTATAGACCCAGGTGCACAACTTCCACTCCTGTGGTGGATCGTGATACTGATCGTATAGACCCAGGTGCACAACTTCCACTCCTGTGGTGGATCGTGATACTGATCGTATAGACCCAGATGCACAACTTCCACTCCTGTGGTGGATCGTGATACTGATCGCATAGACCCAGGTGCACAACTTCCACTCCTGTGGTGGATCGTGATACTGATCGTATAGACCCAGGTGCACAACTTCCACTCCTGTGGTGGATTGTGATACTGATCGTATAGACCCAGGTGCACAACTTCCACTCCTGTTGTGGATCGTGATACTGATCGTATAGACCCAGGTGCATAACTTCCACTCCTGTGGTGGATCGTGATACTGATCGTATAGACCCAGGTGCACAACTTCCACTCCTGTGGTGGATCGTGTTGCTGTTGTGTTCGCCATCGAGACAGCCTGAAAACATATTAAATACATGGCAGCTAGAAGAATTATTACCAACTTAAATTGTGTGATAACTGTATTTATCATATATTGAAACACTCTTAGTTTTGTTGAGTGCAAAGGGACAGTGGCTAGAGCATCGGACTCTCAATCGAGAGAACCCGGGTTCGAATCCTGTGCTGCTGTGTCGAAACGTGGGCAAGGTCGTCCACTCTACATTGCTCCAGTTCATTCAGCTCTGTGAATGAGTACCTGGCTATAGACATTGGTGAATTGTTGTGTACAAATAGTCTTTACGCATTAATTGCAGCGTGGCTGAATGCTTCCCAGAGAAGTCGAAGTGGTGCAGGTATAATAATTAATATTCTCGTGTTGTGGTGTGTTTATCCTAGTCACATGGTTTGATTAAAACAATATTTAATGAGATAGAAAATGTCTTTCTAAATCCTATTCATAACATCCTACATAACACTTATATTCTTACAAAATATATTTTATGAAACCATTCTGTTGCAAACACCATGGCAGCATCTTGTGCGTCTACTAAATGGTAAGCTCGTCAACTAACTTAGATACCTTTTAGCAGTAAGATTAATATAATAAACAAATACTCACTTTTATTGTTGTATTCGTTTACCAATGTATTGGAAAACCAAACTCTTGTTAAATTGACACAAACACTTTAAGTAACTGATCAGATAAAATTTATTTTTAAGATAACTTTCTTACATGAGTATAGTACAAAAAAAGTTACCGTGTGTGTATGAGAGAAGAGGTTTGTCAGACTGGGTGATTCAAATGAATGATCTTTTTTACTTATTTCACAGTCAGTTTATCTTTTGTTCTCGTGACGTTGCGACTGCTTTCAGCAGTCTTTTTCAGACAACTAGGTGGCGACTCGATAGTCCTTCAGCGTAGACGCAGGAATCGAGGGAGGTGAAACTTCTGATCTTCCGGAAGAGTAACCACAAAATTTCTCCACAGATCATCCGTTACACCAGAAGATGGGAGTGATCCGTACGCTACTAAACATATGTGAAACGCTTGTCACAGAGAAGGACGATAAACACAAAGAAAGAGAACACATCAAAGAAGTTCTAAATGGATGCGGGTATCCACAGTGGACCATATCAACGGACAGAGAAAGATGAAACAGAAGAATGAAGCGAACACCAGGAAGAAGACTGTGGAAAAAGACATGGGCAAAGGCATGGTGGTACTTCCGTATGTCCAAGGATTATCCGAAACCAAATCACGGATCATGAAGAAATACAAAGTGAACACAGCAATGAAACCTCACAACACCATCTAAAGGTCACTGGTAAGACCAAAAGACAAAGTGGAACCACACAAGATGTGTGAAGGAGTGTACGCTATATCATGTAAGAATTGCAATGCCACATACATCGGAGAAACCAAACGCACACTGGGAACCCGCATCAGAGAACACAAATATGACGAAGATAAAGCAACAACGAACAAATCCTATAGCACAAAGAAACAACAGCAAAACATCGGAAAAGGATACGAACAAATCAGCCATCACAGACTACGTGACACAGCAAAATCACATTGTGGACAGGGAGTCGGACTGGAGGACAAGAGGCATCAAAGAAGCGATTAAGATTAGAAAACCCAAGGACTGCATGAACCGAGACGAATGACGGTGCCGGCTCTCACACGTCTATGACGATCTCTTATAGAGCCAGCCATGGGGGCACACACACCGGAATGGTTACGTCTGGAAAACCGTGTCGCCATCTAGCGGCAGTCGTTTGAAGAAGACTGCTGAAAACAGTCGAAACGTCACGAGAACAAAAGGTAAACTGATTGTGAAATAAATAAAAATGTCGACCTTGTGTGTAGTTTAGAACTGTTCATACACCACGGTTTTTAAATAGTAACAAATATCTCAGCTAAAATTAATAGTTGGATGCAATAGAATAAGATGATCAAAATGTATACTTTTATGAATATTACATATAATTGTGGGTAGATGTGTGTTGAACCAATGCACTTCAGAACTAAACCACTTATTCGATGACGTGATTACTTTTACATAAAATAACATGGTTTTGTAAGAATGCTCTTTTATGGAACAGTGCAATATCCAATCTTTAGGACTGCTCAAAACGCATTACTCCCTGGCTGACGTGTTCAATTGAACACCATCTCAACTTCTCTGGGAAGCATTCACCCTTGCTGCAGTTACTATGTGAAGACTATTTGTACACAACTACTGCCTAAGGCCAGGTCGTCGTTCTTACAGATGAGTGAACTGTAGCAACGCGGAGTGAATGAACATGCCCAAGGTTCGAAACGGTAGCAAGAGGAATCAAATTAGGACTCTCTCGCAGGAGAGTCTGACGCTCTAACCAGTACGCCACCACGCCCAATACATAATTACGTGTCACAGTAGGTGTGGCTAATAAGCAAATAGTCAAATTTGTTTAACTGTTAGGTAATTTAATATTTTTACTTTTTAATTATGTGTATCATGTATCTTACGTGTTGTTTATTTATCAATTATTTTCCCATATGAAATAGTAATAAATATTTAATTAGAGAACTATTCACAATTATGTTCTGCATAGAAATATGGGCAACATTTAAAATTATGCAATGTTTATCGAATATGCTTCATTAAAACCAACCATTTATAAATTAAAACAGGATTCAAATACATGAATTTACACGCGAATTAACTTAAAGAATCAGTTACTGTGATGTGTCCAACGTACAACGTACAACGGATACAGATATTTCCTGACACGAAACGCGGTGTTAATGTACGTGGGCGATGAAGGAAAAAAGCCTACGATGCACTTCGCAAATTAATAACTAAAAGTTCTGGTTGGTTTATTGGTCTCCCCACTCGCCAGACGTCTGCTCCCATCCATTCCTCTATGTCCTTCTCCCATTGTCTCCTAGGTCTTCCTCTGCTTCTGCTGTCTTCTACTTTTCCTTCCATTATTAGTCTCTCTAGAGATTGATGCCGTTTCGCATGGCCGAAATAACTTAGTTTCTGTTTCTTTACAAAGTAGTTCAATAAAGTATCGGGTATAACACAAATCTCATCTTCAGTCCACGAAACTCGTAATATATTTCTATAACACTTTTTTTCAAATGCATTTATACGTTTAGTAATGTTCTTATTAAAAGTCCAGGTTTCGCATCCATACGTAGCAGTTGGAAATATACAGACTCGGATAATTAGTAGATTCATATCTTTATTCCTTGCTTTCCACAGCTTCTTCATCTCCGTCAGCTTTTCACTCGTCATTACCAACCTCCGCTTGATCTCTTTCGTCCCATCTCCATCCGCTTCTATCAGTGACCCCAGATATTCAAAACTTTCCACTCGTTCTATTTCCTCGCCATCTACTATGACTTCTGATGGTTCTCGACATCCCTTCACATCCATAATCTTAGTTTTCTTTACGTTTAGTTTCAATCCTTTCATCTCACTGTGCTCTTTGATAGTAGTTATCAGTTTATCCAAACCTTCTTTTTTATCGGATAGTAACGCTGTGTCATCGGCATATCTCAATTCATATATCTCCTGTCCAATAAAAAACTTGCTTCTCGTGTCAGTCTCGTCCTCTCTCATGATATGATCTGTGTATAGACTGAATAGATGGGGGACAAACTGCACCCCTGTCTCACTCCCTTGCTGACTGGGAACCAATCTGTGGTACCACACTCTAATCTCACTGCAGACTGCTGTCTAACATGTAAATTTCGGATAAGTGATGTAATTTTCTGGTCAAATCCCATGTGTATCAAGGTTTTACAGAATTGTTGATGACTAACATTATTAAAACCTTTTGAATAATCTATGAAACAGATCCTAAAGTCATGGTTGAATTCTTTGCATTTCTTAATTAACATCTTCAGGTTGAAAATGTGATCTCTTGTTCCTCTTCCAGTCCGGAAACCAGCTTGTATTCTGTTGACTTCACATTCTAATTTTGTTGTGATTCTCTTCATCAGCTTGGCTGATGAAGGATATAGTCCTGTGGTTTGAGCATTCTTGTATGTCACCTTTTTTGGTATTGGCATAAAGATGGCTCGTTTCCAGTCCATGGGCCATGTTCCACTTTTCCATATATAGTATCGTTCATTCCCATACATAATTCTATCCTTTCACATTTCTTCTCTAGATATTTCTTCTTGCCTTCCTTAACCATTCGTTTAATCATCTTGCATTTTCTCTGTATTTCTCATGATAATTCTCACTCTTCTCTTTGTTCATCTTTAACTCTTTCCTTTCGTCAATCATCTGCAGTGTGTCTTTGCTGATCCATGGTTGTTTCTGCCTCCTCTTTTTAGTGAAGTATTTGTCAGCTGATTCCATAATGGTATTCCTAATTTCTACTGCCAACTCCTCTGGTTCCTTCTCGTCAGCCACTGTCTGTAATACTCCAAAACGGTTCATAACCTCTACTCGGTATCCTTCTGTGATATCACTGACGTCATACCTCAGTATCTCTTTCCCTCTCTTCATCTCTCTTAATTTTATCGCAACCTTGGCGCTTAGCAATTCATGGTCAGAGCCACAATCGGCTCCCGGTAATGTTTTTGTATTAAACACAGACGTCCTCCATCGTTTTGCATCAGTATAAAGTCAATTTGATTTCTGTTCCGACCATCTGGTGTTGTTCAAGTGTATAATCTTCTTTGATGTTGTTTGAAGAAAGTATTAGTGATCATCAGTTCATTCTCTATGACAAACTCAACATGTCTATCTCCTCTCCCATTTCTCTCGCCTAGTCCATATTTCCCGATATTTCCATTCTCTTCTACGTTTTGACAACTGCCAATTTTTGCATTGATATCGCCCATCAGTACTACCATGTCTCTCCTGTTTACCTCGTCAACTGTTCGTTGCAGTGTATCATAAAACGTTTCTGTTACATCGTCGTCTGCAGTGCTCGTTGGTGCATAAATTTAAATACATGTTATATTCGTGGGTTTTTCTCATATTCGTATGGTAATAATTCTATCGTTGACCGGATTGTTTCCTAACAGTGCATTTTCAGTTTTCTTTGACATATAGAAAGCAACACCACTCATCCCTGGTTTAGTTGCTCATGAGTATACAAACCTTGCTCCTGAATCCGGGCGAACGTGTCCTTGTCCGGCCAACCTGTGTTCTGCAATCCCTAATATATCTATCCCATATCTTTCTGCTTCTGATGTTACCATTTGTAGTGTCCCTTGACTCGTTTTTCTGATGGTCCATGTTCCCACACGGGTTTCCCTTTTAGGTTTTTGCTGCTGGTTTTAGCCCCCGCAAAGTCGGGCATACTGCCGTCATCAGCGTTACTTCCATCATCTCCAAGCTCTTTCCCAGTATGTGTCGTCCTATCCAGCCTGATGGGCTCACCACTAGGACCTCTCTTACTGTCTGTATTCTCCATCAGGTGAAAGGCTGTTGCTGTTTCACATTTGTAGCCGGGGATGTAGCAAATCGGCTGGACCGCCAACTCCTCCAAAACAGTCTTTGTGTACTGAGGGCAGACGTCCCTCGACTCAATAGGCATTAGCCTACAAGCCTCATTCGTGTAGTTTTGCTGGTCAGCCGAGACCATTGCCCGGGGTGTGGCCACTGCCGAACACTGGCAGTTCCTAGGAGCCATACATGAGCTAGATAGACTGTGGGAACCAGTGGTTAGAACTTCCACAGAAGTGGAGCGGCTGCCCATCACCTATGGGACTAACGTTCCAGGATCTAACCTACACCCCTTATGTAAACACACTGATGTAAACATGCAACATATTTCAGTTTATTAGACGAAAATGTAAGTAACTATGTCCATTCATATTAATTACCACAAGAATATCATAAAGCAGACCCACGATGTTTAAACATTTAAGGCGTTGTTGTCTTGTGCTACAGTTTCAATGAGGTTTTTGTGAACACGACTCGGCAGAACTATCTTTCAATAATCATAATATTTACTAAAAGCAATATCGTTCTAACCATTTATTTGAAATCCATCAATAAAATAACTGATACTGATTCACAATATCAATATCACGCACAACAGTAGATTTTTGTGAAAACAGTATATTCGATCAATACACATTAAAACTGTTACGACAAATGGTACGATCGATGCTCGCGCACATCAACGCGGTAATTTTGTTGCGTTAAATGTTCAACAATTGTTTGTTATGTACCCAAGTCCAATTATATTTATTTAACATATTTCGATCGTCATGGTTTCCTGGAATCCAATTAGAAAACGTGTTGACGTTCCATGCAGATGTTTCAGGAAACTGATGCCGTCGGCGAGTCACAGAAACGAAAGTTATGATGAATTGAAATTCACTTGAAGTGTAAATTTATCGATTGAGTTCGAAGCCTTTTTTATAAACAGTTCATGAAAGTTGCGGTGAAAATAAATGGCATTCCAGGATGTATCCGTAATTTCGTAAAATGTATCTAGACATCTAAACTAAGACTAAAGTCTAAAAGTAAACCGTATTCGTATTCGTAAACAACCGTATAACTGGCGAAATGTGCCTTTGCCCTTGACAAAGAAGTTCATAATTTCCTCGGGAGGTTAATAAAAATCTTATCGAACGGTATCTGGTGGTTTGCACTCATTGTTTCAGAATGTTGTGTTGTGACTCGCAAGCTCGCACAGCATTCTGAAATAAGTTACAACTCGTATATACCACCCGATATCGTTCAGTAAGTGTATATTAATAACATTGACTGTGTAAGTTTGATCGATCGAATACGACGTAAACGGCCGATTATTAACGTCGTCGCATTTTCGTCTGTACTGCTGCACGACGCAATGTCAGAATCCGTATTGGCCGAGTTCAAACCGGATTGTGGCGAGTTCATCGGTATTGACCGAGTTCAAACCGGATTGTGGCGAGTTCATCAGTATTGGCCGAGTTCAAACCGGATTGTGGCGAGTTCATCAGTATTGGCCGAGTTCAAACCCGATTGTGGCGAGTTCATCAGTATTGGCCGAGTTCAAACCGGATTGTGGCGAGTTCATCAGTATTGGCCGAGTTCGTAAAGAACATCATATTATGACGTCTGCGTAATGTCAAACGCCACCACGCGTCGGCACAGATAGTTCCGTTGTTTCAGCGCAGAATAAATTTTAATCGCATGAATTTATAGTCATTGCCACTTCAAAATGTCGAAGGTCAGTCAGAGAGTGAACTTACCTCTTATCGACACTCGTGATAGTGTACGCAAAATTGTTAATTAATAAAACTTTTATGATTTGGTTATATTCGAACTGCATTCGTTTTGGTCAAATGGTAGTCGTTTTAATTGATCCCAGCGGCGCAGTAAACAGAGCATCGGACTCTCAATCCAGAGAACCCAGGCTCGAATCCTGTGCTGCCGTTTCAAACCTTGGGCAAGTTCGTTCACCCTACTCTGCTCCAGTTTACGCAGCTGTATGGATGAGTAACTGCCTATAGACAGTGGTCTTCGCGAATTAATTGTTGCGCGGCTAAATGCTTCCCAGAGACGTTGAAATTGGTGTTCGATTGATCAGGTCTGTCAGGGAGTCATGTGTGTAAAGTGCAGTGCTTTGAGCAGTCCTGCGGACTGAATACTTCGTTACATAAGTACGTACCCCTGCAACCTATGGCCTCAGGACAATACTGCTATCCTCAGGCCAATACAAAAGCAATGCAAATATGACCAATCAAAAACATGTAGTAGTTATTCTATTACCCATAATAATAATTATATGTCTCCTCGCACGCACAAACGCGAGTGTACTTCAAACGTACATGAAACTTAATAGTTTGCGTCCATCAGCTCTACTCTAGATACCAAACCCTTGCCATTTGTCTGCCGTCGTATGCGTGCTTTGCTTATTAAATAGTTGATATCTAAGTGGGGGATTTGAGATCTCCTCCCAGAAGAAAATTCGAAGAAATTACCCAGAACTACTCAATACAGCACACACTTCCATGGTGTCCTAGAACAATCTAAGGAAGTATTCGCACGGTTAAGTTATAACACGTGAAAGGCAAAGTAAATTAGAATCCGAACCGTTTCATAATTCTCAACTTAAGAAATTTACTTAGGAAAAGAGTGAGAGTATTACAATATAACAATACATTATGAAAACAGGAATTATGAAGAAAACCTCTGACACGACGAGACCAAAACCTACTGTTTCAAAATCCACCAAAGTTAAACACCCTATTGATTCGATCACGAAGAATAACGACTAAACCCTTGAGGCAACCTGGATAACCAGTATGCACAGAAAACCGTTTTAGCCTGAAAGATAAAGTGAAAATGGCGAGCGTAAAAAAGATACAGGGGAAGGTGGGGAAAGACGATCTACCGTCTAAGACGGTGGTAATTGTGGTAACGGTGGTGATTGTGGTGATGATGATTATGGTGGCAGTGGTTATTGTGGTGAAGGTGGTGATTGTGGTGATTGTGGTGATTGTGGTGATGGTGGTGATTATGGTTATTGTGGTGAAGGTGGTGATTGTGGTGATTGTGGTGATTGTGGTGATTGTGGTGATTGTGGTGATTGTGGTGATGGTGGTGATGGTGGTGATTGTGGTTATTGTGGTGAAGGTGGTGATGGTGGTAATTGTGGTGATTGTGGTGATGGTGGTGATGGTGGTGATTGTGGTGATTGTGGTGATTGTGGTGATTGTGGTGATTGTGGTGATTGTGGTGATTGTGGTGATGGTGGTGATGGTGGTGATTGTGGTGATGGTGGTTATTGTGGTGAAGGTGGTGATGGTGGTGATGGTGGTGATTGTGGTGATTGTGGTGATGGTGGTGATGGTGGTGATTGTGGTGATTGTGGTGATGGTGGTGATTGTGGTTATTGTGGTGAAGGTGGTGATTGTGGTGATTGTGGTGATGGTGGTGATTGTGGTGATTGTGGTGATTGTGGTGATGGTGGTGATTGTGGTAATTGTGGTGAAGCTGGTGATGGTGGTGATTGTGGTGATTGTGGTGATGGTGGTGATTGTGGTGATTGTGGTGATGGTGGTGATTGTGGTGATTGTGGTGATGGTGGTGATTGTGGTTATTGTGGTGATTGTGGTGATTGTGGTTATTGTGGTGACGGTGGGGACTGTGGTTATTGTGGTGATGGTGGTGATGGTGGTGATGGTGGTGATGGTGGTGATGGTGGTGATGGTGGTGATGGTGGTGATGGTGGTGATGGTGGTGATTGTGGTGATTGTGGTGATTGTGGTGATTGTGGTGATTGTGGTGATGGTGGTGATGGTGGTGATTGTGGTGATTGTGGTGATGGTGGTGATTGTGGTGATTGTGGTGATTGTGGTGATTGTGGTGATTGTGGTGATGGTGGTGATTGTGGTGATTGTGGTGATGGTGGTGATTATGGTTATTGTGGTGAAGGTGGTGATTGTGGTGATTGTGGTGATTGTGGTGATGGTGGTGATTGTGGTGATTGTGGTGATGGTGGTGATTGTGGTGATGGTGGTGATTGTGGTGAGTGTGGTTATTGTGGTGACGGTGGTGACTGTGGTTATAGTGGTGAAGGTGGTGATTGTGGTGATTGTGGTGACGGTGGTGATGGTGGTGATGGTGGTGATGGTGGTGATGGTGGTGATGGTGGTGATGGTGGTGATTGTGGTGATGGTGGTGATTGTGGTGATGGTGGTGATTGTGGTGATTGTGGTGATGGTGGTGATTGTGGTGATTGTGGTGATGGTGGTGATTGTGGTGATTGTGGTGATTGTGGTGATTGTGGTGATTGTGGTGATTGTGGTGATTGTGGTGATGGTGGTGATTGTGGTGATTGTGGTGATTGTGGTGATGGTGGTGATTATGGTTATTGTGGTGAAGGTGGTGATTGTGGTGATTGTGGTGATGGCGGTGATTGTGGTGATTGTGGTGATGGTGGTGATTGTGGTGATGGTGGTGATTGTGGTGATTGTGGTGATTGTGGTTATTGTGGTGATGGTGGTGATTGTGGTTATTGTGGTGAAGGTGGTGATTGTGGTGATTGTGGTGATGGTGGTGATTGTGGTGATAGAGGTGATTGTGGTGATTGTGGTGATTGTGGTGATTGTGGTGATTGTGGTGATTGTGGTGATGGTGGTGATTGTGGTGATTGTGGTGACGGTGGTGATTATGGTTATTGTGGTGAAGGTGGTGATTGTGGTGATTGTGGTGATTGTGGTGATTGTGGTGATGGTGGTGATTGTGGTGATGGTGGTGATTGTGGTGATTGTGGTTATTGTGGTGACGGTGGTGACTGTGGTTATAGTGGTGAAGGTGGTGATTGTGGTGATTGTGGTGATTGTGGTGATTGTGGTGATGGTGGTGATGGTGGTGATGGTGGTGATGGTGGTGATTGTGGTGATGGTGGTGATTGTGGTGATTGTGGTGATGGTGGTGATTATGGTTATTGTGGTGAAGGTGGTGATTGTGGTGATTGTGGTGATGGTGGTGATTGTGGTGATTGTGGTGATGGTGGTGATTGTGGTGATGGTGGTGATTGTGGTGATTGTGGTTATTGTGGTGATGGTGGTGATTGTGGTTATTGTGGTGAAGGTGGTGATTGTGGTGATTGTGGTGATGGTGGTGATTGTGGTGATAGAGGTGATTGTGGTGATTGTGGTGATGGTGGTGATTGTGGTTATTGTGGTGATTGTGGTGATTGTGGTTATTGTGGTGACGGTGGTGACTGTGGTTATTGTGGTGAAGGTGGTGATTGTGGTGATGGTGGTGATGGTGGTGATGGTGGTGATGGTGGTGATGGTGGTGATTGTGGTGATTGTGGTGATTGTGGTGATGGTGGTGATGGTGGTGATTGTGGTGATTGTGGTGATAGTGGTGATAGTGGTGATTGTGGTGATTGTGGTGATTGTGGTGATTGTGGTGATTGTGGTGATGGTGGTGATTGTGGTGATTGTGGTGATGGTGGTGATTATGGTTATTGTGGTGAAGGTGGTGATTGTGGTGATTGTGGTGATTGTGGTGATGGTGGTGATTGTGGTGATTGTGGTGATTGTGGTGATGGTGGTGATTGTGGTGATGGTGGTGATTGTGGTTATTGTGGTGACGGTGGTGACTGTGGTTATAGTGGTGAAGGTGGTGATTGTGGTGATTGTGGTGATGGTGGTGATTGTGGTGATAGAGGTGATTGTGGTGATTGTGGTGATGGTGGTGATTGTGGTTATTGTGGTGATTGTGGTGATTGTGGTTATTGTGGTGACGGTGGTGACTGTGGTTATTGTGGTGAAGGTGGTGATTGTGGTGATTGTGGTGATGGTGGTGATTGTGGTGATAGAGGTGATTGTGGTGATTGTGGTGATTGTGGTGATTGTGGTGATTGTGGTGATTGTGGTGATTGTGGTGATGGTGGTGATTGTGGTGATTGTGGTGATGGTGGTGATTATGGTTATTGTGGTGAAGGTGGTGATTGTGGTGATTGTGGTGATTGTGGTGATTGTGGTGATTGTGGTGATGGTGGTGATTGTGGTGATGGTGGTGATTGTGGTGATTGTGGTTATTGTGGTGACGGTGGTGACTGTGGTTATAGTGGTGAAGGTGGTGATTGTGGTGATTGTGGTGATTGTGGTGATGGTGGTGATGGTGGTGATGGTGGTGATGGTGGTGATTGTGGTGATTGTGGTGATGGTGGTGATTGTGGTGATGGTGGTGATTGTGGTGATTGTGGTGATGGTGGTGATTGTGGTGATTGTGGTGATGGTGGTGATTGTGGTGATTGTGGTGATTGTGGTGATTGTGGTGATGGTGGTGATTGTGGTGATTGTGGTGATGGTGGTGATTATGGTTATTGTGGTGAAGGTGGTGATTGTGGTGATGGTGGTGATTGTGGTGATTGTGGTGATGGTGGTGATTGTGGTGATGGTGGTGATTGTGGTGATTGTGGTTATTGTGGTGATGGTGGTGATTGTGGTTATTGTGGTGAAGGTGGTGATTGTGGTGATTGTGGTGATGGTGGTGATTGTGGTGATAGAGGTGATTGTGGTGATTGTGGTGATTGTGGTGATGGTGGTGATTGTGGTTATTGTGGTGATTGTGGTGATTGTGGTTATTGTGGTGACGGTGGTGACTGTGGTTATTGTGGTGAAGGTGGTGATTGTGGTGATGGTGGTGATGGTGGTGATGGTGGTGATGGTGGTGATTGTGGTGATTGTGGTGATTGTGGTGATGGTGGTGATTGTGGTGATAGAGGTGATTGTGGTGATTGTGGTGATGGTGGTGATTGTGGTTATTGTGGTGATTGTGGTGATTGTGGTTATTGTGGTGACGGTGGTGACTGTGGTTATTGTGGTGAAGGTGGTGATTGTGGTGATGGTGGTGATGGTGGTGATGGTGGTGATGGTGGTGATTGTGGTGATTGTGGTGATTGTGGTGATGGTGGTGATGGTGGTGATTGTGGTGATTGTGGTGATAGTGGTGATTGTGGTGATTGTGGTGATTGTGGTGATTGTGGTGATGGTGGTGATTGTGGTGATTGTGGTGATGGTGGTGATTATGGTTATTGTGGTGAAGGTGGTGATTGTGGTGATTGTGGTGATTGTGGTGATGGTGGTGATTGTGGTGATTGTGGTGATGGTGGTGATTGTGGTGATGGTGGTGATTGTGGTGATTGTGGTGATTGTGGTTATTGTGGTGACGGTGGTGACTGTGGTTATAGTGGTGAAGGTGGTGATTGTGGTGATTGTGGTGATGGTGGTGATGGTGGTGATGGTGGTGATTGTGGTGATTGTGGTGATGGTGGTGATTGTGGTGATGGTGGTGATTGTGGTGATTGTGGTGATGGTGGTGATTGTGGTGATTGTGGTGATGGTGGTGATTGTGGTGATTGTGGTGATTGTGGTGATTGTGGTGATTGTGGTGATGGTGGTGATTGTGGTGATTGTGGTGATGGTGGTGATGGTGGTGATTATGGTTATTGTGGTGAAGGTGGTGATTGTGGTGATTGTGGTGATGGTGGTGATTGTGGTGATTGTGGTGATGGTGGTGATTGTGGTGATGGTGGTGATTGTGGTTATTGTGGTGAAGGTGGTGATTGTGGTGATTGTGGTGATGGTGGTGATTGTGGTGATAGAGGTGATTGTGGTGATTGTGGTGATGGTGGTGATTGTGGGGTGATTGTGGTTATTGTGGTGATGGTGGTGATGGTGGTGATTGTGGTGATTGTGGTGATTGTGGTGATTGTGGTGATGGTGGTGATTGTGGTGATTGTGGTGATGGTGGTGATTGTGGTGATAGAGGTGATTGTGGTGATGGTGGTGATGGTGATTATTGTGGTGATTGTGGATATTGTGGTGATGGTGGTGATTGTGGTTATTGTGGTGAAGGTGGTGATTGTGGTGATTGTGGTGATTGTGGTGATTGTGGTGATGGTGGTGATGGTGGTGATTGTGGTTATTGTGGTGAAGGTGGTGATTGTGGTGATTGTGGTGATTGTGGTTATTGTGGTGATGGTGGTGATTGTGGTTATTGTGGTGAAGGTGGTGATTGTGGTGATTGTGGTGATGGTGGTGATGGTGGTGATTGTGGTGATTGTGGTGATGGTGGTGATTGTGGTGATTGTGGTGATGGTGGTGATTGTGGTGAAGGTGGTGATTGTGGTGATTGTGGTGATGGTGGTGATGGTGGTGATTGTGGTGATTGTGGTGATGGTGGTGATTGTGGTGATTGTGGTGATTGTGGTGATGGTGGTGATTGTGGTGATTGTGGTGATTGTGGTGATGGTGGTGATTGTGGTGATTGTGGTGATGGTGGTGATTGTGGTTATTGTGGTGATTGTGGTGATGGTGGTGATTGTGGTTATTGTGGTGAAGGTGGTGATTGTGGTGATTGTGGTGATGGTGGTGATTGTGGTGATGGTGGTGATTGTGGTGATGGTGGTGATTGTGGTGATTGTGGTGATGGTGGTGATTGTGGTGATTGTGGTTATTGTGGTGAAGGTGGTGATTGTGGTGATGGTGGTGATTGTGGTGATTGTGGTGATGTTGGTGATTGTGGTGATTGTGGTGATTGTGGTGATTGTGGTGACTGTGGTGATTGTGTTGATTGTGGTGATGGTGGTGATGGTGGTGATTGTGGTGATGGTGGTGATTGTGGTGATGGTGGTGATGGTGGTGATTGTGGTGATGGTGGTGATTGTGGTGATTGTGGTAATGGTGGTGATTGTGGTGATTGTTGTGATGGTGGTGATTGTGGTGATTGTGGTGATGGTGGTGATGGTGGTGATTGTGGTGATTGTGGTGATTGTGGTGATTGTGGTGATGGTGGTGATTGTGGTGATGGTGGTGATTGTGGTTATGCTGGCGGTGGTGGTTGTGATGTTGTTATGGTGGTGTCGGTAATGGTGATGATTAATTTTACTGACTGTACTTAAAAATATATTCTAGACGCCGCAAAGCCCGTGACCGCTGCAACGGCTGCGAAGGAGGAAATGAGTAGTATCCATGACGCTGAGGTGCGGAGTATTCATAGTAGGTCGGCTAAAATGCAGGATGACGACGTGCTGAGTATACTGACGGGAGAAGTGCAACAGACTACGAAGGATGCTGATGTGCGGAACATAGCGAGTCACAAAGACAAAGATGCGCAGAGCATTTGGAGTATACGTAGTATACGGAGTACAAAAGATGATGATGTGCAGAGTATTCGGAGTATGCGAGATGCGGAAGTGCGGAGTATTCGGGGTTTGCGAGATTAGGAAGTGCGGAGCGTTCGGAGTATGCGATAGGAGGAAGAGGAAGAGCTGTGAAGATGAGAGGCAGATGAGAACGAGACGTCAATGTGATACGTAACAGAGGAAGAGTGTAAAACGAATGATGGGTAGAAGACGAAGAAGTGTGAAATGTGAAGGTCACACTGCAGATGTTGTAAGTGGGTACATAACAGTAGTAAATCGCGGTTATTAACGTGACGTTTAGTGTGTGCGCAGCGCAAATGTACAAAAAACTGATAGTTTATACAGCACTGTCAATTTAAAACAACATGGGGAATGTAGATGAGTGAAACCCTGTGCCACCCCACTGCAGACGAAAATGCATTGGGTGTGGGCAGGTAGATAGCATCACTTGTGGGGGTGGGCAGGTAGATAAGATCACCTGTGGGGGTGGGCAGGTAGATAAGATCACCTGTGGGGGTGTTCCTTTCGATGACGGTCTTTACAAAGTATGAGCCTTTACATTGGTCAGTCTTTGAAGGATGTACTTTGAATTTAATTAAATAACTCGAAAAATCAATGTTTTTCGTTTCTAATCAAATCATACAAAATCTGCATCGTATTACAAACATCTTTTTGTAGTTGTGTGGAGAACGTAATACCTAATACAACATTGTAAAGGTTACTGTCCTGACATTTATATTACTCAAGATTTGTTATACGCAAAACCAATAAATTACATTTCTTGTTAACGGCCGCCAAAGATTGAACAACGGGATTGAACACTCGATAGAGGCATACTTTGTCCACAAAGAAATGTGATATGTGCGTACAAAACAAATTGATATTTTATGCAGCACTGTAAATTAATATATATAAGTTAACTGTCCTGGTTGTAAACAAACAAAGCAACTGGATATGGCGGAAACTCATTTTCGGTAATCTGTTAAAAAAATCGTCCGGCGTGCTATCAAACGAGACAGCATTCACACATCACATGCACCGAATTGTTTTGGTGGTTATTTTTATTGAGTCAACCCAGCTCCAACTGTGTCATTTATACAATAATTATGAACATGCATTTGTGTGAGTTGGATCTGTAGACGAATATAAATATCTAATGGAGTCTGTGTCAATAACATCAATAATAATAATAATGAAGCGGATGCGATTTTATTATATCTCTGGTATCGGCCTCTGAGAATGCGTGCTCGTGCCGCTTACTCAGTCACCAATCAGAACAAGTATTTTGGCAGCAGCTAGTACAGCGCGCATATGTATTTTTTTTTGATCATTAGCTATGTGATTCCACGAGCTGGTTTTCCAATTTTTGCAAAGGAAACTTACATCCCATGGTATGGACAACATTTAGAAGGATTTCGGTGTCTCTTCCTACCAACAAGATCCACGGTTTGTGCGTTGCAGGTCACCCACCGCACCTAACTTAACAGTAACATTAGCAGAGGGCATACTTATACATTACATACCTCAGTCCCCGTGGACGAGTAGATGGCATGATAATGTGCTGTTAGTAATGGCGCTGGTGTTAGGTTATGATTTTGTTTGTACCTAGAATCCCTACACATGCTATTATATAGAGAGTGTAGCCAAGCTAGTAGTGCCATAGCTGTGCAAAGATGGTAAGATACTATATCTACTGTATCATTTGTCCAAAGACGATTGTGTCAATGGGGTTGGTTAGCCAAGCTAGTAGCGCCATAGCTGTGCAAAGATGGTAAGATACTATTTCTACTGTATCATTTGTCCAAAGACGATTGGGTCAATGTGGTTGGTTAGCCAACCTAGTAGCGTCATAGTTGTGCAAAGATGGTAAGATACTATTTCTACTGTATCATTTGTCCAAAGACGATTGGGTCAATGGGGTTGGTTAGCCAATCTAGTAGCGCCATAGCTGTGCAAAGATGGTAAGATACTATTTCTACTGTATCATTTGTCCAAAGAAGATTGGATCAATGGGGTTGGTTATTATGAAACATTATCGACGTGAAAGTCCTGAAGTTCATCCGAGAGCGAGCAATTTATGGAAAACGAATACTACATAAGGTAGCTGGTGTCTATAGATGACCAGTCAAAATATTGCATCGGGGTTCCGCAACATGGCACAACAAATTACCATGTCAACGTCGATGCAGGAACGTGCAAGTAACTGAACTAGGCAGTTCATTCACTGAGCGCTGATCGGGTAAATTAGTTAACTCTAATTTTGAAGTGGTGGCTATCATCTCCTAATTGGCATCTTTGGTATATGGGCAAAACTGTTTTTGGTAAGCTGGACAAATCAAACCGAAAAATGAAAATGTTGTTTAACTCTAGCATTTCTTTTGTTTTCTGATATATAGCCAGCATGGTGTAATTCGTAATATGTTATGCCTAAAATATCGTGAACACCACTTCAACCACTTTTTGTGTGGCATCCGCTGAAAACTCATGTTTTAACACTTTTAATGGTGTTTATTACGACCCCCATCACCTTTGGTAACAAAGCACACTGTTGTGATGTGAAAATACATGTGAATATACATACATTTTAAGTTTATAATGCTATCTGACTTCTACCAATACTAGTACCTTTGGAGAAACCAAACAACTCGCTTTCATGACTAATACTCAACTCCAAATGATAGCATGTTTTCTGCATTACACCTTTTCACACTTTACACAAATTATACCAGACGTCATTCGTTATATTTTTTAATGGATATCCTAAAAGCACTACTGCTTACCATATATCTTGCTTGGTGTATACCCGTGACAGACATACAATGTCAATATCATTGGTCCATATTTGTGAAAACAACGGAAACATTTGAGAATATTCCATTTGGATGTCGTAATAAACATGAATATCGCATAGTTTCAACAATACCAACATTTTTATAAAACACGTTTCTACCTTCCATTTGGCGTTATATCACGAAAATATCATAGTAAACTGTGTGATTTTGCGGAATGTTTTTTAGGTTTATTTAACTGGGCTTCGAATGGTGTGGAAGTCAACACAAAATGCTGTACGATTCCTTCAAAGTCTGCGTTTACAGGTCACATGATAGCGTGAAATGTTAGATAAAGAAATCTTCGGCACCCTGAATGGCAAAATATGTGATAGTCGGATTGCTATTTTTATGTGGCGTACCCCGAAAAATCTTATTTCTTTCAACACCTTTCTTTCTTTCATGTTCATTACGACATCCGCTACCGTTGTACGTTGTTTGTTTTACTTCGAATATGATAAGACATAAAAGGTTGCGTTTTGAGTGTTTCCATGACTATTACCTTTGATAAAACAATACATAGAAAGTGGTTGTTCTTTCTGTCACGATAAATAATCTACTCATAGTGATACCATATTTTCTGCACTATACATTTTATTCAAATTAGACCAAACATCATTATATACATATTTAATGGGTAGGGGAAAATACCTATTGTTTATCAAATATATTGCATACATACAAGACAGACTTACAATGTCAGTTTCATTGGTGAATATTGTGAAAACAATAGAACATTATGTAAGTGTACCGTTTGTAGTAAACGGTACCAACAACATACTATATAATGTTTTTGCCTTCCATTTGGCAATATGTCATCAAAATTTCTTCAACGATGTACACTGAATATTTTCTGGTCGGTTTGCTTAGCACCGGTACTGCACATTGAAGCATGTTGTAGAAAACACCAACTTCTTCACGATTTCTCTGAAGTCGCCATATGCAGGCCACTAAAACAATTAAAATTTTGAAGAAAGAAATATTTGCGACACGCTGAGTGGAGAGATGTGCATCGCTCTCAGTGGCTACACTGATATTGCCTTTCACTGCAGCTTAGAAAACATGGCAGTGGTCTTTCCCAAGTCCTGCTTCAAACAACTGCCAGGACTACTTCGGCCCAAAGACAGAACGCCATGCTGCACTGAAACCTGCTGCATACACATTTGAAATGCTATCATTTTTATAATAAAACTAACGAAACTCAACAGTTGGTTTTTCTGTTTTAAAAGGTTAAATTTATGGTGATACTTTGTCATTTTCCTTCCCAAGAGAGACGTTTACTTGTTCCCATCATTAAAAGACAAAATCCGTATTTAGCAAATACGAAAAATCATACCAAAAATAAAGTATTTATCATCAAATTCCAATATTTAATTGTTCCGGTTAGCTAATACAATGTTGCACATAGGCTGAAATTACCATTAAAACCACTTCAACCATTTTTGTTGGAAGTGTTTTCATAGCATATTTGCATTAATAACAAAAATGCTTATTTTGATGTATATTACTACGGGACCACATGCCAATATTCTAAATGTATTTTACTATTTCATTATGATAGTGTGTGTACCTCATTCATGCATATGATAAGCGAGCGTTCCAAGACGCCTTTTGAACGACTGCTAGTACCATTACGGTTCGTCGGATCCCAACAATATTGGTGTCGTATAAAAGTTTAAGCTTTCTGCTATTCAAACATATAAATGGTTTCCTGATAATCATTCCTAAAATTAAATAAAAACGGACCTACAACCGGGCCCGTTCCGGTGTCTTAGACACTGCGAACAATGTTGTTTCGTCGACACAGTTCACCAATCTACCGATTGAGGCACCACTATCTGATTTCATGGTATAAGCTCCACCCACTTTCAAGCGGCTGCTAAAATGACATACGCGAAGTAGGCGTGACGTCACAATCACGTATATCAACCAATGAACGCAGACCCGTTGGGTGGCGTACGTTATTGTGACGTCACGCCGACGTAGAGATATATCGGTTTCGCTGCGATTAAAGTACATCAATTTCGCCGCGGTTTAAAAGTGGGTGGAGCTTATAACATGAAATCAAGAAATGGTGAAGTGCGCATGTCTGAACCTATGCAAATGAGGAAAACAGCGCCGCAATCGGAAGGTTAGTGTACTAAGTACCCGCCGCCAACATCGTTCGGAACCACACAGAACACCGAAAACGGCGTGATTGTAGGTCCGTTTATCGGTGTTCTTTAAACGGTTACCAGGAAATCTAGATTACGCCAGAATAACAAAAGTGCATCCTTTCAAATGATAACAAGATCGTCGGGACAGGACGAGCCGTGAGGGTGCTAGCGACCGTAGAATTTCACGTTTTGGACGTGTTCTGAGTTGTTCATTTTTCGCTCGCTTATCTATTTTTGATATTATGTAAAATAATAACCAAATATTTATATGAATAGTTTTTTAAACACACTTATATTTTACTTCAAAAAATCACTGACGCTAAACCAATGATTATTTTTAAACAATATTACTATTGTAAATAAAATAGGTACCCCTAAATCACATATAGCTGCTCCATAACATCCCGTATTACCTCACAAACGCGTCCACAAGGTCCGGATATCGTAATAAACGGCGATGTCGTATTAAACATTGTAGTGTTTTGTCATGTTGCTGAGCTTAGTACTGGTAACTAATAAGATGAGAGGCATATAGTTTAGGGGAAACCGGATGTTGTAATAAACTTTTTAAAAGTTCTTAAAGATGTTGCAACATTTCCGTGATTTCAAACATGTTTAGTTCTGAAGATCGCGGACACATTCCAGTCACTGTCCGATGAGGACTCTGGTGAGCTGCTGGTGGAGTGGCAGGACTTCCAGGTGACTCAGGACCTGTCTTGCTTCACCGTCGACCACATCGACCTGTGGTGGGCGTCCGTCTTGAAATGACGCGGCCTGACGGACAGCCACGCTTCAAGTGCCTCGGTCGCCTCGTCCAGGCGCTCCTCATCCCCCCCCCCCCCCCCCCCTACCAGGCTCCGGTGGAAAAGGTGTTCAAGCGTGATGGGGATGATCGACACCAAGTTTCGGCCGTCGCTAGGGAATGAGTCCCTGAGTGCCTTGCTGGTGTGCGACATCAATGCTTCCTCTGCATGCTACCAGTTGCAGATGTCGCCAGGTTTGCTGGAGTCGGTTGGAAAGGCGACTCACCTTTACAACACTATGCTGCAGAAGCAATAAAGTGACGATCGCATGGCGATCACAGTCTTTTGTTTATCCCATTTTTCATGTTTTGCATTGTTTAATGTTGTATGTTTTGCTGGTGTGTGTGTGTTTCAGTTTAGGAGGCTTTCGATAAGCGTTCCCTTTAAAAAAAATTACCGGTAAAATCTCCTTATTGTGTTTTGATAGTATAGGGAGATCTTCCTATTTTGGGTTCATTCAACTTGGAGGCTCTGCACTTCTCACATTTTCACTTGGTTCTCTTGCACATTCCTACCTGCTCTGTGTTCGAGTATGATATAATGATATTATATCATGCTCGAACACAGAGCAGATAGGAATGTGCATATTATGATTTAAATATTAAGATTAACTGGTCAGATCACCAAAACACCTGTTTGTTTCCAGATTGTCCCCATATCCATATTGGTCGTTCGCGGATGAATTCCAAGACGTTCTTTCGGAAGTCTTATTTTGACTGATGATACTCAAGAAATAATATATATTTCGTATCTCGCCACCACGTGGCGCTACAGCTGAGCCACCCTAACAGTACCGTGTATATGCGTTCCACGTCCATGCAAAGTAGACACCAACATCATTACCAACACCACATTACCACGTTTTCTATTCATCTAGGTGAATTAGGGCTGTAGAGTATATATATTCTATGTTCATGTTATTGTTACTGTTAATGATGTGGGTGATCTATTGCACATAAACTAGCCCAATAATAAATTAATTGTATTATTGTCACGGTCCATAGGCGGATCCAGGGGGCCTGGGGGCACGTGCTCCCTGGACCTTAGGAATTTGGTGTGCCCGTATACTTTTCTATAATGGGCCCACGCGAGCGTGCCCCCTAGACCATTTGAAATGTGCCCCCGTCCAGGTTACAATAAGCTGAAGTTATGCTGACGCGGCTACGAAAAATGATCCTGACAGAGCCCCCAATGTATATCACGGACCCTGACCATAGACTAGACTTTGTCACAACCTTTACTAACCCAACCACGTTGCTGCCTGTGACCTGTGTAATGTTGTACGTACACATACCTAACTGAAGACAACCCAACCACGTTGCTGCCTGTGACATGGTCAATGCTGTACGTACGCATACCTAACTGAAGACAACCCAACCACGTTGCTGCCTGTGACCTGTGTGATGCTGTACGTACACATACCTAACTGAAGACAACCCAACCACGTTGCTGCCTGTGACCTGTGTGATGCTGTACGTACACATACCTAACTGAAGACAACCCAACCACGTTGCTGCCTGTGACCTGTGTGATGCTGTACGTACGCATACCTAACTGAAGACAACCCAACCACGGTGCTGCCTGTGACCTGTGTGATGCTGTACGTACACATACCTAACTGAAGACAACCCAACCACGTTGCTGCCTGTGACCTGTGTGATGCTGTACGTACACATACCTAACTGAAGACAACGCTTGACAGAACCCTCCATAGAACTGGAACTACGTTATACCTTCTTCATGCTATACGGATATACTTCCTGAATGCATCTGATGCCCATCTACCGGCTGCCCTAATTTGCGCATCAGACTCCCCCCGCAGCGCTGCTGACGTCGCAGCCCCGATTCTAAAACTGTGACCCTTAAAACTGTGCTACTGAGGCCACAGAATACCAGCAGACGTCTGAACAATCCTTCAAACTCTCTTCGCAACATAGACCTCCCATCTGTATGTGCGAAGAACGTATCCTGCGTGACCCCTGTAACTTGTTGAAACTCCCTGACTATCTTAGCTGTGTGAATGGAAGTACCGAGAAAACACTCCCCGTCAACCTGCACATACTGGGGACCTTGTCTGCCACTATTCTTTAAATGCCTGAAAGAAACTGTTATTATTTCACCACTGACTGTAACGTCCTTGACCTGTAGACAACCTTGCACTACCTTGCTAGAACGAGGGACCATCTCCCCTACCCTCAAGTATGCTTTGAAAGCTAGAACCATCATGGCTCGCATCATCAGACCTTGATAATGCGAAGTAATTACCGAAGGCACCGCGTTAACTAGCTGGATGAGTATTGGCATAGTTACAGGCAATCTCACAAATGGCACTGCTCTTAAGTTCTGAGCCCCTGTCAAGAGTTTAAATATAATGAAATTCTTTCCAGGGTCCTGGAAACCATTGATCTTATGAAATGGCTGACACAGTGGACACGATAGATGCTGGGGCGAAACTGGTGTTATGCAAATGCGGTATGAAGACCATCATACTTGGGACCGAAATTGGCAAAATGGGAACTAAGTTTACCGACTGCAAAAACCCTACCAGCTTTGTCCAAGCCCTCCCATATTATACCCTGGATGAAGGAGCTAATGATGCTTGCAATAATACCTCTACAGTGTCCTGTGATTGGCCCATGGTGCCAGCTTGTGAAATTCGTCGATCTGAGAACGGGACAATTTGTCAGCAAGTGTATTGTCCCGACCTGGCACATGTCGGGCTGTAAAATTCAAATTCAAACGCAAGCATGTTAAAATCAACTTACGAAGTAATACCATTACTGGTGTTTCTTTGGATAACTGTTTGTTAAGCACCGAGGCCAAAGATTCATTATCCGTTAAAAAAAACAGACACTACTGTTTGCCCAGGCCTCCCCTCACATCTCCACAGCAGCCATAATGGGATATAACTCCAATACTGTAATGTTGTGAGCTTGCCAAGAGACATTCACCATAAAACCATTCACGCCCACATACTGCCCCATACCCTATGCCTCCCGATGCATTCGTGAACAACTGCAGATAATCTCCTGTGAGAAATTCATCGTTTATAAAGAAAGACCTGCCATTAAAATTATCAAGAAATTCCTGCCAGACCAACATATCCAACTTGTTAGCCTAACGTGGTGATTAGGCTTGCTTAATCCAAGAGTTAAATCGATCATTCTTCTTAAAAAGGCCCTTGCAAAACGCAATATACAGCACATGAAACTGAGTAACCCTATCAGAGACTCTTATTCCCTGAGTGT
This sequence comes from Escarpia spicata, assembly GCA_963995525.1. NCBI lineage: Eukaryota > Metazoa > Annelida > Polychaeta > Sabellida > Siboglinidae > Escarpia > Escarpia spicata. The sequence continues at coordinate 51,682,196 of OZ023209.1, forward strand.
GACCTTGTGCTTACAAAGAAATGACTGTAACAATGACCTGTCTTTTCCAACTTGTCTTCTGGCAAGCGGGACTCCATTGACACCGTATCGAGAGTAATACCTAGGAATGGAATTGTATTTCCGTACATGAGCCAACTGTCTTATCTGGTGCTAATGGGACCCCTAACTCTCTACACATATGCATGAACGCTTTAAAATCCTTTTGACATTTCCCCGTGGACTCCGCTAACAACAGAAAGTCATCCAGCACATGAATTACCTTTGTCAAACCCAGCTTCTCCTCAGCCACCCACTCTAATGTTGTGCTGAAAGCTTCAAAGATAGCACACGAACTAGCACAACCCATTGGCAGGACCGCGTCCATGTAAAATGTATCCTTCCAACAGAAACCTAGCAGTGGTCGGTCTTTCGAAGCTACCGGAATTGTCCTGAATGCAGATTCGATATCTACTTTAGCCATAAACACGATACTGGTGGCCTGCTTAATAAAGGAAATAGCGTCCTGGATTGTTGCGTATTGAACTGTGCTAAATTCACTGGGTATGTAGTCATTAACAGACGAGCCTTCTAGGTAAGATAAGTTATGAATCATACGAAATTCTCCTAGTAATTTTTAGGCACTACACCAAGGGGGGACACTCTAAACTTGGGGTCATCCGGAAGTATGTCAAGGGGACCTAAAACTCTCTGTAACGATAATTCTTTCTGCAACTTCATATCTATTACCTGTGGTAATTCAAAAGCAGATCGCATGTTAGCAACTTTCTTATCCTGTATTGGTATCCCTAAATACCCAATATCAAAGCCTTTTTCAAAACCGTGCACAAGATATTCAATCTGATCTACATCATATCCATGCAACCACTTGCCGAGTATGGCTGGGGATACTGGCGAGGGCATGACCAGTTCACCTTCACTATTTGAACCCTATAATAGTTTATATGTGGTGATCGCGCTCGCTCGTTGGGATTACAATAATGCACCATGTAAACTGACGTTTGTAGGTCATCAGATATTGGTACTCATTCGATTTCCTAAACGTTTGATCTACTCTCGTTGCCGTTTTGCAAAGCATTATATGCGTTTATCATAAAAGTAATCAATTGCGATAATTTACTTGAAAAGTAGTTTTGGTAAATGAAATGAACGCTTTTATATAGAATGATCGTACCACGGTATAACAAATTATACTCATACAGTTCTCTCTACTTAAAAATTAATTTTTTGTCAGTAATGTGCGCGTAATACGTAACCTAACGATCGCAGGAACCACGCACGCGCGGCAAATACTTTCGGGAAAACTGCCACAGTGTCATAGACTAGGCAGCATGAAGTACACGTTGAACGCACCCACCCAAACGCACCCAACCACCCAGACGTACGAACGCACGTGCACACACGCGCGCGCACGCACACGCACACGCACACACACACACACACACACTCAGTAAGACTGGCGGGCATGAATGAACATTAATACATTATTCATAATTCAAATCTTTACTACGAGAGGGTATAACAAACATTTGAATGTGAACATTGTTCAAAAAGGGTACACAGTAAATATAGTAAATATCAATGTTATTTGTATAATTAAAATACCTCTACAGTTATTGACAAATATACAACTATCTTCACTGACATTGTTTATCAACTTAGTTTTACCTCAAACAATGTATTACAAAAAGCAGTTCGCTATGAGATTGTCAGGTAGTGTATTTAAATATAACAACAACATTTGTACCATACGTGGAAGTCTTTCCTGAGCATAAACAAAACCTGCTCTTGCAAACAATAATGTCATGTAATTATGTAAATATGTCAGTATATCTAACATGATATAAATAGCACTATGTGGACTACTGATACACCATCCACCCAAGTATGATTATATAACGAACATCAATTAATTCTAACAATAAATTATGCATGCACAGTGACTTTTATAATTAGAAGCAGAATGTCACCAAACAAACAACACCATAGCTTGTAAAGCATTAATTCTATAACAGGTATTCTCTTGTAACAGCAAAGTGCCACACAAAGAAGCTGTTACTAACAAAGATAAGACATCTGAAGAGGTTACAGTAATGACGCCTGTCTATGTGTAGGATAACATGCCAGTTAATTACCTCAGCAAGTGTTCCACCCAAAGAACTTAACACTAGTTCCTTACTTGTATTGGTGGGTAACACAAGTCACAGGAATTTTTCCTCACGGGTCCCCAAACACAGTAATGAACTTAAAAAGTAAAGTAAATTCTTATATAGTGTAGTATCCAGTCCTTAGGACTGCTCAAAGCACTTTTCACTTTACTCCCTGGCAGATCTGTTCAATTGAACACCATCTCAACTTCCCTGGAAAGCATTCAGCCATAGTGCAATTAATGCGCAAAAAACTATTACACAACTATCCACCAATGTCTGTAACCAGCTACTCATTAATACAGCTCAGTGAACTGGAGCAACTTACATTGAACAAACTTATCCAATGTTTGACACGGCAGCAAATGATTCAAACCTGGGTTCTCTCGATTGAGAGTCCCACGCTCTAGTCACTGTGCCACAGTGCTCCACTTAAGACTTCTCAACTGGACCCTTCTTTCTCATCACATAAATGAACTCAAAACATGATCTTCCCGCCTCAACGCATGAAAACACTTAGCATTTCTTCACACTGTCCTTCTGATGTAATACATTAATAATGCAATCATCTAACTTAAGATATCTTCATATAATAAAATAAATTAACATTTTTATTAAGACTTATTTTCTTCAAGTTTCACAATGTAATGTGTAATGACTTTACAACATATAAAAGCATAACTCATTATATTCACACGCTGATAACTAGAATTCACTGAACTATAATTGGTCACACTCATTTGATGACGATGTTGTTGAAGTGGCAAGACTACTATGATCACGTCACTGCCGAGAGACACAAGCTGATACAGCTACTAGGATATGGCACAGCTGCTGGCAGCTCCTTGTGATGACACTGTCAAACACAACAGATACATGAAATGTTAAAATTTTACGTGGTTTACAGTTGTATTAGCATATGTCGCCTACACTGGGCAAAACTTTTTACACTGTCCTTGTAAGTCATACAATTTATAGACGAAGACACACATCAAAATATAACTCTAGGGCCAATGATCATGTTGATAAGGAAGCTATGAATGTGAGAACTTTAAACAGAAGTAAATTAAATTTTTAACACTATATTTTCTCAGTGGTGTGGATAATTGACACCGTTTTAAACTGTTTAATTATGGTTTCCAGCAATCCTGTGTTAAAAAACTTTCTCCAGTTTTTTCTCAAACTATAATTGTGCCGAAGTCAGCACACAAAAAACAAATTTCATCAGCATGAGTTATTTCAGTACTAAGTAAATGGTGCTTGTTGGAAACCATGTAACGTATGTGATCTGGGAGCTAAACGCAGTTTAATCAAAGTGATCATTTCTTGGAGTTATCATCATTATGTGGACACATGTTTAACTAAGACTTTGTTAGGTCTAAACTTTATTAGGAAAAGCTTTATTAGGAAACATCTTTTGGGCGTTTTCTTGTACTTTTATTTTGTGATGCTAATGTCCTGAACATATGACCCAGTACTGGAGATGTCCACAACAAAATAATCCCTTTCTTGTTTTTACAGTCATATTTATGTTTCTCTTTGTAACATTTCCCTTTCGCTGTTGCTGTCTCATGAATATAGAGGCTAGCAGTTGAAACATTACAAAGAAAAAAGGTAACACTGACTGTGAAAATGATAACATGATTAACATTGTTAAATGCATCTTTTGACTTTGGAATAATAACAGTGTATATATTCTAAGGGCGACCTGTATTCTCAGTGTGAAATCTATAACAACCAGTCAGAAATGTTCTCACCATAAAACTATTTCTTGATGTATCGTTCTTCCCCAACCAGATTTAGGATTGTTTTCCGGTAATCCCCTGAAATATCATCCTGCAAAAAGGAACAAACAGTAACTCCATTAGTTCGGCATATAAATGTTTCTTTGTAACTTTCTTCCAAACTATTAAACAACTTTATTTGCATAACAAAACATAAGACATTTCATATTCCTAACTATTTCTTGCAGAATGACGCATTCTTAAAATATTTTTGAACAAAACTAAAATAATTAAATGTTCCAACATACTTTTTCATCATCACACATAAAAAACTAGCAGATATATATTGTATATTACACGTTTATATTGACAGTGTTAACACATGGAATAAATAATGTACAAATCAACCACCAAGTACATAACAACTGCAAATTTAATCAATCTAAAACTGCCTTAATTACCTTAAACTTAATAAGTATCTTAAGACTTAAAACATATATTAAATAACAAAGTATAATAATAACATTTGATAACAATCATTTAATAATAATAATAGTTAATATAATAATAATTCAATAGTAATTTAATATAATAATAATTTATTAATAATATTTAATTTTTTGTTTATATTACTAATAACTTAACAGTAATAAGTATCTTAAAACATTAAGTTTCAAATCAACCATCAAGTACATCACAACTGCAAATAGAATCAATTTAAAATAGAGTGCCTTAATTATCTTAAACTCAACATCTTAAGTATCTTAAAGCTATTAGCAAGGAAGGAGGGGCAGCTAGGAAACCTGTAGCACAATGTTATGCAAAGAAGAAAGAGGAAGTGTGCAGTTGGACGCGAACTTACAGCAATATAAGCACCGAGTGACTGGTTGTAGTTCTTCTGGAAGAGTTCCTTGATCTGCACCATGTCGACCTCACACCGTGACACAACGACACGAACCAGAGTGTCATCGTCGGTGCCCAGGCCTTGCATGCAGTCGTAGAGGCGCTTCGCAAACTGCCCTGCCTTGTTACGAAGACATCGTACTGAAACAATGAATGAATGAATGAAGAGTTTGTTCAACAACAACAATAACATAATACAATTGCACCATACGGTGAGCTGCTGCTGGTGTTGAAGGGACATTGCTGAAGTTGTGCGACTTATGAGGCGCTAAGTCCTTCTCCACCTAAAACACGTGGTGAATACAATATTAATTATAAGAGATAAAGTACAAAGTAACAATCACAATTCATTTATACACTTAGTACAGTGGTTTTTGTGCTTTCAAAAGGACCACTGTGGAAACAAGAGCCTGTGTTTTCTTGCGTCATCCTTGAACTTTTAATGTATGCTGTATTTATATTTTATGTATGTATAAGGCTACATTTTTATATTGAAAAAATAAATCAAAACAAACATGCATGAGTACGATTGAATAGATTGTTAGAAACAAAGACAAACAGTTTGTTATTGAGAGGACGGAGTGATGGAAGGAATGAGGGAGGGAGAGGGAGAGAGGGAGGGAGAGGGAGGAAGAGGAAGGGAGAGGGAAGGAGGAAGGGAGAGGGAGGGAGGGAGGGAGGGAGGAAGGGAGAGGGAGGGAGGGAGGGAGGGAGGGAGGGAGGGAGGGAGGGAGGGAGGGAGGGAGGGACGGAGGGAGGGAGGGAGGGAGGGAGGGAGGGAGGGAGGGAGGGAGGGAGAGGTAGGAAGGGAGAGGGAGGGAGGGAGGGAGGGAGGGAGGGAGGGAGGGAGGGAGGGAGGGAGGGAGGGAGGGAGGGAGGGAGGGAGGGAGGGAGGGAGGGAGAGGGAGGGAGGGAGGGAGGGAGGGAGGGAGGGAGGGAGGGAGAGGGAGGGAGGGAGGGAGGAAGGGAGAGGGAGGAAGGGAGAGAGAGAGGGAGGGAGGAAGGGAGAGGGAGGGAGGGAGGAAGGGAGAGAGAGGTAGGTAGGAAGGGAGTGTGGGAGGAAGGGAGAGGGAAGGAGGGAGAGTGGGAGGAAGGGAGACGGAGGGAAGGAGAGAGAGAGGGATAGATGCAGGGAAGGAGGGAGTGTGGGAGGAAGGGAGAGAAAGGTAGGAAGGGAGAGAGAGAGGGAGAAAGACAAAGGGGAGTTGGAACGTGCTTTGTGCATGATTCTTGGTTCAACAATAACGCCCAGTTGTGCGACTTTATACAACGTTACATTCATTATACAAATATAATGCATTAATACATCAAATACGAAAATCACTTGAAAGAAACCCCTTGTACTCCCCTGCAGAAGTCATGGAAGTGAAAGTTGTGAATATGCAACTGATGCTCAGGTTTTACATTTGCAGTGATTTTGAAGTAGTGGTTTCTACGTACCTATGGTGAGCATACCCTCACGCAAATCTCCAGACATCTCTGAACTGACGACTTTCTCAATATCAGTTCCATATGCTTTCTGGTACTCCTCAAAGGTTGCCCTCAGCTGTGGGTAGCTCCTGAGGGAAATGTGGAGGAAGAGGTGTTAAGAATAAATACCTAAATAAGCTATATACTCAGGACCAAAAAAAAATTTCCAGGTCAAAAATCATGTCACTGAAATCTTGTTTTAACCATCTTGTATGTAACTCATGAACACATGGTCAATATTAAATACATAAATAAGCTATATACTCAAATTTAGACATGACACGCTCTGCATAAATAAGATTCACGGTTTTGACGTCTTTTATGAGATTTGGATTTCGCCAGTCTATTTTGTAAGTACTTCACTCAAAACAACATTTCCAACAGGTTGTTTTCAGAAATTTGATGGAAGTAAAAATATATATCTTATGGAACATTTTGATCAGGTTTTTGATAAAATGAAAAGAAACGATTGGATGCAAAATTGGTTTAACATTAGTGTGTAAATGGAACACACTTAGTAAATAACAAAATAATAAATTTACACAAGCGGAAATAAACATTAAATGAACTCATTATCTTCTAAGAGTGGGGAGGATTAAGTATGTTATATTGACAGTGAATTTCGCAACTTCCTAAAAAAGAATAGTATTAAAAACTGAATGACTGTAGTCTACCTTGAACAGATGATGACGTTAAATCGAGACTCGTCTGTGCCGAACTTGTCCGCTCCAGCTCCGTAGAGGGCCTTGGCATCCTTTCGTGCTTTTGTCCTGTTCACCATGTTGCCCTCCGGCCGATTAGCTTGCACCATTGACACCAGGAGGCGCTTCAAGTGGCCCGAAGTCTCCGATATGATGTCTTCTTCCAATTTGCGGTTGTGCACTGTCACACAAATAATACGTCATGAGGACTGGTTGCAAAACAGTTGAAATAAAATAAAATTATGTTGTCATACTAAAAATTGGGAGTGAATCCTGTCTATGGGATTTCAATGTTATGTGATTACATTTCCTGGGAAATTTCTTTAAATAATAGCAATATCCCCTGAATTATAACAGAATGTGTTCACTTTCCATAAAAATGTTGAAACAAAATGTTTTTCAACTGACATTAGTACCCCCATCACCTATATCAATGTGTCCACAGTGGAGATTTTTTGTTTGCTCTAAGTTTGCTCTGTCTTCTGAAAGTTGGAAAATTTCCACACAATGACGTATGATTCAAATGGTTTCGGCATCAATTTTTTCATTTTTTTAGCTGTCGCTATGTTTCATTGGCAACAAACTCTGAGACCTTGTTTTTTGTTTTTCAACTTGAAACCTCCGTACACATGTTGGTGTGTAGATGGTAAGATGTTTTCAATGATATGAAACATAGCTTTGTCAATAAATTTTAATTATCCTTGAATATAGCGATGATCCTTTCTCTTGGTTATTCATGTTGGGCATGTTTACCTCTCAAGAAACATTTTGTTTTTTTTCTGTATAATTTTGACTACATCTCACGGCCTTCTTCAGCAAACTGAATTTACGGTTGTGTCACACTGTTAGAAATCTGTCTGAACACCACATATTTCAGTTATAATGGAGTTTTCTACAAGCAGAAGAAGGGAGCGGCCATGGGTTCACCGGCATCCCCGATAGTGGCGAACCTGTACATGGAACATTTTGAAGAAAGAGCCATCAGGGAAGTAACTCACCTTCCAGGCAAAACAGATGTAGGTCATGTGACACAACCATAAATTCAGTCTGCTGAAGAAGGCCATGAGATGCGGTCAAAATTATACAGAAAAGTTTCTTGAGAGGTAAATATACCCAACAAATTTTGATAGAGGCTAGAGTGCAGAAGGTCAGCCTAATGTACCTTACATAACAGTTGCTATCCAACAGGCCAGGGGCCGGTTTCATGAACCGTTCTTAAAGTTACGCAAATACTTAGCGTCACGTGTTTGCGTAAATTCCTATGTTCGCTTATATATTTTAAAAATCATGTCATTTACTAAGACAATCATCTTAACGTTAAGAGTGTTCTTAGGCACTTTATGAAACCGGCCCCAGGTGCAGCGGCTAAGAATAGACTGGACGTTTGACATTTGGAGCTCTGCATTGGCAGAAGACAACTGCAGTTGTGAGGTGCAGCTCAGCGAGGACAGGCGGGAGTTAGAGACCTGCAGGGGAGCCATGGGTTTGGCTAGCAGTGCCATTGGCTGAGGGGTAGGAACTGGGCATGGACGGGGAGAGTTGTAGTGTGGCTGCAGAGCGATGTGGGATCATACAGCCAGAGTGCGCATTAGTAGTTGAATAAATGTGTTGTTGCCTCACTCTGGAGTGGAGTAGCCCACACAAGTGTTGTTGCCACACTCTGAAGTGGAGTAGCCCACACAAGTGTTGTTGCCACACTCTGAAGTGGAGTAGCCCACACAAGTGTTGTTGCCACACTCTGGAGTGGAGTAGCCCACACAAGTGTTGTTGCCACACTCCGAAGTGGAGTAGCCCACACAAGTGTTGTTGCCACACTCTGGAGTGGAGTAGCCCACACAAGTGTTGTTGCCACACTCTGAAGTGGAGTAGCCCACACAAGTGTTGTTGCCACACTCTGAAGTGGAGTAACCCACACAAGTGTTGTTGCCTCACTCTGAAGTGGAGTAGCCCACACAAGTGTTGTTGCCACACTATGAAGTGGAGTAGCCCACACAAGTGTTGTTGCCACACTCTGAAGTGGAGTAGCCCACACAAGTGTTGTTGCCACACTCTGGAGTGGAGTAACCCACACAAGTGTTGTTGCCTCACTCTGAAGTGGAGTAACCCACACAAGTGTTGTTGCACACTCTGGAGTGGAGTAGCCCACACAAGTGTTGTTGCCACACTCTGAAGTGGAGTAGCCCACACAAGTGTTGTTGCCTCACTATGGAGTGGAGTAGCCCACACAAGTATTGTTGCCACACTCTGAAGTGGAGTAGCCCACACAAGTGTTGTTGCCACACTCTGGAGTGGAGTAGCCCACACAAGTGTTGTTGCCACACTCTGAAATGGAGTAGCCCACACAAGTGTTGTTGCCACACTCTGAAGTGGAGTAGCCCACACAAGTGTTGTTGCCACACTCTGGAGTGGAGTAACCCACACAAGTGTTGTTGCCTCACTCTGAAGTGGAGTAGCCCACACAAGTGTTGTTGCCACACTCTGAAGTGGAGTAGCCCACACAAGTGTTGTTGCCACACTCTGGAGTGGAGTAGCCCACACAAGTGTTGTTGCCTCACTATGGAGTGAAGTAGCCCACACAAGTATTGTTGCCACACTCTGAAGTGGAGTAGCCCACACAAGTGTTGTTGCCACACTCTGGAGTGGAGTAGCCCACACAAGTGTTGTTGCCACACTCTGAAATGGAGTAGCCCACACAAGTGTTGTTGCCACACTCTGGAGTGGAGTAGCCCACACAAGTGTTGTTGCCACACTCTGGAGTGGAGTAGCCCACACAAGTGTTGTTGCCTCACTCTAGAGTGGAGTAGCCCACACAAGTGTTGTTGCCACACTTTGAAGTGGAGTAGCCCACACAAGTGTTGTTGCCACACTCTGTAGTGGAGTAGCCCACACAAGTGTTGTTGCCACACTCTGAAGTGGAGTAGCCCACACAAGTGTTGTTGCCACACTCTGGAGTGGAGTAGCCCACACAAGTGTTGTTGCCTCACTCTGGAGTGGAGTAGCCCACACAAGTGTTGTTGCCTCACTCTGGAGTGGAGTAGCCCACACAAGTGTTGTTGCCACACTCTGAAGTGGAGTAGCCCACACAAGTGTTGTTGCCTCACTCTGGAGTGGAGTAGCCCACACAAGTGTTGTTGCCTCACTCTGGAGTGGAGTAGCCCACACAAGTGTTGTTGCCTCACTCTGGAGTGGAGTAGCCCACACAAGTGTTGTTGCCTCACTATAGAGTGGAGTAACCCACACAAGTGTTGTTGCCTCACTCTGGAGTGGAGTAGCCCACACAAGTGTTGTTGCCTCACTATAGAGTGGAGTAACCCACACAAGTGTTGTTGCCACACTCTGAAGTGGAGTAGCCCACACAAGTGTTGTTGCCTCACTATGGAGTGGAGTAGCCCACACAAGTGTTGTTGCCTCACTCTGGAGTGGAGTAGCCCACACAAGTGTTGTTGCCTCACTCTGGAGTGGAGTAGCCCACACAAGTGTTGTTGCCTCACTCTGGAGTGGAGTAGCCCACACAAGTGTTGTTGCCACACTCTGAAGTGGAGTAGCCCACACAAGTGTTGTTGCCACACTCTGGAGTGGAGTAGCCCACACAAGTGTTGTTGCCACACTCTGGAGTGGAGTAGCCCACACAAGTGTTGTTGCCACACTCTGAAGTGGAGTAACCCACACAAGTGATGTGTAATATAAATAACGAACCCGGGATTTCGTTACATCTACTTACACTGTTGATACACCTTCACTATCTCCTTCATCTGGCTTGCTGAGCGAGTACAGATGATCTCAATGAGACAAGCTTCATCTGTTCCGAGCCCCTGAGTAGGTACAAAGAAACATGATAGAACATGCAGGACTACATTGTCAAATGAAACAGTTTCTTTCTGGTAATAAATGTGTTTTAAAGAACACCACTATTATCCAGAACCATATTAAAATACAATAATCCAGACAATTCAAACAACAAGACAAAGTTGACCTTTACAAAGTAAGCCATGCAACGACATCAACTCCCAATACCTTCATGGCTTTGCGCAGCTCATTGGCGTCAAACTCCGCTGACGTCTGACACAACCCCAGGATGGCATTACGGAAACTGCCACTGATCTCTCCCTTCAACTCCTTCTTCAAATCCTGTCAAAATAAGAACTTCTTTTTACGGCTACCTCATCACCCCATGTTAGCCACGTGTGTGTATACAAAAAGTGGAACCTCCCTATTAAGGTCACCCTTGGGACTGGGCTAGTGACCTGAATGGCAAAGTGACTTTATTAGTAGGACTAATTTCCTACACTTTATTTACATCAGGGTGACTTTAACTGCGAGGTGGCTGCATTACCGAGGTAGCAGTAAAGTGAGGTTCAACTGTGTGGCTAGAGTGTAGTTGGGCTTGGTTTTGAGTATTTGTTCTCTAGAGTGAGTGAGTCCACGACAGGTTACACATCTACCCCCCTATGTGGGATGTTCTACTTTCACTGGTATAGACACCTGGCAGCTGGGACCAATGGTTGTGTCTCTTCCGAAAAACAGAGGCAACGGAGGATGAACAAAATTGCCCAAGTATCGAAATGGCAGTCGGTGGTGGGATTTGAACCCTAGGCACTCTACCACTTGACTGTGTATTACAAAATATGGCAATGGAAAATTTACCAAATATTATCACGCATAATCACAATATACTCTTATGAGGCTAGATTAAGGTTTGCAATGTGGGTACCCCAATGGCCCAATGGAAAATGACATATGTAATTTGGATTTTATCCTGGAGTTTAAGAAATATTATATGATGTATATTCTTGTGGTGTAGAGATGTGATGCCTGTCATGAAGTCGGCATGGATAGAAATGCATAATACACTATTTAGTAAATTTCAAATACCATACAAGTATGGATTATTAGTTTAAGACTCCTTGATCCAAGGTAGATTTGATGCTGTTTTAATAGAATTAATTTGGCTATGTAACTATGTTTTTAAGTTATATCTATATATATAAAACATGAATGAACTTAAGCATTGTCACATTTGATACACATGTACTGTTTTTCTTGATGAGCACATTTGTTCTGGCTGCTAAGCTATTTTCTCTTTCTATATTAATATGTTGGTACAATTATTAAATGACCTCTATCAACAATTTCCCTCTGTGTGTTCCTGTAGCAAACACATTCAGATTGTGTTTACAAACCTTGCCAAACATGGTCTTGTACATGTTGACTATCTCCAGTCTCTGTTCATTGGATCGTTTCGTCAAGACGTTAATGATGGCCTCTTCATCAGTTCCTGAAGAAGAGACAGATATATAACGCTGTTGCCTGGTAGATGTCATTACTTTTATGACTGGTGTTACTAAAACAGTATTTGTGCCATGTCGAGTGTCACGAAATAAATGTGCTCAAAGATATATATAACATAAAACCAAATAGCAGACTATGTTTAATGCATGCGTGTGTGTATGTAAAGGTGGGTATAATTTTGTTTCCTTTTAAAAAAAATAACTACATTAATAAGAACATAATATGAAAAATTATGTTGACAAGTGTCAGTAGTGTGAGCTGACAGGTGACAGTCTGACAGACGTGACAGGTGACAGTCTGACAGATGTGACAGTCATAGCGACAGTCATTGTAGTGACAGGTGACAGTCTGACAGACATTACAGGTGACAGTCTGACAGACATGACAAGTGACATTCATACATACGTGACAGTCATAGCGAGTCATTGTAGTGACAGGTGACAGTCTGACAGACATTACAGGTGACAGTCTGACAGACATGACAAGTGACAGTCATACATACGTGACAGTCATAGCAATAGTCATTGTAGTGACAGTCTGACAGACATTACAGGTGACAGTCTGACAGACGTGACAAGTGACAGTCATACATACGTGACAGTCATAGCGAGTCATTGTAGTGACAGGTGACAGTCTGACAGACATTACAGGTGACAGTCTGACAGACGTGACAAGTGACAGTCATACATACGTGACAGTCATAGCGAGTCATTGTAGTGACAGGTGACAGTCTGACAGACATTACAGGTGACAGTCTGACAGACATGACAAGTGACAGTCATACATACGTGACCGTCATAGCGATAGTCATTGTAGTGACAGGTGACAGTCTGGCAGATGCCATAAGTGACACCCTGACAAACATGACAGCTTGACAGACGAGACATGAGAGAGTCTGATGGATGTGAGCGAGACAAAGAGGATCTTGCAGCACTCACCAAAGCCTTTCATTGCTTTCTTAAGCACCTCACAGTCTTTCTTTGGATCAAACGGGTCGGCTGGCTTCAGTGTGCCATCCTCCTGAGACAACAGTACTGTTGATGATACCCTACTTAATGTCTTTACATCACTGATCACCAACACAATTGGAATATATATATATAGTATATTGGTGAGAATGCCCATCGTACAAGCATGTCTCTAATAATTTCCAATGTCTTGGCACGCTCCCCCCACTGTTTTGGCATGGCCCCTCACCTCAAATAATTCATCACAGTTTTGATACAATCCCACACCACTATTGATTCCCCTCTTTGTATAGCATATTCCCTCCCCTCAAAAGATTCCCCTTCACCTCTTGTGACTGACCACTGTTTTGAGCTGGTCCTCACATCTAATGATTCCCGTATATTTTGAGCTGGTCCCTCACCTCAAATGCTTCCCCACAGTTTTGAGTTGGTCCCTCACCTCAAATGCTTCCCCACAGTTTTGAGCTGGTCCCTCACCTCAAATGCTTCCCCACAGTTTTGAGCCGGTACCTCACCTCAAATGCTTCCCCACAGTTTTGAGCCGGTCCCTCAACTCAAATGCTTCCCCACAGGTTTGAGCTGGTCCCCCACCTCTAGTGACTCCCCACAGTTTTGAGTTGGTCCCTCACCTCTATGTTCTCCTCCTCCACCTCCTCCATCTCCTGCTCCTCTTGAGCCTCCTCTACCTCCTCGGCTGACGGGGCGGGGACCTCCCTCTCCCCGATCAGAGCCAGCAACATCTCGCTGTAGTCTCCCGAGGTATCATCCTGATGCAAGCATGAACACAAGAACATTATAAATTTGTTAATTAAATAATTTTAATAGCAGCAAGGATGACCTCACATGTTATACATTTTTTTAAATTCATTTTAATAATAAAATGTGCAGAAACAAAGGGAAGAAACTGGTTGAGTGTGTGTGGGGTGTGTATGTGTGCGCGTGAATGCGCACATGATGCGTACATGTACATACATACGCTCGTGCATGCGTGTATATATGTATGTGGGTAGACATGCATCAAGAGATTGTTATCAATTTGTTTAATTCACTAATTTTAATAATAAAATTTACGGAAACAAAAGGAAGAATTATGTAACGTGTGGGTGTGTTTTTGACCTATCCATCATGTGACCTGTTGCCTAGCAATACCTCCGTCAAGCCATCAAAAATGGACGCCGAACATGTGATGCGTTCGTGAATTCAGTCGTATATTTTGTTGAAATTCTGACCACAAAAGTATTTCTTTATGACAAAAACATAAAGCAAAGTTTCTAAAGTGACAACAGTACGTGGGAAAGTTTGATTTATGAGATCTGTAGCATTAGTAATGTCATGTAATTCACATATATAACTGTTGTCAACATTTGTGGAATAGGCAAAATGTGACGTACTGGATACATAAATTCAGTTAAAATGAGAAATGAGAATAATAAAATATACAGACACAAAGGGAAAAAATGGTGTGTGTGTGCGTGTGTGCACAAAGGCACAAACAAAGGCTATTCATGCACCAATATCCACCACTGTAGACAGAAGACAGACTGACCTTAATCCAGTCAGCGAGGCTGGTCTTGAACTGTTCTTGGAAGGCTGTCTTGATCTGAACCATGTCACTCTCACACCGAGAGACGGCGATCCGTACAACTGCTTGATCATCTGTGCCCAGCCCCTTCATCGCCTTCTGTAGTTTGCGGGCAAAGTAGTTTGGCTTGTAACGGATGCAGCGCACTGTAAAAGGTCAAGGTAGGTTCTTATATAGCGCAGTATCCAGTCCTTAGGACTGCTCAAAGCGCTTTACACTTTACTCCCTGGCACACCTGTTCAATCGAATACCATCTCGACTTCTCTGGGAAGCATTCAGCCACACTGCAATTAATGCACAAAGACTATTCATACACAAATGTACACCACTGTCTATAGCCAGGTACTCATTCATAGCTGAGTGAACTGGAACAATGTAGAGTAAACGAACTTGCCCAAGGTTCGACACTGGAGGACAGGATTGTCTTGGTCGAGAGTGTGAAGCTCAAGCCACGGCACCACTGTGCTCCACATAAAATGTGGGTGAATGGGTTAGACAAATTATTTTATTGTTTCAAAACCAGACTTTCTCGTTCACATACCTCATTTGTTTACCCTGTCTGCATGTTTACTGTTTGAAACTTGTGCGAGACATCATTTATAATCTTGTGGGCAGGAGATTTCGATTGGAAGGTAAAAATAAATTGACATCTTGAGAAACCACATTTTCGTTATTTGTTGGCAAATGCATCATTTATCAAATTAAGTCAAATCACACAAAGTGACACATATGATAGCAAGTGTACTAATATGCAAATATTGTTCATGGTATACATTCCCTTTCCTAAAATGTGTTAAAAATGGTAATTAACTCAGAATGCAGCTTTAAGTGGATTCAAATGCAATGAAAATTCCTATTAATATTACACTTGTCTTGCTTGCATTTACCTCAATCTTCACTATACCTTCAAAGTGATGATAATACTTATATATCTGTGCAATGCAATATTTTGACTAGTACACTGAATGGTGACAAGTCAACCAGGTTTATAACAATTATAGCTGCATTTCAATATAAACTTTCACCGACGCATTTAAACAGAATGGATCAAACGACACAATACGAAAGGGATACTGCACTGTCAGTGCACACAACAATAATCAATTATTTTGTTTGGTCTTGGAAGATTGTCCTTGTTATTGACGTATGCTACTACAAATCTGAACATGGCGTATTTAATACAAATAACACGATTAATAACGTCTTGACTTTGCCTAGACAACATCGAACATGACATGTGTTCATGTTATTGTTGACGTTCCAAAATGTTGGGGGGTCTGTAAACCGCGGAACGAGGCGGAACAACGCGGAACCTATGTAAACATCTCTCTAACATTCGACGTGTGCTTCGCATCAGACTGGTACTTCATACATACTTAAATACCCATGTAATCCAATCTGTATGGCAATATGAAGGCATACTATCGAGATTAAGGTATATTTCTATGAGATTGTATGACAGTAAAATTTAATTAATGACTGCCGGAACCGCCGGGAGGTGTCAATCGTTCCATCGACATTCCGTATCATAAAAGTGTAACTTAATCTATATATTATGCCTTCATATTATCAGACAGGATGTACTACATCAATATTTAACTATGCGTGAAGTGTAAGTCTGATTCAAAGCACACACCAAATGTTAGACAGATTTTTACATCGGTGCCGTGTTCTGCTGCGTTCCGCAGTTTACAGACGACCCAAAATGTCAACAAAAAATGAAACGGCTTTCGCTATTTTTTATGTATCTTACAAAATCCAATATACAGACACTTTGCAGCAATAATCTTGACATTTACCATAACCAAAAAATTCAGCCAGTCATGATACCTTTCAGTTTGTTTAGACAGTTAGTGAAACGCAAAAGAAAGTGTCTGCAGAAAGCCTCAAACATACTTTTAGAATTTACTATTGCGCATGTCTGACACGTCACCCGCTCGACTGCAGGATTCCCTTTTCAATTATGTCCAACCAATCAGCGAATTAACAAAAGTTGGTTACCGGAAATAATTAGTCATCTTTTGTGCCATTTTATTTTAAAATGGCATATTATGTGAAAAAAAAGTTTATATGGAGTTAAGGAAAGTTATATATAGTGTATGGGACATGTTGGAAATTTGTGTCTTAAACATGGTGGAATGCAGAATGCAACTTTAAAATAAAAAAACTCCCAGAAGTTTTAATAAAATTGAGTAAATTAAATATATACCCCTGTATTAGCGTTAGACTGAACTGACTAAACATTTAATAAATCTACAGCATATTACAGGTATAAAACAGTACACTTATAATATAGCTATACACAAAGTAGAATAAAACATCACAATTATCAATGTACTGTGCAGGGTCACTCAAAACACAGGAAATATGACATATTTATGGTATTAATTCCACACTCATTTAAATGTCTGTAAGCTTGATTAATAATTTAAATTTAATGCTCATGTTTTATAATTTGAGTTGTAAATTAGAATTCTTTTGAATTGTACTTAATAAAAATGTTGTGCTTTTTAAAATGCTACATCTGGTTCTTTGGACCATTCAGTATGCTTCACACTTTTTCACCCCCAGTTCAAAAACCTCTCTGGAAAGAACTAATTTCATTATTCGAAAACAATCTCAAAATTCTCTGGGAAGCATTCAAACCATAATTACTGCAAGACATATATATATAAATCTCCTCCTTTTGTGTAAGAAGCCGAACAAACTGAAACAACATGGAGTGGACAATGTAGCTTATGCTTCAATATTATGGCAGGATTCATACCCCAGTTTTCTCGAATAAAAGTCAGACGTTTTAATCACTGGTGAAAAACTAGATGAGAGAGTTTGAGATGAGAACCCACCGACAGCGAGCAAGCCATTCTTGATGTCTCCCGAAAACTCGCTCTTGATTACGTCGTCGATGTCTTTTTTCGAGAAAGACTTGTACTCCTCAAACACGGCTCTGAGATGAGGGAAACTTCGCTGACACAGAATGGCATTGAATCTACAGAGAAAAGTGGCATCCAACTTTATTTGATCGTATGTAATAATGCATAATTCAACAAAAGTATGTGCCTCAAATCACCAAAAATATTGTTCAGGCATTTTTACAAACATACAATATGGTCATAATATGCATAGGTTTAAAGCAATATAACTTATCATGTGATCATAGAAGGAAAAGATATAGGTGTAGACCCATTTTACTTGGAGTCAAACAGATGTGTGGGATTTAAAGTACAAAGTGGGTTATAAGTATAGTAAAATTATGGTATAATTAATGTAGTACCTACATCTATCCTTAACATTACAACTTAACCACACTATGTATTTTAATTAAATAAATATTTAAATATGATTACAATTATCGGTTTAATTTTAATGGCATGTTTACAGGTAACATGAATATTCACAAATATAAAACTGTCAAATAAATTATTTAACATTTATTGTTGATCATAACACATTGGAGGTTTGTGTTTTATAATATATATAATTTACACTATATATAAAACAATTATGGAATAAAACAATCAAATTTTGTAGATGGAAAACAGGAAAAATAGAATGGTAGGTTATTGAAGAGGCCAAGGAGAGATGGAAAGCGATATAACAAGCAATGCTGAGGACGCGTATAATTGATGTGGACCCCACCACTCCACAAAGGTGCTAGAGGAAGTAAACATGGTACTTTAATACAACTATCTTTCACTACACCATGACTTGCGTTCTGTGTAAATTACCATTATAATAAACGTGCTTCAGCTTTTGAATGTAATTAATACCTTACACAATTTCTTTGGTAAATGTGGACAAACGTGGATGTTTTTACTGTATACCAGACTTAGTAACCTACGTAGATTCGTCGGTTCCCCATTTCTTTTCTCCAGCTTCGAAAAGTGCCTTTGCATCTCGTTTGGCTGCTGTCCTGTCAAACGTTGGGTTCTCGTCTCGGCTGGCGTTTATTTGTGCCACCAGGAGGCGCTTGAAGAACCCTGAAGTGTCGCCTTTGACGTCTTTTTCCATTTCTTTCCCATACACTGCAAAAGACACAATAAAAAAGTAAGTTCTGTATATGGTATTGAACTGTAAAAAAGTAAGTTCATAAATAGCACAGTATCCAACAGAGCAGTGGATATGCACTCTATATTTCAGAGACAAATGTCTCCCTTTTCCTTATGAAAACATTAATTTTATTTATTTAGATATTGTTATATTTAAATAAACCAAATAGAACAGTGATTGATGGATGATTGATTGACTGACTGATGAAATATGAACACTGCTTGCATACATTTCTTATATGCCGCTTTCATGGCCTTGATTTGTGGATTGGTTCTTGTACAGAGGATTTCTATCAAAGCGTCTTCATCTGTCCCAAGACCCTGAAACAAGAATGACAACATTTGACAAAGATGATCAAATGTCTTTAAGTTATCACTACGTTGTTCTGTTTCTATTCACAAATTCATCCCATCGTCCATAAAGACAACAAAAATGTTCTGCGGTTTCTATATTTGATTGTCACAACACAAAACACTACCATGAACAGTTACCAACACTTTGTTTATCGTTTTTTAAAGAAAAATGGTAGAACATTTTTTTTCTAAATCGGAAGTCCAAAATTGGAACTATTCATTAAACAAGACATCTAAAACAGGCAAGATTTAATTACATGCCCACGAGAAAATCAAATCCTGGAGTCAGCTGCAACAAGTGGAAGACATATAGGTAAAAGGTCTGCCTGAAGTTGCCAGATTGTATTATAAGTTCGATGTCATTGGTCAATAAGCACTCATTTGTTTGGTAAATAATCCTGCAATCGGTGATGTGAAATGTGCATTTTTGTAAAAAAATGATATTACAAAAACTTCAAAAGCAGGTGTCAGGAGTAATGATAGAAGCGTATTGTGCCACAAACATTACATAAAACAATTAAAATAAATAAATATACGTAAACAGCACAAAATCTAGTTTAAAAAATAATCCAAGGCACTATACATGAAAAACAATAATAAACAAGCAATTAGGTAAACATAAAACAAAACATTATTTCTAAATTATCATTGTGTCGC
Organism: Escarpia spicata; assembly: GCA_963995525.1. Lineage (NCBI taxonomy): Eukaryota > Metazoa > Annelida > Polychaeta > Sabellida > Siboglinidae > Escarpia > Escarpia spicata. The sequence continues at coordinate 51,702,037 of OZ023209.1, forward strand.
ATAAACACTCAAAAACTAATATTAAAAACAGGCTTAACACAAAATCTAAACTTCACTATAGCTGTAAAAACATTGAGTATAATAGTTTCTTAAAACCCTAATCAAAGCTGCCTCTCAGTTCAGTTGATGCAATGCCACTACTGCAGTTAAAATACTAATTAAAATGTAGTGTCGTTACAGGGAGCAGGCGAGCTCCTCAACCCTGAATTAGCGGGCATAGCAATTTGTAACAGAAAGTGTGCTGTGTTGAACGTGGGAAAAAGGGACATCGTTGAACATCAAAGAGTAATGTAGCAAACACAGCCCGACTCGGCCGTATTGCCCAAAAAGCTTGTTTTGAAACTAGATGTTTTGTTTACTATTTGAACATGCTCCTGGGTCGTATCTTCCATCTTACAAACATTGTTATGGGTTTATAAAATACAATTCGGTGGGCAGTATACCTTCAACATAGTTATCAGAGTTTAACAACACTATGTTGATTAATTAATTAAAAACTAGTAACAGACTGCCTCCATTTAGAACACTCTTGAAGGCTGCATCTTGAGTTAGTTTACCTTGATGGCTCGTCTCACTTCACTGGCGTCATAGGCTGGAGGGGAGAGGCACAGAGCCTTCAGCAGCTCCTTGAAGTTTCCACTCGTCTCCCCTGCCAACTCACTGCTGAGGTCCTGCAAGAAACACACTTCAAATATATAATATTATGATAATAATAACAATAGTATAATGTATTTGCTATAGCACCAGAATCCACAACAGAGATCCCCTGCCCATCTTCAAGACCTGCAGAAGACTGGCCAACATGGGTAATTACAACCGACAAGACTGGTGGAATTTAGGGAGGGCCAGTTGGCCACTAGACTAACTAATAGTTCCATATTAATGACTATCCATGGCACAACTGGTAATAAAATAAATCAAATGGATCAATATTACTTAAAGAAATGGCCCAAATGACACTGGTTTTTTCATTGAAAAAACTAAAAAAAATGGCTGTGATGGACATGAAAAGCTTCCACGCAAGATATCTGTGTGCTGAAAGGCACACTTTTTATTAATTTAAGACTGTCAAAAAAATGTCTGGCTAAGGGCCCTATCCACAATTGTTCATGGTGCTTTACAATACATTATACTTAATGATCAATAAACTAAAATACTAATACAAAGACAGTCATTTAAACTAAATATTGTACAGTACAATACCAATAAAAGTATTAATAAATTATTAATTAAAAGTTATGAAAACCTGTAAGACCAATTAAAGTACCATTTGCTTTCTAGATGTAATTGCTGGAAATAAATTATCAAATACAACTGAAATTCTCCACTGAGAGAATTGTCAAACTTAAAGACGATTCCTCAACTGGTTTAGCCCGTCACAAATTCATTCCTTTTGTGTCCCAATATAGCCTAAATAATACCCGCAGTCAGTTTAACAAAAAGTACATACATTTGTTTAAATTGTCGAAAGACTGACTATGGTAGTTATGTCTAGTAACCGGCCAAAGTCAATTTGCAGGCCCATGTTTAACCTTCATCCCACTCAATTTGTCTGTCATGTGGTTTTTTCTTAGAACCAGGACAGTTAACATGCATATGAAGATTCTAATTTTGAGAATCACTTGAATTAATACAACAATCGCCTCTGCACCAACCACCATCTATAGTTAGGTGCTCATTCGCACACCTAAATGAACCAGAGCAACATGGAGGGAACAAAAGGATATGTATCCGGAGTCTATCATATTACAGTTCTAGCCACTATGCCACCTCTAATGGGTGGAGTATATAGCACTTTGAGCAGTCATACCGTCACTGTCTTGTAAAGCTATGAAATATTGACACCTTACCTTGCCAAACATGGTCTTGAACATGATGACAATCTCCTGCCTCTGGCTGCAGGAGCGATAGCCAAGTACATCCACCAAGGCCTTCTCATCTGTCCCTGTAACAGTTGGTTAACATCTAATTAACATCTAATACCTAACATGAAAATGTCACCTATATGTTCATATCGTTACCAAACAGGTACAATGGTACAGCAAAATACACATCATTTTAATGAAGGGATGACATGTTTAATGAAGAAAGTATTATTGGATTTGAAAGATGATAGGCCATATGTTAACTGTAAGGCACAGACATTTATTACCAGCAGTGATGCTCCATTCAGTTTCATTGAGGAATTAATACAATAGTTATCCTAATGATCTGCTGGTGTTACAGAAAAAAATGTGTGAACCAAATTCTGGCAATGTTATAAAATATTAAGAAAACAATTACTTAACAAATTATTAAAACTGGTCATAAAAAAATTGCCTCAGTGAAAATTCACAACACTCATAATTTTGTTTCATTTTAACTGCAACTAAATGAATGCCAAGTTATTTCACAAAAACACACAGCTAGATGAATGTCTGTTTTGCCAGAATAATTCCATAGAATTTGTCAAGTGCCAGAATGATATGATCCTGCTCCACTAACCCATTCCTTTCATGGCACTTCGTAGTTTCTCACAGTCGCGCTCTGCATCAAACGCTGGCCACGGTTTCAACGTTCCCTCTTGCTGTAGACAGAAACATCGAGTAAATATAAAAAGCGTCACGGTTAAATTAACACTGCATCACATAAATAATTATCAATATTTTCAAAACTAGATTTCTGGCTGGTTTAACCAGCAATTAAGGAAAAAAGTACAAAGACTGTATCAAGTTGTAAGAACAAGTACGACATTAAAGCACAGTAATTATCAATTTATGATGATACAGGATGCATCAAGTCATGAGACGCAGACACCAGCACGTGATAACATTTTATGCAGAAGGAACAATGCAAGTCAGGTATTGATTGAATTAGGCCAAATTAATGACATGCAATTTTATTTACTGTATATTGTTATAAATTGTTACATACACATCCATTGTGACAACGACAGGAAGCATGCCGGCCCCTGACTGCTAAGCACTACTGTTTACTACGTACAATTCATCATATGTGTGTGGGTCACTCCACCAATATATACACTATTCACCACATGTGTGGGGGTCACTCCGCCGTGTGGGGGTCACTCCGCCCTGCTAAAAATCACCCATTGTTAAAGGGGAGGGAGGGTGGGAATTCTAAACTTAATCAATATTACACGAACACACTCATCTAGCATAAAGCACAACTACATTCTAACTACATAAATCAAAATCAAAATAAGCTAAATAAACGCTGTGAATACTCCTCAATAATCTTGAATGATTGAGGTCAATTCCGCTGCTGCTATCGCTTAAATACTGGTGTCTAACGCGCATGCGCGAGTCGCATAGCCTCGTAACTAAACATGTCATGAGCCAATAGCTATGCTGCATGTGTTGTTACTTCCACATAAAACGCAGTATGTCCCCGTTGTTTACATACATTCATTTATTCGGTCATGTGATACATACAACATTTTCATTGTTGAAATCGAAATAAATTGCGATAGCAAGACTAAATATACAGTTAGAAATAGTGTAACAGACTGAAATAATTAATCAGGAGCTTACAGTTAGCTGATTCATATTAAATACCGACTAATTGAAAATAAGACATAAGTAACTGCGCTAGTGGTGTGTTTGTTATAACACGGTGAAGGTGTGTTATGGTATACTTCGTGCAAACACATATGGGAATCTACACGTCAATTACCTATATGAAAACACACGTAATAGGTCATATCTCAGTTAAAACATAAGGTGCTGCAAAATATCTATTGCATTTGCTAACACTAGGCTGCTCTGTAAGAAACAACTGTAATAGTTCAGATCATATCACAGGGTCAAATGAAATATGCACTATTGTGTATATATTAAAATCAATTCTCAGGTGACATCGCAAATCACTTACCATTTCCAATTTAAAGTAAAACATGAAAATTATATTAATAATCATGCATCATAATAAAAAAATCATCACAGTGAAATGTATGCACAGTATATTGGAAATGCTAGTTTCATGGGTCAAGGATCACATTTCCTTGCTAATTAACCCACCATGCTCAAGTTGTACCCGCTGGTACATGATGGCTTAGCAAGAAAATGTACTGTAAGCTGTTTATTTGTAGTACTGTTACCATAAAACGTTATTCCTACACGTTTCAAATTAAGATTTCCCACGGCAAAAATACAGCCTTTTGCAATGGCATAAGTATTTACATTATTACTTTTAGCAAAGAATAACTCAACCTTTTCAAAACTCACCTCATATTCTTCTGTCTCAAAGTACGACTCTTCTCTTGGCTCTGGCTTGGGTTTGGGTTTCTCTTTTGGTGGTTCTCGTGGCTTTGGTTTCTCATGCTGTTTACTGGCCACAGTCTTCACTGGGGATGCTTTTTTCATTGTTTTCACTGGCCGAGTCACGCCTGCCTTAGCTATGGACACGGTCAGCAGATACGCAGTGTCTTCTTCATCAAAGTCTGCATGCAGAAGCTGCAAATATAGCACATTTAAAATCATAAGTTTCACAATATTGTGCATTTCATAGTCATACAAGAAATATCAAAGATAATACTTAAGCTGACATTTAAAAAAGGTCAGTTCTTATATAGTGCAGGACTGCTCAAAGCGCTTCACACTTTACTCCCTGGAAGATCGACCTGTTCAATCAAACACCATCTCGACTTCTCTGGGAAGCAGTCAGCCACGCTGCAATTAATGTACAAAGACTATTCATGCACATATATCCACCACTGTTTACAGTCTCATTCACACAGCAGTGGCGTAGCAGTAACTGCTCTGGACTCTCGACTGAGAGAATGCGGGTTCGAATCCTGTACGGTGGTGTCGAACCTTGGGCAAGTTCATTTACTCTACCTTGCTTCAGTTCACCCAGCTGTATGAATGAGTACCTGACTATAGACAGTGGTGGTTATTTGTGTATGAATAGTCTTCGCGCATTAATTGCAGCTTGGCTGGATGCTTCCCAGAGAAGTCGAGATGGTGTTCGATTAAACAGGTCTGCCGGGAGTAAAGTGTAAAGTGCTTTGAACAGTCCTGAGGACTGGATATTGCACGATATAAGAACTTACTTTTGAATGAACTAGAGCAGTAGACTGAACGAACTTGCCCAAGGTTTGACACAGCAGCAAAGGTTTCAAACCAGGGTTCTCTCAATTGAGAGTCCAATGTTCTAGTCAAAGCACCACATGTCATAATGTCAGATATGTCAGTCTCTAGGCTTGATATCTTATTTCATTCTTAATAGTTAAAACTGATTGTAAATACTTCGCTACAATTTTGACGTCTAGTTTTGGCTCATTTGTCAAACTCACAGCAAATACCAGTAAAATGTAAGAATAGATGGAGATGGAGTCTGACATCACAATCCTAATTACAAGCATGACCTCCTCCAAGCTTTGCCATGGAAGCCATGTTTACATATAATTACATACATTATTAATGTGGCATATAACTGCCAAATCACCCTCTTTTTTTGTAAGTTCTTATATAGCGCAGTATCCAGCCCTCAGGACTGCTCAAAGCGCTTTACACTTTACTCCCTGGCAGACCTGTTCACTCGAACACCATCTCGACTTCTCTGGGAAGCATCCAGCCACGCTGCAATTAATGCGCGAAGACTGTTCGTACACAAATATACACCGCTGTCTATAGCCAGGTACTCATTCATACAGCTGAGTGAACTGGAGCAACATATAGTGAAAGAACTTGCCCAAGGTTCGACACCACCGCACAGGATTTGAACCCGGGTTCTCTCGATTGAGAGTCCAAAGCTCTAGCCACTGCACCACGGCGCTACCCTTCCCTGCATCGCACTTGAACAACATTTCCCTTTGTGTTTCTCACAAGGAAATAGATTGGGTTAGAATTTCAATGATAAATACAACAGAAGGTCTGACATTTGTGGAGGTAAGCTTATCAGAACTGGTTGCGAGACAAAACATAATGTAATTGATCCATCAACTGCTGAAACACCAGCTTACAAATATGTGCCACCATCATTAATGATCAACTTCACACTTTTTAATTAAAGGACATCTAGGCAGGGAATTTTTATACAAAAACTTGATTTAGTTACGATAAAACATTGTGTAATGAAAATAAAAATGTACTGGCCCGAGACCGTCTCCAACACCAGACTCCACCAAGCAGCAAAACAAGAACACATCTGCCTCATTCTAAAATGGAGAAGATGGACATGTCTTGGGCATGTCAACAGGGTGAACAGTGATGGATGCCAGAAGGAAATACAAAGATGCAGACCAAAACAACTTGGTGACGTAGAAAAGAGGACACAATTAAAACTGCTGAGCTGACCTGGGGCACAGCAGGAAAGAGGGCAAGACAGAGGGGTCTGGCGAGATCTTGTGTGAGCCTTCCGTGCCACGTGGCATGAAGAGGATAAATAAGTAAACCATGGTGTAAACGTGTTAAAATGTGTATGTAACAGTTGTAACCAGTTGTAAGTTGTAAACAGCCCACCTTTCCCAGTTTTGGCTGCCCAACGCTGCTCCTGAAAGCCATGTCTCTCTTGCAGTGGTCCAACAGATGGGCATAGATGTGCTCCAACTGCCCCTTCCAATCTCCTGTCAGAATCAACAAACAATCTTCCTCAAGAGTATACTGCGAAAAAGTCATCTTAAGAACACGTTATATAAGGGATGGGAGACGCCAGCTTAAGAATAAATATAGGCGCTGTCGTAGGAGCCACACATCAATTTCAATGATTATTTAACTTATATAAAAGAAGAAAATCCCTAGTAAAATTAGTGCATCATTACTACAAGAGAAATGTACACAATATTCATTTTTTAAGTGTGCATGTCCTAATTAGCATAAACCCTCATTTTTTTATCAGCATCTGACGCCGTGACAGCGATCTCCAAGGCCAATCTTGACTGTTGAATCTACAATTGTATTGAATTTCTACCAATGTCACACTAGATTCAAAGCTGAGTGATGAGAGAAGATCGAAATGTCTACACTCTAGCACAAACATCGAACATGTTATGTTACGCCACCTGCTGAATGAAAACAAAAGTATCGCCATCTAGCGAGACAGCGAAATGGTACCAAATAAATAGTGATTATTGGTGTATGCTTATTAGAACGCATATTTCAACATATTGTCATGCCTCACATATTTTAAGCATATTGAACATTTAAAAGAACAAATATGGCACATGCATACATTATACATACTACTAATAATAACCATAATTCAAAGAAACCTAAACAGCTTCAGTTGGCAGACTCTGATCTACTTTTTATTCCCATAGTTAAGACAAATGCTGGAACTTGAGCCTTTCGGTTGCTGCTCCAACTTTGTGGAACTTAAGTCAGTAAGAAATATGGTGAAATTTTGCCATCATCTAAAAACTTATCTTTCTAATACTGCAAATCCTCGTTAGCTTCTTTGAAATTCCATCCATCTGTTGACAACCTTTGCTCTGTATGTGACAATGAGATTGCTTAATCCTGTTTGATTAATCATTTGTTGTGCCGCTGAGCTTTGATTTTCCTAGGATACTGGCGCTAAAGAAGTCATTCCATTGATATCATTATTACTACAATGTTAGTAAAAGAACACAAAGATCAATGTTACCATTGCCGGGACTCTGTGCCTTGAGCTCAGGCTCTGTGTGGTACTGTATGGCGGGCTGGGGGGGCTGTGGGGGCTGTGGGGGTGGAGACTGCACTTGTTGTTTGCCCTGTTGCATTGTATAGTCCATCCATCTCTTCAGGTCAGCCACTGACACTGTCGGCTTCTCCAGACTCTGTAACACGGTTCATTATAGAAACAACATCCCAGTTACACTGGCAACAACAACTATTACCAACTACCCAGAGACACACTCACTCTCTCTCTCACTCATGTTGGCCACTGGGGTCGAACATCACTGGCTTCAACCGTCCATCTCCAGATTACCCTGGTGTCGTATGTTGTAGCGACAATGTTTCTCTATAGCTCCAGCTGGCCACTCCTGACACCTCACTGTTACTTCTCTTAGACCACTCGTCTACCAAAGCATAGTCTACCCATAGCTATTTCTCCATGGCTGTAGGCTGGATTAGTGAGCATCAGCATGTGTCCACCCACAGGCAGGCGCAGCACCCTGCACCTAAGGGCTCCAGCCTACACCGAGATCCCCAGCACATTCGCCTGGGGCCGCAAGGTACCCAGTATCCAGAGTGTACCAAGAGCAGGTATCCAGAGGAAATCAAGTACTAATGGTGCACCTGAGGACGGGACAAGGCAGACCCAGGCACTATGGACTCTAAATTACACATTGGAGAAACCGACACGTGTCCTTGTTGCATGGTTCCAATGACAGTGAAACACCACCATCTAGATTGGACCAACACACCAGAATGTAACGAAGACAACCTGGCCTACAGAGACATCAGTGAAAGACAAGATCTTTGACCCTCTGGAAGACCTGCAGCGTATAGTGACCTACATTCGAGATACCTGAGTCACGCCGAAGAAGACTCATAGTTCATACACATTCCAGGCACTTTGTAATATTCACTCATAGTACACACAGACTGAAATATTCAAACAAATTTACTAAACAATATTTAGTCGTTGCACAAAGCACAAGACAGACAATACTTGTGTATATGTTGTTATTTTATAATCAGTTACTAATTATTTATTTCAATAGTTAAAAAAATGGAAAATTGTATTTATAAATACAAAATATATGTAGCATGTTACTTAAGAACTTTTTAGCATTTCTCACAAACTCACATACTTGTTTTAATATTATTTTTGTTCTTGTTTTATTTATATCTGTTATTTTGCTGCTTTGAATGAAACCCAGAAATGGTTCTTTTATAAAAAAAAACATTAAAAAGCATGAAGTTTTAACCATCCACAGATTCTGTCATATTCAATTAATCTGTCCTACCCATAGTGCTTGCTCCATCCAAGGTGTCTGCCCATCTAGGGTATCTACCCCACCCAGTGTGTTTGCTCATCCAGGGTATTTAGCCCATCCAAGGTATCTACCCCACCCAGTGTGTCTGCACATCTAGAGTATCTGCCCCATCCAGGGCACCAATCTGCCTCATTCAGGAGAGAAACCTTTGCCAATGTAAAAACTGCATTTGCCAAGTTTTTTCCACCAAACACCAAAAACATGAATTAATGAATTAAAAAACTATTGAGCTTGTAACCACATACTGCCAACATGTTGCTGGTCATGGGCCCGATGTGCGCAGGATTTCCATAGGGGGCCGACCAGCCATTCGTGGCTGGCATCGGAACTCCACCAGGTGGCGCCACACCCCAGAAGTTGAGTTGCGTGCCGGAGTAATTTGTCGGGTTGAACGGGCCATCTGGTACATTCACTGAACTGTTGGTGGTCATCGCATTGGTAACTGCAGAGTGGCGAAAAAACAGATTCATAATATATATCTATGTACAGGCCCTGTATATCATCATCATGCAGCCATAGTGTCCCGTGGTTGGGCAAAGGCCTCAGCATGTCGTTTCCAAATCTGACATGTACATATACATATATACATATATATGAAACTACATTCAACATTTCTGAATACATCTAATCATATATACTGGTGTTTATAATATTAATTGTTTAGTTTAAAAAATAATTTTAAACAAACATAATCTCAGAATTTATTATCTTTTATTGCCAGAGTAAATCATGTGTGAGTGTGTTTGCGCGCACACGTGTGTGTGTGTGTGTGCGTGTGTGTGTGCATGTGTGTGTGCGTGTGGTTTGTGTTTCCATAGCAACAATGAAATTTAATTTGTGCAACTCTTCATTTGTTTCACCTCTTTTATTTATGTACAACTCCACCTTCCATGTGTGAAGGTGTGTGACGCTGTGCACGTGCCTATGTGTGCATGTATGTGTAAACTGCGTGCATGCATGTTGTGAATTCTCTTTGGTTTCTCTCTTAGTTTATCTATTTATTCATACAATGATTTTATGTTTTCTAGACAGGCTATATGCTAATTCCACCATCTTCACTTACCAGGATCAAAAAGTGAATTGACCAGTACATTTGTATCAACTGGTGCGGCTGTTTCATCCCAGGCATTCTTCGGAGCTGTCGGGAGACTCACGCGATTCAGATTCACTGAATTCCTCAGTGGTTTCTAAACAACGGAACACAGCAAATTAACATTATTGAAAGACACATTACAGTCCTGCTATAAGTTAACAAGCAATATGTTATAGTTACTTTGTATAATTTCATCAACTTAAAATTAGTACCTCTACAGTTACTATAGCTGGTTTTCTGTCTATTCATCTTCTTCTGTTTACTAAAATGTGATTAAATGTTCAGTCACCTAGGGAATCCATTAACTACAATTTTTGTAACTTCTTGTCTGTTCCTGTCAAATACCACTACACAAACTCATGTCAAGAGTATCATAACCGACACTAGGTTTTATTAAGCAAATTTCTAAAATTTAACTGACTGAACTGAATATCTGATAAAAAGGCCAAAATCTTGGAGGGTGTTTTTGTACACCCGGTATTTCTACATGCATGACGCATTTTCCTATACAACACAATTCTATTCTGTATAGGTACCTTTCGCTTGTTGGCACTGTAAGGTCTCTTGAGGCTTCTGGCGGGGACTAAGCCTCCATTTTCCTCCTCCTCAAGTCCACCATTAAGTAGACTGTCAACGTCATCGCTAGGTGGACCGACATCCTCAACCACGAAGGTCTTTGTAACAATGTTACTTTCATGCAGTTCATCCCTGAAAGCAGACGTCTTTGTCTAAATAAACCGATGAGGTTTTATTAGCCCACAATGCCTGTATATAGTTGCATCTGTCAATTTTGCTGTACATTAAAAGTCGCTACATTACAATCTCACACTAGTCGCCTATGTTTACCATTGGATTTTAAAACAGTGAAGCCGGGGCACAGTGCATTAAGACATTGCTGAACAAATGTTTTGGCAAACTCAGCTGTGAATAATCAGGTTGGTAAAGATGTGTGTGATCAATGATACAATGTGGAATATTGTCATACAAATTCCATGTTCTGTACATACCAGATACAACTACCATACATATTGCTGCATCAACTCTTTAGAATATTATTTGCCTAATAAAACACAGTGTCAGTTACGATACGGCCTCTTAGTGTTAAATCAGTTGAAAATATTACAAAATTCTGTCATCATTTAAAAACTTATCTTTACAACCTTGCTTATCCACTGTAGCTCCCTAGCGCATTGACCCATCTGTTGACAACTGGAATACTGTTTATGGATTTTGAGACTGACCAATCGTTTTGTTCTGATGTGCCTCTGAGCTTGGTTTCCAACGATTTAGGCTCAATAAAAGTTATCTTATTATTATTATTACATAACTAGTCTAACGGTAAATTGTAAGTACTTCACTCAAAGCAACTTTTCAAACAATTTGTTTGGTTTTAATAAATGATTTGTTCTTGTTACGTATGGCAAAATTGGAAACCACCAGTATACTACTGTATTCGTCCAATAATAATTTTATCAAGTGGACTGTCCTTGGTGATTCATGAAAAGTGTCACCTGTTTAGAACTGCCTAACAGAAATATGTTTTACTGAAAAAGATTATGTAATCTGTTAGAATAATAAGAAACATTCCTAAGTTGTGAGGAACATTCCAGCAACCTTGTGTAACAAAATTTATTCTGCCAGAAGTGCAAGAAACATGAAGTTTTAGTAAACAGGACAAAATGGAGTACCCAGGTAACTGTTTCTTGATCAACAAAATTAAACTAAAACAGAGCTTTGCATTTTACATCAAACTCTACAAAAAAATATATCATGACAACTAGTGCCATTAACAATGTATCAAGTTGTATATTTTGAAAGTATACGTTATATGCATAATGTACAACACAAACAGCGGGACATTGTATGACTGGCAGCCTGGCTGAGAGAAAACTTCCTACCTGGAAATTGCGATAACTTTGAGTGATCTCTTGCCAGATTTGAGCGTGAAAGGTCCGCGGTATTTGAAGGTTGTCTCCCGGCCAGCCTGCTTCAGTTTGAACGGGGATGGTTTTGTGCCATCAGTTGAAAAGTAAATCTTGCATCCAGGAGTTTCTGAATCATGAAGGATAGGTTTTAAAAATGCTAAAACTATTCTTCAGATGTGTTGTTTTGTATCATTGACTGATCATCTACATAATAGAACAGAGTGTGGTTCTTTGTTGTATGTAGGTATAATCATATACAGTGTTATCTGTTAGTTTTGTGTGTATGGGACTGAACATTTGTAGGGATCTTAGCCCCCTAATAGAGTGATTCATATGTTAACAGTGTTCCAGTGGTGTGGGGATCTTGGACAAAAACTTAACTGCCTATCGCTACCTCTTACTGATCGTGGCTGCCAGCTGCATGCAACGTTGTATTCCTGGCAGTGTGTCAAGCAAGTACCACCACCAGGGCAGTGTACCATAGTTTGGCAGATTTATAGTAATATTGTAGCTATCCATAAGCCTTTAGGAAACTGCTCCGCATAAGACCAAGGAGTATGTGTTGAGCGAAGTCAAATCCCTGGTAGGCCCACAAGAAACTCTACTGGCAACTGCACCGAGAAGAAAACTGGCATGGATTGGGCAAGTAACATCAGAGGCCAGACGCTGCCGCAGACGAAAAGCTGGATCGACAATGTTAAGGAGTGGACAACCCTCTCCATGCCAGAGTTCCTTAACACACCCACTGACATAGACGAATAGAGAAATATCACAGCTGCAGTCTCGCTTATGTCCCCTCGATGACCAGGTTGGTCAAGGGGCTAAGTAACTAGGAAGCAATCTACATAGCTATTAAAATTTTTATTATTAAAATGCAATATTTTTATTATGTAATGTATGTGACAGACACTTGTACAAATACTATACACAGCTTATACACAACGCATTTGTGTGACATGGACTATCGCAGTCTGTCTGTCTGTGTGTCGCGCTGATACGAAATAAACATGTGCACCACTGTCACTTCCGATGTCGATGAGCGTACGACCATCGCGGAGATCCATTTCGAGTAGGCGTCTACTGCCACGAGGATCATCCTGTTCTCGATGGGGCCAGCATAGTCTAGATGCACACGTGACAACAGTTCCTGTGGGAACAACCATGGTCGAAGTGGCGCTCTGGTTGGTTGACGCATGTTTTCCTCGCACTGACCACAGTGCTGCGCGATACGTTCAATCTGAAGATCGATGCCTGGCCACCAGATGTATGACCGCGCTAACGCCTTCATCTTCACCACGCCGCTTTGACTGCTGTGCAAGAGTTGGAGCATCGTGGCTTGCCCAGGCTCTGGCACAATTATTCGGGTGCCCCGCATCATGCATCCATCGTGCATGCTCAGCTCATCGCGCACTCTGTGGTATTGCTGTGTTGTTAGGTCGCCCTCAGGCCAGCCTGTTAACACGTAGCGTTGAACTCGCGACAATACTGGATCACGTCGTGTCCAGTTTCGAATGTGCGTTGACATCACCGGCGAGTCGTCCAGCTCCTCTATGAGCTGTATGTACTCCACAGGAGCAGGCGCCTCAGCGTTCTGCGTAGGTAGGGGTAGTCGCGATAGAGCATCGCAATTCTCGTGCGCATCGCCACTTCGATGACGAATGACGTAGTCGTAACCTGCCAATGTCAGGGCCCAACGCTGAAGTCGACCCAACGTTTGCGGAGGTATCGGTCGTTGCTCGTTGAACAGCCCCACCAGAGGTCGGTGATCGGTGATGAGAACGAAGGTCATACCGTATAGGTATAGGTGGAATTTTGTCCCCCCGAACACCAAACTGAGACCTTCTTTGTTGAGTTGCGAGTAGTTGGTTTCCGCAGGCGACAAGCTCCTAGATGCGAACGCGATCGGTTGATCCGAACCGTCCGTCATCTGATGCGACAGGACTGTGCCCACCCCGTACGGCGACGCATCACATGCGAGCAGAAGAGGTTTGTCGGGGTCGAAGTGCACCAGTAGGGACTCCGACTGCAGCAGGTCCTTCGCCGCTTGAAACGCTCTGACTTGCTCATTCTCCCATCGCCATTTCGTCTCTTTTCTGAGTAGAATGTGCAGAGGTGCTAGCGTTGTCGACAAGTTGCGCAGGAATTGTCCATAGTAGTTGAGCAGGCCAAGCCACGAACGTAGTTCTTTCACGTTCGTTGGGCTAGGCGCATCTTGAATCGCAGTGACCTTTTCATCTGTGGGATGCAGGCCATTTCGATCGATCTTGTGGCCCAGGTATACGACTGCCTCGTTGAAGAACTCGCACTTTTTATTGTTTAGCTTCAACCCTGCTTGGTCCAGCCGGTTCAAGACCAGCCGCAGATTCGCCACGTGTTCATCTCGAGTTTTCCTCGTGATGAGGATGTCGTCCAGGAAGATGCATACCCGTGGTATGCCAGCAAGCACACACTCGAGAGCTCTCTGGAATATCGATGGCGCCACCGATATGCCGTACGGTAAGCGAGTGTATCTAAAGAGTCCCTTGTGCGTGTTGATCGTAACGTAGTCATGTGACCCTTCGTCGAGCTGAAGTTGAAGATACGCATGGCTCAAGTCCAACTTTGTGAACGTCTCTCCTCCCGCCAGACTGGCATAGAGATCGTTAACCCGTGGTAGCGGATATTTGTCTTCTACCGCACTTTTGTTGATCGTGACCTTGTAATCACCGCAGATCCTTATCTGCCCGTTGGACTTGGGGACCGGAACGATCGGTGCCGCCCATTCTGAGAACTGGACTGGTTCGATGATGCCCTCCTGTTGCAGTCGGTCTATTTCATATTTGACTTTCTCCTTCAGGGCATAAGGAATGGGTCTGGCCTTGATGAAACGTGGAATCGCATCGCTTTTCACGTTGATCTTCACCTGCATTTCTTTCAGCTTGCCCAGCCCCTCAGCGAACACGTCTGGCACTTCCGCCATCAGTCCGGCATGCACCGGGTCAAGGTCGTGAACGAGCATGATCTCGTCCCAGTCCAGCTTCAACTGCGATAGTAGATTTCTGCCCAAGAGATTCTGCCGAGCGCCAGACACCACCACAATTGGCACATGTGCCGACTGCTGTTTGTATTCGGTGACGACATCTATTTGTCCCAGCACCGGAATAGACTGACCCATATAAGTGGTCAAGTTGATGTCCACTGTTTGTAGCTTTGGGGGTGGCGACCGCAACTCGTGATATGTCGCTTCATTGATTATGGAGATTCATGCCCCCGTGTCAACCAACATTCTCACTGCTTTACCGTCCATATGCACTCCTATCTCAATAGGCTGCTGTGACGTGTGATCCCCCTTGACGTTGTACAGACAGTACTCAGCTCTGTCCTGAGTGGTGTTCACGAGAGTGGTGTTCACGAGATGAGTTTCGCCGCGTTTCCTGCGACATGCCGCCATGATGTGACCTCTCTTTTTACAGAAATTACAAGTTGCATCTTTAAACTTGCACTCTTGATGCGTGTGGTTGCCGTTGCAATGGTAGCACAATTTCTGAGTTGTCTTGTCGTCGCCACGCGTGTGTGTCGTAGGCCTAGCGGTGGTCGGAACTGGCCTTTTCTCTCTGTTTTTCCGGTTTGACACTACACTCACTGTACTTTTAGTGCAGTCGAAGCTGTGTCGGGGGGGCTATCTGTTTAGCCTCGGTGTCCGCCACTTCGTCCGCCAGCGCCATCTGCATTGCCTGCTCGAACGATCTATCTTCGATGAGTAGTTTGTGCCGAGTGCTGCCGCTTTTGATGCCGCACACGAGCTGGTCTCGCAATGCCTCGGCCAAAAATTCTCCGAAGTTGCAAGTGGATGCAAGCCTCCGGAGTCCTGCCGCAAATATGGCGACCCCCTCGCCCTCATTCTGGTTGCGTTGGTGGAATTTGAATCTTTCCGCCACTGTAAGCCGACGTGGCTTCAGATGGCTTTTTAGTTTCTCAGTTATTTGCTCAAACGACAACTCTGCCGGTCTTTGAGGACTGACGAGACTTTTAAGAAGAAGATACGTTTCCGGGCCTACCAGAGTGAGTAGTGTAGCCACTTTCTTCCTGTTGGCGGCCTCTCTCACAGATTCGTCCACGCCGCGGCCCACTGCACCAACATTGTTTGCAACGAAGTACAGTTCTAGCCGCTCCAAATACGCTTCCAAGTCACTACTGCCATCGTATGGCTCTATTTTACCAATGGATCCCATCCTCGTCGCCAATTGTTATGTTCTTGTATAACTATAGATGTAATTATCAAGTGACAGTGGTGCACATGTTTATTTTGTATCAGCGCGACACACAGACAGACACACAGATAGACCGCGATAGTCCATGTCACACAAATGCATTGTGTATAAGCTGTGTATAGTATTTGCACAAGTGTCTGTCACATACATTACATATTATTTGTGTGAAGATCTCACTGCAGTGATTGTTTTACCTACCAGTGTCTAACTCGATGTACGTGGCAGTGTCAATGTGAGTGCTCGGTTGGCCAGTGACAGGTTTGCGTAGTGGAGTAATCTGGGGTGGCACAATCGCTCCGGCTGTTGGCATGGTGCTGACATATGTTGGTCAATTTTACCTACACAATCAACACAAATATATCATACATACTTGTTGTTAATAATTACTTATATTACGAATATGTCATGTGTCTGTGATTAAGGCAAAACCTTTCAAATTAGCATGACATAAATCTAGGGTTGTTACAGAGAGAGCATTGCTTGTAAGAAGTATTAGTACATGCCCTATGAAAACAACAGCACAGGCATGAACATAATTAGTCAGTCCCATCCTAGAGTAAGCTTCTCCAACATGGGATCGCTTTCACTGATAAAAACATCAACAGGTTAGAAGCTGGCACGCTTCACAAAAAGAGGGAAGTCCTACATCCTCTGCAGCAATGTGACAGCCATACTGGAGGAGCAAAACACGCTGTCAGTGTAGCGCGGTGGTCGAGCGGTAGAGCACCCGACCATCAGGGGGACTGGGGTTCAAATCCAAATATACCAATCGCTGTTTATCTGTTAGGAAACTTGGGCAATTTCGTTCACCATGCTTTTCCTGTGTCTTTCAGAAGACACTACATTGGTCCCTTCTAGTATCTGGTGCCTATGATTACTTGCCAGTCTTCTACTTTACAACCAACTTCATTTAGTTGTGCCAAGATTTGGTCATTGGGGGTAATCTTTGGCTTTTGCTAGGCCAGGGCCAGGCAGAGGACGTAAAATCAAAAGTCAAGTTCCCGACACAAGCAACGGGTAAACGTGTAACCGGCTGTAGTGGATTCACAGAGGTGGGTTTCCAATCTATAAATTCCCATTGGCATAAATATCCTGACAAAAGGCCTCTTCTTGTTTTAATTGCTGATGTACATCATAATACATGTCACTGCAGTGCAGAAATGAATCGAAACGACCATTCCGCCGGCTGAATCCATTGCCGGTACATTGTTGTGCGTTGTACATACCTTATGCATGCAGGGTGTACTTTAAAATTACCCCAAATACTATGCGTACCTTCCTTGTATTTGCTCACGCGCAGAAGCGAGATTACCAGAAAGTGTTATAAAGAAATATCGCGATTGTTTGTATGTGTTGACATTCCTGTTGACGGGTCGCTAAGTCGCCATTATCGTTTTTCTACCTCACCGCGCAGAGAGTTGCGCGCATTTCCAGCCAACGCGCACCTTGCGGATGTGACGATTTCACACTTCCTTTTCATGTGTATTTGTGTCGGTGTGTGCGAAGAGAAATACCAGTAAGCTAATCTGCCTTCATCTGTAGTTGATTCGCACTCAGTCGTATATTTTAGCTCGAACACCAGTTATTGACTATCCGCGGAACATAATTTTGTAGAAAAAAAATAGGATTTAGCTGATGGACAGAGCCATCTAGTACTTGACAGGTCTTCATGTTCCAGTTTTTGTTCCAGTGTTACCGGTGTTTAGCTTATACAAAACAGTAATCATTTAGACGACGATTATCTTAGAACTTTTCAACATGCTACCCCTGCTTTTATGTTAACTAGTTAGGCCCTATTTTATTGCATGATTGGGCAGAATAAATAGGGCCTATTAATTAGGCTATTTGTTTTCAAGATCAGACCTGCAATTAACTATAAGTTTATGAAGTTGAATCCTTTCCTAAAATAAAATCATTTGCCCGTTTCGAGCTCCATGCTATAGGCGTCCAATGTCTAACTAGATGGTAGAGTGAGATGTAATGCTAGTTTAGCGGCTTTAGCCGCGGTAAGTCACCATGTGGGGTGAACACCAGATTTCAAATATAAAGTTCTGACAAAATATACTGTTTTTTTGCTGTAATATGTAGCACATATTTTTTTATTTGGCGGATTTGTGACAAATTACAAATACAAAAATGATAGGCACTAAATAAAAATAGATGTCTTATGTTGTGTTTAATCCGACCATGCTGATTTGGCTGCAGCAATGACGACCGAGGCAGTAGAACAGCCCGTACAGGAGCAACAGCCTGCCACTGATGACAAGAAGGCCACAGAGGAGGACCCCAAGTCACAGCCGATACAGGAGGACACATCCCCTGCTGGCGGCTCTGGCACCGACTCCGATAGCGAGGGATCTGTTCCTGAGTTGGAGGAACACGATGCTGCCATGCAGCAGATGCAGAGCCAAGTATGTGTGGCAATTTTTGCAATTGACCTATCCATTGTGTGGCCTGCAGCATGCCAAACCATATTTAAATTGAAGGCCACACGTGAATCGTTCTGACATTCCAACATGTATATATTTGGGTGAAATTCTGGTCCCAAATGTATCGTAGAAACACAACCAAAAAGTGACAACTCTATGTGGGATTGATCTAGCTGATGTCATGCTGCCTTAGTTACAGCAACATAATGCATGCATATTACAATTATCAACATTGCTGGCAAAGATTGACAAAGGTCACGCACATTTTGATTATGGTGTAGGCAAACCACGACATACTAGATCCATCGGTTATGCTAAAAAACACTTATAAACAACCCAGATAAAATGTGTACCATAATATATTTTTGTTTTATATATTAAGTTATTAGCCAACTTCAACAAGTTATTGCTTTGGTTGAGTTTTTAGTCAAATTCAAATGAAGAATATGGATACTCCTGTTATGTTTATGGTGGTATTTTATGTTTAATGCGATACAATGTGTTGCTGTCTATAACGTATTATGCATGTTGTTCAGATGGCCGCCGCTGCTGGTCTCCCTGAGGAATTGGTGAGTCGCGCCAAGCAAAGTCGCAGCGAAAAGAAGGCACGAAAAGCCATGTCAAAACTAGGTAGGTTTGGTTTTCAAATTAAATTATGGGAAAAAAGGAGAAAAGTTATTCCGGCTTTTATACTGCTCCAAAGATCACTTGTGAATCGTGTAAATCCGGGGAGAAAAAAATGAATATTGGGGGGTAGGGCATATAAAGTCCTGGACAATTCACTGACGGTGTATCTACGGATTTAGTTAACCATTTATCCACCAGGTGTCACCATGTGTTAATGACGCCTGGCGGTTAGAAACCGAACCCGTGAATCTGCGAAGTGATGCAGCGTTCCAATCACCTCGTGTATGTCGTGAATACGACTTCGTAACCCCTACTTGACCCAGTTGCATAAATTTACAAGTGGTAAACTTGAGGATCCCATGAACTTTACAGTTCGCCAAGTGAATTTTCATGACTTACACGAGGTGATTGGAATGCAGCATAAAACCCTTAGTTCTGTCAGCTGTTCGCGTCAGCGGTTTCGAAGCGCGCGCACAAATGGACCAATAGGGAACAACGATCTATTTTGTGGAGATGTCGATCATTTTCGAATGCAATGGCTAATTGATGAATTGTAGTACGGCAAGACAAATGTTGCATGAAGGACATTAACAAAGGTGTCAAGAATAAGTAGAATTGGGCGTGGCAGGAGAGATCGGCTGGAGACACTATTTTTGATACATTCCTCCGTAAATTACCAGCAGCATTGAAAGTTTACTGTTTGTGGTGCGAGGCCAATGTAAACGGATTATGACATGGAAGTTCACCGATTTCATGTAGACAGCACACTCCCACAAGCACCCACAAGTACCAGATTGGACTCTTGGTGGGCTATCATATTCTCTACTGGCAAGTTCCCAGCCTTGTCAAAGCTGGTGGCTGCAATGATGAGCTGCTTTCATGGTTCTCAAGTGGAAGGGAGTTAAATTTAGTCATATGTCTAGCATCATGAATACTGCCACAGCCAGAATGAATGTTAGTACATTCAAAACTATCCAGACTGTGAAGTACTCATTCATGGCCAGCAACAAGACTACTACACACTACAGTACTTCCACAAACAGGACAACCTGCATGAAGCAGTGAATGGTCGCATCATTCACAACATGAGGGGTGCATACAAAATGTACTTCACCCATCTTGCCGAGGAACGAAATATGAAGGAGGAGAAGAAAACTGAGCTGAACATATCAAAGAAGAAGGCAGACACCAAGCGCAAAGCTAAGGAAGCAGCCAAGCTGGCAACGAAGAAAGCTAGAATGACCCATCAACAGGCTCTTTTGACAGAGCTGGCCAGAAAAGATCATTAGCAAGTTAGTTAGTACTATGACAATGTGTGCGTGGGTGCATGTGATTTTTGCTATTGGAAATGTTAAGATGATCTATTTAATATTGGTAAAATACACCATGTGTTTTCTACAATTAAAAAATATCTCTCTCGGCCCCCTGATTAGATGAGATAGCCCTCTCGGACTGAAATGTGGGCCATATAAAAATTTCAGATTTGTTCTCTAAATGTCACTCTCAACCCTGATATTGCCATTATTGAAATTTCAGATTTTTATAAACATAATAAAATCTACCAATAGTGGGTATTTTTCTGATCATCAACCATAGTTTACTTTTACAAGTTTACTTAATCTTAACATAGCTGCAACAAAACACAGACAGAGGGATGTTTTACATAATTGTGAAGCTATTTCTAGTTTTGTAAACCAAGTTTAATTATAAATTATATCAATATAAAAACCAGATCTTTATGATAAATACCGATTTATTGGTTTTACCTTAAATAAATGTATCCTTATGATATTTGGTGCTCATATTTACTGTAAGTTACATATACTTGCTTCGTACAGTGGTTCTTGTGTGTTGTTATTGCAGGTTTGAAGCAGATTCAGGGTGTGACGCGGGTTACCATCCGCAAGTCAAAGAACATCTTGTTTGTCATCAACCGACCAGATGTATACAAGAGTCCAGCGTCTGACACTTATATTGTATTCGGGGAGGCCAAGGTATGTGTCTCCAAAGAATAACTGCAAAATCTGATGTGTTGGTCAGAAATGTCAACTCCCACCTCAACTGATTTAGCTCATTGCAACTCTGATTTGATGAGGTTCAAAACTGTAACGTGTGAATAGTTAACATAATGCCCAGTTGGTTTAAGGGGAGGTATGGCAGCTAGATAGGACACTTTTTTAAATGCATAATTAATATAATTTTTTGGCATCCAAGCTGTAGAAAAGCTATTACTGAGTAAAAAATGTATGACATTTTTTTCTGCCAGACCCCCTGTTTCCATGGTAATAAACAAAATGGCCGCCAAATGGTGGTATTCATAGCACATCTAGAAAATTGCAACACTCTGGAAGTAAAAATGATATGGTAATCTAACTTAGCCTGTTGTATTCTCCTGGATATTCTCCACAATCCGTATAAAAAACATTTCTATTTTTTTTTGAATTTTCAAAACCGATTTATTGAAAATGCAACTTTTTTTTAGATAACTACAAAGATAAAACACAAATCCAAAATGTTTTTTATACAGATTGTGCAGATTATCATATCATTTTTACTTCCAGAGTGTTGCAAGTTTATATGGCCAAAAACGTGATTTTCTGTAAACGGCCGTCAAAGTTTACACAGTGATAATATGAATAATATTATTGTAAACAAGTAAAACATTCAATAAATTGTGTTTGTTTATCTCCCAGACATTAATTATGCACAATAAATAATATCTGAGATGAAATACACCCACAGAATTTATACAATTTAGCTTTTTTTTAAATAAATATAAAGGTCATTTGCATCATCATCCGATTTTCTGTAAACGTCCATCTGACACTGAAATGTCAAGATGTGAATAGTAATGGCTGTAAACAGCCAAAACAATTCAATTAAAGGTGTTTGATTTCTCACAACATTAATTATGCATAACAAGCAATGTTTATGATGAAATATATCCACATGATAATAATACAATTTTATTTATATGCCAACAAATGAAATATATCCACATGATAATAATACAATTTTATTTATATGCCAACAAATCTGGGGCACCAGCAAGTTACAGGTTTTACTGAAAAGAACAGACGCCCATATATAAGTTGCACAGTTCTGTAAATATAAGTTAACAAAGCAATAACTTAGTATTATATACCAAACAGTTAACATGTCAAGCCAAGGCCAAGGGCAAGGCCTGTTAACAGGCCTGCTGTCATCACGCATCAGTACTAGCTTTGTCCGGCTACAGGACGCACTATTTGGCAAAGCTGCAGTCTCTAACTATCGTACCGTCACTAGTGCCGATAGTAACATTAGCACAAGCCCCACACTCAGCCATGGCAACGGGCAGCGAAGTCGAAGTGACAGCTCCGACTGGCATTGCCGCGTCTTCGCCAGCGTTTCTGACACGCGACGAAATTAACTTGCGTTTTCCCCACGCAGAAGCCGCCAATAACTGCTGCCTTTTCTTCACAAATGACATTCAGCCACAACGTCCTTTTCCGCAACTTTTCTCTATACTAACTAACTCTAAACTATCTCTTATCAACATCGTCAGAGACAAAACTCACATCGCTCGAGAAAACCGCCATATTTTATAAACAATGGGAAGTAGCAACAAGTGGCATGCTGGGAGAGTTTTGCGCTCGCGCAACTTCGTAAACCAATCAGAGTGTTCGTAGACACGAGGCGCGTCACGGAACTTAGCGGATGACGACACGACGGTTACCGAATGCCAAATAAGGTCATTCTCGGCAAAATATAGCTTGCATAAATAACGATGTTGGCCGAATGCTTTCACAAGGGCGGGATTACCGACTACGGTGATTGACAGACGACGTTTTGGCGGTTCCAAAAATATCAAACAAGATGGCGTAAGTCGAAGGAAGGACCGCGTTGTCATGGCGTAAACATTGACAACTTTCAGCGCATTTCGCGTCTTCCCAATAAAAATGGATATATCAGTATGACAAGGGTGGACTTTATACACGAATAAAAGTCGTTTAGAGGTATGTTGTTGGTCTAAAAGTGAAGTTTATTTATAGTAAACATACAAATCTACTATCTGGCGCTGGAAAATTAAATTGACATATTTTTTCAAAAAAGCGTAAATTAGCACCCGTACCAGGCCTTAATAAAGGAATAAGATTGGGGATCAGATTCTTTCTCGAGTGCAATTATGATGTAGTTCTGCTTTTGGTGTAACAGGAGTTGTATTTAGTATCCATTGCACAGAACCTGGTTGGATTTTTCTACACAGATTCCAGTCTGAAAACAAAGGATTTA
This sequence comes from Escarpia spicata, assembly GCA_963995525.1. NCBI lineage: Eukaryota > Metazoa > Annelida > Polychaeta > Sabellida > Siboglinidae > Escarpia > Escarpia spicata. The sequence continues at coordinate 51,725,562 of OZ023209.1, forward strand.
ATATGATGTCAGTGTTAACATGTTCCTTCCATTACATTCATTATGAAGAAATAGGTATAGTTACCTCTTAGAATCCAACTTTGATGCTTGAGAGAATTCTTGAGACCTTCACAATCCGACAATGAAGAAGAGCCCATGAATGTCTTGCAAGCTCTGTTGAGTGTTGGAGTTAGATTACCAATACCTTGTTCAGGATTCATAATGAGGTTAAATTGTTGTTCTGGGAGGTTTGGATTCATAGAACTGTATCAATACCTTGTTCAAGATTCACAATGAGGTTAAATTGTTCTGGGAGGTTTGGATTCATAGAACTGTAATCAATATCTTGTTCAAGATTCATAACGAGGTTAAATTGTTGTTCTGGGAGGTTTGTTCATATACAACATTTTATATAAGGCTACTGCATTGTATTGTAACAGTAGATGATAATTACCACCCTTGTGTGTGTTTGTAGATTGAGGACTTGAGCCAACAGGCCCAGATGGCAGCTGCAGAGAAGTTCAAGGCGCCGGAACCATCGGCTGCCGGTGGGGACATGCCCAGTGTAGTCACAGAGCCCACGATCCAGGAGGAATCCGATGAGGAAGAGGTTTGTGGCTCACTGTTTAGTGTTTAGATAGACACTAACTTTGTCTGTACACATGATGCGTGTTTGGTGTATACTTTGCCTTATGAAGCACATTTGTCATCATATTATTTGTCATGATTTTGTATTCTGCTCTGTGCTTTGGGACGAGTCTTGCATCTGTCGCCCCTCCTCCATGCTTGTGTCTGTCCCACCCCCTCCATGTTTGTGTCTCCCACCACCTACGAGCTTGTGCCTGTCCCACCCCCTCCATGCTTGTGTCTGTTCCACTCCCTCCATGTTTGTGTCTGTCCCACCCCCTCCATGTTTGTGTCTGTCCCACCACCTCCATGCTTTCGTCTGTCCCACCTCCATGTTTGTGTCTATCCCACCACCTCCATGCTTGCGTCTGTCCACCCCTCCATGCTTGCGTCTGTCCCACCCCCTCCATATTATTCCCCCCGTCTGTGCTAGCATCTGTCTCACCCCCTCCATATTATTCCCCCCGTCTGTGCTAGCATCTGTCTCACCCCCTCTGTGCTTGTTTCTATCTTGCCCTATATATACTGATCTATCGGCTTCTTCCCTATCAGTCTTCATAAGATGGCCTCCTTTTTTATCCCTCAGTTTCCTTCCCATTACTTCTCTTATGGCAGTAACAATGCACTATATCCAACCAAGTATTTCTGATGTTTTACTTAGTATTGCATTGTGGCCTGCAATACTAAGTCCTTTATGTTATGTGATTACAAGCTGACAAGTCCCGTGCGTATTCGTTGTTTCAGATTGACGAGACGGGCATTGAGGCAAAGGATATAGAACTCGTGATGTCACAAGCAAACGTGTCGCGTGGCAGGGCGGTTAGGGCACTGAAAAATAACCAGAATGACATTGTAAACGCGATTATGGTAAGTTGTGCTGACATACCAAAAGTGTAGCTAATCACAATCACTAATTACAGTCTTATAAAACAATCAACTCCAAAAAATCAGCCGATATATACCCATTGAGAGAATAGATTGAAATATTCTAATATATAAAAGTTTAGGGGTAAAATCTAACTTTCACACCAAAACACAGAACGTCAGTCCATTTAAGTGCTTAAAATTATTTGATGTGATTTATTGCCGACTACTATAACCATTCCATGATCAGCGATACTGTTTTTGTTGATGTTCTTGCCTTTTTGTGATCTATAATTTGTTGTTTGATTTTAATTATGAAATCCCAAAATGTTTTCACTTTAAAGTGCATCAGATTAGACGTCAGCAGTACAAAGTCTGGTAATTTTTATCATGAACTAATGTTACGTAGCATAAAATACATTTATTATAAAATCTTTCCTGTGTTTTCATGAATCTCATTACAGTAGAACAGTGATTTATGGTCACCTTGGTAGTGCAGCAACCTCGCAATTAAGGTCAACCTAGATTATTTTTGTAATAGTATTTATTAGTTTATTAATTTAGTACTGCTAATACGGCCACTTTTGCCCCGTCCAGAGGGTGACCTAATGAGGTTCCACTGTATATGTAGAAACAACTAACAAATATGTCGTTGATACAATTTTGAGTAACAACTGAAATATGAAATGGCTTCCCCAGTCCTACCACTAGGCTGCCCCCTTTCAACATGTGATTCGTTCAATGTTGAGCAACAACCATGTGGATCATGACCACACATTTGGGCTGTCAAGATGTTAGAACACAGTGTATTTATACTGTATTTTATAATGTATAACGTAATTTATGGACGTTTTGTTTTCTTGCAGGAGTTGACCATGTGACGATGAGACGCCATAAAGGACAATCCAATCTTGTGTTTGCCTCCCTGTTTTGATACTAGTATATTATGTCCTGTGTTATATACAAAATTAAAATTGCTCTATTGATGAATCTGTGTTTGTGGTCAAAATTAGCAATACCGTGCCATTTGTGTCCAAACCACAGCGAGCTGGGTATTGAGTCGACAGGCCTATCCTGCACACGAACTGGGTATTGAGTCGACAGGCCTATCCTGCACACGAACTGGGTGTTGAGTCGACAGGCCTATCCTGAACACGAACTGGGTATTGAGTCGACAGGCCTATCCTGCACACGAACTGGGTGTTGAGTCGACAGGCCTATCCTGCACACGAACTGGGTGTTGTGTCGACAGGCCTATCCTGCACACAAACTGTATATTGAGTCGACAGGCCTATCATGCACACAAGCTGGGTATTGAGTCGACTGGCCTATCCTGCACACGAGCTGGGTATTGAGTCGACTGGCCTATCCTGCATACGAAATGGATATTGAGTCGACAGGGCTATCCTGCACACGAGCTGGGTATCGAGTCAATAGGCCTATCCTGCACACGAGCTGGGTATTGAGTCAACAGGCCTATCCTGCACGGAGCCAAAAATGGCTGTCTAGGTCGTGTTCCGTTAATTTTTGGAGAAATGCATACATGTACTTTAAAATCTCATCTCGAAAAGTCTAGTTTATTTTCTTCAAACATTCCAAAACTAATAATATACATGCAGTTTCATAGATTAAAAAACAGGAGACTTCTCTCAATGTTACTTTTTAAAGTTTGCTTAAATGTTAGCATAAATGAAACACAGGTATTATTTTGAAGCTCGTCATCTGTAGAATAAAAAAATGGACAAAATTCCCATTTTGCTGTCGCAGCTCACATGAAAGTTATATATGGTTTTTAATAGGCACAACTTGCAGTGAATAAAGTGCCATTCAGTTAAATTATTAGCTGACACGATCAGCCTACATGGAGTTTGAGAATCCTCGTGTGCTGGGGGGGTGCTGTTCTCAATAAATAACCATTTAAACTGGCAGTTGTACAAACAAAATAGCAAATAAAATATCTAAACCAATAGGCATACTAATATATTGTGAACAATGCCCTTATTCTCGCTCTTACTTTTATGGGGTCATCGGGCACATCAAATTTTCAAATTACAGAAAAAAGCAATACGAATAATGTCCTTAAAGGGGAAATGAAACGATTGAACAACCACAGCCCAAACATAAGAACATACCATTTAGAGTACATGTCACCATGATTTGACAAGTACAGCGTCACGGTATATTTTAAATCATTTATCAAACGTAGCTACTATCGGCACAGGGCGCCGCCATCATGCTCCAGGAGCGTGTGGATGTACATCCGGTTTGATTGGCGAGATGTCTCCCAAAGCTGTATACAGCAATTCGATAGGCGACGCAGCGTAGCTCTCAGAAAAACCGACGAAACGCATACAAACACATAAAAACAGAACAATTTAATGCACTGCGTGGTTACTAGATATACTATAAGTGTTAGTAAGCAACTTTTCACATACTTCCACAGAAGGATTCCAACAGAAAAAAAACAAGTTATAGATGATGACTTTGACGTGTTCGCCGGCGGCAAGATTGGCAAAAGTCTGCGGTGGTCACTTTCAAACGCCGATTGCAAGCCTAAATACGAAAGTGACGAGCATAAAAATACATTGAACGTCGAAACATAATTCTTGGTTAAAGTCACAGGTCCATCTTCAGTCGATTTGTTTACATATAACTATGCACCGATGAAGTAAAATTAAACGAAATCGACCTGGAAGCTCGACAGTATTGCCTTATTTGGAGGGTGAAGCGGCGCGTAGGAAATAAGAAGCCGAAACCAGCTTGTTGTTGCCAAGGTGACTCGGCACTCACGAGTTCCGTCAGGTATCATTACGACCACTATATAGTCCCGCAGTTCTAGTTCAAAGTCTGCATATATACAAATATGACGTATTCAAAATTGAAATGTAATCAGAAATGTGAATGTGATAAAGTACAAATACGTGTGAATACTATGATATAATTGGGAATAATGAGTGCTTGTAATCCACCGATTTAGTTTACGGCAAGTCGTGCCGGCGTGTTGCTACGTCTGAATACCGCAACGTCTACATCTACGAGTCTATGTTATCGACTTAGTTGCTGGTGGGGGGAATAACCTTCAAAATAATTACTAATTACAAAAATAAATGTCAGCTACCGTAGCCAGTATAACGTTTTGCGAAATAGTGTCGTCATCTATTAATCAACATTAGTCACAGTCCGGACCAAGCCCTATCAATCATGTATTGTAGGCATTGTCATTGGAATGTATTAATTTAAAAGAAATAGTTAAAGACAACTATTGTTGAAGTTGGACTGCTCAAATACTATAAAACGTAACCGCATTTAATTAAGTGACATTACAAGTATTTAAATCCTTAAAAATACTTGTTATACAGTCAATAGCATACAACAAAACACTATAGTCATATCTGATATAATTAGTTATTGGCATAGTAAGTAGGTTCACATCAGTCAACTAAAGTCAATCACCACGTAGGCCTGATACTAATTTATGTGTCTCAAATATTGGCTTGTAACAATGGACCCTGAATTGTTGCTCCAGTTTTGAGGCGACAATTTAGCAAGCATGCTATCATACCAACTTTTTTTCCTGATATAGATTGCATGACTGCAAACACCAATGTATGCTTTTAATAACAAGGACATTGTATATAATTGATTGACTTTTGAATGTAAGCCTAACAAAGGAAAAAAGGAAATAACGTCACAGGAAAAAACCACAAAAATTTATAAATGTATTTTGTATTTATAAAGTTCAAATGTTAAACACATTTGAGTGCACATGCATTTTAATCATGAAAATTAAAGATAACACACATATATCCACTAAAAAAAAATGTTGAAAATGTCACTTGTAAATCGCACTTGTGCTCCAATTTTAATTAATATTTGCAAGATTGTGTCATTTTGTTCATAATATATAACGGAAGTATCCACACAACCATAGGGCCTAATACCGAGCGCAAGCTTCGAAGGATCTAGCGAAGGATTTAGCACGCGAGATGACATCGTCCCTCGTGGTAATACAAATGTCACTTGTAGTGCTGTCACGCCATTGAACTGTAGTGTCAAAACATAAAGGAAGCCAGTGGTCGTGTCGCCAGTGCGACACTTTGTCGATGCAGTAGTTAATACTGACAATACTGTTGTTCCATTGAACATTCACCATGACCGTGGGTATGCAAAGTTGCCATCGCAGTCTAGCACGCCTTCTCCAACTGACCCTGACCATGGCAGTTCTGTCAATATAGACGCCCTTCGGATGTCCCAGTCTCACTATCGCCATCTTCAGACGATTCTGTCTGCAACAGCGAGAAGAGAAACATTGAAGTGAGTGATGCAGAATATGTTGTAGCATGTGACAGCGGTATCACTGATGATGACTCAAGCGGTTCTTACATTAATGGGAAAGAGAGAAAGTTTGTCATCTGTGAGAAAACATAATTTCACTTTTCTGCACCTGCTAAAACACCAAACTGCAATAAACCACTTATATCAAAGCCTAGCATCACAGTGGTTGTGACCACAGAATGTGTTGATGGCCACTCGTTCATGTGGCACTCGCAACCCAAGATTGGTAACATTTATGAGAGTAACTTGTTGATACCAAGCGTCCTCTTCCTGACTGGACATTCATTCACTATGTACAATTTGGTCAACCTAATGAACCTATGTGCCTTGTCACCCCGCCAGTGCTACAACATACAGCGGGCATACATACTGCCAGAGATAGAGGACATGCCATTCAGAGGCCATCATGTCAGCTCTGGCCGGACAGAGCGTGGTCGCATCAGACGATGCAAGATATGACAATCCAGGACACAACGCTACATTTGGCATTTACTTCGTCATGGACACTGATAGCCAACTCATCACCGTACCGGAAGTGCAGTCATGCAACGTATACACAACAAGAAGTGAAAACAACACTGAAGGTACAGAAGCCTTCACTGTCCAGAAAGCTATACTGGACTGTTGCCTACTGTATGATATAGAGAGCGTTATGAAGTGTGTTCACACTGGTGAACTGGAAAGCTTACATGCCCTCTTCCTCAAGTATGCACCCAACTTCAGCCGTCAAGGCATCATAGCCAGACTCCACTTGGCCACCATTGACCACAACACAATTACAAGGTAAGGCTTGTGATATCAATAGTGTTAACATTTGATGTTACAAAATAATGTATCAGTTGCTTGACAAAGCTGCACACTTTAGAAATGCGGCATTGCATTAGGAAATAAACTGAAATGGCTGAAAATCCCTGCCTGTACTCGATAGCAAAACAATGTTAGGAATACAGTTTCGAAAATACAATCTCACTGCACAAGAGTATGCATGCAAACAACAGATAACATAATTAAAATTGAGGACATTTGTTTATTGTTACTTGAATTGTT
>OZ023209.1:51732613-51760716 GCA_963995525.1 Escarpia spicata
GCTGCAGTATTCAAAGTCTGCTGGGTATGTTAGTGAAGAAAGTGATGGCGTCAAAGGACTACAGCTTCCGAGGAGAAATTCTAGAGGGCATTGCAGCTAGATGCACGAATGGCACAAAGCTGTGAAGTGTGCTCCAAGTTGTAACATCAAGTAAGGAGGTAACTCTAGCAGAGCATGCAGGCATCGAAAAACCAGCAAAAGAGGAGGCTGTGGCAAAGCAAAGAAGCGGCTTTACGGAAAACTAGTTGTATCCGTATCAATTCGGTTTAGTGCCACCCAATTGATACGACATCCAATTTCAAATGACAATGGATTTCTGTGCTTAAATAACATAGTTTGAACATCACTGCAGAAATAGAGAAACGTTTTAGGCAAAATGCATTCTCACTACTGTATAGGACCTCCTAAAGTAAGGAACATCCACTTAAAAGCTTGTATCCTAGTTGTGGTATGCAATGTATTTTATTAGACACTATTCTACGTAGGGAACTTTGGGTATATGTAATTTACTGGAATAGTTTAACCAAGTCCAAACATGTTACTTATAGTGAGTTTTTTGCAACAGACTACCATTCTCAAACATTACACTGAACTGTACATGTATTTGTTCATATGACTCACTGTATACTTTTAATGTGGCTTCTAGGATGTGTGTCACAAAAATGATAAGGGCCATTACCATTAAAACTGGACTGTTACCATCAAGTTTAGTAAAAGTAAAGTGCCATCTTAAAAAAAAATTTGGTTTAATCTGTATGTTTTAGCCAGTATTATTAAAGTGTACTACAAACTAATGAAGCAGCAAAGGATTCAGCTATACGTTTTTTTTTATATATTCATACTTCATTGTTAGTATTACATTTGACGTTATCACAAAACAACATCTCAAAAAGTACTTAATAATAATAAGAACACTTATATAGTGCCATAAATCTAGATAAATCCATTTGCAGGCACTTGCTAGATTTTTAAACTAGTACTACAAGTTTTGAATCTGTATCTTGAATAATAATACTTGTTTTCTTGACACATGGCCCTAGTGTTGAAAGTTGAAACCCACAATTATGTAAAACTGGAACTGTAATGGAATATTTTGTAAGTAATAATTTTTGTATCACAATATTTGATCATAATGATGACCCATATCATCAATAAACGTGTTACTTATTGATGTACTATATGTGCACAGGACTGACACAGACCCAAATTGTAATACAGTTAGATTAAAATGTGTCACAGTGTGAAGTGAATAAACTGAAAGAAACATTGAAAACTGGTGTGTGAATTTGACTAATGCATTGGCACAGTCTGCCATGTAGTCTTATTTATTTGTGAATTGTTTCTCCATATGAATAAACTGTTGATATATTTCATGTTGGCTTCAGTATTACAAATCGAATTATGAATAGGGACATGCAAGACACTACAGATCACATTGTTGTTGCCAAAAATGGGATAAGAAGGCACCGAATAATTCATTCTTCCTTTTGGTTAATCTAATCTTACTTATCCATGGTTTTTATTTTCACTGTACACTCACCAGTATAGTGCAATGTCCATAGCTTAAATTTTCATAAACCCCATTCACTTCTGGATACAGTGCAGGCTGGTATAACACGTCTGTTGCCTTTTCCAAGTCTCTCCCTTGACCACAACGTGAAGTGACGATAGGCGGCTAATCGAATCAATCGATATGTTCTGAAAGTTCATTTATTTGCATTAGTTGATAATAAACAACCGGTATCTTCTAATTATTGTTATACTGGCAAAACTGTGTGTTTTATCAATATCACATAATGAATTCAGTGAATTGGTTCATTTGTTTGTGAAGGGCTGTAATAATTATGATTATAAGACTACATTTCATGATGTGGTCTTGATAACACACACACATAATATACATAACATTTTTATTATATTAAAAACTCCACTTAAATATTTTTGTATCAATAATACATTGCACAATGTCCTGATTATGCATCTATTAATGCATGGTAGTGTGCAATTTGTCTACATTTTTATATAAATTAAGCAAGTTGCTTGAACACTTTTAAATAGGGAATTAAACAACTGTATAAAAAGGATGCACACATCCTGTCAAGAATAAAAGTAAGTTTATTAAGAAAATTATCAAAAATGTTTTGATGAAAATCATAGACATAGTATTTTATGAAGATTGAGTGAAACTGAACATTTGAGGTGGGAACAAGTATAATTACTCTATTTAAGTTTGAAATAGTTATTGCTAGAATAATTATTTGATACCTGTTGAACTACGTAGTACTTACCTACTAGCTATTGGTCGAATCAACGAGTCTGCACGCAAATCGTACAATGACAACAGACCGACTTCCAAGTTCCAACACCGCCCTGTTGGTGCAAACCGTTTCGAAGTCGTCACTCATAATCGGTAATGACACTAAATCTAATGCAGGCATCTGCAAGGTCTGTCATACGGTGCTGTACGACAGCTATATCCCTACCGCACAGCAACTCGATGTGCGTCGACATTGTCATTGGGACGCAGTGTCCAGACAAACACCATGCGACATTATTAAGTCGCGTAACGTCTTCGTCGTCGATAGACCAACTGTCACTGTCCGACTCCCACAACTGAACCTGACCCGGGGCCGGACATTATCGGACCGTGTCCGTGGTCGTGGATCGCACACTGTGTCAGTGTCACTGGGTGAAACCCGTATGGCACAGGCCCTTTGTGTGTGTCAACCGTATCAACCGTAATTTCCGAGTGACAAGTCGAACTAGAGTCTTCATCTGTCATATCGATTTTCTCCCCAAGTGATACGGAAGTTTTAAAAATCACTTAATAACTCGTCCCTACCAGAATCCTTCGACGTTTTTGTCAACAAAATAAAAATAGTCCCGGTATGCGCGCGCATCTAATATTCTGAACTTTGCTTTGAAAACCCCGCCCCCTTCTGGCAGCTAAAATCTTCGTTCGGGAAGTGCGACTTTAACAACGATTTCATTGGTTATAAATCGTTGCCATTTAATTTCACCTTTTTATTTCGAAAGCGTATACAAGTTATTTGTTGACATATGAAACGCCTATCGTGTATAATAGGGCACCATATCTTTGTTTTCGCACAGAAATGTCTACTAATGAAGTAAACCGAAAAACCCCGAAATTTAACATTGATTAGATAGGAGTGAATCAAACCACTCGCTTGGAACAAAGATGGCGATACGCAGTGCTCTATAGCGACGATTTAGGCATCGAACAAAATCGTTTTTTTAGTTTGTCTTATAAATGAGTACGTTTCTGTTAACATTAATGTATACTTATATAGTATATATTTAAATATGTAGCATGAAACAGTTGCATTTCATTTCCCCTTTAAGTAAATACAATGCTCACACAAGTCCCATTTTTTAAAAGACAACATTTGGTAAAGTTGGATGACATTTATAAAATCCAACAATTACAATTTTACAATAAATTATTTAACAATCGTTGACCCTACTACTTCAATGTTTTTCCAATAACACACATCTATGATTTTGGTAATTCATCAGCACTGCACTCGTAAAAGAAATAATCTGTATATGTCCAGATTCAAACATGAATTTGCAAAAAATGCGTTAGACAACATAGTAGAGACAGTTAATAACACACCAAGTATTATAATTAATACAATTTGCACCCACAGTCTATATTGTTTTTCAACATACAAAACAGTTTTTTTTTAATGAATCCACTTGTATCCATAATTGCTTTATTTGTAATTCGTAATACGTATTAGAATGTATACCTAAGTATCCACATGTACGTCAATGTATTATGTATGCATGTTGATACATTGAGTAATTATCAACTATAAAAACAAGTCATGCTATTCTGATTTGTGTCATGTAAATTGTATTGTTGTTTATATTTATGGGGTGGCTCCTGTGCTAGCGATATTATATATCTTAATGGGAGTCTCCCGACCTTATCTATTACTTGCGTTATTCGTTGTATATGTATCATATTTATACGTCAAATAAATTGATTTTGAGTTCTGCTCATTACCGGCGAAACTTGAATATAAGCTTGGCAAATAATAATGCTTGCCGGAAAGTTTCAGTGGTTTGGAAAGTAGACGTAGTTAGCTATTTTAATACACAATATCGCTCAGCGGCTCGTGAGAATGGTAGAATGGGTAATTATATTTGGATTCCTGGAAGTAGACCGCAGGGCGGAGACGGGTGACTGCACTGTTCTCGCGGGTGGTACGGAGGAGTCAGTTGTGAATTTGATTCAGATAACTTCCTTACAATGAAAGATGGGTAGTGTATGCAGCCACCACCTCGGGCTTGCGAGGATGGGTTTGAGAGGCATGCTGCAATATTTTACGATTTTTGGGCCGAAGGTCCAACGGACTATTGCCATCACCCTTCGTTCGACGTCCGCCGTTAGCTGCCGTGTGTTAGAAACCGTTCAGTAACTTTTTCTCTAATTTTGCATAGACGTATCTTAGGGTACTGCCACCATGCACGAGAAAGCTGTATTTGCTTGAATCGTTCTAAGGGCCCCGATTGCCCCAAAAACTGGTAATTTTTCACATTTTGCCTATTTTTTCAAAAACACTTCAGTAACTTTTTCTGTAATTTTGCATAGACATTTCATGTGGTAGTGCCACTATACCCAAGAAATCTGTATTTGATTGAATCATTCTAAGAGAACCAAAGGTCCCATAAAATGCAAAATTTGATAACTAAATTGTCTACTGCAGGAGAACAGCCCTGCAGCTCTAGTTATAACTGGCTGGCTACACCCCGTCACACAACTAATCCCTTTTCCTACAACACCTGTCACATGCTGAGTCTGTGTCTTGCATGGATCAGAGGTTGTCTTTTTCTATTATTTCAAAAAACTGTTCAGTAACTTATTCTCTAATTTTGCATAGACGTCTCTTTCGGTAGTGTCACTGTACACAGGAAACTGAAAGTGCCAACTGATTGTGTATTACACCCCACCCCACTGTGGAGCTAAGATTCTCTGCCAGCTATTGTTTGATGGAAACTGTGACAAATCTGTTATTGGTCACTGGCAGAGGTACGTATCAACAGACAGCATTAACCCAGTAGATCCCTATTAAACTGGACAGTTGCATGTAGGTTTTAACCTGTGACAAACAGTGGGCTGTAACTAAACTGACACTGCTCTATACGCGAAGCCGTCCTGACGTCATAATCACGTAAACTTAAAAACTTTCGAATACGTCAGACTGACACCGACTAGCCCGGACGTAGTCTAAAAGTCTAAAGTTGTCAAGGTGACGTGATTATGACGTTATGCCGACTTCCGGTATAGCGCGGATGGTGTCGGTCGGTGTAGTGTATACCCTGCAGTCGGGGCGAGTCGGATTGGGCAAAAACTGCCAGTGTATCCCGGCCGCTAGATGAGTTGGAATAACTTACTGCAACAATGGATGCTTTAAAACAGCGGTTCTTAACCACTCGGTCACCAAGCGATTTTGAGTTAGTTGCCAATAATCCACTCTAACGCCCGGATAAATGAAAACGCGACAGTCGTAGCTGGTGCTAAATACATTCCCCCAAATACGCGCACGCGCAGAAACGTCATCCGGATATTATTTAACGCCCGGATAAATGTAAGCGCGACAACGCCATGTGCACGGCCATAGCCAGCCTAAAACAATTGGAGGGCAGTAAAAAATACAGTAAAGAATAGAAATTCACGCGGGGGATCTCTCCCAGAAAATGTTGGACATGTGCCTCTTCTCGGTGCAATCTAGCGTATTATCGGAAGAATTTCGCCCACGGCTCAAGTGTCTCGGCTGAAATGATGACATCCGAAGAGGGGGGGGGGGGGGGGGGGGGGGGTGAATTGGAAATTGTTTTCTTTTTTCGCCGCCGCTGGCTATGTAGTATGTATACACGTAATATGGGTCCAAGGGTTACACCCGTCTGAAATTGTTTTACGAGATCACTTCATGTCGCCGCCGCGTGCAGTGATTCGCCAGTTGGCTTTACACAAACAAACCTCTACTGTGGTGGGAAAACAGTTTGATATTCTATGGACATAGAACATTCCGAGGCCATTGAGCCGTCTTTCTGTCAATGTTGACCGACTCCACCATTTGAGGCGTCACATGGCAGAAAATGACTGCTCGCAAACAACGCTTGTGAGGAAGATGTTTACGATCTTGCTGATGACGGCAAATGTTTAATCACATGCCGAAATATGTTCGCGTGAAGACGACAGTGGTGGAATTTTAGGGTCATCATACCTCTTTCGCCACTTTACGATTTTCATAGGAAGCTCGTTTTGTTCAGCTGAATTGATATACCTACTGTAGTACTTAGTTAGTCCTGTGTCATCTAGTTTTCAATACACGTGTAATCTATATTGATGCAATAGCTGTTGATTGATCCATGTCTCCAGCTTTGGCGTGATGGCGCTGAAGCTGTGCCGTTCTGGGTTTACGAATCTCAATAACTGTAATGTTGGCCACCAGCCCAACACGGCACCTTATTTCATCACACCCTGATGGGATGTTCCTGCAGTCCCGGATGCATTTACTCGCCAACGAAATGTCCTCGTATGCATCGCCCAGATTGCATTGTTTGGCTTGGAGGTTCTTGGCCACGGACCCAAGAAAACTGAGCACCTTCTGGGCCACCACTAGGGACACGATGACTTGTGAATTTTCTAGAAGACGGCCGTACGCGGATCTAACAGGACGAAATTGCCTTTTTAAGAAAAGGTGCCTTTTTTCATAATCGGAAAAGAACAATTAAAATACGGTGTATCACTCATGCTGTGCTTGAAGGAACTACCCGCACCCTTCACCCTGTCCCTTAGCTATGCCTCAAGCCTGGGCATGATCGTTTTCAGGACGGATCCAGGATTTCGAGAGATATAGTACGGGCCAATTTCTGAAAACTAAGGCACTTTGACCAATAAGTGGGCATGGAATCACAACAACAGCATTGACATCAGTAACATAGGCTAGACAAAAAGGGCACTTTTAATCTAAAAGGGAACCTTTTTGTATTTTGTCTGGGGGCAAATGCCCCCTCCCCCTCGCTAGCTGTGGTACAATATTGCATACCATTTAAAATTCATGCGACATTCGGCGCAAATGGTTCGTCGCAAGCCTCTAGTATGGACAATTAATATTCTTTCAGATGTTGCCAAAATGCATCACGCAGTAAGCGAAAATCGATGACGTTATCGGTTGATTCCATATCGAAGCCTTCGAAGTACAGTTGAACCTCACTATTAAGATCACCCTCAAGACTGACCAGAAGTGACCCGAATAGCAAGGTAACCGTATTAGCGGGACTAATTTCCTATACTTTACTCTATATGGAAATTATATGGGACTATCCTATGGTGACCGTAATTGCGAGGTGACCGTAAAGCAAGGTTCAACTACACTTTTACAGACAAGTCCCACAACTTGAATTTGGGCCGCAGTCAAAACAGGTTAAAAACCGTTGTTTTAAGTGTACACTGTATATTAAGTTTGATTAAACTCGGAGATACATACACTGTGACGCACAACTCTGAGAAAGATACTTTTATTACAATTTTACACCTAACGATGCTAAATCATATACACAATTCATAATATACATAATAATAAACACTTCGATGTTTACTTACGTTGATCACAGGTATAATCACATCAAGTTGTATTACCATTAACAAAAACAGATAAGCAAGCGAAATACGTACAACTCAAAACACGTCCAAAAAGAAAGAAATAACGGTCGCTAAGATCCCTTATGGCTCCTCCGACCTTCGCGACTATGGTATTGGTCGAGCACTTACGTTTTCTGTTATTCTAGCATACGAATGGTTTCCCGATAATCAGTCCTAAAACAACCTATAAACTGACGTAAACCGTGTCGTTTTCGACACTATCCAAATTAGTAAGTGGCGCCGCAATCGCGTGATGCTAAAATAACGTTCGGCATTGTCTAAATAGTATTAACAACATGATTGTAGGTCCGTTTACAGGTTGTTTTCGAAATGCTTATCAGAAAACAATCTGTCTGTTCGAATAACAGAGTGTAAGCTTTCAAATAATACCAAGACCGGCATGCTTGGATGAACCATAGTGGTTTAGCTACCGTTGAATTGAGTATATATCTCGGACGTATTTTGAGTTGTCCATTGTTCGTTCGCTTAAATGTGTTTGCTATTAGCCAAAAAAGCACTGTGCGCCATTGTGAACATTCAGCAACACATTGGGTATAACTTGTGGACTGTAAGCCCTATGTAAAAAGTCATGTTATACTACGGAATGTAGAGAAAATAGCTGTACCAGACACAGCTGGTGAAGTGAGAGGACACAGTGAACGACTAAACGTATATCATTTAGACGTCATAAACACGCCTAAGACTAGCAGTGGAAGCAACCAGAGTTGTCTACACCAGTGGCAAACCATCACATCACAACATCTCGTCAATTGTCTGTCGTTGCCACTGCTCGTACGAGGTACAATTGAACGACTTGTCCGTGAAGTCAATTTGTTTCAACGTCCCCAAGTCCGTGAAGACGTCGTACAGCGAATGAAACCGCAGCACAGACAAGGAGCTGTAGTGGTCCAGCCACGCCAACAGCTCCGTCGTGTTCACGCGACGACCTCGCGCGGGATGAAACACGGCGTCCGGTCGAGAGTTTGGTACGGTACGATTGCGGTAGAATGCTGTGTTAATGAGCAGCACCTCAGATGCGTTCATTCGACGTGCCTCGACCAGCGGGTGCCTGAGGAAACTGTGTTCACGATACCGTCCTCCGACCGTCTCCTGGAACCGCTTCACGTCGAGCACAGATAGGAGGGAACAGCGTCGTCGCACGGAGGCGCACACCGCGCCCGTGCAGTCGCAGCATCGGAACGTCGGCAGGACAGCTACCCGACCAGTGAGTCGGGCCAGACGGAAGGCGTTCGTCAGCGCCGTCTTCTCCATGTGCATAGACCGCTCGCCCAGATCATACGGGTTGTCGTAGACGAGATAGCGAGTCTCGCGACTCGAGTAGTAACCGTCGTCGTCCACGTTCCACAAGAGGTTCTCCCGGAGTCGGTAGCGTTTCGCCGCCACCGTTCCGATGTAGTTACTGTGCGCCATCACGCAGTTTGGACAAGCCGGCTCGTTGTAGAAATGCCGTCCGTCGTACTCGAAGTAGTAGTAACCGCACCCGAACCGGTCGACCGGAAGTTCGTGGACGCGCAGGCGCCCCGTGCGTCGCAGCGCGTCCATCGCCGTGTTGAGGTAGGCCTGGTCGCTGGCGCGCCTGTAGCGGGTGTACATACGCCAGGCGCTCGCGTACAGCGCCAGGCTCGCCGGCGTGCGGCGAACGTGCACGAAGCCACTGTTCGCCTGCACGCGGTCCATCTGCACGTGCACGTCGCACGCGCCGCACCGGATGTGCGGGCGCGGGTCGGCGAAGAGCGTGACGTCGACGTCAACGATCAACACGTCATATCCGCGAGAGAGAGCGCACAGCATGACAAGCGTCTTCAGGTTCGTCACACCGTTGTATCGCAGCGAGCCGAAGTCGCCGGCGCCGCCGATGGCGTGTTTTACGTAGAACGGCACGCACGGTACGTGTCGCTTCTCCAGGTAGATTACGGCGTCGCGGTCGACGCATATGAGCACGCTGCGCAGGCTGAGTCGTGTCGCCGTCGTGTAGAAGTTGAGCGCGAAGTCGGCGAACTTTCCGTCGACGACCGATATCATCACGGTGCGGTTGGCGTCAGCGGCGGACCGTAGTCTATCGACGAACGCCGACATTGCCCCGCTCTGCTCCACCAATCTGACCACCGACTGTACCACCTCCTGCACGTCTACGTGTGTCATTTCGTCGCCGACGTCGCGTGGCGTCATTACCTCGTTGCGTGGCGTCATTACCTCGTTGCGTGGCGTCGTCTCCACTGTTGCCGGGTGGCGGGTCGTCGCTGTCTGGAGGCCCGACTGCCGGCTGTCGTTCGTGAGACGTCTGACGACAGCGATGGATAACAATAGGAGACAGACGACCGAGAGGACACGACGTCGCCGGCGGCCGCAAAGCGACCGGACCAAGCCTGCAGGACACACCGACTAACATTTAAAGGCTGGAATACACTGGCACTTTCCGCCGACCAAACTTGACCAGGTCAGACCCAAACAGACTCCATCTGAATGCAGTGTATCCACAATACCGACGGACACCGCTATTCTGGAGGTAGGCGTGACGTCTTAAACATGTAAACTTAAACACTTTCGAATACCTCAGACAGACACCAACTAGTTCATACCTAGTCGAAAGTTTTCAAGCTTACATGATTATGACGTCACGCCGACTTCCAGTAGCGCAGTCGGTATCGGTCAGTGTATTGGATACACTGCAGTCTGGTCTGGTCTGACCTGGCATGGTCTGGTCTGGCGAAAAGTGACAGCGTATCCCTGCCTTAAGCACACATGTCAAGTTGTCCAGAATAGCCATAGTATCATGTATGGCTGGTTTAGGCCCGTACGCTGAGGCGGAGACGATGGGTTTGTGTATCTATATATATATACATATATATATATAAATATATATACGCATCTGAGGGAAGAGAGATCGTGGAAATATCAAACACTACCCCCCTATACACTACACTACCCCCTAGTTTTCCAGGCATTATTTGGAGAAGTGTGTTAAACAAACAACAACTGCATGTCATGGGCTGTGTAGAGTGTAAATGTATGTTGTATATTCGCGAAGCATGGCAGCTCTGTGTGGTCGTTTTCATTGTTAGGTCAGAAAAAAAAAATCACTCAGTGACTTAAGCCCCGCCGGTCCACTGTTTCACTTCTTATTTGGTCTAATTATGTTATCAGAGATTTCATTACTAGAATCTTCCACTCTGAGGCCATAATATGATATTCTGAGTAAGCCATTGACTTGAAAACTTTGAATGTAGTTGCAAATTGTTAGTTTGTAATTTTTTTTAACTCATTTAAGTGCATAACACCAAAAAGTTGCATTTTGTTTCCCTTTAATATGCTAATTGGGAGGCATTGTAAGTCTATCTTCTCCGACTCTGAGATACCAAGGTCCACGCCTCCTTCTAGGTGCAACTAGAGGTTTTTGGTGAGCATCAGGGGGGTGCAACTAGAGGTTCTTGGTGAGCATCAGGGGGGTGCAACCAGAGGTTTTCGGTGAGCATCAGGGGGGTGCAACTAGAGGTTTTTGGTGAGCATCGGGGGTGCAACTAGAAGTTTTTAGTGAGCATCAGGGGTGCAATTAGAGGTTTTTGGTGAGCATCAGAGGGTGCCAACTAGAGGTTTTGGTGAGCATCACGGGGGTACAACTAGAGGTTTTGGTGAGCATCAGGGGGGTACAATTAGAGGTTTTGATGAGCATCAGGGGGGTACAACTACAGGTTTTCGTGAGCATCAGGGGGGTACAATTAGAGGTTTTGGTGAGCATCAGAAGGGTACAACTAGAGGTTTTGGTGAGCATTAGGGGGGTGCAGGTGGAGGTTTTGGTGAGCATTAGGGGGGTGCAGGTGGAGGTTTTGGTGAGCATTAGGGGGGTGCAGGTGGAGGTACCAGTGAGGAAGTTTAGTTGTAGGTTTTCTGGTGGCCTAATATTCTCCTGGTTTTCAAAATGCAAAAGTTGACAGATCAGTGCTTTTGAAAACATAATGTTTGGTTTGGGTCATTTACACCCCCAGTCATCTCATTTGCAGTGTTAAAATGGCAGGCATATTTAACGTGTATTTTGTTGAACTTTTTTGTCTTTGTGCATTTGACTAGTTGCTCCATGGACAAGAAATTGTAAGATAGACAGATCTACGATAGTTAATAGTTTTAGCTAAAAAAAACATGAATTAAATATTTTTTACATGTTACTTTATGATTACCATACACTTTTTGCATGAATGGTCCACATAATTATACTAAAAATTCCACAGTGGAACTGAAATAAAACAAGTAACTGTGGGCTGACATCATCACCATTTACACCATCAGATTGTGGGCAGAACTTGCCGGGCCAAATTCAACATGGGCCAACATCATCAGAACATGACAGTAGGTTAAGGCTGGCTTAGTCCAGGCCAACGTCTTGGCTAGATCATATCTGACACTCCATCTGTTCATTATTTAAGCACCAACCAAGGACGTATTTATTTAAACAGACATCATATTGTGGTGAATAACATGCCTTGTATGCAGCAATGACAAAATGTAGCCTAACAGGAAGACTGGAGAGAAGCCGGGTGAGATGGGTAGGCCACTTGGCAAGGACGGTTGCATGCAAACATGCAGACTGCAGATGTGGAATAACACCAAGGACGCAGGAGAAGGCCATAACTGAGATGGGAGGACAGTGTGAGGAGGAACATGAGACGAGTGGGTGAGGATGAAAGATGGAGAGAAGAGGCTGCTGACTGAAGCTATATAAAGAAAATGAACTGGACGAGTGGTTCAACAAAATTATACCTGAGTTCACTTCTCTACAGGGTAAAGGGAGGAAGAACAAGTACGCCAGCGAATATTATCTTTGATGATTTTTATATGACTTTACATATATATATAGTGACTTCTAAAAGTTATTAACTTTTTTATTTTAATTTTCTTAGTTTATAATGACTAAGTTTTACATTTTGAGCGCATTGTTTAACTATCGGTTAGATATGGCGCAGAAAAGAACTATATTATTATTGTATCATATGAAACTGGTCTGGGGCGTTGCCGTTGGACTATCCAATCCTATGCCATGGCTGTCTACTCACTACATTGGTCATTGTACACTTAGTGTAAAACCAGTCTGTGGAAACAGGACACTCACCCATTATTTATTAAATAATAGTCGGCCTTGCTAACATATATTTTTGTATACGTCGAGTTCGATTGGTCGAAGTTCTTTCTTACAACAGTTCCTCTTCGTTTTCGAACACTTCGAAAAGTTTTGTTCATACCAATCATGGCCGTACAATTTTCCTAATAATAATTACAATATTTATTAGCCCTCGTGTGTAACATTGCATCAAAAGGCATAAACTCGACAAAGAAATTAAATACATATTCAATCCATACGTCTACTTGCATTGTTTAGCCGTTTTAAGTTAGTTATTTAGGCCTGTTATTTTCACAACAAACTGGCTTGGATGCAGTGAGCGATAATCGGCGATAATGGGGCGTTAACTGCTACGCCGCGGAACAGAATCCGACCCATTTTGTCTCAACTATCTGATCCAGACAGTCGGTTCGTAATGGTCATTCTAACATGTCACCTAAATGCTCTTACGGGACACTGCAATACTGAATGTATCAGCATAAATGTATATAACATTTCGGTTCAAAACAAAACTTGTTACTAGCGTGATGTTTTGTATTTCCCTCGCAAAACATCCTGTTTAGAACACAAAGATGGTTTAGGCTAACTACAATAGCAAAAAACGCTATAATAATATTTGTAGATGAAATATAATTTTATATATAACGTTTTTTACATGATGACTCTTATCTATCTTTCTTATTTCTCGTTTTATGCAATGTATGACTGTCGATATATCACAACAATAAAGAAATATTAAAACATGAGGTGCATTAGCTAATAAGCCTATTGTTATTTGAGATACTTTCAGATCTAAAAATAAAGATAATTTGGGCATTCTATTCATACGAAGCACTCAACTATCTATAACTACCAGGTACCTGGTGAAACAAAAGGGAAATAATTGCAATGCAGTGGAATTTAACATTGGTTTTACGATGGACATCTAAAACGTAAGAATACATTTTTTAAACTAATAGATGTCGCGCTACTACGGTAAACTGCAGTGTCATTTGATTCGGTATAGCTAAACAATACAGAGACCGAGATCTATGTCAAGACAACAGATTGCTGATGGATGGACTTGACCAAATTAATGTATTACACCTACCATAATAGAAGAACTTGTATATGATGAATATTTAAAATTGCGACTCTGACTTTGAATCATCATACATCGCCCACGAAACAAACACAACAAATGGTACTATGGGAAAACTCTCTGACTACATAAACGTAAACGCCAAGACGGAAGAGCGAGAACCAAGAAGGAAAGAAAACCGCGGGAAACCAGACAACGGCGTCACCATTGATCAGATAAATGGATACCTAAGTTTATCCATATTAGTGTACGTCCCCAGACGATACATAAGAACGAAATTAAGTTGGTTAGGCCTATATATCTATGCTACCCCTACGTACTATACTAGATTTCGAATTTTTATTTGGCGAGCGACATCTTACAAAAGCAATGCTGTCATAGGGCTACAAAAATATCCAAATTAAATTATGTTAAATAATTAAGTTGAATAGATAAGACTTTAGTGCTTGCTGCGCTTCTAGCTGAACCGCACGCGCGCTTCTCGGTATCTCATCGAGGAAATAATCTACACCAACAACATAACGACAACGTCATCATGAGTGCTCTCAACTGGGGCTACCGTTGGTCGGGAGTTGTTTGTACCATTTGACATGGTGGAAGTTGTAAAGACACGAAGAAGACTAAGAATGAGCGAGGTCCGTTTCGTAAGCCGTGCGCTGCAGTGACCGGCAACATCACCACAAAGCTCGATCGCCGTACCGACCCGGCTCGCTCACGGCGGGCCTCGGATGTCAGGTCGCCGAATCTCTCGATTGAACAGGTCTGCCAAGAAAAAACGTGTAAGCACTTTGAGCAGTCCGTTGGACCGGATACTGCATCATGTAAGCACTTACTTTTTTTTTTCTTTTAGTGATAACTGCCCGTCGGAATGCCGACATCACCGAGCAGCCGTAATGTTGAGCAACGCGAGGACATGTTGGTGTGTCTTCACACCAATGGTAGGGTGGGCGACGGTTGTAGATCTACGCTATGCCGATAGAAAAAAGGATGTAATGCAGTTGGAATGGGGTTCGGAATGAAAACCGCAATACAGACATCTTCCGCATAAGCGGAATGTTTCTTTCTTTCTTTCTTTACAAATCAATGTAGTGTCGGCTGGTGTTTGGGGTTTTGATCTTTTGCTATGGCGTCGGTGTAGTGAAGCTCAAACGGATTTCAGAATTTCAGTTTCGATTTCAGTCCTGATGTCTTGGTGAGAGAGCGAAGAAATCGAAACCACACGTCGCACTGGAGCATCTTGCCGAATCGGCCTTGTTGTTGAGAAACCGACTGGCGTTGTGCCGACATGTTGTTGAAGCAATCATGACTCCATTTGATGGACAGGAAATAAATGTTGTCTTCGTGTAAACAGAATTATGGGGATGTCGGGATAATGATGCGTTGTCAAAGAATTGTATTCGTATGGTTATGACAATCGTTTGGGAAATGATATAAATCAGCGAAGATCTGGGGGGCCGAACAACCGGCATCGGCTCTCATGAGAAGTCCAGTTTGCCACCCTCAATGTGGGTAAAATGACGGGGAAAAGAGTGGAGGTGGTTGAGCTGTTGAGCTAATGAAGAGGAGAGAGCTCATGGCGTTGAGGGTCAAAGAAACAAAATGGAAAGGCGATAGAACAGTGGATCTGGGTGAAGGATTAAATATGCTGCATGTAGGCTGAGATAGAAAGACGAACGGAGTGGGGGTGATCTTGAATGAGGAACATAGCAAGGAAGTCATCAGGGTAGAGAGATGGGGAGGCAGGATAATTGCAGTGTGGATGTTAATAGGAGAGGAGATTATGTGTATGCTATCGGTATATGCACCACAGACAGATCAGAAGAAGAGCGCATCAGAGATCAGAAGAAGAACGCAAGAAGACAAGGATGCATTCCGAAACTACTTGGAAGAAATTATCGGGCATGTGGAGCCAAAGACAATGTTGGTTGTGGCAGGTGATATGAATGCACATGTGGGAAAGAGACACAACAGCGAGGAAACCATAGGAAAGTATGGATTGTGAACATGAAACAGAGAGGAATAAGACCTGGCGTAGATCCTCATCGCCAGAAATAAGTTGGTGGCGGTAAACTCCTTCTTCCAGAAGAGGGAGTCAAACAAGATCACGTATATAAGTGGGAACAACCAAATAGAAATTGATCTTCTGATTGTCATAAGCAGTCAGAAGAACAAGGTTAGGGACTGCAAGGTTTTGGCGGGAGAGCACATAACGAGCCAACATAAACCACTGGTTTATGAAATGTGGATAGGAAGAGGCAAACAGAGAAGGAGGAAACAAAGGCAGGACATCAGGTGGTGGAAATGTGAAGGAGAGTTGAAGGAAAGATGCCGAGCTGAAGTAGAAAGAAGAAGTTCAGGCTACTGAAAGAATAAAGGGGTGTGTGGAAGCAGAATGGGCAGCATTTAAGGAAGACTTGGTTAGAACAGCTGAGGATATATGTGGCAGAACATCCCGTAAGCCTACACAAAGCCGGAAGAAGAAAGAACTGTGATGGTGGACCTAGGAAGTTGAACAAGCAATACGAGAAAAGAAGGAGGCACTCAAGTGTATGAAAGAAGCGGGTGATGAGAAAAAGGTAGAAGCAGAAGTACTGGGAGAAGAATAATGCTGCAAATAAAACTGCTGCTAAAGCAAGAGATGAGCGAGGATTGAAAAGGATGCAAGGACAAATTGATTCTCAAACTGGCCAGAGATAGAAACAGAGATAGCAAATATATTATACGTACACCAGCAAAGAAAAGAAGCGATGGGATATTGGTCACCGGAGCAAAACGAGTGATAGGTGGAAGAAGCGATGGGATATTGGTCACCGGAGCAAAACGAGTGATAGGTGGAAGAAGCGATGGGATATTGGTCACCGGAGAAAATCGAGTGATAGGTGGAAGAAGCGATGGGATATTGGTCACCGGAGCAAAACGAGTGATAGGTGGAAGAAGCGACGGGATATTGGTCACCGGAGAAAATCGAGTGATAGGTGGAAGAAGCGATGGGATATTGGTCACCGGAGCAAAACGAGTGATAGGTGGAAGAAGCGATGGGATGTTGGTCACCGGAGCAAAACGAGTGATAGGTGGAAGAAGCGATGGGATTTTGGTCACCGGAACAAAACGAGTGATAGGTGGAAGAAGCGACGGGATATTGGTCACCGGAGCAAAACGAGTGATAGGTGGAAGAAGCGACGGGATATTGGTCACCGGAGCAAAACGAGTGATAGGTAGAAGAAGCGACGGGATACTGATCACCGGAGCAAAACGAGTGATAGGTGGAAGAAGCGACGGGATACTGGTCACCGGAGCAAAACGTGTGGTAGGTGGAAGAAGAGACGGGATATTGGTCACGGGAGCAAAACGAGTGATAGGTGGAAGAAGCGACGGGATATTGGTCACGGGAGCAAAACGAGTGATAGGTGGAAGAAGCGACGGGATATTGGTCACCGGAGCAAAACGAGTGTTTGGGAGAAGTATTCCAGGAAACTACTAAATCCGAAGGGAGAATGTGAGATAGAGATACCACATTCTGCAAGGAGAGAGCTATAGGTGAGAACAATAACAGAAGAAGTGGTGAAGAAAACAGTAAAGACGATGAAAACGGGGAAGGCTGTATGAGTGGATGAACTCTCAGTGGAAATTGTGAAAGCAAACAGACTAGTAGGAATCAAGTGGCTGGCGAGGCTGTTTAACATGTGCTTCACAGCAGGCGAAATGCCAGCAGAGTGGCGTAGAGGAGTGATTGTGCCAATATAGAAGGAGAAAAAGGGACATCCATGACCCAGGGAGATACAGAGGCATCACATTACTGAGCCAAGCCATGAAATTGCTGGAAAGGATACTGGGTGCTAGGGTGAGTTATATAGTAAAGATTAACATTGGAGAGAATCAGCTGGGACTTAGGAAAGGGAGAGGGACATACGATGGATTTTTAGCAACATACACATTATCGAGAAGAAGGGGGAATTTAAAAGGATGTAACATTCGGTTTTGTCGATCTGGAAAAGGCAGTTGACACCGTGCCGAGTGAACTTGCATTTGCAGTCATGAGATGGATGGCCGTGGGAGAAGCAGACATCAGAATGGTGGAGGCATTGTACAAGGAGACAACAGCGGTAGTGAGAGTTGAAAGAGAAACATCGGAACAATTTGGAGTGGAAGTAGGACTCAGACAGGGAAGCGCTTTGAGTCCCCTGCTTTTCATTATGGCGATGAACCTGATCAGTGGAAAGGTATCGGAACAGGAAGAACTTAAGAAGATACTGTATGCAGACGACCGAGCAGCGGTGGCTGACAACAAAGAGGAACTACATAAAGCATTATAAGAATGGAGTAACACCTTTAGAAAACGTGGCTTGCAAACGAACCTGGAGAAAATTTTAATATTGTGGATAGGCGAACAGGAGGTGGACCTGCATGTAGTCGGTGAAGGAAAGACCATTAAACAAGTGAACAGCTTTGCATATTTGGGCGGTACAGTGTCTGAGGATGGAGGATGTAGTAAAGAAATACAGAGGAGGGTGCAAGCAGGAGCTGCAGCATGGAAGAGGGTGGAAGGCATTGTGTGGGACAGAACATTAATACGCACCTGAAAGGAAACGTGTTGGAAGCTTGCGTAGTGCAGCATGTAAATATGGATTGGGAACACTGACACTGACGGAGAGACAGGAGGAGAAGCTACAAATAGCAGAGAACAACTGGGTTCAAATAATATGTAGAGTAACGCGAGAAGACAGAAGGAAGATGACGGAACTGAGAGAAGAGGTTTGTATGAGAAACACCTGAAAATGAAATTAGTGGGAAATAGAATGAGATGGGCAGGACACATGCAAAGAATGAGCGAAGACAGACAGGCATAGAAAGCAGAAGAGGGTGAAGGGCGAACGGAAGAACAAAACTTGTGGTGATTGCTGATTAGCAAGCATTTAGTAGTTACTAGCTTACGCCGACCCAAGGTGACACAAACGGAGGCCAATTGTTATCATCACTACAATATTTCGATAACATGTTCTGCTGCCACCCTATACGACATTGCATACAGGCAATACTAATTTCCTTTTACCGATCGCTTCACGGTAAATATAATACAACGCTACTGTGGCACCCTCTGGAAAAAAGTCTCTCAATTCGATTTGTCCAAAGAAAATAAGTAAATAACTGTAGATAACTACATTTGTGTTGTTGTCTGAAATACATCGTCAATTGGTAGGCGAGAGGCCATGGTTGAAGGACGGGAGTGAATGTAGAAAGGTGCGAGTGGACGTCGGCGCCTTGGAGGAGATGTACTTACTATGCCTCATACGCGTACCAATATAATATATATATATATATATATACATATATATATATATGTATATATATATATATATACATATATATATATATATATGTATATATATATATATATAATTACGTCACAATATATCCACGTTAATATATTTATTTTGTTTTTATTGTACAATGTGGCAGTGTGGCTGAAACGGGCTCGTTGATACAAATATACGCATTAAACATTTTACAGGCTAAGTCGATTATACATTGTATTGGTACGAGCGAAGGAGTCTGCGTTTAGTATCTCAATAATCCAGTATGTATTCACCGCATGGAGACACGCCGATACTCACTTTATAAATCATACATAACTACACGTGTTACCCTGTTATTTGTCTGATAAGTTATATACGTATTAAGTAATGTGCATAATCGTAATTGTGCAAATGCATCAGTTAACAGTGGTGTCTGTCACAGACATTCATAACAAAATCTAGTTGAGTGAATTTATATACTAAATAATACATGAACATTAATATCACTATATTGACTAATGTACACTAACATGTATTACATAATATATGAACATTAATAGCACTATACTGGCTAATGTACAATAACATGTATTAAAATACATGAACATTAATAGCACTATATTGACTAATGTACACTAACATGTATTAAATAATACATGAACATTAATATCACTATATTGACTAATGTACACTAACATGTATTAAATAATATATGAACATTAATAGCACTATACTGGCTAATGTACACTAACATGTATTAAAATACATGAACATTAATATCACTATATTGACTAATGTACACTAACATGTATTAAATAATATATGAACATTAATAGCACTATACTGGCTAATGTACAATAACATGTATTACAATACATGAACATTAATAGCACTATATTGACTAATGTACACTAACATGTATTAAATAATATATGAACATTAATAGCACTATACTGGCTAATGTACACTAACATGTATTAAAATACATGAACATTAATAGCACTATATTGACTAATGTACACTAACATGTATTAAATAATATATGAACTTCTGCCTTACATCGCAACTGTTAGACGTGCTTACATATAATATGAATATGTACGTAGGTATGTTGCACAAAGGCATACTTTAGGCGAATAATTAGGTACCTTTATATACAAGAATGTTTCACAGTAATACAATAAACAGCTAACACAAAATATATTACCTGTGGTAAGTAAAACAGCGACACAATGGTGCGAATGTTTCTTGTTTTGTCACTGCTGTGAAATTCGAAACTCACCATCTACGGAAACTCTTATTTATTGTTGACAGTTTCTAAATTAGAATACAATATGTCATACCATCTACGGAAACCCTTATTCATAGTAGACAGTTTCAAAATTTGAATATGTCACAAAGAAGAGCATGATGCTATATATTTAATTATGTACCAACAACCCTTTGCTTTATATTGTTTCCAATGTTATTTTGAAGACTTGCATGGCGAACAGTTGGCCACGATGATTAGTAACCTGTATATTTTCATAAGTACACTCTTCTACCCTTTTTGTACGTTTATCGTATAGTACCGACGATGCTAGTAGTCAGTAGGCACAGTAGAAAGCATAGGTTTAATACAGCACTCTGCGATGTTTTCCCATCCCATCCGTCGCATTTTTCAGGCGTCTTCACCACATCTTCCAGTTGTTCACGCCGTGTCCGTCCACGTCTACAAAAAAATCAAATAATAGTTGTGTTACGCCACACATTTTGTAACGGAGTGATAACGCCAATGGATCAATACATAAACTACAAAACGGTATTATTCCAAAGAAATCCGATTGATTGGATTGAATGTGTCGGTAGCGCCCCCGCAATTAATGTACTCAGGCCCACACACACACACACACACACACACACACACACACACACACACACACACACACACACACACACACACACACACACACACACACACACACACACACACACACACACACACACACACACACACACACACACACACACACACCACCCTGCATTATAATCCCGTAGCTGTCTACATTCGTATGATGTACGGTAAGTTATATACACGTTATGTATGCGGTTGTGTCAAACCATTCAGCAACTCACCCATTCTTTGCTGTCGTTGGGCACGTAGTCGACCAAGGGCTGTTGGCCAGTGCCGCGCTGTACGAAGCTGTGCATCGCGCTCCAGTCCTACAACGGAACATGCATATAGTTTTAGTTGTGTTGCCGTTACTCGCTTGCTAGATAATGTAGGCTTGGGGTTTATCATGATCTTAATAAAACATTACTCACTCTGCCACTTTCGATTACGCTGACTTGGTAGAGAAGTTGCTAGTTTTATTTGTCTAGCATACTTTTAAAATAATGTTGAACAAAAGATAAGTGTATTCAGGCAAACACACAGACACACAGTCACACAGGTACACAGGCGCACTGGCGCACAGGCGCACAGGCGCACAGGCGCACAGGCGCACAGGCGCACAGGCACACAGGCGCACACCCACACACACACACAGGCACACAGACACACGCGCGCGTACACCCACACACACACACCCACACACCCACACACCCACACACCCACACACACACACACACACGCACGTGCGCGTACACACACGCACACACACACACACAAACACGCGCGCATATCGTCTACCTGACGATGCAATACCGAACACTCACAATGTTGGCCGCGCTCTGTCCCTGGTGGCCGTACATATCCCGGGTGGCGGTCGTGGAGTCACCGCTCATTGCCGTACTGCGTCCCTGCCAGAACAACTGTCGCTTCTTGAAGGGCGGGCTGTGGACACGATGACACTGCTTGATAGTGCAGCAATAACGACAGGTGAAAAGCATGACGCAAGTCACTACAATGCAGCCTTATGCATGATGTCAATGTTAACCGATATGTAGCAGAGCTTATTCAGCCGGTTGTTTCTTCTTCCTACAGCTGGCAAAATTTATGTTACACCTTGTGAAATAAACAACAACTATTCGTTGTAGAAATAGTTCTGGTGTCGCTATACTGCTGCTGTTAATAATATTACTATTGTTTCTACACACACAGCTATGTCTTTTGCTCCTTTTTCTACTACTACTACTACTACTACTACTACCCTGCAAATGCTGCTGTTTCGTCTTACTAATGATAGTACAACTACGTGCGCGTATAATAATCTAATATATTGACGAGTTGTCTTCAACTATGACGTCAGTGATGTCTAACCTGAAGGTGGCGCTGTGCTCGCTGTCTGACGTGTCGACGTAATTGAGACGTCTGAACTTGCGCACGACATAGAAGATGAACATAACGCTTGCGACGAGAAGGACGATGCCCAGGACAATGCCGAGTACCACTGATATCCACGGCAACCCTACAAATAACGACGTTTGATAGCATAACATGTCTACGATGATAGCAGCCTCACATATACAGTAGCTGTCGAAATAACAGCGTAATGATAAGTAATTAGCTATCGTACTTCGCGAATATTATGCGAGTGGAAGAAGACAGTTTCAGAAAGTATTGTGGGAACGAGTCAAAGCAAGCGGAAGAGAAGAAGACTACATATCCTATGGATGAGATCAGAATACTTTCTACCCAGCAACGAAGAGAAGGAGCAACAGACAGCTCTTGGTTGGAGACAGCAGGAAACTTGAACAGTTAATTAACTAAATTACAGTTCCAATTAAACTAAACTAACCTCACATTTTTATCAGGTCAATTAAGTTAAAATTAAATTGGTGGGCCCACACTCCCAGTGGAGCTGATTCACTGATTGACACTGACTGGACAGTGAGACTATTCAAACAATTACATCTACCTGTAACTACCTTTGATGTCAATTGAGTAAACTTTGGTCAGCGTATTGAGTGATCCGTAAACAACAAAGGAACTCATAAAATGATGCCAGATAAAACAAAGTTAATTGAAAGATAATTAAGATTTTGTCAATTAATTAAAGTAAAGTAACCTCTTCCAGAAAACGTCAGTTAAATTAAACTGATTTGCGTATTTTGAGAAAGTTAATTAATTTAACTAAATTAAGTTCACTGAGTTAATTGAATTAACAATTGAAATTAACCCATGCATGGATGCCACCAGAAGTCTTATGATTGTACAAAAAAATAGGATTTCAAATCTGCTTTCTCTATTTTTGTAGACAATATTAACCAGAAGTGCAGTATGATGATTCATATATAGTGGAGAAAACATTACCTAGTCCTTCCAGGTGATCTTCTGTAACAGAAAATTTGACGTTAATTAAAATATGGCAATTGATGCTACTTATTCAATAATTGATGCTATACCAAACCAACATGAATAAAAAGAGAAAATGCTATCATAGCCAAAAAAGCTATGCGCATGTTAATGTCATCACAAATAGTGTACGGTTGTTTGAACATTTGGGTCAACATAGGTTTAAGTCTACTATATCGACATCGATAAAAACCAAGAACCAAAAAAATTTCAAAACAAGATAAAAACATGTAAAAAGTACCTCAGATTCTTTAAGTTATTTTCTTTTAGAATAATTGAATGTTTTCCATAAGACAAGTCTTCTATAGAAAATTACTGTAATTTGTACTGGATTTATTGATACAGTTATTCTTATTATATATGCATACATAGTACAATTATAACAAGCATACTCATATATGCTTACTACATGCGTACATTACACACGTGCATGCGTAAAAAGGCACGCACACTCACACATATACACACACATACAGTATACATACATGCGTACATTCGTACAAGCATACATGCATATACGCATACATATATACACACATATATGCATACAATACATGCATTCACATACGAACACACACACACACACACACACACAAACACACACACACACACACACATATGCCTACATACGTACGCACGTACGCACGTACGCACGTACGCACGTACGCACATACGCACATACGCACATGCATACATACATATACATACATACATATACATACATACATACATACATATACATATACATACATACTCACATACACACAAATACACACACACACGTATATATATATATATATATATATATATATATAAGCTCTTGCATAGATGGAACGTACCGGAGATGCGGAAGCTGTCTAAATCGATGTCTTGGCCTCGTATTTTAAGTGGTATTTCTTGGTCTTTGAACACGTCCATCAACACATCCTTGACGACTGTGGCATCAACCCACAGAGAAAAGTCAACAATGACACTGCCCTCCCTGGGAACAAACGCATACAAACGATAGAAGAACCTGATATAATACTTATCCTAATTAACTCAAACATTTATTCCTTCAATATTATAAATGATAAATGCTGCAAATGTATTTGCATAAATATATTTAATATGTTTCGATCAGATAGCGGTTGCACAGCTGCAACATCAAATATGAAGTAAAGATGTACGAATGATACATGTTATTGGTGAGCATAAACTAGAAACTAACGTGAACGTTATGCTTCTCGCGCCGACAAGTTTTGCCCCAACATTGTCACTGGTACGGTAGAGGTCGTCCACCTGAAAGAATATTTAGTTCACGTTACTACAGAAAATTTGAACAAATTATACCTTCTGTATCTTCGTCAACGCACCACGGTAGCGCATTAGGTAGCACCGGGTTTTAATAATTGTGCTGCCGTTGTGAGAACGAATATTCTTCGAGCAGTAATTGACTGCTTGTTTTTCAGAAAAGTCTTGTTTGTGTTTGGCTAAACAGGTCTTCGGAACGTTTCAAAATACTTGCCTTGTTTAACCTTTTCACGAAAGTTTTACACGTTCTCTTTGTGTCCTTATTGTTTAGATATCACGTATAGTTCTCCATTGTTTATGCAATCATTCACTATTTAATACTTAATTTGAATTGTTAAGGGCAATAATAATATTGCGCTTGACGTACCTTTGTTTTCACTTCTGTCGCCAACGTATCGTACTCGATCGAGTTTGTGTCACCATATTTTTCGTAATACGTCATACCTGGCACTCGGAACTGCACGTAGAATTTCTTCGGTTTCGTCTCTGAGTGAAATGAAAGCATATACTTTGACTAAATTGTGGATACAATTAATACTGTGTACCACGGCAAGGATGGTGGCATGTCTTGTTGGGTGTAGCCGATATTTTAAATAACGTGTTGATCTGTATTAATAGCACAACTGCATACATTAAAATGCGTGTTCGTGCATGTGTGCTGCGAGGGTGTGTGTCTGTGTGTGCGTACGTGCATGTATGTGTGTGCGTCTGTGTAATCAATGCAGGTATGGACAATGACTGTCATATACTTTGTTCCGAAGCCTGTTTTGTACCTACCCTTTGTGGTCAATGAGTGTGTATCTATTTTTGATCCGGCGATGGTGCCATTATACTCCGTGATGGCGTTAGCAATAGCCACTGGCGTTATAACGTCTTTCGGTATCTCCAGTACATATGAGACGACAACGCTGCCAGATCTGTAAGCATAACAAAATTACTTTAGGTAGTTAAGCTATCTAATAAAGGACAACGACTGAACGCAAAAAAACTATGTTCTACTGACTGTGCTAATGAACGAAGTAAAAATACGTTTAGAAACAAAACTCACAAATTTCTCAGAAAAGCAGTTTGCTCGTTACAAACAAGTGCATGATCGTTAGAGTTTCTGTAAGTCACTGTCCTCAAACCAAAGCAAACTATTTACATGGAAATTAGTATATTTGAACGAGCATACGTCTCTAATCAGGATGTCAACATGGTTTGTAATGTTGTTCGTATAAGATGAGTTTCACGTAGTGTTATTTGTTTATTCTGGAGTATATGCCACCAATCATATGTTTACTTTTTCTGGGGTTGTGTAACGAGATGACAGTTATGCTTATTATCGTTGTTTGCTGTATTTATAAACGGCAGCAAATTATCGATAAAGTATGCGGAACAGTCAACATCACGCCAAATTGTACTGCAGGGATCGTAAGTAAGCCCACCTGAAGGTTACATCCACAATGATATAGCTGCCCGCTCCCATCTTTTCATCGAGGATAGTTTTCAGCTGGAAACAAAACACATTAAAAAATAACAAATCATGGTTCAGCAGAGATACACACACAATAACTATGTAGACTGATTGTTGAAAACTAGTAAGCATGCCCACCCCCCGGATGACACCACGTACACATAGACGCACTAGACGGTTTCCCAAAATATTGGTACCCGGCAATTGTCAACGATGACGTATATTGTAATAAGAACTGTTATTATAAGATTGTTGTATGCTACCGTTGCTACGAAAAGGGTCACGACTTACAGCCTGTATATATGGACGGTTTGCCTAAATGTGCATAATCACAGAACACACACGAAAAGGTAATAGATAAGAAACGTGGAATCTCGCAAAAAATAAAGGCATTGCTTTCATTTCCAAGGCTTGTAGAATCCCTGACAATTTGACGCCCGAGATAGAAACAGTCTAGGAAGAAAACGTTAACATGCCCGCACAAGTACATATGTATACGCTATCTCGATTATAGTTAGAATATGTTAGCAAAATTAATAATTGTCTGCATAGAACACTTTTGTGACATTCGTGAAGTCATAACATTTGTTTCTAAACTTTTCCGACAAGGTATTGGAAGGAAACACTTTCATAATGCTTTTCCATAAGGGGTCTATCGTCTCAGTTCGCGTTTTACTGGAATTGTTCCTGAGCAGATATATCTAAAATACACTGAGACATTGCACATTCATTCATAGTGTCTTAGTCAACATGAATGCGCATTAATGCGTTGTAATAATATACCTATCTAGCAGTCTTTATACAATGTGCATCTTTATAACTTGCCGAATCAACCACGTCTGTCTTCAGTCTCTTGTATTCTTCTGACTTCTTATCTTTGAGACTTTCGATGAAGTTTTTATCCAGTAACCTCACACTGACTGTCACGCGTGTTATTTTCAGGCCGGGCAACGTTGCCGTCAAACCTATACGTCAACGGTAAGTTAAATATACATAAATATACCTAACAGCGATTCTGTTGAAATATACACGTTTGTAGTACCTACGTGTTTAACGTGGAATCGGGGTAAACTATACAGCCAATGTGGTAGCTCGTAGGACAACGACACAGTTTGGTATTAATAAGAGTGTTCTTACTCCAAGTTACCCATTTACATTATTAGAAACACTACTACCTACGGACGAATACTTGATACATCTTACGTTATGAATGTGAATGCATACCTACAGCAACTGATTGTCAGTATATCTTCCTTGTGGTTGTTTGCAGGCAGTACGTACACAATCCATAATCAACATACTGACGTCGACTGCTGATTATTCCACGTTTCAATGATAACCGGATAACCCACCGGTAACTCGTGATTACCTAAATGTTTGTCGGCTACCTTCAACCACATAATTGACTTAAATGTATTGTAGTTTCAGTGTGCATAATCCGTATTGATGCTGGTTTGAGAAAGATAGCATAAATGCACTAACCTTTCTCGCAGCTGTCGCCAGAGAAACTGCCGACGCATTTACAAGTTTGCTTGCCGTCTGACTCGCTACAACGTCCGCCATTTTGACACGGCTTCGCTTTGCAAAGGTCACCTTAAAATGAAGCGACAACGTCGGGTACCAATAGCAGTGCAAAACAAACGGACATTTAGAGTTACCGTGAAATAACAAAAAATCGGTGCAACGGATCACAGTTTAACTACGTAGTTGTGTAATGCATGACTGGGTAAAAGTCGATATACCAATACACATTTCTCGACGAGCATGTTTGTGTTAGCTGTTACGCTTTTTCTCACAAATACAAACCACACGGTCTTGGAACGTTCCGTTTTTCACTCCTATCTCGCTCTCTCGCTCTCTCGCTTTCTCGCTCTCCTCGCTCTCTCCGCTCTCT
>OZ023209.1:51760916-51805916 GCA_963995525.1 Escarpia spicata
TGCTTGCGCAATAATACTAATAACAAGGTCCCTTCTTTTGCGCCTAAATCTTCGGAAACCAAACTCAGAGGCGCATCAATACAAAAGAGTATGTCAATCTTAAAATCGATAAGCCATATTAAAGTCGTCAACTGATTGGTCGATACGCCAGGGAGCTAAAGTGGATGCAAAATGTTATAAAGAAAAGGTAAGTTTTTAAATGACGGCGAAATAGTGTAATATTGCCAATTGATCTAACATTAAGAGGAAGCAAATTCGAGAGAGTTGGTGCAGCAACAGAAAATGCTCTAGTTCCAATATTAGTATTAACTCTAGAAACAAAGCGTAACTCAGAACTAGACTATCGAAGCTGGATAGGCATTTTTACAGGATTAAGCAATGAAAATAAATATCCTGGTTGCTTACATGAAAGTGTCTGGTAGGTACAGATCTGTAAAACAATACGACATCTGACTGGAAGCCAGTGCAAAGACACCAGAAGAGGCACTACTGAGTGAGAAAACCACGGAGAACGAGTCACAAGCCTAGCTATGCAATTTTGTGCACGTTGAATATTTGTGATATCCTTAAGGGCCGTATTGTGAACAAGGGAATTGCAGTATTCAAGCCTACTAGTAACAAGTGTTGTTGCGATCATTTTTGCAACAGAATACGTCGTTAATAAAGAATATGATAATAACAGCAGCGACAAGTTTGAGAGATATGCCGTCTAAAAATTGAATTTTTCATCAAAGATAACTCCGATATTTCGTGCTGAAAGTGCAGGCATAACAGACTGGCTAAGCGTAGGTGCGGGAACAAACTTAGAATTTGGTCATGCTGCCTCTGTGTGCCAATAATAAGAAACTTTATTTTATCAGCATTTAACTTTAATTTGCTCTTAGTCACCCAAACGGAAATGTCATTAAGACCATTTCAGAGCTGCTCTAAGGAGCAGTTAGTATTAGGCATAGATAAAGAAATGTAAATCTGGGTATCATCTGCATGAAGATGATGACTTAGATTACCACTGTTAACTGAGCTCAGAGTTGCTGTATAGAGGGTGACAAGTAATGATCGAAGGACAGAACCCTGAGGAACACCAAATGAAATTGATGAAAGACAATCCCCAATCTTTACTGTCTGGTGCCTACGTGTTAGATATGACAAAAATCAACTCGAAGCTGTGCCGAGTACACCATGCCATTAAGACAGAGGAGTTATAAAAACGGAGTGATCAATTGTATCAAAGGCAGCAGGCAGATCTAGCAAGATAAGCGCTGTCACTTTACTTTAATCCATATTTAAAGTAACACCTTTATGCACTTATAATAGGGCAGTTTCCATAGAATTAAGCTGTTTGTATGCAGATTGTAATTAGACAAGCAAATAGATTTAATGTGAGATCCAAAGCGTTTTGCTATAACTTTTTCAAGTATCTTGGAAATGAAACTGAGATTAGAAACTTAAATTATCCTTAGGAAGAGATATCGTCTTGAGGTTTACATATGCGTGTTTAAATATCGTGTGGAAAAATACCCGAACTTTGTGATTCTTTTATAATATTTGTAATGTTATCAAGTAAAGGGTTAAGACATGCTTTTAACAATAATTCTGGTGACGGATCAAGATGTTGCATCCGTTTCCGTATTACATGACAATGTATCAGCCATTACAGACATGCATTAATCAAAGTACCATCAAAACATTGGTATGCACCGTTTCATTTTTTCGTTTACATTAATTGTGCGTATTACACCTAAACAGCAAATTACTATGAATGTTAGGCTCATGGTTCATTTGTTACTAGGGACTAATGTTTTCACTCACCGTGTTGACATGTTACCAAAATTAATAATGCCGCTAGGAAGCAGCACCGTAGAAGTTGCTGTCTCACCGGTATCAGGCAACACTGCATTCGCTTAGTTGCCGCCATGTTGGCGCTGTTCTTGAGCTGCAAATCAAAAATGATCGTAAATATAATTCTTTCTGAAGACTAAACGCAATTAATTCCATTAGGTAGCACCACGTTTTACACCAATGTATTTACCGAAATTACATCTAAACATATACATGTACATATTTCTCGCAATTGAATATCGGCGTCTCAATTAGTAAACTAGGATTAGTAAGTTAAACTTTGCCAGATTTTCCGAATTTCTTTTTGCTAGATTACTACAAAACTATTCTGTGTAATCGTTGCTGCTGGGTATGTACACTGCATAACGTACTTGCACCACGGCAAGTCGTATCTTACACCGTACGCTTGGACTGTAGGATATCCGTCAACATTGTGTCACAGAATGTCCCACTGTTTAGATCCGAATCCCTCCATTTTGTGGATCCAGGATGGCGCACATTTTCTATCAAGAAGCATCCTCTTTATGAAACCAGGACTATCCATACTGCGTATCCGAACCATCCACGTTACGTATCATGAACTACTGAAACGATGATTGTTTCAGTAGCTATCACGTTTTCTACACTACAGTTTCTTTGATTTGATTTTTTTGCTGTTGCTTCTGGTAGTAGCGTAAAGAGGTCGGACTGGGGAGTTTGGATTAATGTGCGATACTCAATACAATTTGTAAATGGACGATGATATTAGTATTGACCGGATGCAAACAATTGAAAATTTTGATTTTAGAAAGGTGTACAATGATATTAATCATTACGAAGGTGACATGTATAATGACTCTCTTTTTTCTTTAAATACAAATGACTGCAAATACTTCACCACCATTGAATTTTCTCAATGCTTTACACTGTGATAATACATCTCTTTCGATGTTCTGTATAAATTGTCGCAGCATAGGGGCACACTGGGATTCTATGCAAGAATTACTTTTTAATTTATCTTCAAATGGTCTCAAACTTGATATAATTGGTTTAACAGAAATATATAAAATACGTGATTCCCAACAATACAACATAAGTGGGTACCACAGTAAAATTGTAATACAATACTACAAAATGATGATGGTCACGGTGGAGTTGGAATATATATTAAAGAAAGTTTGACCTACTTTAATTAAACATGATGATCCTTCCATGTTTATTCCTTATGCATTTGAGTCTATATATTTTTTTAAGTTCAAGGAAATCATAATAAACCTATTATAGTAGGTATAATTTATATCTCCTCCCAGTGCATATATCGATATGTTTATAAGCAAAATTATAGAAATCCAGGATAAAATTTCAAATGAAAATAAAACTGCTTATTTAATGGGCGATTATAACATTAATTTGCTAAACTTTGTCACCCATCAAAAAACCAAAGACTTCGTAGATAAAGTAATATCCCAAGGATTTAGTCCGCATATAACCAAACCAACAAGAATAACATCATATTCGGCAACACGTATATATCAGTTATACTCAAATCATGCTCATCCTAGTTATCAATCAGGGATTATTATAACTGATTTAGCTGATCACTTTGGAATATTTCATATAATATATGTTACACCTCGACCACAAAGATCAGTATATAAGCAGGTGCAACAGTTGACCCCAAAGATATTTTACCATTAAAAAAATTATTGGCTAAGACTGATTACTCAACTGTATTATCCACTGCCAATGCGAATGAGGCTTACGATAATTTTATAATAATATACAAATCACTTTTCCAAATATCTTGTCCAATTAAATCTGTTAACGTTAAAAAAAATACACTAAACGTGAACTTGGATGACGTCAAGCATATTGACGTCTTCGCTAAATGAAGCAAAGTTATTCCGAAAGAAATTAAACCTACCTAATCCAAAAAATATAAATAAATATGGAGAATATTGTAGAGTTTTAATAAGATTAAACGAGCAGCAAAAAGTACTTATTATACAGACATGCTGGAAGAACGTAAGCACAATATCAAAGAAACATGGGCTGCGTTACGACAGACAATACATAAACAAAAATAATTCTCCAAACTACCTGAAACCTTCATCATAAACGGACAAGAAAATTATAATTTAAACAAAATTGCAGAAGAATTTAATATTTTTTGGTTGGAATAGGTAAATCAATAAGCGACTCAGTGGCTCTTCCTGTTAAGCAATTTGACACACACCTCCGAGGAAATTATTCGGTCATGTTTTTCATGCAACCCATTCAGACAACTGAAATTGAAACAATTGTTCAAAAGCTCAAAACTAAATGCACCGAAGGATTCAACGGCTTATCCATTAAACTACTGCAAGCGACCATACATGAAGTAGCCACTCCGCTTGGGCATATATTAAATCAATCATTTGTTACGGGCACTGTTCCTAAAAACTTAAAAACCGCAAAAGTATTTCTTGTTTTCAAATCAGGTAACAACAAAATGTTTAATAATTATAGACCCATGAGTATACTACCTGCGATTTCTAAAATAATGGAGAAAAAAAATTATGCAATAGATTAATCATGTGTTTAGAAAAATAAAACATCCTATATAAACCCCAGTATGGATTTCGTGCAAACTATTATACTATTCGCCCAATACTGCATATGCTCAAGGATATTGCAGATGCAAACGATAAAAAACAGTTTCGGGACCTTTCAAAGGCATTTGATACAATTAACCACAATATTTTGCTGTACAAATTATTTTTTGTATGGAATTCGGGGAATAAGTAATAAATGGTTTGCCAGTTATTTATCAAACCGAAAACAATATACGGAGATACATAAATGTCAATCATCACCAAAATACATTATAAGTGGAGTACCCCAAGGATCCATACTTGGACCAATCTTATTCCTAATTTATATCAATAATATAACTAACTCTATGTCTTTGAATGTATTGTCTTTTGCGGATGACACAACTGTATATTAATCAGGTCCTCGCGTTGACACTTTAATAAACAGATTCAACCAAGAATTTATATATTTATACGACTGGCTTTGTGTCAATAAATTGTCTTTAAATATATAAAAAATACACACGTTTGCATATTCAGTCCACCAAATAGCAAAATAGCAAAATAGCAAATACCAGGTAAATAATTGTATTAAAATAAACAGGGAAGTTATTAATCATGTTGGTAAACATAACAAAGAAGAAACAGTGAAGTTCTTGGGAATACTTGGTAAATATTTAACATGGAATAAACATATTAGTTTAATCAGTTCTAAAAGATCTAGAGCATTTTATGCAATTAATAGATTGAAAAATGTTCTGCCACATAATGCTTTAAAAACCCTCTATTTTACCTTAATTCGAAGTAATTTAACTTACGGTGTACAAGTATGGGGAAATGGAAATATTGTAAGGAAGTTAGACATTTTACAAAAACGCGCTATACGAATAATTAATTTTAAAAAATACCGAAGTCACACCGATCTTATTTTTAAATCTGAAAATATACTTAAATTCGGTAACATATACAGGTTGCACGTCTTACTATTTATGTATGACTATCAACACAACACACTGCTTAAATCATTTAAAGATTATATACCAAAACAGAACTTAGCCACTAATATCAGACTTGCCAGACAATATAACCTCTTATGTACTGAGAAACCCAGAATAATTTTTTTTCATCCAGGTTACCTAAACATAATTCAATAAAAAAATAAGAAATAGTCTTGATTATAAGATACAAAACACTAAATCTAGACCAACAAAGGTGTAATATAATAATAATGATGGTTTATTACAGAAACTGTGATACATTCCAATCAATTACATACATAGATTGCCATGGTTTCTGAAATGAGGGTATAAAGTCACGTGTGGCTGATTAGCCCTCACAATACATGTGATACACACGTAAATTTCATGGTGCAAGATAACAATTTGTGTGATTGAAGAAAGAAGAAAAACAGAAACATGAATCACAACAGTACTATTTTCATGAATACTTCATTTAAAATAGCAACAAAGAATGCTATTTATTTATATAAGTCATTAATATTATTTAGTAGCAAAAAATTCTTAAGTTGACGTTTAAACGTTGCTAATGCATAATTAGAATCCACTGTTGTCGCCATATAGTTCCACAATTTAACACCTCGATATCTAGTGGTTTTATATATAATACATTACTTTTTGAAATTGGCACGTGTAGTAATTCTGCGTTGCGTGTCCTATGTTCGTGTAGTTTGTTATTTCTAATGAACATCCTTGTCTTAACCGACGGAAACATATTCTTATCGATTTTGTACATAAAGAGCACAACCGTGTATTTGTAGATTTTTCTTATTGGTAAAATGGACAGCTTCTTGAAGAGTTGGTCTGTGTGCGCTCTGTATGGAGCTGACATAATTAACCGAATTGCATACTTTTGTAATTTGAATAGAGAACTAAGATGTGTATTATATGGTCCTCCCCACCGTTCGATACAATACGTTAGATATGGATATAAAAATTTATAGTATAATGTTACAAGGGATGATCTACTCAGGGTTTTTCTAGGTTTACTTATAATTCCAACGGCTTTGGCTATTTTAGATTTTATATACTATATATGAAAAGTCCACGACAAATTAGCATCGATTAAAATTCCTAAGAATTTTGTGTTTTCTACTTGAGTAATTTGTAGTCCATCAATAAGGATGGCAATTGGATTGGATACCTTTTTATTTACTGACTTGAAGACAATAAAATGTGTTTTACTGATATTTAAAGATAATTTATTACTATTTAACCAAATAACTAATTTTTGCAGTTCTTGATTCATGACAGTTTTTAGCCCGCTAAGGAAGTAGGAAAGAATGATATGTTAATTTAACAATATGTGGAGTTATTAAGTCCCAACCAGGACTTGATATTTTTAGATCTTTGATTATAGTTTCTACTTCATTCAGTTCACTGGGGAGATAAATATTGTATGGGAATTTCGATGCTTAATATATATTGACCGGTCAATAGCATATATATGCAGAACTACTTAAACCATATATCCAGAAATGCTAACATTGTGTATTCATGACTACCCGTAGTATGCACCCTGGACTACACACACATTACGTTTTCAGAATTACCCACAACGTGTATCTATGAGTATCCACTATTTATCTCCAGAACTCTAATGTATCCCTGGATACCCACACTGTGTATCCATAACTGGGCATCTTTCTCTCCAGGATTATCTCCACGTGGCATCAATGACAACGCAATTGTTTTATTCAGAACATCCAACACTCCGTCTATCTAGGCCTGTCCACTATCTACCAACGTTTACCCAGGTGTGTTATACAGGACTACCTGCTCACACTATGTTGGACTAGAGTTACAACTGCACCCGCTTGAACTCAAGATCACCACGCTTTGTCTCCTCAACCAATCACGCCGTGTACCAAGGCTTGTGTGTTGTTTGCGTTCATGAGTATAAGACTATCCAAACAATATTACTAACAGTATTACATTCGCAGACACTTGAGTGAGTTTTGTTAATCACGTGAACATATGTTTTGTTTTCCCTACGACCGATATAGATTCGAAAAAAATTATGTATCCTCGAGCGGAATGTGCAAACATGTAATTAAGTGAGACGAATAATCTTTATTTTCCTTTGAAAAATGTCACATGCTACACTGTGGTTTGAAGCCCCGGTTGATTGCAGTGGCACTGATATCGTATACGTTTGTGCGTTCATTGGCAGCGACACAAAAACATAAGCTACCGCTACATTGGTAGCTCGAGGCGTCGCCTTTATCACAGTTTGCCGGATGTTATGACAGGATTTATCTCGTTGTAGATCGTTGCAAACAACTACAAAAGATTGTTGCATGACATAACCGTCAGCGGCGACATTGGTAGAGGTTAGACTGTTGTGGCAAGATGGCCAAGGGCTTTGACTGGGCCTTCCCTCCCCCCGTCCCTCCCTCACTCCTTTCGTCCCTCCCTCCCTGTCTCATTCCTTTCTTTCCTCCTTTCCTCCCTCCCATCCTCCACCCACCCTCCCCCTATCTATATATATGTCCCTCGCTCTCTCTCTCTCCCTGCATATATATATATATATATATATATTTATTTATTTGTCGTGGATTATGGAGGTACCGGCATTTCGAATTTCACGTGGCGTGTGTGGTAATGGAGGTATTACGTTGTAATTGTTTGGGGAAAAATAACTGTGGTCTCACCTTTTCCAGTTAAAAAATACATAGACTGTAGGAATAGTATGGTGCGCCAGTGACGTGGAAACAGCACTAACATCCCGCAAACGAGGTCACCGGGTTACATTCAGTGATTACAGTGTGCGATAATAAGGACT
This sequence comes from Escarpia spicata, assembly GCA_963995525.1. NCBI lineage: Eukaryota > Metazoa > Annelida > Polychaeta > Sabellida > Siboglinidae > Escarpia > Escarpia spicata. The sequence goes on from OZ023209.1 coordinate 51,769,109, forward strand.
CGGCAGTGATCTCAATTCCGATATCGGATACGCGTATTGTTCAGTTAACCGTGTCATACCCAGACTGCGCCGTGTGGGTCTGACACGGTTCATTCGTGCACGGTTCTGCTCGTACTCTCTCTAAGGCCAGTCGGCGCGATAATGATCAATCCAGCAGTCAGGTGCAGGTTGGCGAATCCACCGTTTGTGGACCGCTGAACACCGGGCGACCGCTCAGGAACAAGTACGTCTTTATAGTAACATGTAGTTTGTTTGACGAACTAGAGAATAACCAGTTTGACGAACTAGAGAATAACCAGTGTTGCGAAGTATATTTATTCCAGGCACTGCAGCTTGATAGTAGCAGAAACAATAATACTATTAATGACACTAACAATAATAATAATAATAACAGTAACTGGTTATCATGTGTTGTTATTAGACCATGGTGTCCAATCCTCGGGATTTTTAACACTTCACCCACTGAAAGATTTGTTCATTCCAGCCTTCAGTCACGTAGCAACTACTGTGAGAAGAGTGTTTATTCACATATTTTCATATATGTCTGCAGCAAGGTACTCATTTAAACAGCTGATTGAACTTAGGTAGCGGGGAGTGAATGAATTTGTCGTACCTTCAAAACGACAGCAAGAGTCTGAACTCTCATGTAGGAGTACTAATAACCTACCATTTCCCTATATATATTTGTTTGTATCGTTGGGAAGATTAAAGAATGTAATCGAAAAACACAAGGTCGCGGTGAGAACGTGCAAGCTAACATGTACGGACAAGCTAAATGCATTCTGAGTGCAAACTGCCGCAGTGTACCGAGGACATTCATGCGGGGGTTCCCTCCCAGAAAATGTTTAAAATGTACCTCTTGGTGCAATGTAGCGTATTTTCTGGAACATTTCACCCACGGCTCAAATATTGTTTCAGTGTCGGTCGCATGCTGTGTTAAAATGAAAAATACAGGAAAAGAAAATATTAGTATCAAATGATAATACATTTATCAAAATCGACAGCTATGCATTATATACGGAATATCGGTCAAACAGTTACACCCGTCTGAAATAATAGTTTTACAAATTCATTTCCTCTCGCCATCGCGTGCAGTGATTCGCCAATTGGCTTTACACAAATACATAAACCTCTTCGGGGGTTCGGAAGATAATTTTATTTTATATAGACATATAACATTCCGAGGCCATTGAACAGTTTTTGTCATTGTAGACCGACTCCACCATTTGAGGCGTCGCAGGACAGAACAGGACCGCTCGCAAACAATGCTTCTGACTGGTGTAGTGAGGAAGATGTTTACGACCTTGTTGATGACGGCAAATGTTTGACTACACACCGAAATCAGTTCACGTGAAAGGTGGAACTTGAGGGACATCGTACCTCTTTCGTCTAGTTTCTGTAGGTTGGACAGCAGGAGAATCTAGAGCTGCAGTGAGTCCATGGTGGTCACTCGAAAATCGTTCAGCCAACTCGTCAAGGACGTGATCAATAAATGGGTAAAATATATTGATGCGATAATAGTCAGCTGTTGATTGATCCGTGTCTCCAGCATTGGCGCGATGGCACTAAAGCTGTGTCGTTCTGGGTTTACGAATCCCCATACGTGTACAGTTGGCCACCAGCCCAACACGGCGCCATATTTCACCCCACCCTGATAGGATGGTCCGGCAGTCACGGATGAAAACTTACAAACGTAATTGTTCTGCATTGTGTGTAATTTTTATTGCACATTCCTTCGCATCTGGTTCTTTTTTGCATTTTCCTGGGGGGCAATTGCCCTCCCTTCCCCCCGCTAGCTACGGCCCTGTTCAGGCTTTCCAAAAACCTTCACTTGCACCCTCATTAAGGCTCACCAAAAAAACTTCAGGCTCATAAAAAAAACCATTAAACCCCAAAATGCTCCATTTCCCTAAATATTGGAAGAGCTAATCCTACGTCTAGCCAAAAGTATTGGTGGGCTCAAATCCCCAAGCCGGTTCCGGCGCCTATGCAAACTCGTCACCTACCTGCGCGAGACCGAGACCGACGGTAGAGTTTCTCGGTGCACGGTCGACGGCTGCAAATCACCGTTCCGAGACGAAAAACACGACCGGCGTCAACTGTGTCGGAATCCTTGTGCCTACACAGAGTACCGCTTGTCCAGTTAATAAACGGAGTTGGTGACTAGTTCTACATCACCTGCAGGTATGTTATCGGCAAACATCCATGCCCATGGGTCGCTATGTTATCGGTACCGACACCGCAGGGCATAAAACATACACCTTACTAAAATTCAACAGTTCTAAGTCATACTTTTTTTTTATTCCAAGCGAGGCCTTTATCGCAACTAGCCATGTGTGACATTAGATAGGATCCATACCATGCCATGGCGAGCGATATTCTTCAACTATATCCGAATATCTTTGGGGCAATTTACGGCAACAGTCGCAACAACGCGGAGAATGACTGTGAATCAGCTAGTAACAGCCATGATTTCCGGTGATTTTTTTTCATAAAAAAGACAGGAAATCGTTGGTTTTCATAAATCACGACGAATATTGTTATTACCTGTTAATAGTTACACTTGCAACACCGATGTTTTCCGTCTTGATAATTTACGTAGTAAAGTTTCTCAAAATATTTAGGGCAGCGATTCTCAAACAGTGGGTCGCGATGCGCCGGGGGTTGCAAGCGGGTTGCCAGGGGGGTCGTGAGACGTCTGTCAATGTCAATCTATAGAAGGGGGTTGCAAGCTATGTATAATGGAGGACCTATCATAATAATGTTCGCACGTCTAACTTCGCTCCAGCGCCATCTCGCGCTTTTGCTTGCACCAATATTTGTCATGACACCGTTAAAGGCGCGAGATAGCGTTAGGAGCGTAGACATGCGAAATTCGACCATAAAAAGGTGATTAAATGTGTTTTTGTGCACAGTATTTTCAATAACTGACATGTTCCGTATATAAATATACATTTTGCAATTTATATGCTTTTTGCATGTTAAAAAGAGTGATTTTGATGTGGACCGGATACTAGACTAGTAGTGCCAAATTTAGTTGTGTTTAGACACCAAATGTCACGTCTGACCTACGTGGCTGTCGGGGCAGGGCTAGTTGCATGTCTAGTATCGCAAGTGCATATAGCGCTCGTACGAGAAGCGTTTTCCATTTAATTGTGGACAATTGTTTTCACCTCCGCGCCGCCTATTACTGGGCATAAAACAATCTCTGCCCTCCAATCGCACAAACCTTTCACTCTCGACAAAAATACACATTAATCGTTTTCCACCCGCTATTGACGTTCGCCACAAAAACAAGCATTCACGTTCACATTTAGTGGGGGATAGAACCACATGTCTGCACCCCCGGAGAAATTCCAGAGGCAGCTGCTCCTCCTGCCCCCCCCCCCCCCCACCCGTTCCCGCGCCTATGATCTCAACTTTGATGTTGTGAACAATCGTTTAACATTATGGTATCATATAATACCATCACGTTATTAACACTAGGCCATAGGTCACCGTTGTCGTTGAGGTTACCGAAATGTTGTTCTCTGTAATAGTTATACGGAGGCGTCATTTATGATGTTACGTTATCACGATTCACTAAGTGAGCGAATAATATCAAACATGGCTGAAAAGTGATTGATGGAACGTATTTTTCCAATATATATTGCTGATTTTGTAGGTAAGATTATTATCTTTAACATGATATAAAATAAAGTAAAATTCCACGATCGCAATTTTAGGTACAACCTGAAGCACCAACCCACATAGATGCGCGCCATGCTATATCCTAGCGGTGCTACTTGCGGTGACGTCACCTTAACCGCTGTCGCAACAAACTGTGCAGAAAATATGTAGAAAAGCGCGACCAAATGGGGCATTGAACAGGGTGACGGAGGGGGTTAAAAAATTAGTTGAATATCAGGACACTAGTTTTAGAGTATATTTCATTCAGATTGGGAATAAAAAAGTGCATTTCGCGTAGTCTTTAAGATCGCGTCTGTTTAGTCTGCTGTGCCAGAATGTGGGGGCTGAATACGAAATGCTTTTCCTCCACATGGCAATGCGCTGGCTTTCTAGAGTTCTTGTGGACATTTTTGGCAGACTCAACGTATTGAATTACGTCGCTGCAGGGACGAGAGATGACCATCATCGAGGCAACAGAGAACATTCATGCTTTCAATAACAAACTTGATCTTTGGGTCATGAAAGTGGAGATGCCCCGTTTCAGCGCTTTGCCTACACCAGATGAAGAACACGATCTGTGCACACTTGCTCACGCTAAAAGTGCAACTGGAGCGATACTTTCTAGTTGTCCCCGGATTTCAAACACTGGTTTCTCTTATTCAAAACCCGTTTCTCTGTCAGATTGAAGCTGTGGAGGAAAACACCATCCAAGAAGTGCTCCGACCTTTGGCTGCAGATGAAGGACACATATCCTGAAATTGGCAAAGTAGCAGTGCAAGTTGTAGTGATGTTCCCAACAAGTTACCTCTGCGCACTGGCTTTCTCAAGCTTGGTGGGAATCGAAACCAAAGCGGGAAACAGACTGGTCGATGTCGAGAGCGAGCCGTCGATGCATGGCGTCGATTCCTACGTATGTTTTCCACAGTGTGCATGGTAGGGGGGGTCGCAGTGACTTACAACTGAACTATCACCCTTTCGACGTTACTCAGCTGATGGTTACACAAAGAGAGCGTCGCAGTTACGAATATGAGTCATGTAATCATCTAGTTCATACGTCGTCGACAAAAAACACACTGAACACCTGTTTCTGCAACCCAATATACACATATAGATCGAAACGAATATAAAGTTAAGGCCATACAGAATATTCAATATGTGTGTTATTCATCTTTCAATAAACTCCCATCATCACACACAAGGGCATATGGAGTGTTCAGACATTCTGTTATATGTTTTTTTATTTTCGTCCCAAAAGGTTCTCCACATAACAATGACATAAGGCAAAGTTTTTTTTAGTGACAGTTATATGCGGTAATGTTTTATCTTGATGTCAAACGGGAGCGAATGCTTGGGGAAAGGTAGAGGGAGTCATGATGGACAGAAAAATTCCGAACATTTTAGAAAGGAAAATCCTGACAGCGTGTGTTACACCGGCATGCCTGTCTGCAGAGAGTGGCGCTGACCAAACAAAAACATCAACAAAATCTGCAAGTTTGGAAGAACAACTGGGTTCGAAGAATCAGCAGAACAAAGATAATGAATCGAAGAATGCTGAACGACCAAAGAAAAGAGGGCGGGTGCCATGCAGTCTAACGGATCAGTTTTGTGTGAAGCCGGATGAGATGGGTAGGCCACTTGATAGGAAAGGATACTAGAAAACTAGAGAGCAGGGGTGGATACACTGACGCAGCGAAAGAGGAAGACTGCAACTGTGGTGGGATAACTGCGCGAAGAGGAACAGATGGAGGATGGAAATGGAGTCGGGGGCTGCATATAGACACCAAGGGAGAGAAAGAACTAAATAACGACAATAATATACCTGGCCTTCACCTCTGTGCATTAGGGAACACGAAGGAAGAAGAGAACACGGTGACGACCAGGCTATCACCCACCAATGCGTAATGTCATATGTTATTGGGGATTTTGTGAAGCATAGCATATTGTTAAATTAAAAATTAAACGTGATAGCCAGTCTGTATTTAAAAAGCGCTACTATAGATGCCACTCAATATGGGTATACATTTAGCCAGAGAAGGCAGAACACTGCCCCCCCCCCCAAAAAAAAAACTCTATCGCAAACTATCATCACAACTTTTGGTGATGGTGATAATTATTGATGATTTGAATGTCTCAGTGTTGCGGTGGAATAAGGAGCGATTCTCATCCATGTGCGATGTACTCGAAACGTCGACCGCCGGGTGTTCGATGGTGTATTAGTTATGATGCGTACGATAATGGACCACTGCTACAAGCATACGGATACACGGATACACGGATACACGGATACACGGATACACGGATACACTCTCACACGCCCGCACACACACGCGTGCGCAAACACACACACATACACACACAAACACACACGTACACACACACACACACACACGCAAACACACACACACGCACACACGCACACACGCACACACGCACACACGCACACACGCACACACGCACACACGCACACACGCACATACGCACACACGCACTCACGCGCATACGCACACACGCACACACGGACTCTTCTGCTGCGGGTCATACGCCAGTGTTAGAACTACCGACGATCATTACGTACACAGCAGGTAACACAGTTATCACGGTGTGGACTAGTGACTACTACTACACACATCATGTTTATAACAATTTCAATTTGCAACGCGCAAGATGTATGATTTTCAAGGTTCTTTCCATTACGGCCAGTGCAACATAGCAGCCGCACAACCAACAACGGAATACACAAGGGAGCATAATACACGACTAAACATCCCCAGGTGGTGTACATTCCGCCTCGTGTCACGACAAAACATCACATTTACACTTCACTCCCTGGCAGACCTGTCCATTCTAACACCATCTCAACGTCCAGGCTGCGATTACTGTACCAAGCTGTTCGTTCACCCACCGCTGTCCATGGCCAGGTTCGTATTGTTAGAGAAATGCTGTAGTACTTGCCTCTACAGTAGATGGCGCCACATCTCTTATGCGGACCATAGCCTGGGACTGTTTCTTTAACATTCTTATCAGCTCATTTTGCTGTGTAAAATCGATTTCGCACCTTAACAGTGATTTTGTATATTGAACAGTAGTAAGGGAGGTCCCTTACGATCTACGCTGGCGCGCTCTGGGGGAAATCCTATGTTAAGAGATACGGATTTCTCCCAGACTGCGCATTTTGGGCTCATAGACCACGCCCAGGTTAAAGATAGGGATTTTTAACATGGGAAAGATAGGGGTTCCCCCAAATCTTGTAAACGACTTCTCGCATACTGCTCCTGGGTTAAAGGATAGGAATTTTAACATGGGAGAGATACAAAACTGGTAAACGACAAATCTCGTTTACAAGTTTCCACCCGGTTTGCTTCGAAAATGGTTTTCGAGATTCGGCTGAACGACCGGGTTAAAGATAGGGATTTTTAACGTGGAAGAGATAGGGGTCCCCCGGAAATGGTTTTTGAGATTACGCAATGTGCAGACCGGGACAATCCCATGTTAAAGCATAGGTCATTTTTATCGCAAAGGTATCCGACCACTTTTTTGAATAAAATAACATATACCGAACACCATTTGAATAGGCTACTCACGAGATTGCTTGATCCGGATGCCGAAGCTTCGCCAAGGAACCGACCCGTTATTTGTTTGACGATGACGTGTCCAATATGTGGTGTTATAGTAAGGCGTAATTTATAACAAAAGGCTTATAAATTCAACGGAGACCGTTTTATCTGAAGTAATGTATACGGAATGTAGATTACATATAGGACTATGTTATACCAGAGCCTATAGCCTCGTTTTTTTCCGAACAGAGTGACCAAGGAGTACTGCCCAAATTCGTGTATATTGCACGCTTGCGTGCAATAGAGCCCCGTGACGGATACTTCCTGAACCACAAACACCACTTTATGTGACGTCATGACGCAGTGACATCGTTAAAACTCTGCAGTCTGTGCTTTTGAATTTTCTACTCTACAATCTGTGATCTTTCGGCACGCCCACGCGACCTTTATGTTCTGTTGAACTGTTATAAAAGTCCTGCGTCTGTTTTTTTGTGATCGTTATATCTTACATTTTGGAAGATGAACAACATGACTAGTGATAACGTCCGACAAGGGATTTTGCTACCGAAGGCGCAGCCTTCTCCGGCTATGGGACCACTCGACCTCTCGACCCAGACAATCAACCCGGACCAACAGCCAACGACCAGTTCGACGACCAGTTCAACGACCAGTCCGGCGACCAGTTCAACGACCAGTCCGATGACCAGTTTGACGACCAGCCCGATGACCAGTTTGACGATCAAAACAATTTCGTCTCTGTCATCAGCTCCGACAACCGACCCAATCATCAACCTGACGACATCACCTCCGACGAAGCGTCAGAAGCTTCACGAGACTTCGGATGACACATCACACGAGAGTACCGACGAGACAAGAGATATGCCACGAGACTACGGATGACACATCACACGAGACTATGACCGAGATATGTCACGAGACTTCGGATGACACATCACACGAGAGTACCGACGAGACAAGAGATATGCCACGAGACTATGGATGACACATCACACGAGACTATGACCGAGATATGTCACGAGACTTCGGATGACACATCACACGAGAGTACGGTTCGACGTGTTATCGCGTCAAATCCCTCCTTTTTCACGAAAATAGACGTGTTATCGCGTCAAATCCATCCTTTTTCAGGAAAATAGACGTGTTATCGCAACAATTCCTTTCCTTTTCAGGAAAATAGACGTGTTATCGCACCCCTCCTCCTCCGTTTCAGGAAAATAGACGTGTTATCGCACCCCTCCTCCTCCGTTTTCAGGAAAATAGACGTGTTATCGCACCCCTCCTCCTCCGTTTTCAGGAAAATAGACGTGTTATCGCACCCCTCCTCCTCCGTTTTCAGGAAAATAGACGTGTTATCGCGTCAAATCCCTCCTTTTTCAGGAAAATAGACGTGTTATCCCATCAAATCCATCCTTTTTCAGGAAAATAGACGGGTTATCGCGTGAGATTTGCTTCAAAAGGAAGCAACGCAAAATAAATAGACGTGTTATCGAGTGAGATCCCAGTGTCAACCCCTCCGTTTTTAGTGTCGGTGGTACTCAGAACTTTTTAGTGTCGGTGGTACTCAGAACTTTTTAGTGTCGGTGGTACTCAGAACTTTTTAGTGTCGGTGGTACTCAGAACTTTTTAGTGTCGGTGGTACTCAGAACTTTTTAGTGTCGGTGGTACTCAGAACTACGTCACATGATGGGGCCATCTAGCGGGTAAAAATATCTAAATAGGTTATCAAGAGAAAAAGAAGAAAAAAAAGTTGGGGTTAACCTCGCGAAAATTTATACAACCACTTTGAGTGAAACGGAGGAGGAGGGGTGCGATAACACGTCTATTTTCCTGAAAAGGAAAGGAATTGATGCGATAACACGTCTATTTTCCTGAAAAAGGATGGAATTGACGCGATAACACGTCTATTTTCCTGAAAAAGGAGGGATTTGACGCGATAACACGTCGAACCGTACTCTCGTGTGATGTGTCATCCGAAGTCTCGTGACATATCTCGGTCATAGTCTCGTGTGATGTGTCATCCGTAGTCTCGTGGTATATCTCTTGTCTCGTCGGTACTCTCGTGTGATGTGTCATCCGAAGTCTCGTGAAGCTTCTGACGCTTCGTCGGAGGTGATGTCGTCAGGTTGGTGATTGGGTCGGTTGTCGGAGCTGATGACAGAGACGAAATTGTTTTGATCGTCAAACTGGTCATCGGGCTGGTCGTCAAACTGGTCGTCGGACTGGTCGTTGAACTGGTCGTCGAAATGGTCGTTGAACTGGTCGTTGGCTGTTGGTCCGGGTTGATTGTATGGGTCGAGAGGTCGAGTGGTCCCATAGCCGGAGAAGGCTGCGCCTTCGGTAGCAAAATCCCTTGTCGGCCGTTATCACTAGTCATGTTGTTCATCTTCCAAAATGTAAGATATAACGATAAAAAAAAAACAGACGCAGGACTTTTATAACAGTTCAACAGAACATAAAGGTCGCGTTGACGTGCCGAAAGATCACAGATTGTAGAGTAGAAAATTCAAAAGCACAGACTGCAGAGTTTTAACGATGTCACTGCGTCATGACGTCACATAAAGTGGTGTTTGTGGTTCAGGAAGTATCCGTCACGGGGCTTTATTGCACGCAAGCGTGCAATAGACACGAATTTGGGCAGTACTCCTTGGTCACTCTGTTCGGAAAAAAACGAGGCTATAGGCTCTGGTATAACATAGTCCTATATGTAATCTACATTTCGTATACATTACTTCAGATAAAACGGTCTCCGTTGAATTTATAAGCCTTTTGTTATAAATTACGCTTTACTGTAACACCACATATTGGACACGTCATCGTCAAACAAATAACGGGTCGGTTCCTTGGCGAAGCCTCGGCATCCGGATCAAGCAATCTCGTGAGTAGCCTATTCAAATGGTGTTCGGTATATATTATTTTATTCAAAAAAGTGGTCGCGTACCTTTGCGATAAAAATGGCCTATGCTTTAACACGGGATAAAAATTCTTCAGATAAAACGGTCTCCGTTGAATTTATAAGCCTTTTGTTATAAATTACGCTTTACTATAACACCACATATTGGACACGTCATCGTCAAACAAATAACGGGTCGGTTCCTTGGCGAAGCCTCGGCATCCGGATCAAGCAATCTCGTGAGTAGCCTATTCAAATGGTGTTCGGTATATATTATTTTATTCAAAAAAGTGGTCGCGTACCTTTGCGATAAAAATGGCCTATGCTTTAACACGGGATAAAAATTCGAAAAGTGGTCGGATACCTTTGCGATAAAAATGACCTATGCTTTAACATGGGATTGCCCCGGTCTGCACATTGCGTAATCTCAAAAACCATTTCCGGGGGGACCCCTATCTCTTCCACGTTAAAAATCCCTATCTTTAACCCGGTCGTTCAGCCGAATCTCGAAAACCATTTTCGAAGCAAACCGGGTGGAAACTTGTAAACGAGATTTGTCGTTTACCAGTTTTGTATCTCTCCTATGTTAAAATTCCTATCCTTTAACCCAGGAGCAGTATGCGAGAAGTCGTTTACAAGATTTGGGGGAACCCCTATCTTTCCCATGTTAAAAATCCCTATCTTTAACCTGGGCGCGGTCTATGAGCCAAAAATGCGCAGTCTGGGGGAAATCCGTATCTCTTAACATAGGATTTCCCCCAGAGCGCGCCAGCGTGGATCGTAAGGGACCTCCCTTACTACTTTGAACATTACCAGCTTCAAGACGCACCACGTGGACTCTTTCGCCAGTGCGTCAGGCAAACAGTGTCCTTGGTGATGCGGCGGCGACTTTTCCATTTTGAAACAACTCCTCAATTCAACAACCGATTCTGTTTAACATCAACATCCCACTTAAATGACCCCCTGGCGTGCGGATCATAACGTTCCTCAACGCATAATGGTGAAAGCGGTGAAAATAAATTGTTGTTTTTGTAAAGATGATCATTGACTACTGAGGCGTGTAGTCACGTGTAGCTGACTTAATTGTTGATTACTCTTTAAGACCTGCATTTTGAGAAAGCGGGCGTGTTTTTAAGAGTCGTATAGCAGTGATAGGAACGGGGTAGTAAGATCGTCCTCTCTAACCGGATATGACGAGGAGTAACATGCAGCAGCAGCTGCCGACGAACCCTCAGGTCATTCGGATGACATATTGTTACTAACGTCGGTTTTTTTTCTCACCACCAATCAACAGTACTGGTGGAAGTTTCATGGAAGCAGCGTCATGTTGTATCCATTCATACCTTTGGCGTAGTTAGCATAACGCCTTAAAAACAGCACCGCGTTTACCTTTGTGTGCTTTGTCTGCATGATTTTGTGCACACTGGAGCATCGAATGTTGATTCCTGCGCAGGTCATCCTTTTATAATTGTTGCGCGCGCGCAGGAACGCATGCACACACACGCACAACAGACACGCGCGCGCGCGCACCCGCACACACACACACACACACACACACACACACACACACACACACTTCTGTATGTCCTAGATTTATTGTCAATCCTGTATCCTGTATAAACGCATGCGATCATAAGCATAAGTTCATTAATTGAAATTGTTTGACTGATTCAAATGTTACGGTATTATTTTATATATCTTCAGCTGTCTAGATTAAGGAGCCCAAACCTACAATTGCATCTCCAGGCTTGCCGAAAATGTTTTTTCAGTGGCGCCGGAAGGAAATGAATATTGGGTAGGCTGAGTCGGAGGTTCAGCAGACCTTCGCTGTCGGATCATAACAATGATATCTGAAGATGGCGTGTGTCGGTGCTGGTTCGGTTGAAGACTTTTGCTGGGGTTTCAGCACCACTCCGCTCTCACGGCTGTCACGGCTGTCGCGGTGTCGCGGCTTTCTGTCATGACATTTGAAGTCGGGGGGGGGGGGGGGGGGGGGGTACTATCGAAGAGTGTTCTCTATTATAGTAAATTATGTACTAAACACCTATGTGATGTATGTTAAACATTAAAGCATATAGGGCCTACATCCGGATTATTCCCAGATTACAAAACTCACTGAGCCAATGAAGCACCAATGACACTTCTGCAATAGCCATCTTTGGTCAAATCATGCCTTACTAGTTGGGTTTAGGGAGTATTCAGACCGTAAAAGTATGTTCGTGTATTTTCGTCGACCCTCGGCACGTGCCTGTAGTGCCTATTAGTTAATCCGCCACTGTATAAAACAAGCTTCTTCATGGAACTCCACCAACTGAAAATAATGTCCATCGAAGGATTTTCTTTCCAAATGATCGCTGATGACCTCCTTTTAGACACGCAGGTACGCACTAAGCTGAGAAATTGGTGTAGTTGACAGGGCTTACACCATTCTCAAGACCAACACAATCCGCAAAGTGCATCTCTCAACAGTCCTGTCCGTTTCGCTGACGATGTCCTTGAAGTTACAGATATCACTTACAGATATCACTTACGTTTATCATCTTACGTTTATCATCTTCCTCGCATTTTTGTTTCCTCTGGAAGCAAATGTTTCATGAAATATCGTATGAACACGCAGGTTTTGCAAGTGTTTCGCCGTAACAACCACGTGGGAACAAAGCAGGCCAATGAACTAATAACCACGACAGAAGGAAACAACTGGACTGCTACAGTACATAATGCTTCCCAAGATGGTGCATGTGATAAATGAACATTACTGCTGATTAGTAAACTCTTGAAACTGTTAATTACCCGAACAAGGAACATGTCAACCACATTCATGTATTTATATTACAGGCAGTAAAAGTAGTCTACGGTATCGAATTATCTTCTTGAATTTTTGGTATGCGCATAACTCCTTACTGTCTCGTAAGTGATGAAAACATATCAGCAAAGTGTAAAAAAAAATTGATCTCTATAATTCAAACACATGTCACCTGAAGTAAAGACAATAGTAGGCAGCATCCCAATGACAGTTTGAGACCTACAATCTGATTAGTGAAAATTGGCTTATATTCCGCTGTGTGATTGGACAGTTACCTGCTTCCGTTTGTTGTTATACGTTATTCATGTAAAATAATTGGGCCGCCCTATGTATTCTACAAAACACTAATATAACATTTACCGCGAATCGTTCGTTTGGTGTCAAGTCAGTAATTCATAGCTCCTTATTTTGCGCTTTGGGACGTGATCAACGAATTAGGAGAATGTCCGTTTTATCGTTTCGCAACAAAATCATTATCGTCGCTGTGCAATAACCAGCGCCAAGCTCCTATTTCGGTTCAGGCTATCGTTCGCCTCGACGTGTCATGTTTATATGCACGGCTGATTTAACTGTCCAAGTCTACACATCTTTATGAGCGGCAAAGATACACTAAATCACAATAAACGTCGTCATCTTATAATGCTGTGTCACTCATTCGTGGTCGTAATAGTACCAGCTTAATGAAGCCCACATGCTAGAACAAACCTGATGGTCGTTTCACCTAACGGCAGAAGAAAATACAATTACACCTATATTTGTGTTATATAATGGCGTCTGGGATGAGGGGACATGTTTGTCAGAGCATTGCATAAGCTTCTTCATTTGTGTTCGTAACATCAATGAAATAATTAGGAAAGTATTTCTACTCATATGGATTATATATGTCGTTGGTGTCGTGAATATTCGGGGGACTGATGTTCACCAAAAACCTCCAATTGCATCCTCCTTTGAGGCTCACCAAAAAACCTTGACACTCACCATAACATCAAATTGCACCCCAAAAGCAATTCTCCTTCCCTAAGTATTTTCAATCCTGCCACCTAAATTATTGGGGGCTCACCCCCCAAGCCGTATCGGTTCCGGCGCAAACGTATTTATAGCACAGCCACCCCCAACGAAGCGTGTATAATATTATATATATACAGGAAGAATTTGTTTTATTTGACCCAGACATTTCAAATAATACATACAATACATCCATGTAAAAAAAATTCACTAATACAAATATATAACCTTATGGTAAACATGGTATAATGTATGCTAAATAACAAAAAGTATGGTCAGAAGACTTTTCTAAGACTGTGGTAGTCGCTATCGAGGAACTATATATACATCAGGAGCTATATATATATATATATATATATATATATATATATATATATATATACATATATATATATATATACATATATATATACATATATACATACATACATATATACAGCTGTATTTCCCAAATACATATGGTATATATATATATATATATATAGTTTCGCCCTAGTCGGATAACCGCCAGGTGTGTTTTGTCAACACATTCACGATCCTTCGCTACTGTGATTTCTTCATCACACCAGATTATGTATTTCATGAACAATGATTAACTTGTATATAATATTTAGTCTCTCCTTTTTACACTGCAACGCAATTCCCTTTAGGTTAATATCTGTCAAGGGGTCACTGTTCATGTCGTGTTACTAAAAATGCCTCATGCCACCAGGTTCTTCTATCTTCTTAATTTTCAAATTATCAGCGTGATTGCATCGCTTCACGACGCGAATGATTCCACACGAGGCTTCTTAATCGTTTTTAGCGTTTTCTCCATCCGCTTTGACATGTCACCGCCGTTGTGATCTCATTACTGCCGAGGTCGAACGGCCGCAGAAAAGAAAATTACATTTGTCAAATAACAAGAACTGTGCTATCACAAACCCGCAATTATTCATAGGTTGTATATATGTGCATCGAAGCTTCGGACGTTTCCTGGAACACGTGTAAAGATATGCATCGAACTATCGACGCATCACGGTAGTTGATAATTGTGTACTATCGATAGTAATTTTAACTGTCAATAGTTATGGCAGATAGCACATTGAAATATCGATAGTAATGAAAGTTGGCAAACAGATCAGCAGGGCTACGATCGCACAAAAACAATGTTTGTAAACATGCTTTTTTAATAAACATTTTAAATTTTACTTTTACCGACCTAATACCAACAATCGATGACGTCATAATAACGTCAATCATGGATTCACCATTTTGGAAATCATCCACTTCCAAGACCACGCAATGGCGCCACCCTAACATTAGGGTTTGTGACTGCTTTTCCTAGGTTCTTGTCTCTAATGCTACCACGATACCATAGCAACAGTCAGAACACTATCGCAAAAGTACTGTAATGGTAATCGCAAATAATATAGTAAAGTATCTCCAATAGACACCCCTAAAAGAGGTGTCTGAAAGATGCGTTCGTTATACGTACATGTTATATGATACCGTCCCAAGAATTACTCGATGTTGCTGGAACCATGTTTCACGAATGTTTTCACGAATTTCTACCATAATTTCTAGTACTGAACTGCCATGTTAACTAGCTTACACCCATCCGTTACGCAATACACCAGGGGCAGCAGTTATCACAATTCTTTTCGCGCATGCTGACATTTCCCTGTAACGACATGTATATATCACCATTCATTTCGTTCACAGATCCATTTTTCTCCGATACGGACAAAAGCATATCGGACACACATAACTAAACAACTCTAATTAAATGTAAGTGTGTTTACTATCACCGTTAGCGTCTTAATATATAAACTAGCATACACCCACCCATAAAACCACAACCAAAGGGCAGCAATTGTCACCATTATACCATTTTAAACTTCTATTCGTTCCTGTGACCATTTGTTTTCTGTTGTCGCCAATTACGGCACCGCATGCAGCAAATAGTAATTTTAACGTCACTCTGGTGGGCCATCTGGGGAACATCTGACATATATCACCGGAAAAATAAAAACAGTAAATAACCACCTTCGTGTTTTTTCAAACTTGCGCTAATCGACGGTTGCCGTAATCCTACGTTGGACGTCTCGTCACACGCGCGCCGTGCGAGTTTCTCGGCTAACTGTCATTAAGTTCGCACGTGTTCTCTCACTTTGTTGCGCGGTCTTCAGTTTCCGCGCGTCCATTTAGCGGTCCGTAGATACCTGTCAGATGTCGCCGTTAATAATGAATGAGAGGCTGCTTAGGGAGATGTCCTCCGCCTGTGTCGGCAGCTGGCGCCTGGAATTAAGTATTAGAGAGGTACAGCTCGCGCAACTTAGAGCTGTTACGCTTGAAGCTGTTACGTGTAGCAATTATGAACTACGTCAGAGAGATATGTGTTTGGGGTTCCCTTGCTGTTATACCAGTCCACGTTCTCGACATGTAGATTTAGGTAGCATGAGTGTTTACCATTGACGATTCGTTGTTGTCATATTGCGACGTATTTTGGTCTACTATGCATTAATAAAAATACTGATATATCAATTGATGTTTCTGTTGTGGTTTGCGATTGATCAGTGTGAACACCGGCTACCCAGTCACGAGAAAAATGGTTTGAATTGTTTCGCTTCCGTTTCGAACATGGACCATTTCATTCGCTACATATTGCCTCGGTTAAAATTTGGATATTATAGAACGAGTAGCATTCGCGCAGTAATGTCAGAGTGGTTAAAGTCTATTTGTCGAGCATTATTGTGAAACAGTGGAATTTCGTCCCACGAGGAACACAATGTCGTAACTTACATTTTCAAATGTCTGACACAATTCAATATAGAAACTTTGCAAGTGATAAAAAATCTAGTTTTATTTAAATTCTGGTATAATAAAGGCCTTATTATACTAAATTGAACAAAAACATGATCTTTATTGCCCGGAACAAAAATTTCTGTATTAATCTTAATTGTCAGACATTTGAAAATGCCACCCACGAGTTTGCGTTTTTCGTGGAACGAGCTGTGAGATGAGTGCGTAATGTATGAAATGCAATTTCGACGTGCGCGCGCGTGCGCTCACACACACACACACACACACACACACACACACACACACACACACACACACACACATATATATATATATATATATGGCTTATGACATGGCATATCCACAAACGTCTGATTAATCGACCTATCCTGACAGCGTAGTCATCATTCTGGGTGACTTTAATCACACAAATTTGAAGAAGGTACTGCCCAGGTACAAGCAGCACGTAGACTGTGCCACACGCAATAGCAAGGTCCTGGATCACTGCTACACAGTCTTTAAGGATGCGTACCGTGCCACCACCAGGGCTCCCCTCGGAGAGTCCGGTCACGCAACGGTCGTCCTCATCCCCACGTACCGACATAAACTTAAAACTTTGAAGCCATCAAAGAAGACTGTCAAGAAGCGGACGGACGAGTCGACTGCAGCTCTTCGTGGATGCCTGGAGTGCACAGATTGGGACATGTTTAAAGAGGCATGTCCTGACCTAGACGTGTACGCTGACACCGTGACATCCTACATCAACTGGTGTGAGGAGCTGTGCACGGAGACAAAGACTGTCACCCTGTATCGCAACGATAAACCTTGGTTCACCAGGGACATCAAGCAGGAACTGGCGGCGAAGAACGCGGCGTTCATCAGCGGCAGCAGGGAAGAATTCAGGAGAGCTAAGTGCGAGGCGCAGAAGGCGGTCAAGAAGGCCAGATCCGTATACAAACGCAAACTTGAGGACCAGTTCGCTTCCAAACACCAAATCTGTCTGGAATGGCCTGCGGCAGATTACGCAGTTCAAGGAACACGCAGCGGCCACCAACATCAGTGACCCCTCATTCCCTGATCAGCTCAACGACTTTTACAGCAGATTTGACAAGCTTAATTATTCACCAGAGCAGCGCCCACTCCCAGCAGGTACCTCTCTGTCTCCGCCCTTCATAGTCCAGGAAACTGAGGTGAGGAAACTGTTCAGGAGACAGAGCACGCGGAAGGATTCGGGTCCAGACAACATCTCCACATCTACCCTGAAAAACTGCGCCGACCAACTCTCTGCAGTGTTTACGGACATCTACAACTCCTCTCTCCAGCAGTGCAGAGTTCCAGTCTGCTTCAAAACTTCCACTATCATACCCATTCCAAAGAAGTCCAACATCACCGGGTTGAACGACTACCGTCCAGTGGCACTGACCTCAGTCGCCATGAAAGTGTTCGAGCGCATAGTACTCAAGTACCTGAAGTCGGCCACCGACGGCCTCCTGGACTCGCACCAGTTTGCATATCAAGCAAACAGATCAGTAGACGATGCGGTAGCTTTAGGTCTGCATCACATTCTGAAGCACTTAGAGAGGCTAGGAACCTATGCCAGGATCCTGTTCATTGACTTCAGCTCAGCATTTAACACTATCATCCCATTCAAGCTGTTCGATAAACTTTCATTGTTGAATGTACATCCTGCCATGTGTCACTGGGTCCTTAACTTTCTTCTACACAGGCCTCAATCTGTCAGAGTCAACAACTCTATCTCCAGACCTCTTATCCTAAATACAGGTGCCCCACAAGGTTGTGTGCTATCCCCCTTCCTGTTTACTATCTTCACAAATGACTGTGTCTCCGTGGACCAATCGGTCCTTGTGATCAAGTTTTCCGATGACACTAGTGTGGAGGGCTGCATTGAGAATGCGAATGAGACGCCATTAAGGGAGGAAGTTCAGAGAATGGTTGGCTGGTGTGCGGATAACAATCTCGAATTGAACGTTTCAAAGACTAAAGAAATGATTGTTGATTTTTGTAAAAAGAAGACTCCCATCCACCCTCTTTCAATAAATGGCGTGGAGGTCGAGCAGGTTGAATCTTTTAGATTCCTTGGAACAACAATTTCAAACGATCTCAGCTGGTGCACAAACACACTGTGCATTACAAAAAAGGCACAACAACGCCTGTTCTTCCTGAGGCAGCTCAGGAGATTCGGCATTGCTCAGGAGATTATGATACGATTCTACCGCGCAATTATTGAAAGTATCATCACTTTCTCGACTGTAGTGTGGTTTGGCCGCGCCAGTCAGGAGAAGAAACAACAACTAGAAGTTATCGTGAAGGATGCATCTACAATCATTGGGCGCGAGTTGCCATCCATTGAATAAATTTACCATGCTCGCTGTGCGCGAAAATCCAACAGCATTGTACGGGATACTACCCACCCAGCCAATCATATCTTTGAACTTCTTTCCTCTGGCAAGCGCTATAGAAGTATTAAGACAAGGACCACTAGATTTATAAATAATTTTTATCCGCAGGCTGTGAGTCACTTGAACCGTGAGATGCCATGATACTGTTTTCAATCGGTTTAGATTATATGTCGCCATGCTAAATTATTTATTTATTATTTTTTTAGTTAGTTAGTTATTTTATTATTTATTTATTTATTATTTATTATTTATTAACTTGACTACATGTATGTACACACTTTTTAACTGTCAGCTTAGTTTTTTATATATCGTCAGCTAATTTATTTATACATTTATTTATTATTTATTTAACTACATGTATACTTTTTAACTTTTTAGGTAACGTTCAGACGGTATTAATATTATGTTATCAAGTTCACTTTATGTAAATAGATGTACGACTGTCTTAAAATATGTTGGCAGTTGGCCTTGGTTTAAATTTATACTAGTTTTAGCACAGTTTCATAATGTTTCTGATTGTATATTTTGCGTGTGCATGATGGGGGGCAGGGGAGACAAGCGTGCATGTATGTAGACGCCACAACGCCAAGAATTTCTCGTACATTTGAAATGCTACTTGGTAATAATAATAATAATAAAGGTTATTTTACCGCGCGATCTCTAACTAATAGTTAATCAATGCGCTCACGATATATAAACATTATAAAAACAATTAAAATAATATATAAATTAGTTATAAATTAGTTAATTTACAAAATAAAAAATATATCAAAAAATTAACAAGAGTCACTAAAACGTCCTGTAAATAAATCTTGCTACTGTCCACCATAAGTTTGTTTAAATAAATATGTCTTCAGGTGACGTTTAAATAAAAACACAGACGGAGCATCTCGTAGAGTCAGTGGCAGTTCGTTCCATTTGGCCGGACCAGTTATGCCAAACGCTCGCTTGCCGATGGATTTTGATGCTCGTGGAACTGCAAGCTGAAGATGGTCATGAAGCTGCCGAAGACGAGGGTTGCGAGTTCGTGGATGTAGTAGATGTGCAAGGTACTTCTGCGCCAAACCATGGAGCACCAGTCTGAATCGCGTCTTTTTCAATTACTTAACAAATACGGCTTCTCCACTTTGAGTATCAAGGAAAGGGATATTCCGTGTCACTGGCCCGTGAGTAGCGTTTTATCTAATCCTAGCATTGACACCCATTCACACATTGACATCCATTTTCACATTGACATCCATTCACACAATTGTCCGACAACTAGTCGACGTATGGTGTTACATCAGTTTGAGGCTTAAATACGAGCTATCCGGAAGGAGTTTCGCGAGGAAACGGGTTTGGTGATAGTCGATGTTCATTGGAGAGTATATATACTTAGGGAATTTGCATCATTCAACCAATACAGGAGACGACGTGATTATTATGTCTACCGGGGATACAATAGAAGTTGTCATAAGGTCAATGTCACGGCAGTGTCAAGGGAGGGTCTATTATTTGTGTGCGTGTCTACTGGTATGTATGCGTGCGTTGCGGTGTTCTCGAGGTTACGAGGGACACTTAAGAAGACACAGATTGGGCAAATCGTATCACCGGGCATATTACCACTAATGTGAGGCTAGGGAGAGGTGCCCGAGCCCATGGCACGGATGCATCAAGTATGTAAGGAGGAGGGAGCAGTTTCTTAGATACGTGTGAGAGCTTTGTCGGGAGAGAGGATCCATTTCCGAGACATGATCTTCGTTTTACATGGACGGTTACAGCAGTTCTTGAATATGTGTTTCTTAAAAATTTATAATATTAACGATATGTGCAAAGGAAAATATCGACAAAGAGTATAAATTTATAAATAGGAACAATCACACCGGAAAATATCTTATGAGTAACACGAACGTTTGTAGTTTTAAAGGGGAAATCAAATTAGGAGAAATATTGCACATGTGGAAAAAGAACTAATTATATCCATAGTTAAAATATTATATGCGACATTTAGAATAGCCCATACTAGCATGAAAGTAATGTTACTAAACGAACATCGTAGATTGTATATCAGAAAGTACTAATTCTTACGACGATACATCATAGATCTACTGATTGCCTTAATGCAAACAGTGTGAATAGGTCGTAATATAACACTGACATGAAATATATCTGACAAGAGTGGACAATAACACACATATATATATATATATATATATATACAGCATACATATATATATATATATATATGTATGTATATATATATATATGTATACTGTATATATATATATATATATAGTTATATTAATAACTGTTGAACTCTCATAAAAGCCAACGGTTTCCATGCCCGCTTGCAGGGGCGTTGGGATTATGGCCGCTTTGGCTTTCGCATGTATTTTGTGTATCCGTGAATAACATGTAGCACCACTACATGGAAGGTCGCTGTTCACCTGTCACCTGTTGAGGTGCCTTGAGAGACAGCCTTATTAACACACAGCTGTGTCGAAAACCAGTCTCGTCGTTCCAAGTTTCCTGGTAGTGGCCATGCATAAACGTTGGCGTTATTCCAAAACTAAACAGGTCGTCTCTTTGTAATCTGCCTGTGATGTCAAAAACTAAGCGTGGCTTGTCTGAGAGCGTTGAGCTGACAGCGTGCTGTGATTGCCCTGTCACGACATATTACACCGTACATTAGTTTGCAGTTAGCGTCGCAACATTGCAAACGCACACTGCTCTGATAGACCTCCGTTGTGCCGGCTGCGACAACGTATTTGCGTAAATGACAAGAAAAACAGATATGTAATCAGGCGTAACACAATTACAAATCTGTATGGAAACCCACGTAATCCTCACTATTGCGACGTGTTGTTGCTAGATAAGGTTTTCTTCGAATGATGAATACAATGCCTACACCATTCTGTGAATCTATCATTTTGGCCGTTGGTATACATACATGTCATCTTAAAACATATATAAATTTTTATTTATTTATTGTTAATCTCGATAATCGAACGCATTATATATTACACTACGAATGACCTCCAATGCTTATTACGTCACTTCCTATCATCACGCACAAGTTGCTGTAAATCATACACATGTGCAATTCATTGTGGATGCCATACGTGCGTTTAACCACAGCAAAATAACACAGTGCTGCTTCTGAATTCACATATGAACACAGCCTTGACACGAAACGCACTCTCCACTCTGCAACATCTACAGTTAAGGAAACAGCCTACAATTAGTAAGACCAAAAGTATGGAACCGTAGCCTGGAATCCCTATACAAAAAAATAGCATTGATACACTCAAAAAAATTCAAAGAAGCGCAGCTAGATTTACCCTAAATGACCACCGCTACACAACAAGCGTAGCCGGCCTCATAAACAAACTTGGTTGGCAGACTCTAGAAAGAAGACGATTAAAACACCAACTTACCTGCATCTACAAAGAAAAAACGCAAAGTTCCTGATCATTACCCTGCCACAACATCGTATAGTCCCATGCTCCCGTACACGAAACAGTGATCCCAACAAATACATCCAGATACATGCACACATAAATACATATGCATATTAATTAAATCGCAGAGTTAGACAAGCTTGGAATCTATTCCCTCCAGAAATAATAAAATAATAAGCCTACCTACACTACACCAGATAAGGTGAAGGTCACCCACTATTTGCATTGCTACAACAGTGCCTCCTCGAATAAGCAACGGAATGTGTAGTTAAACTTCATGTTCGAACCTGGGAATGAACAGAGAGTTCCATGGATCGCCCAAAATGAAATGGATGCAGAAAATTTGAGGTATCTCCAAGTGAATCTATCTTGACATTGGTACAACTTTTAGTTGTGATCTGATCAATTATCTCCCGCCAATGGATACTACAGGTGGTTACTTTGCCAGCAGCCTGTAAAGACCGGCACTGGACCGTGGAGATTGTCTGGTGATTGTGACTGGTGACTGTGTTAGCCATTACACGGTTGCTTGCCTGCTCACTGGACTGTATCGTTGCTACCGGTGATTAATTGCTATTTTAACGGCCAGGTGTTCGCTGCGATGCCAAGGAACAATGAAAAGCGTGCTGTTAAACCAGATCAAACACCCGAAGTCAATGCTGCTATTACGCTTAACACAGACGTAAAACAGCTCGTTCAAGACAGCGTAAGAACGGCCATCACAGAGCTTCACAGCTTCATGCGACAACGAAGAGTTAATGAACAAACTGATCCAGAAGATAATTAAATCACCGGAGTTGGACAGTGTCAAACAAGACGTATACGCCGCCTGCCAAATGGACATAAAACGAGTGTCGGACAACGCAGCTGCCCTGCAAGAGAGGATCGCAGATCTCGAAACGGCAAAACAATCAATTACCGACGAGATTGACCAAATGGAACAATACAGCAGACGCAACTGCCTCCTCATCCACGGAGTGTCGGAGAATGATACTGACAAGTTGAAAGCGGCTTTAGATGTGTTCAACACAAAACTCGGCCTCGACGTGAACCGTGACGTCATAGACCGCAGCCACCGACTCGGGCAGAAAACAGACACCAGCCGTAAACCTAGACCAATCATTGTAAAACTCAAAGACTATAACGTCTGCAATGACATTTTCATGGCAAAAAGGAGACTGAAAGGGTCCCGGATTGTCGTTACCGAAAACCTAACAAAGAGAAGATCGGAGTTGCTAAGGAAGTGACGGGAAATGAGGGATATTAAAGCGACATGGACAATTGACGGTCGTGTAGTGTGCCTCCTGGTAAACGGGAGGAAGGTTACCTTAACAACGGAACAACACCTGCGACAACTTCAGCGTCGTTAGGGAGATCTTGACTATCTCATGGTCAGTATACCGTATGGCCCATGGCTTTTCATGGCCAGTTTTTTTCCAAGCGGTAATCATTCTGTTCATGTATCCAATGCATTTATGTTGCATTTATTATTATAATCAGTTATGCTGTGAGTCAGACTCCAGTGTGACTAGCATGCCTAGTCACCTGTTTTGTGTTTTTTCCTTACTTGTTCTTTTCCTTATTATCCCTCTTACCCTTCACTTGTGTTTAATCAAAGTAACGTTTAATTGTAAATTGCTTTTGAATGTCATTATTACAAAACCAAACGTGACATTTTTAACGATTTTCTTAACGCTATGTCTAAACTCGTTTTAGCTATGTTAACGTTATTGCATAGGCTACTTACAAAATGTTATCAAAGGACATTATAGTACCAATTATATTTTCTATAAAGCATTTAATGTTTTTGAGATATGCTGTTTTGCTAACATTTACTCTTGAGCGAACTGCTCCACATGAAATTACGTTTTATTTAAATAGTGCAATTTCATATCATCTACATTTTAGTCTACAGCTATATGGTGTGCATCGATGTGTATTGATATACGGTCAATATTCACGTTGTTTTCATTTTTGGGGAGGGCAATGTTTATACATTTTCTTTTCACTACGTTTAGTGTTAGTTACTTTACATTTTTATTTTTTTGGGACAGTGCACTATGTATAGTATTTCCTCAAACATTAGTGTCCACTCAATAATCCTGTTGTGTTTTGTTCGATATACTTATTTGCTTATTCTCACTCTACGTTCATGTTGTGGCAATACATCTGCTGTAATTTACTTTTACTCTTTTTGCGCTGATGCAATAAGTACATTGTGTTATATATGCATGCGGAATATTCGTAATATTCTCCTTTATAAAATGTATTTGTATAATGCTCAGGGTATAGCTTGTGCAGCTCTTTCACAACGTCTAATCTATGGTTATATGATGTGTCCTGTAAACACAGAGCACTATTGTTTATTCAATTTTCCAATATGATTGATAACAATTATTTCTTAGCGCAATTTGGTGGTCTAGAGAAAAATTCTCTCTATCACATATTAAAAACGGATGAAATGAATGAAGATAGGGATGTTGAACCATTTCAACATTCACCATACTTCGACGATGATAATTTAATAAACAATTTAACGAACAAACAAAGCAAATTTATTGTGCTAAGCCTAAACTGTCAGAGTTTAAATGCAAAAATTGACGAAATTAAAATAAAGCTAGAATCATTCAGAAGTAGTGGCTGTGAGATTAATGCTCTATGTTTACAGGAAAGATGGCTCGATGAAGAGGCTGACACTTCTTTGTTTCAAATAGATGGATATACATTAATATGCCAAGGCAAAATCTGTAGTGCACATGCCGACTTGGCAATCTACCTCAGCAACAAATACAATTACAAATCTGTAAATATCCGTGCAAATACAGACACTTGGGAAGGTCAATTTATTGAAATAACATGATGTGCCATGCAGAAAAAAATTATTCTTGGAAATATATATAGACCACCTAGAGATATTATCGAAAACTACCGTATATTTACAAAAGAATTTGCATCAAATTTAGTTGATTTACAAAAATCTAAAAGTGAAATAATAATTGCAGGAGATTACAATATTGACTTGCTTAAAATTTACGAAAAACCCATAATATGTGACTATTTTGACACAATCGTTTCATATGGTTTCTTCCCTAAAATTACTGGGTCAACACGACTTTCAGAATATCATGGAACACTCATTGATAATTTTTTATGCAATTTGTCAAAAGGATTCTTCAAATCCTCAGCTGGTATTTTAGTAAGCAATATTTCTGATCATTTTCCGTACTTTCTAAGTCTGGATTATGTTGAAACCACTAGTGCAATACCAAGGTTTATACGAATAAAACAACAAAGTCCTGACTCGCTCAATAAATTAAAAATTGAAATAATAAACTCAAATATTTATAATAAACTTAACACAGATATTCATGCGGATCCGACTGAAAACTACAATATCCTCGATGAAATTGTTACTGCAGCTATGGATAAATTTATACCTATTAAAGTAATAAAATTTAACAAGTATAAACATAAGAAAACTCCTTGGATTACCAATGGCATTATTGTGTCGATAAAATTTAGAAATATATTGTATTCGAGAATGAAAACCACTCAAGTAAATACAGAGCATTATCATGAACTTAAAACTGACTTACATACTTATAATAAAATTCTTAAGAGTAATATTAGATTAGCTAAGCAAATGCATTACCAATCCAGTTTTGAAAAGCATAAGCATAGTGTTAAAAAGAAATTATTCAGAAAAGTCAAAAGAAAGAACAATTTCCAGATTTGTTCAAAGTCGATGGGGAAATGATTGGTGACAAATGCATTATTGCAAACAAATTTAACACGTATTTTTACAAATGCTGGTCCTACTCTAGCCTCTAAAACAACTACTAGTGGAGGTAAATCATACAAAGATTACCTGAAAAACCCGATATTTCACCCCTTTAGATTTAATCCGATTGACAAGGAAACTAATGTTAATACAATTGATCGTTTA
This sequence comes from Escarpia spicata, assembly GCA_963995525.1. NCBI lineage: Eukaryota > Metazoa > Annelida > Polychaeta > Sabellida > Siboglinidae > Escarpia > Escarpia spicata. The sequence continues at coordinate 51,795,641 of OZ023209.1, forward strand.
CCTCAAAAATCAAGTTGTGAAAAAGACGGTATTTCAACACAATTACTAAAATTAATTAAAAAAATGATATCAGCAAAGCAGTCACTCTAATTATGAATCAATCAATAATAACTGGTATATTTCCAGACAAATTAAAAATTGCAAAAGTCATACCCCTTTTAAAAAAGGTGATGTTTCTGACTTTAACAATTATCGTCCTATTTCTATCCTGCCAGTGATTTCAAATTTTTTTGAAAGGGTTGTGTTTGATCAAATCCACGATTACTTCCATTCTAAAGCGTTATACTACAATAGCCAATATGGGTTTAGAAATAAACATTCTACTGGGCTTGCTACACTCGAAATCATAGACAGAATTATACAAGAACTTGATAAATCGGTTACTCCAATAAATATATACCTTGATTTATCAAAAGCATTTGACACAATTGATCACAATATATTGGTACAGAAGTTAAATTACTATGGATTAAATGACAAGGCACTGGACCTTTGTAAGAGTTATTTACAAAATCATAAGCAGTATGTAGAAATTGAAAATGTTAAGTCTAGGGAAATAGTCATCAACACTAGTGTCCCTCAAGGTTCAATTTTAGGGCTGCTCTTATTTATTATGTATATAAATGATATAGCACTTTCTAGTGACCTTTTCAAATTCATAACATTTGCTGACGACACCACCCTTACTAGTACATTATAAACATTTAATGATTCAGAAAGCCAAATGCGAAGTGAAAATATTAACAAAGAACTAACAAAGATTAGTAATTGGTTAAAAATTTATAAACTGTCACTAAATGCCAAAAAGACTAAATTCATAATTTTTCATATGCCTCAAAAGAAAATAGAATACCCCGTGTTACAAATAGATGGGGCACACATTGAATATGTAAATGATTTCAATTTTTTAGGCATCACAATAAATAACCATTTAAACTGGCAGAGTCATACAAACACAATAGCAAATAAAATCTCTAAACCAATAGGCATACTAAATAAACTTAAACATTTTTTACCACCTAGTACATTATATATTATGTACAATGCTCTTATTCTCCCTCATATTAATTATGGCTTACTTTTATGGGGTCATCAGGCACATCGAATTTTTTAATTACAGAAAAATGCAATACGAATAATATCCTTAAGTAAATATAATGCTCACACAAGTCCTATTTTTAAAAGACTTTAGTTGCTAAAGTTGGATGACATTTATAAAATCCAACAATTAAAATTTTACTATAAATTAATTAACAATCTTTTACCCTACTACTTCAATGTTTTTCCAAACACACACATCTATAATATTCATCAGCACTGCACACGTGAAAGAAATAATCTGTATATGTCCAGATTCAAACACGAATTTGCAAAAAAATGCATTAGACACAACATAGTTGAGACAGTTAACAATACACCAAGTATTATCATTAATAAAATTTACACCCACAGTCTGTATGGTTTTTCAACATACACAACAAACTTTCTTATTTTAAATGATGAATCCTGTTGTCGTATTAATAATTGCTTTATATGTAATTCGTAATACGTATTGAAATGTATACCTAAGTATCAATATGTACGTCAATTTGTACAAGAGTACATTTAATCAGTCCTTGTATTACGTATGCATGCTGATACACTGAGTAATTATCAATTGTAATACAAGGCATATGCTATTCTGATTTGTGACATGTAAATTTTGATGTTGATTATATTTATGGGGTGGCTCCTGTGCTAGCGATATTGTATATCTTAATGGGAGTCTCCCGACCTTATCTAGTATTCATGTTATTCATTGTGTATATATCGTATTTATAGGTCAAATAAACTGATTCTGAGTCTGAGTCTGAGTCCAACAAGCCCTGAGTACCATCCATCTTGTCGCTCCAGTCCACCTCACCAGACTATAGATACAGAGACTGTGTTTTTAATTTGCTCTAATTATGAATTGCACTTGGTTTACACAGTTATTTATTTTCCTTTTTAAAGTATTTGTCTAATTCAATTTCACGCGCCCTTCGCAATGCGCATTGCACAACTCCTAGGTTAGCCCCGGAACCGGGTATATGGGGAAACGACACTTAAGACTTAAGACCACGTACACATGACCTTTTATTGTTGGTCTGATGTGCAAAAGGGGTTAAGTTTAGGGTTAGGGTTAGGTTGAAGGTAATGGTTATGGTCAGGGTTTGGTGTAAAGTAATGGTTATGGTTAGGGTTAGGCTGAAGGTAATGGTTAAGGTTAGGGTTAGGTTGAAGGTAATGGTTATGGTTAGGGTTAGGTGGAAAGTAATGGTTATGGTTAGGGTTTGGTGGAAAGTAATGGTTATGGTTAGGGTTTGGTGGAAAATAATGGTTATGGTTAGGATTAGGTGGAAGGTAATGGTTATGGTTAGGGTTAAGTTGAAGGTACTTTTGACAAGACTGACATGCATTTGTACTGTACATGGAGGGGTAGCAGGAAGCTCTCTCCTTTTTTCGAAGGTGCCTGCTTTGAACTGTTGACACCGGCGTGACTTTCTGAAGTCAGGACATCACATTTTTGTTCTTCTAATACCATGCGTAAACTCGTCATCCGTACGTCATTGTTTAACGCTAATATCCCCCGTTATGTGCGTGAATAGTTTATTCAGAATAAAATACTTAACCTGGATACACACGGTGGAGCCCCAAAACTGATGAATAAAAAGGTTCCATTGCAAACGCCGACGTAACACTCAGTTAACAGAATGTGCTGCTGAGGGCTTGAAAGTAACTTGAACTAGCACCAGACGTCATCGAGACAGTCGAATTCCTGGAAAAATACTCGCCGTTCATTCAGATATTTCAACGCAACAAAAAGCGCATAATCATGCTTGAATTCTGCCATGAAGATCCTTGTGACTGCACGTCAATCCGATTCCGAGATTCGTCGGAAGTTTGCTGAAGTGTTCCACGGCCAGCAAGAATATATTCGTATAATTGGTCAGATGCGCGATGTCGTATGATCACATAATTCTATCAGCGACCGTTTTCCCACCTTTTCTGCAAATAATTATGTTTCATCTTCTTTTGGCTAGACAGAAATTAAGTTACACAAAGTAAGCGCGAATAATTCATGTGTAGTGATCCAGGAGCTACGGAAGCGGTGGAAGGAATGGAAACATTGGAAAGCGATGGAAACATTGGAAGCATTGATAAAAATGGAAGCAATGGAAGCAATTGAAGCAATGAAAGCAATGGAAGTGATGGAAGCACTGGAAATAATGGAAACACTGGAAGCATTGGACGTAATGGATGCACTGAAAGCAATGGAAGCACCGGAAGCAATGGAAACACTGGAAGCCCTGAAAGTAATGGAAGCCCGGGAAGTAGTGGAAGCAATGGAAGTAATGGAAGCACTGGAAGTAATGGAGACACTGAAAACACTGGAAGCACTGGAAGTAATGGAACCACTGGAAGTAATGGAAGCACTGGAAATACTAGAAGCGATGGAAACAATGGAAGCACTGAAACTAATGGATGCACTGGAAGCAATAGAAGCATTGGAAACACTGGAAGAACTGGAAGCAATGGAAACCTTGGAAGTACTGGAAACACTGAAAACCATGGACGCACTGGAAGCAGTGGAAACAATTGAATCATTGGAAGAACTGGAAGCAATGGAAGCAATTGGATCATCGGAAGCACCGGAAGCGCTGGAAGCAATTTAATTAAAGGAAGATGATGCTTGTGTCGAAGATTCCAACCCGGTACTTGTCGGTGTGCTGTACAGCCTACATATCACCTTCAGTGGTCGATTTGCTGACTTACCTCCAGGTCATTTACCGCTCGGTCTGATGTTATCGAAGTTGTCGCTATCAGTTGGAGTTGATAAAGCTGTTTTGCAGGAGGATCTCTAACAGTAAGACTACAAAATTATAAGGTTCTGAAAGAAGAATGTTTCTCTATTAAAGACAACCTCGTGAGCAATAAAAGTGGCGATAATCAGCATAGCTTGAGACTGCACAAAAATTGTTAGTACTTTTCAGCAGGATTTGATTGATCGATATTGATGATTCCCAACGACGAACACTTTCGATATCGTTTGAAATCTTGTCTTCAGAGGTGCGATCTCCGATCTCTTCATGCAGTTGTATGCCTAATTTGTAGAGTAGGCAGCGTCATCATTTTGTTTAGACGTTGTTTTATATGGCGTTTAAATAGTGTGGTTTAGTTGTTGCATAGATATGGTTCAATGTAGCACAAAACACACATTAAAAAAAAAGTATTTTATATCTTACGCAATTAAGAGCTTTGACCCGCAGAGAGATAACTGGACAACATTTGGTCCACATCTAGACAGGTTTGCGGAACCATGGTCTGTGTAAATTACATGCACATGCTGAATTATGACTTTGTTGAAATGTTTTCAACATTCCTAAATGTTTAAATCGTGGCGACAGGTATCATCGGTTTCTTCAGCAACAAACTCAGCATTGTCGTCAGTAAATTCAGGTTCACAAGAGGCAATATCGACGTCGCAGCAGGGCGATGGCTACATCATTAGAAGCGGTCGTGTCTGTTTCACAAAGCACGTGACGTCACTTCAAAATAGGATCAGTTCTATTTCAAGCGATGGCGACGAGATGAGTGGGGACGATCACGCTGCAATTTGGTCGCATGCAACGACGTCGGCGATTATATTGTTTTGTGCATTATATTGACGAAGAGCGGCGCCTATTCACTACACCTTATCCAAAGAGATATACATGTATCGCGTGTGTTGGCAGCTTGACATTATTATCTTTTTTGCAGTTCAGTGTGTATATCGTAGTGGTGACAGAACAACTGGTATACTGAAAGACATAAACGTTTGTTTGTTTTAAACTAGAACATCGCTCTCATTCTGCGTTCTCCTCTCCTAGTGATCGTCTAACATCACGTCAGTTGAAACAATAACAACTCTGCGTTGATGGAATTACCATCGTTGCCGTGTGTAATTTTAATAATAACACAACATTCATGTGAAGACAAATTTGACCCATTTCTGCGTGTCATAACTCGATACTTCAAGGGAAACCCCAATGGTCATCAATCGTTCAGATCCCGATGTATTGGTCTTTGCTACTGCATTAACGGTGTACATCCGGTCCCATACGTACTTATTACTTATACGTGTACTATAGCTTGGACTAATCTATGATATGACTGTATGTGACTAAATAGAGGAAATTACGAAGTTGGAGAAGATATATTCAAGGTCCGAAACGTATGCTTACAAACTGTCCTAGCAAAATGCCATACATCAGTTAACGAGGACTGGTTAAACATCCTTAACAGGCCAAAAACGTACGTGCTAGTCTATGCCTCTTAATATCGACCCACTCCGAAACACCAGCTCCACGCCAACGTTTACGCAAGGGTGTACAATCTACGTCTATTGCAGACCTGCCATATCCTAACACAATGCTTCTCAACCCGTGTGCAGCGGCACACCCTGGAGTGCCATGACAGAGTCCGAAGTGTGCAGCAGAACTAGACGAGAAATGTCACATTTGTTGCGATAAATTACGAAATAAAGCGATGTTTCCAAACAAATCAAAGTGTCCTCTTTCTGCTAGAAACTCATTGTCGCCGGCGGGAACATTAGTTTCCTTTAGGCTGTTGCTAAAGCAGACGTGAATCTCAATTATCTTGTGATAGCACGTTGACCGGATATCTTCGCCGTCTGCTCGTGACGGTATCGTTGAGCTCCTATTTTGTACCGTAAAAAGCAATTGCCAATCTCTCAAAGCTGATGCTGACCGACCGATGTTATAATTTGCACTAAAGTGCAGATGCCTATATATGTGGGGGGATGCAGATACTATATAACCACTTATTGACGAGCGTGTTGAATATTACGCAGAACGAGGCAGAAGACCGTAGAAACCATTAATGAATGTTGATCGTTTCCATACGATCAGTTTAATTTTCAGACCGACGTACGTAAACATTAATATACATTGATTCTTACTATCAACAAAATAAACACAAAATCTTGAAGTTGTTTCTGGTATCTGGGTACATTTACAAGTTACCTATAATTGACACTAAAACAGTGGTTTATGAGGGTTTTGTCTATAACTCCGACTTAATCAGATCCACGAGATGTGTCATAGACAGATCTGTGCAGCAAATCACAATACTTGCCATGACAACAGCTTAAAACTGCAATTTGGGAACTTACGTTCATCGTAAAAATCTGGAATGTTCCTGAAACAGTCAGATTAAAATTATTCATTTCCGGGTTGAATTTTTTCATGACCCACTGCTCCTGAAGTAAAACGATTATTTCGTTCGAGACACCACAAACTTACCTTCTGTTGTGACGTTATTGGCAAATATGTTTAAAAATAAAATCGACACACACCTTAAAAAGGCGGGATACATGTAGATAAAAAGTATTGGACTCTCGATAAGCCAAAAGGCTTCCTTGTCCAACTGCCATCCAGAGTAATTTTCTGGATGGCAATCTTGTTAAATCTTGTTAAATAACTACTACGAATATTGACATTATTAATTTTATTACTAAAGCAATACACTCTGTACAAAAGCTGCATTGACGGATCAATTACTCGTTGCTCGATTCCGTTCAACATTGACAACACCAAAACAACAAGCATGCTTGAAAGAACATTTGCGTCAAAACTAAGCGTAAAACAACATAAACTCGTACTCCCTCGCCATCTGACCACGTCACCATTACGTCGAACATATGTTGTGACCAATACTCATTTGGCATAAAGTAGCGTGATCTGCCTACTTAACTGCGCGATAGTTGTCAAGATGTTGCTAACTTGAAATGGTTTCGTTTCCAACGAAGCGCATCTCCTATACAAATGCTTGATTTCGGACGTATTTCAATTACCAATATGGCATGATGGAGTGTTTTTGTTTTATATATTCTTTAACCTAAACTTATATTGAACTTACGTCAATGCATTTTTTATTACTGCACCGTTATTGACATATTTACTATACACAGGGTTGCGGCAAAAAGATAACCGGAAACGAACAACCGGAACTGTCTCGTTGCGGAGCTTGTTTCTGCGGCCCGTGGACGGTATAACTTTCCGCTCACCAATGGCCGGCAATCGACCTCGGTGTGCCACCATTTCGTGTACAGACGATCCAGGTACCCAGTCCTTTCCAATAACTCAATCGCTTTGTTCAACTTTCCCAGCAGTCCCGATCCTTTGAGGACGGCAAGACCGAAGCCACTGTCAACAAGAAACCGTCCGCGCAATGTCAGGTCGCACGGGTGCATGTTTGACACGTACTCTGCGATGTTAGTTGGAAGAACGAACGCGAAACCGCCTCGACGCGCCCTTGCAATCCCCGCCAGGTTAGAGTCTGTCAGTATCATGCGTCTCAGTAGTTCCTTGTACAACGTCACGTTCGATTGCTGCAGTGCGTGTCGAATTACGCCCTTGCGCAGCGTGCCGAAGCTCATGGTCGACCGACTGAGGAGATCGGAAACGGTGTGCACCGGAAATGGATCGCCAGAAGTGGGACGCTTCATAAGTATCGTCGCCTGCACGCGCTGAAACGGTCGCGTGAAGTCGACCACTGTTTGACGTCGCTTTGTTATGTAGATTGGTGCTGCGCCTATGTCTGCCTGCTACAAAACAATTAAAACCAATAATGTGTATTATAACTATGTACGTATGTATATATATATATATATATGAACATGCTTTTTTTTTTTACCTTGATGCATCTTATCACACACACACACACACACAAACACACACACACACGCACGCACACACACACACACACACACATATATATATAGATTTATAATATATATAATACAACTATGTATATGCATATATATATAATTATATTATATATATTATATATATATATATACATGTATATAAATATGTCTACGCGGTAAGATGCCTCAATGTTGAGGCATCGTACTACTTAGACATATATACGAACGTTTAAATGTGAATATATATATATAGTATATGTATATATATATATATATATATACTATATATATATACTATATATATATATATACTATATATACTATATATATATATATATATATGTCTATGTAGTACGATGCCTCAACATTGAGGCATCTTACCGCGTAGATATATATATATATATATATATATATTTATAGTATATATATATATATAAATATATATATATATATATATAGTATATATATATTCACATTTAAACGTTCGTAGAATTGTAGTACAGTTTACGACATTGCATCTGTGCTTCACTATAAGTTATCGTAATATTTTTGCTGCGCTGCTAACACGCAGTATGTTCCGGTTAAGATTCTCCAATGATGGTTTTCCTTAATGGTAATTTGTTACCTTTCTCATTACTTCTCCGATTATGCCGTTCCACGTGCCGTCTGATCTTTTGTTGCCATAACGACCATCACTGACGGGAAATAATCGATGTTCAATCCCGAGCATATGTGTTATCTTTGCCATCAAATCGACGATGTAGCCTTCGTACCCGAGGCTGCCGTTGGTTGAGTGTTTTCGTACGCTACAGTATGGCTCAATCTGGGAACAAATGGATGCATGTGTACAGCACTGGCAGAGTCACTGTGTGTATGTGTGCGCGAACGCGTGGTTGTGCAAACGAGTGCATTGTGTGCATGTGTGAGAGAGAGAGAGAGAGAGAGAGAGAGAGAGAGAGAGAGAGAGAGAGAGAGAGTGTGTGTGTGTGTGTGTGTGTGTGTGTGTGTGTGTGTGTGTGTGTGTGTGTGTGTGTGTGTGTGTGTGTGTGTGTGTGTGTGTGTGTGTGTGTGTGTGTGTGTGTGTGTGTGTGTGTGTGTGTGTGTGTGTGTGTGTGTGTGTGTGTGTGTGTGTGTGTGTGTGTGTGTGTGTTTGTGTGTGTGTCACATTCTATTATATGTATATATTGCTAGAAATAATCTTCGCCGATATGTTCTGTTCGCTTTAGTTTAATGGCACCCCTTCTTCTTCATATCAATCTCATTGTACAATACCACCTCAGCATTGTTTCCCCCTTTCGCATTGTTCCATCAAAATTAAAAATAAGCACCTCTTTTGAGTAGCGTTCAATGTATAGCCACTTCGATTCGAACACTTTGTGGTTTAAATAATATATATATATATATATATATTTATACACAGTATATGAGTATGTATTTTACTTAAGTTGTCTAAGCACTTGTGAATGGGCTTCTGTCTACATTTATGACACTTTTTACTTCATTTATTATTTATATTATTATTACTTATTTCTTCAACGCTCACGACCTTTTGTATCGTCTCCACACCTGTCTTCTCTGTGTTTAGTCTCCATCCATCTCGCTCCAGCTGCCTGTGCCAATTGAAACACGTTTTTTTATGTCTGCTCGGTCGTTCAGCACGCCACCGACTTCGCCTTGTCTCCACACTTAGCGTCGCATCCATCATGACGATGAAAAGAAAGAAGCGGTTGACCCCTGCAGTAATCCTGCTTTGATCTGTGAGTCACCACTTAGCCCGCTATTGTTCTCACGGATGCTTCTGCGTCTTTTCGCATTGCCCTCGTGACTCTGGTTTGTTTCTCCGCAACCTTCCAGGAATGGGAAATGTTGACGTGTGTTAACAGCCTCGTCAACTGTCACCATGTTAGCAGTAGGTGGTAGGAAACATGCCTTATAACACAGGCCAACGCTGGGTGTCACAAAGGAAAATTCCCAAAGTTGAAGCTTTATTTTTTCAACGACACACGAAGATACATTTAAATAATCAGCCAATGTTCCATTAAATACATTGCTAGAACAAGAATGATGTTGATATTGCTTGTCCTAATACATAAATACTTATTAGAAAACACCATTATTGTATTGTCTAAAGAGAGAGAGAGAGAGAGAGAGAGAGAGAGAGAGAGAGAGAGAGAGAGAGAGAGAGAGAGAGAGAGAGAGAGAGAGAGAGAGAGAGAGAGAGAGAGAGAGAGAGAGAGAGAGAGAGAGAGAGAGAGAGAGAGAGAGAGAGAGAGAGAGAGAGAGAGAGAGAGAGAGAGAGAGAGAGAGAGAGAGAGAGAGAGAGAGAGAGAGAGAGAGAGAGAGAGAGAGAGAGAGAGAGAGAGAGAGAGAGAGAGAGAGAGAGAGAGAGAGAGAGAGAGAGAGAGAGAGAGAGAGAGAGAGAGAGAGAGAGAGAGAGAGAGAGAGAGAGAGAGAGAGAGAGAGAGAGAGAGAGAGAGAGAGAGAGAGAGAGAGAGAGAGAGAGAGAGAGAGAGAGAGAGAAGAGAGAGAGAGAACAATTGCACCAAT
>OZ023209.1:51810916-51823416 GCA_963995525.1 Escarpia spicata
ACCCCCCTCTCTCTCTCAAACATAGGCAAACACAAACATACAAATAGTATATACAATTTTAATTGATGATGTTAGGTATTTACCAGGAGTGTTGTGACGCGGAGAAAGTCGCCACCATGTCTTTGGATTGTCTCTGACGTTGACGCTTCGTATGTGTCGTGGTTTGACTCTGTAATGTTAATAATACATATATTTAGCATAATGCTATGACATTCCGATGTGTAGAGGTACAAATATACTAATGAGTAAAACATATATCGCGCAAACAGATTATTTAATAAAACAATAATATGTATTAATTAGAAGCAAATAAACATTTTCTTATCGACGTCGGTGTTTTGTGATTAGCGAGACGAAACATATTGTCATTTGATATCATGAATTGTACTTCGAATGTTACTTGTTGTGAACTGTTGCGTAAGAGAACAAAAAGAGGAATCTGTTTACTCGTACAGAGGACGTGCTGAAAATTACGAAAATGTTGGTACAACTAACATATACATATGAAGATTATTTAAAATATTTAATATTTCTAACAATAGCACTATATTAATATATTACGCTGTCACTATATATGTTTTATACTGCATTTTAACTATTTAATTAATTTAATTATTGGATTGTTTTTAAAGCAGCAAATATTTTAGTTTTATATAGTTAAGTCTAGTCAATATTTACCCGATAGCTTAAGCTATATAAGTTACTTATTTATAAATGTACGTTTAAATTTCGTATTAGATTATTATTATATCATACATTTTTAGATGTTTTAACAGTGTCGTATATATAGGTTTTTTATATTCGGAGACATGGCGCTGTTCAAATAAAGTTTATTATTATTATTATATTATTATTATTATTACAATAGAAATAACAGTATTTAAATAATAATATTGATGGATTCAGTGTATTACCGTATTGGTTGGCAGCTGAAGCAACAAGCTGCAGCCAAGCGACGGGCAGGACAAGATGCCATGCTGGCTGCTTCATGTCGTCGTATGTCACGTCACGTATGGCTGGCGGCAAGAACGACACGTCACGCACGACTGGCTGCAAGACCGGCACGTCACGCACGGCTGGCTGGATGCAAGAACGGCACGTCACGCACGGCTGGCTGCAAGATGGAGCACAACAACAAACTTTAAATAATGAACCTACTTTATTGAGACATAATGAGAACTAATTTGCCAGGTGGCGCTGCAAGGCAAGTCAGTCTTTAGTGCCAGCATGGCTCAAATACAGCGTTTTATTTACAGTCCGTACGGTTATAGTATCCCGAACAGCTGTGAAATAATTACTTGTCTCGATAATGTCTGCAAAAAATTATCAAGAATGGAGCCTGGTGAATCTAAGAAAATAATTGAGAACTTGAGGGAAGAAGCTTTCAGGGAGGAAACGGGAACTGATTGTCAGGTATGTCTGTATGAGCGATAACGTACGGTGTTGCCACATCATATGCAGGGATGTTGTGGAATACAATACAAATGTTAATGTTGGTTTATCCAACACTATCTCACAGCCCCATCGCCATACCACACACAACAATTTAATCAATACTGATCGTGGTGTCAGATACCGGGTGTTGAATATGTATGCACCATTATTAATGGTAGTGTAGTTTTATTTACAGATTCTAATTTTACCGGGGACCCGAAAACGCAGAATTAATCCACAGTTGATTACAGCACGTCAACCCCAGAGGCTGATGGGTATAGAGACCTGCATGCGGGGATGAGAGATGCTTTTCCGTTTGTCACCATCGAGAGAACTGACGATGTCTTTGACAAAAAGCTTGAAGAAAACAGCAAGGCTATGTACAAAGAAAGGTATGAAGCCAGCAGCCAAATCACATCACAGCTGGATATTAGTGTACAATTGAGCCATATTAATGAACTGTAACTGCTTATTGATTAGCCAGAGCGAGAGTAGTTAGTGATATGATTTGGGGGAAACATGTAAGTTTATGAGTTTTCATTAGTTGCAAGTTCTGTATCTGGGGTTAAACCATGTCATATTTGATCTATTAATATCCACCTCCCCTCTTTCACAACACCCTCTGAGGTGTTTGCAATACATTCGGGTTGCTGTACAAGGAACCAGAACATATGTCATAGCCACTGCTTGGGCAGAGATGAAGAAGTCAGCCTCCTACTAAGTTGATTTTTCTATAAATTCGGATGGGGTCATACAGGAGTGCCAGCGTGAGTGTGGGGCAGGAGAGGGCCCGACTGCCCATTGCAAGCATGTTGGAACAGTGCTGTAGGACTCGTGTGCTTTCTCCAGTCTGGTGATGTTGTTACAGAGCTGACGTGCACTCAGGTAATTTTATATTTATGACAAAAGAAAAAAGCGCAGACAGATAAATATCTTTTTAACTGAAAGCCAGTATGTTTAAAATTAATTGATGATAACCAAATTGAGCAGATATATGATGGTATTGTGTAGCAAGAGTGATGCATACAACGAGGTATTGCATACATAATATTCTTACATATTAAACTTTACATACATTTCTTTTTTGGAAACACAGGTACTGCAAACATTCCACCGAGCCAAACCATTCAAAGGATCACCAACGAAAGCTGCTGGGCTGAAAACTGTTAGAGGGAAGGAGGACTTGACACATCATCTCACTTCAAGAATTCATGCATTAACTTTGCTTGTCAGGTACATATTATATTAGAAAATACTAACCTATTAATTCTGCTAATTATAGTCTCAGGCGAGCATCTGTTTTAGGTTTTAGTACAGATGATAATTTTTGAATTACCACTAGGAGAGATCAAATAAAAAGCAAAATGTATTATTTTAAATACCAATAAATACATGTAAATTATAATATGTGCATTTTAGTATCAAATTCCTTGCTTCTGAAGAGTGAAATATAGAGATCTATTGGTTACTGATTGTCTTGTTCCATATCGACAGAATATCACCAAAAGTTGTAATTTTTCTGTTAGTCAGTTTGCTTCTATTCAAATTGTCAATTCTTATTTTGATGATCATGTTTTAGGATGAAACACGAATGCCATTGCTCCAGCTATTTCCCCCAGCCAATCCCTATGCCATTGCGTTTGACCACAATTACCTGAAAGTGCTTCCTGAAGAGCAACACTTGATTGACTGCATGGTAAATGTATTGACTTTATTGTAATGTTTCATAATAACTTAAGAATTATTGTGTAGTGAGATATTTCCAAACTCTTAAAGTTAATATTTTGTCAGTTAATACAAGTGTACTTACGTTTAAATAATAATAGTCTATCATACCAGTGAATTAAATTCAGTTATAATGAATAATATGTTATTTGTGTGGTATACCTTTGTGTGATAACTCTTCAACATTTTCACATTTGGCAAGATTCTTCTGTGAACAGGTGTCCCAGATCACAGATATAGAAGTAAAGCATGTAAGGGAGACGACTCGTGGTCAAGCGCACAACCGGATGTGGAGAGATGTTCGCCAACATCACATTACGTCATCCAATATCGGACTAATTTGTAAGGCCACGGAAAGTAAAGACATGGTTGTCTTGGCAACATTCACCAACTACCAGACACTGAGAGTTAAGTCAATTGTGCATGACCAAAAGTATGAGGGTATTGCTGTCGAGCAATTTTAACGCAAGGAGAATATGTCGACATATGCTTGTGATCTGTTCATCAGCAAACGTTGTCCACAACTGGCGGCATCTCCGGACAGGATCATCGACGGTGATTACCTTGTGGAGGTGAAGTGTCCCTATGTCGCTCGGGACCATATGATAACGCCCAGCACCGTCCCCTACCTGGAAAATAGGGGAGATTCCCTGGCTCTAAAGGAGACCCACGACTACTACTTCCAGATACAGGGACAACTCTTGTGTTCAGAGCGAAAACTGTGTTACTTTGTGGCTTACATTTTCAAAGATCTTATGGTTATTAAAGTTCGTAGGAATGATACATTCATTGAAATCATGATAAAGAAATTGTTACTTTTCTATGATAGGTATTTCAGGCAGGCAATTTTAAATAAATTATTTTACAAGAATTATTACCGGTATGTTTTCAAGCGATGTTAGACACTTCCTTAACTAGATGCTGCAGGTTATTGTCATTGGTTCGTTCATGCTTGGTTGGGGTGGGTGTCCAATGCTATATGTGGTAAATACATAAACAATGTTAACCTATAGAATTCAATGTTTTACTGCTTTCCATGGCTGCTTAGATGGACTTGCATGCCTTGGCACGATGTTTTCCCTGAAATTGCACAAGTAAAAACACACATTAATAATCTGTGTTGCCAGTTCTGATTCTGTGTTATTTATTGGTTCCTTAAGTATAGTGTATGTTTTGGCCAGACCGATAATTCTTTCTACATGGACCCTCTTACTGGCGATCTTACGGTCCTTCGTAACCGTCTCCCCGGACATTCTATTCTTGATCATCTTGTGTTCAAAGAGATGTTGCACATTGAATCCCTTGTCTGCCATGATGCTGTCACCAGCATCACAAATCTGCATCAAATTTGAGCGTTCACAGATTTGGCGATCGCTAAGCTGCCAAAATGTAAGAAACCAGGCCTCCGGGGCTTGTCCCGACCAGCACATTCACCGTATTGCGATTCTTGTACGAAGAAAATGTAGCTTGCTGGGCTAGTGGCTACTCCGGCTTTTGAAAGGGGCATTCTGTGCCACCCACGATTACTCGTATGGTTAGAAACTTCTTGAAGTCCTCGGGTGAATAGTATGACATCAGTTCCTTGGACGTCCACCAATCTGTTTCTCCCCACTGTAAGTTTATGAAATGTATCCATGTGACAAAAATGGTTGTGACAGTGGCCTGAGATATGTCAATAATGCGACTCAGTTCGAAATGCGTCTTGTGACGTCTTAGTTTCATCAACGTGATTAGAAACTGGTCCTCGACTGACATGGAAGGAATGATCCCATGAAAATACCTCAGTCCATATGCTGATGGACCCAAAGTACCTAACACAAAAAGTGTTGTTGTAGTTTTCCAGTCCTGTATAAAAATAAATCAAGTGCGGGTCATTCACAAACCAGGTGGCTGTGTACCGGTTTGGGCTTGAGGTCTGGGTGCCGGTTCACTCTGTTTCAGCAGAGTTAGCCAACGTTGTCTGCGTTGCTTGCTCTCTGTGTGGCCCTGGACGTAAAAAATTTAGAAGCTTAGACATGTACATAATATTATAAATCTTTGGTAAAGCAAAAGCAGTACAAATGTTTTTTTAAATAAAATATTTATTTACAGAGTACTATACATGCCTTTTACAGCACAAGGTATTTTCCTCAAGATAATTTTCACTAATATGGATAATTACCCCTAATATTGTTACAAGGAGAAAACTGGTACAGCATAAATTCCTCATCACTCATGAACAAAATTTATTGTAAGTACTTTTGAATAATAAACAGTGCACCATAGTTTTTACTGTCCATTGCGGTCACATTCCTTTCATCTCCAACTTGGGTGTATGCCACTTCCCTCGCTAGCTCTGCCTCTTCATTCATAGGCAGCCTTTTCTTTGCCCTCTCACGTCTGTTCAACTCTGCTGTCGTTGCAGTTCTGGACCAGTTAAAGATACGTGGCACAGAGTTTTGTTTAAAGTTAAGTTAAGCGGACGACTATCTGAAATCGTCACATACTAAATCAATAATTTAATTTGTTTTGTTGATGGGGGAGATAATAATAAATTAAACAACATCACTAATAACAGAAGTGCAGGGGTATTACAGTTTTTAAAGAAATAAATATTTCAAATGAGCATCATACACGTACATCATAGCGAGTTTATCGTGTCCAACAGTCACACACACACACACACACACACACACACACACACACACACACACACACACACACACACACACACACACACACACACACACACACACACACACACACACACACACACACACACACACACACACACACACACACACACACACACACACACACACACACACACACACACACACACACACACAGTCTGGCGTGCGACACTTGCACTACATCTAGACATACTTGTATTATTTGCGGCTATGTTTTATGGGTTTTCAAGGCCTCGGATTTTTTAGAACTTTTTCTTGGTTAAGGGCACATATCTGAATACGAATCAGATAAAAACGTTTGTTGCACTGTGCATGAAGTAACAAGTTATTTTTACTTGAACATTGTTGTAACCGTGATTGGTGTTCCTGTTGGTATCTCGTCATCATCGTGAAAACTAATTTAACATGATTGCTATCCAGACCAAACCAAGTAACCAATGAACAAGCAAGCTTTTGGTTTATCGCGAGTCCGACATGTTTGTATCTAAAGGTAACAGCCCTTCTGATATATCAGTAAAAATTGTTTTAAACATATTGACCTTCAAGCATTTACATAATCACCATATGGTTTATTCCATTACTTTTTTGTCCGCTGTGAAAAGAAATACTTTCTGGTATATAATGTGCACGGTTCCCTTACTAGTGTTACTTCATGTCCTCTAGTCCTTCAATGTTTTTTAATGATGACAATTCTTATATCAACCTTTTGTGTAATAGTTTATGTACTGATCTCTTCATTATATCTTGCGCTATTACTCCATTATACAGTAGTTTAGACAATTTCCATTGCTTGTGTCTCTCTTTGCTGGACTTAATCTAGTTGCATTTCTCTGTATTCCTTCTAGTGTATTTATGTTCTTCTTAAGATACGCTAGATATTCTAGATCAGTTGTAACTATTGCCTTATACAGATGTATAAAGGTATTTTCCTTAGACGTTATATTTCTCCTGATTAACCGAATATTTTGATTACCCTTCAAACCGTTCTGAAGGTTTCATGCGCTAAATGTTACTCTTACGTTCTTGTCTTCTATTGTAATACATGTTCAGTGCACAGAAACAGTGTTTCCCCTGATACAGTTTGTAGGCATTTACTTTCACAAAATCGAATAAGATCTGCCATTTTCAGCAGTTTGACCAATTTGTCTAAATCATCTTGTAAATGTTCAGTGTGTAGGCATTTACTTTTACAAAATCGAATAACATCTGCCATTTTCAGACAGTTTGCCAATTTGTCTAAATCATCTTGTAAATGTTGTTTATCTCAATCATGTATAACCTTTCTAAAAACTACTATGTCTCCACAAACTGATTAGTGTAACAATAACAAAATAAAGACAGCTAACGATAGTGCGTTTGAAATAAAAACGTAGTAAAATCTGAATTGAAAATGTAAATTATTAAAATAGAACGTCATACCATTATCGAATTCTACAAACCCTGTTTGTGCTTCGGTTAATTTACTCTGCGTGTATTCACTATGATCAAGTCTTTCAACACAGCAGGTGCGACAATAATGGCCATTTCTATAGCGATTAATACAAATTTATGTTATCCGCCTGGAGTAAGTTATGCCTTTCAACAAAGTGGAAAAGAGGGTGGGGTATGATTAGCCTTCACCATTATTCTGCTGCCAAATATAGGTAGACCTACACATCTAAGATGATGCAATGGGAAATATTTGAATGAGAAGGTTTTCGAAGAAAGCTTGAACATTTCTGCAGCAGGCCTTGTATTTTTCTATTGGTGATATTGGCCTTTCATATTCCACGGCTGTGGCGTGCGTGTGTGTGTGTGCGTGCGTGCGTGCGTGCGTGCGTGTGTGTGTGTATGTGTGTGTACTTGTGTGTGTGGGGTGGGGTGTGTTTGTGCGTGTGTGTTTGTGTTTGTGTGTGTGTTTGTGCGTGTGTGTGTATGCGTGTGTGTTTGTTTGTGTGTGTGTATGTGTTTGTGTGTGTGTGTGTGTGTGTGTGTGTGTGTGTGTGTGTGTGTGTGTGTGTGTGTGTGTGTGTGTGTGTGTGTGTGTGTGTGTGTGTGTGTGTGTGTGTGTGTGTGTGTGTGTGTGTGTGTGTGTGTGTGTGTGTGTGTGTGTGTGTGTGTGTGTGTGTGTGTGTGTGTGTGTGTGTGTGTCTGTGTGTGTGTGTGTGTGTGTGTTTGTGTGTGTGTGTGTGTGTGTGTGTGTGTGTGTATGTGTGTGTGTGTGTGTGGGTGGGTGTGAAAGAGAGAAAGTTAGTTTTTGTTTGTGTATGTGCGTGCGTGCATATATGCGTGCGTCTTGTCACCTTGTTTGCACTCCCTCAAAGTAAGGTTGATAGACTGTAAAGCAGAGGCGTCGGAACTTGGGGATGAAGCTCACCATGCATTTTCGGAAAAAGCGAAAGAGGGGATTGTGTAGTTGGAGTTTTTGCGGTGTCGATGGGGGGGTGTTAGAGATTTTCGACAGGAGTAGGATTGGGGATATAACGTTACCTTCAGCCTGACAAAAAACCTCCAACTACACTCTGTTGCCAACATATATATTGGCCAGCCCCTCTCCACTCAAAATATTGGGGTACAACCCCCAACCTACACCCCAACTCCGACGCCTATGCTGCCAATAGTTTTATTTTCTGACGGCCTAAGCATATTTTCCCCTAGAACACTATACGGAGTAATGCTGCTCTTTGTGCACATACGTGTTCAATGGCATGTCGTGGATAGGTTTACACGTTGCTACAACAACACAGTGAAGTTTGAATGAAACGTGCGTTTAGATGGAGAATGCCAAAATACAAACATATAACCAATGCATTACGACGTACTCATACACGTACTCATACACGTACTCATACACGTACTCATCCATGGAAATTAGTAGTCAAGTAATCTAATGTGAACGAACATTCCATTGAATGAATAAACTAGATTATTGGCCCATGAGCCATGGAACGAACACTCCATTGAATGAATAAACTAGATTATAGGCCCATGAGCCATGGAACGAGAAAGCATCCGTTATGAATTAATATATAATTGATTTACAGAACTCAGAACTCAGAATCAATTTATTTGACCTGTAAATACGATACATATACAATTAATAACGTAAGTAATAGATAAGGTCGGGAGACTCCCATTAAGATATATAATATCGCTAGCACAGGAGCCACCCCATAAATATAAACAACAACAAAATTTACATGTCACAAATCAGAATAGCATATGACTTGTTTACAGTTGATAATTACTCAGTGTATCAACATACATACACAATACAAGGACTGATTATATATACTCTTGTACAAATTGACGTACATATGGATACTTAGGTATACATTTCAATACGTATTACGAATTACAAATAAAGCAATTATGAATACGACAACTGGATTCATAATTTTAAATTACAAAGTTTTTTGTGTATGTTGAAAAACCATATAGAATGTGGTTGTAAATTGTATTAATGATAATACTTGGTGTATTGCTAACTGTCTCTACTATGTTGTGTCTAATGCAATTTTTGGCAAATTCATGTTTGAATCTGGACATATACAGATTATTTCTTTCTCGTGTGCAGTGCTGATGAATATCATAGATATATATAGATCGTTGATGCGATGGGCCACAGCTCGAGTAGTTACCGTGTGTAAATGTTTACGCAATTGACCAAATGGACGGGTACTTTTAAGCTATCGGCCATGGACCAATTAGTCACTGAGCGTGAACGGTTGCACTAATGAAAGACTGTGTCTGAATTCGAATAATTAATAAACAAACTCAATCTTTCTCGAGAATAATTATTAGGATCGGATGTAAACGGAAAACGAGATAACGAACACCAGCAGAAGTGATAAACAGAAATGAGCCGTGGCGCCTCTGTTTGTTGTCAACAATAATTTCTAACAACGGTTTAACTCGCAACCACCAAACGTCAAAAGCTACTGATAGCAATCAGACTATGACCCCATTGGCTTACTGGGTATCAGATTTATTTTTGTCGACAGTCAGCTTGCAGACCCGCGTCCACGACAGTATATCCGTAATATACACACACTAAATGAAATATCACGCGGCAAATAATATATGGTACCGCTTACCGCAATTCGACAACAACCGCAGTACTAACACCAGAACGCAACATGTGTTCGATTTTATGTTTCGATAATTCCAAACGCGATATTATTACGTGTGAAGAGCCGATGTCGGCGTCGCTTCGAACAGATTGAAGCGCGATCATCCCGTGTAAACAATTCGTTGCCGCTACGCATCACAGCGACGTCGCTCGAAATAGAATTAATACTATTTTGAAGCGACGCGGCGAGCTATGCGAAGTGGCCTTTTGATTCGCATTAATGTATAATCGCAGGAACATTTTAACTGTGTATTTCGTTATTATATTCACAATGTTTCAGCCACTCATGACAAAGTTCATATATACTGTATTCTACACATAATCTCAACAAAGTGTGCAGCGCAACATTGAATATTATTATCGTCATAGCTCCTAAAACACCAAAGGAAACGTACACCATAATATGTCATGGAAATCCTATCGACAGCAATTGTAGGATTATAAAACGTCTTCGACATCTGGTAAATTAAACCAAGATATTTATGGTAGCTTCTTTTATGAGCAGCTGTCCTCAAATCCAACCTGGAACTTCACTTGTCTGTTTCGTTCCGCCGGTCATCCTTCCAGCTATTTTGCAACTTCCTATAGTTCGCCTGTGTGACTACACTGAGTATTATTTTCGTACAATAACCACACGTACAAACGTAAGCCATATATACATAAGCACGTGCGCTTACCTTCTACGGACGAGAGCGTAACAATCTTTGACGAACTTCCGGTTGAAATTACTTGTATTCTTCTCGCTGTTGTGCAACCATCGATGAACAAACACGTCCTCTGTGCCGACTGTCTTTTCAGGTCACTAGAAAGACCGTTTTCCCGGTGCCAGTGGCGAGGGCGTGGTGCTACTCGACTTGTGTCTATCGACGCAACTGACGGGGATTGGTTAAGCTGTTCATCAACGACAGCTTAAAATAGCTCGAATATGTAGCTGGTCCGTCGGGCAATTTCAATCTTTATAACTTTCGCATGCATAATTGGCGTTTTTATGATAGGCTAATCCGGCGACTGGCCATTTCGATTAGGCCAAGACGTGTCAAAATACGTTCTTTGCTGTTCGGGCTTGAAAAGAATGTGACAAGATATATTAAGGTCTAACTGGAAGTGTTCTATATTCAGCGAATGCCGGCATGGCTGAATGTTTAAGGGTTTTACGCTAATATAATTATCCTCTGAAACTCCCCGGCAATGGATCAATACTATATATCTTTAGGTCCCATCAAACCCTTCTATAATCTAAGGCGTCGAAACCTAGGAAGGCTCGGGGTGCAGTTGGGGGTTTTTGAGAGTCTCAATGTGTTTCTACGGGAGGAACCTCAATGGCTGTAATTTGAGATTTTTCTTATAGCCCCAAAAGGGATGCAATTTAAGGTTGTTGGAGAGCTTCAAGATGTTTCATGTGGGAGCCTCAATGGGGTGTAACTGGAGATTTTTGGTGAGCCTCAACCCCCCGCCTCCCCCGACTATTCACCACGTTCCGATGCCAATGATAATTTAATCCATGCAAAGTGATTTGCTATAATACATTGTCAACTATTAGCATCCGTGCAAAACTTATGTATGCCCAATTATGCATATATGACAGCTTCTATATTTTAGTTACAAGTTGTGTATTTGTTATGCACACAATAAACTGTGGTGAAATATGGGAGAATCTCAGAACGAAATGTCCAATATCAGACGAAATTACTTTCGTTTGGGGAATGGGCGCTATAAGCGGTTTCGTCTGGCGTCGGACATCGATATTTTACGCTTCGGACCGGTACTGTTAATATATATTGATATCATACTATCAATGTTTACAAACTTTCGGCTGGGTTAGGGTGGGGGGCATATTATACAGTGACGTTCTGAGATGATCCCTAAGTTCTACCATCTATGATATAGTGCAACAGCTGAACATTGTATTAGTATGCCCATCAGAACTCATTATTACACTAATCATCAGGATTTAATTAATTGTAATTTCGTATCCTTAACGTCCCTGCACGTTTCGTGACACGTCAACCCTACCCTGAAGGGGGGGGGGGACGAACCTGTGCCTAGCAAACAATACATACTGCAGCAATAAACTGAATGCACATACACCCTTGTTGCGACATTGATTCAGTTATTATACAAGCACTATAGATTCTAGACATGCGCTTGTTGAACGGCGTGCCGTATGCACGAGAGTCACCGACATGACAGGTGCATCCTGTTTAACTAGACGTAGGCTTTCTCCATAGGTTACCGATGTGTCCTATTGCATGGTGTGTCGGTCTTGGCATCTATAACAACACTGGAAACTGGTGTGGGATCATTTGCTACTTCTAGCCGCCTCTACGACTCTAATTCCCCATTTTAACAACTATATTTGACAACTGTTTGCCACGTAGGTGACCACCATGTTGATGACAAATACGTACAATTACTGTCCCGATCACTTACTGGAAAGTCCTGTTATTGTTCACTGTATGCAACGTGTTCCCTGCCACTGATACTGTGAGTGTGTGAGTGAGTGAGTGAGTGAGTGTGTGAGTGAGTGAGTGAGTGAGTGAGTGAGTGAGTGAGTGAGT
>OZ023209.1:51825916-51828416 GCA_963995525.1 Escarpia spicata
GCAAAAGATCATCAATTATTCACATGTCGCTGAGTCGGACATTGCTTTGAAAATCAAGATGAAGCTTCTACAACGCTAATGGAGAAACCTACTTTTGAACGCAGTAAAGTGATCTGAACCACCACCGGTTTTTTTTAAGAACTGATAACCTTTAAAGAGGACACGACTATAAAGACCGATAGATAAATGAAACACGTCCTCAATTCTGAAGACCTGAAGACGACGACGCACTACATCAATATCACACGGGAACGTCGCTGACAGTGACGCGATTTGGTCACATATACCCAGACATCTCATTCAGTAACAATCATCCTCTGAGTCGCAGGTGGTTTATTCTATGCGAACTATGAGTTATGCTACTGCATAGATGCTTCCTGCGTCGTCGGTTACCTTGCAGGAGAGTTGCTATCATAACTGTATGATACGTGTTGCCCTGTCTGTCCAAACAGCGACGAAATCAATGTATACATGTCGGCTGTGACAAGCACGATTTTGAATAATCAGTCGTTGACATAATTTATATTTCCTCCAATCTGTGCTCGCCAAGACGTAAAACGCATCATGTGAATATATTGTACCAACATTACATTGTTTAAGCGTTAACTTTGCAAAGATGAGGAATGATGTCAGATATGTGTTCATGGTACACAAATAAGACACATACATACACATGTTTTATATAGATATACAGTGTATATATATATATATATACATATACATATATGTATATGTATACATACATACATATATATGATTACCAACATATATATATATATATAATTATATATGTATATATATATATATATATGTTGGTAGTCTATATATATATATATATATATATATATATATATATATATAACATATAACTATAACAAGCACAACATTTATATACAACATATTTTCACAACAACGCTGTTTTTAGTAATAATTACTGTATTTTATTATTTTTTTAACCACCCCTTTTGCTGAAATAATCTTATAATTCGTTACGGGGTCAGTGACGTATTATTGGCACTGTTTAATATATGCTAGGACTGTAAGCCCAACTCTACTTTTAATATCATCATCGGCAATCCCCCGTAGCAAGGATTATCTTTCCGTGGACAGCAGATTTCATTTGTTTTGTCTTCGTATATATATGGATTATTAGTCCAGGCTGAGGTGCACGGCATCCCAGAGTCAGCACATTAATAACTAATATGTCGTCAAGATGGATTTTGTACATTATCAATGGATCCCATCTTCCAATTCTTACGCTGTTTGGTTGTACGGTTGATAGTCAATTACTGTAATCGTTTACTAATATATTAGTATGCTATTTTATGATTTATTCATTAATATTTTATTGTCTATTTTTTATTTAAAAAAATTAAATCTAACTTTCGACAATATCATATTGTATGTATGATTTTGTATGTACACATGGATAGTTTTAGCTTAGTTTTGTTTACATTTTTGTTTAGTGAAATGTTAGCCTTTTTATACGCTTAATTTTAGTACTCACTTTTTAGTAGCTATATTAATCGTAACATAAATCTTCGCATTTCATTGTCAACGCCTTTGAACAGAGCATTCTGGATATGAGTGTAAAAATTAAGTACTTTATTTATTAGTATTAGTATTGGTATGTTATGATTTCAAACGACAAGTTGCGTGATCGTTCAACGATTACTTCGTGTTCTTGTAATTGTACGGGTCGGCGTCAAATCTTTTCAAGGTGAATTTGGCCACGTCTACACCCCTCTCCTATGTGCGGTCGCTTCCTACGACTCGGCTGAGAGAAAAATATGCTTTTACGTCCTAAACGACACACTCTGTTTACATGCATCAATTCTTGGGCATCAATTCTTGGAACTAAACATTTTCGGTGAATGCTACATCAAATATTTAATCCCAACACGCAGCGGTTGGCAAAATGTATCCTTAAATAACACCATTCTGTGAAGACAAACTGCTGAAGTGTTATTTGTCTGGGACATTGAATCGTGGCCACATTGCAATATTGGTAATATTGTTAGTATTAATCAAGTCACAAGGCATTTATCAAATTCTTGGCCTGACCGCTTCCGTCATCATAGTGAGCTATTGAGCGCTAGAGGGCGCGAGTGTACCTACAATGGCTGCCGTAGGAGTTATTTTTACAAGAAAATATTATTACGAACATTTCACCAACAGACAAATAACATATCCTTTATTACACGCAGTTACACATACAAACATTACAATTATTATCATGTCATTTCAATAAAAAAAATTATCTCCTTATTATGTTTACTAAATCATCAAACTGCGATTTAAAACAAGAACAGTAAATGTGTGTCTTTATGCACAATAATCAATGAAGCTACATTTCCCACGTTGCATAGACTAAACCACGCCTAAACCAAAATTGTTTCGACGTCATGCATCGATATGTCATGGCAGTATTTCAAAATTGACACTTCACGAAAATAACTCTATCATACAGTGTTAGTTAAAGGAAACACGTCCATATGGC
>OZ023209.1:51830916-51839503 GCA_963995525.1 Escarpia spicata
ATGATTTTACGGATATTTTGCTATGCAACAGGTCACGTGATGGATAGGTCAATTACAAAGGTAATCAAACACTATAAATTCATTGCGTTTCTTATTGTGTATTTCATTGTGTATGCCAGAATGGTGGACCCTCTGTGCGCGTAAAATATGTATAACATATAAAAGTAAAACTATATGGCTACTGACTCGAATGAAATAAATAGTTGAGTACCTTAGACAACGATGAGTTCAAACGTAAGATGGGAAAACATTTCACGAACCTGTATGGTTCATCTCTAGTGCCGATGAACTTGGACATAGCAACGCCGCTAATCGACATGCCGTAACGTATCGTCTCTTGATCGAGAAGTTCCTCCAGTGACGTAATCTCCGTGTCTCGCCGGATGAGAACACTAAGTGGAACGTCCATCCAGGGAATGCTGAAGTCCACCGCTTCACGGCGCATGCCCGTGATAGCTATAGGTCCAAGGGCCAGGTCGGCAGCCTGTGAACGACACAGACAGTTTACGATTCGCTAGGTTTCTTGACAGGTTCTAGTAATCATGATGTTGGTATTGTGATTTGTGCATCTATATCTCTGTCGTTAAATTTATCTTCTAACTCCTGGTTGTAACTGTTGACGTGTGTGTGTGCATGTGCGTGTACGTGTGCGTGCGTGCGTGCGTGCGTGCGT
Source organism: Escarpia spicata (assembly GCA_963995525.1). NCBI lineage: Eukaryota > Metazoa > Annelida > Polychaeta > Sabellida > Siboglinidae > Escarpia > Escarpia spicata. The sequence goes on from OZ023209.1 coordinate 51,831,590, forward strand.
GCGTGCGTGTGTGTGCGTGCGTGTTATTGTAACTATCACATATAGTTGCGTCGTTATCGTTCCTATCACAAATTGTTTTTGTTCAGGTGTTGTCCGCGTTATCGCCGTCACTGCCAACTGCTCTTATCGCATTTATCTTCGAGTAAGTCAGTCTTATCGTAGAGTCAGCGGCAACAATCATAATACTATTTAAGATATATTCGACAAGGTATATAAACACCACATAAAACGAACAGGGAGCACGCAAGCCTTTTTCTCACGCAATACACGAAAGTTAGCTGTATCAGTCGAATCGTGTCTCACTTTGTGTTCTCGTCCCGTGATTCCAGGAAACAGTTCGACTAGAAAGAGGCCTTCTGGGAAATGTCTATCATTTCCGGTTTGGTAAACAACGAGAGATAGAAACCGGCCAACAGTTATCCTTAAACGGCGAAATATAAGATCGGATAAGGCTCCTACTGATAAATCCACGTTTTGATGAAGTCTGCAGTACCCTTGTTCGCGAGGATGCCGTACCCTAGCGTAGCGCGTTTCATGTAAACACCAGATATAAATCTTGTGAAAGGTTCCCTCAACCTAACGCTAATCCTAATACTAACCTTCAACCTAACCTTAACCACAAACCTAACATTCTGCACATCAGAGCAACCATTTGTATGACGTAGTGTGACATGGTAACACGAAGCTCCTTCCTATTATTAGCTCAGGACATAATCAGTGGCGTCGACTGGCGATTAGCAGTGTCACTAATACAACTGGACAACCAACGACACGGCAATGGACACCTCTAGATACCTGCCAATTTCTGACTTTCAAAATCCGGTAGATTCCAGATTTATTCTGAGTCTCAGCTTCATTGGACTTCGAAAGATAGGGGGGTGTTGTTGAAAATTTTTCGCGGCGACGTTCAACATTTCTGAAGCTCACCAGACACCTCGATTTGCACCCCCTCCTTGACGCTCTAAAAACCCAACCTTTTGAGGCTCTCCAGAAACATCGATTTGCACCCTTCCCCCGAGGCTTCCCAAAAAACCATGTTCAGTATATCCGAAAACCTCGATTTGAACCCCCCCGAGGCTCGCCGTCTTCACCGAAAATCCGGGAGATTTTATTCTTTTGTCTGGGAGACTCCCGGAAAATCCGGGAGGGTTGGCAGGTATACTTACTCCACGAGACACCTCTCCTATCATGCCGCTGCGCCGGGAGCCGATACTTTCCTCCGACATGTAGATGTTGTAGCGACACGAGATGCGTGCACACACGGCGTCCAACAGGTCTACGGTGAAACCCTCAAAGAGATTGTCACCTCTCGCAGTCTTCTTCACTACCACATACGGTCTGGCCTGCAACGTAAAACCACGGCTGTCGTGATGAAGTTTGTATTGTTTGATTATTAGTAATGATATTTATTGTTATTTTCGATGATAATGTTGAGTCTGTTTAGTGTCACCTTCGCCAGTTTGTATCACATTCGGAGGGTAATCATTACCGGTGACAATCGCAATCGCCACAACCACCACGTTGTCGGTAAGGTTCAACATCAGCACCACCACCGTCGTTGTCTACGTCGCCGTCGCTAGCGTAGCACAAGAAATGAAAATGTCGACAAAGGTCGCCCTCATTTAATATTTACAAGTCATTTTTAATTACCAATTACGTGGTAAACTTAAAGGCATACGATGTAATCGTATTTTTGTTTGTAAAATATAATTATATAGTGTAATTTGCACACGTATTATATAGTAGTAATAAATAAAACAATGACCCGGTTGTAACCGACAACTGTGTGTCAAAATGTATGATGCGACGTGTCTCTGTGAAAAGATCGCCAGATATGTCATCGTCTCCGTACAACGTCAATACTAGTATGTTTACTATTTCCCTTGAGGAATTGTCACTGGTTGGTGTCCACCATGTTTGGTCCAAAACAATTATTTCTAGGTGTTATGAATTGTTTACACTTAGACACAGACTCCGTCTAGAGGAAATGGTTTGAGAAACATGTCATGCTGTGTAACAGCATACAAGCTTTACCGAGCAGCCATTTCCTAATTCGAAGTTACTATCTTATTTATTACGACATTACACTGTACTGTCATACACCAAAACGGTGTTCAAGACACGTAGGAAAAACCAGTGGCAACGAAGATACATTTTGTTGTGATTACTTTCTCTGCATTAAATAAAGAAACATAGAATGTGCTAAGATTAAATACGGAGTGCATGAAATAAGATATATTACATTACACAAACGCCATCCCGTTGTTTATATTTCCAATATTACACAAACAATCCATTTTTGTTCCTTCCCATTCCTGTATTTCAAAACAACATTTATCCCTTTAATTTCTGGTACTACAAAACAATCCCCCAATTTACCCATTCAATTTCTGGTAGTATACATACAATCCATGTTCGCCCATTCCACTTCGGGTACCACAGAAACAAACCCTTTATGTCCCTTTCACTTCCGGTGCTACATAAACAATCCCCGTATGTCACAAACAATCCCTTTACAATACTTCCATTTCAGTTATTATATACAAGATCTATTTCTGGTACTTAAATTTCCGGTACTACTAAACAATTAATTTTTTCCGTCTCATATTAGACAAAACACAAAAATCCCTTTCTCCCTCCCGATACTACACAAATAAACCCTTTCCACCTTCTACATCCGATATTACACAAACAATCGCTTTATGGACCTTCTACTTCCGATACTACACAAACAAACGCTTTATGGACCTTCTACTTCTGGTACTACACAAACAATCGCTTTATGGACCTTCTACTTCTGATACTACACAAACAATCGCTTAACGGACCTTCTACTTATGATACTATACAAACAATCGCTTTATGGACCTTCTACTTCTGGTACTACACAAACAATCGCTTTGTGGACCTTCTACTTCTGATACTACACAAACAATCGCTTTATGGACCTTCTACTTCTGGTACTACACAAACAAACGCTTTATGGACTTTCTACTTCTGGTACTACACAAACAATAGCTTTATGGACCTTCTACTTCCGATACTACACAAACAAACGCTTTATGGACCTTCTACTTCTGGTACTACACAAACAATCGCTTTATGGACCTTCTACGTCAGATACTACACAAACAATCGCTTTATGGACCTTCTACTTCTGATACTACACAAACAATCGCTTTATGGACCTTCTACTTCTGGTATTACACAAACAAACGCTTTATGGACCTTCTACTTCTGGTACTACACAAACAATCGCTTTATGGACCTTCTACTTCCGATACTACACAAACAATCGCTTTATGGACCTTCTACTTCTGATACTACACAAACAATCGCTTTATGGACCTTCTACTTCTGATACTACACAAACAATCGCTTTATGGACCTTCTACTTCTGGTACTACACAAACAATCGCTTTATGGACCTTCTACTTCTGGTACTACACAAACAATCGCTTTATGGACTTTTTACTTCTGATACAACACAAACAATCGCTTTATGGACCTTTTACTTCTGATACTACACAAACAATCGTTTTATGGACCTTCTACTTCTGGTACTACACAAACAATCGCTTTATGGACTTTCTACTTCTGGTACAACACAAACAAACGCTTTATGGACCTTCTACGTCAGATACTACACAAACAATCGCTTTATGGACCTTCTACTTCTGGTACTACACAGACAATCGCTTTATGGACCTTCTACTTCTGATACTACACAAACAATCGCCTTATGGACCTTCTACTTCTGATACTACACAAACAAACGCTTTATGGACCTTCTACTTCTGATACTACACAAACAATCGCCTTATGGACCTTCTACTTCTGATACTACACAAACAAACGCTTTATGGACCTTCTACTTCTGATACAACACAAACAATCGCTTTATGGACCTTCTACTTCTGGTACTACACAAACAATCGCTTTATGGACCTTCTACTTCCGACACTACACAAACAAACCTTTTCTTATATTTCTACTTCAGGAACTATGCAAAAATTCCTTTTGCTCCTTTAATTTCGATTTTTTGAAACAGTCCATTTTTGTTCTGCCCTTCACCGGTATTAGTGCTCTACAAACAATCTCTTTGTGTTCTTTCTGTTTCGGGTACTACATAGCACTAGGGTCGAGGGGAAATTCATATTGAGGGGGCTCAGCCTGGAGCTTCAATTCAGCATTCCGCTATCGGTACGGTCAGACATAGCATCGAAAGACGGGGGCGTTGTTTGAGGGGGTGTTGTTCAAACAAATTCGCAGTAACGTTTTCATTTTTGCTTGTCATCTCACAGAACAAATCCGGCTTCTCGGACAAGACATTGGAAGACGAGGGGGTGCTGTTACAAATTGTCCAAGATTGTGTTCTACTAAATATTGGGTGTTATTGAACATTTTAACGAAAATAATACGATATTTTATTCTAATTATTCCAAATGTTTCACATGGAGCGCAGTGGTGCAGTTGATAGAGCTTCTCATTATCGACCGAGAGAACTCGGGTTCGAATTACGTGCTGTGATGTCGAACCATGGGCAAGTTCGTTCACTCTATGTTGCTCCAGTTCACCCGGCTGTACGAATGAGTACCTGGCTATAGACAGTGGTTGTATTTGTAAAGGAATATCATCGCGCATTAATTGCAGCGTGGCTGGATTCTTCCCAGAGAAGTTGAGGTGGTGTTCAATTGAACAGGTCTGCCAGGGAGTAAAATGTAAGGCGCTTTGAGCAGTCCTGGTGACTGGATATTACGCTATATATATACAAACTTACCTTTACCTTTTACGTTTATATTTTACTCCGAATTACCAACTGGACTGGTGACCAACCACATTAAAAACACTCAATATTGGGGACTAAATCCCCCTCTCTCAACATTGGAGGGGCTGATCCCCCCGCCAACCCTAACCCCCGGTTCCGACGCCTGTACATAAACAATCCATTTCCGGTACTACAGAAACACTAATTTTCGATAATGTTCTTCTCCTACCGAGTCTATCAAACAAGAACTACGGTTGGGAATTTTGTTTGATCTTTAATCATATATCAGATTTCAGTGTTAAAGTATCATCGGCGCAAGGATCATACTGTTGCCTTCCTTTGGTACTTTTATACTCACGTTAGTGCGTATAGGGAGACTGTATTGAAACTGTAAATGTTTGTTGTACTTATGTGTGTATAACGTATCTAGCAGCAATAACTGCGTTAACAAATTGGGTCAATGGTATCGCTCTACGCATTTATAGTAAACAAAATAAAAACATTTGGAGCGTTTGCAAAAACAACGTTCCACCCATTTTCTAACCGCGTTGGTCGCACCACCGATAACGTAAACTACCTTTTTATATGCAAATCCAGTTGCAACAGGAGTATACTTGAGGATTTTCGCTGCATGCAGTTCAACCCGAAGGATGTTTTAATTTATAAATGTTAGGTGCTTCCGGAGAGCTGCTGTTTATCACAGGCAGCGGAACACTATCCCAGTCTGTCAGAACTATTTATACCATTGACCCATCAGAGATTAAAAAACTCTATCATCTGCCTAATTGCAAGAGGGACGTGTAAGGTTACGGCAATTCAGCAGCAGTTTGGCCGAGCCGACACGTTGCGAAGGCGTCTGATGAGGTTTGACGCTGACGGTGATAGCCAAGACGTGGGGACCGACATATATCGGTAGCTCGGCACACGCGCTAATGACCTCATAGATAGCATGCAGCTGCAGAATGTTGGTTTAAGCATGTACGTATATCTTAATCTGCCTGTATCAGATAACACAACTGTTTCCCGGACGTCAGATATGCGCTGGCAGTGAACTAAGAGATGCTGGATCAATGGAATGCCGCGGAAGCTGCACTTTGGCTTTGAAACCCTTTGAAATGTGAAATCCGGAATTGCTGCTAAGTGGAACAATTTTGTTCGCGGAATCTGCACAACAAAAACAGATTTTGTCGGAAACGGCAGCAAGTTTTATTACATTCAAAACGGTGCTGTTGCGAAAAAATATCAACTACTTGTGTTTAAAACCTCTATTTTGAAATTATTATTAGTCAACAGACGAAGTTTCAATCAGTGAATGCCTCACCACATGTCCCCACTACCTACGCAATAGCCATTCCAGTAAACCCCTTAACATTATTTAAAGAAAAGTCTAACCGTTCTGTTATTTTGTTACTTTGAATGTTTTCAAAATGATGGAACAAACGGATCAGAAGAAGACGGTTTCGATGACCGATAGTTCCGGTGATTGCGTGTGTATGTGTGTGTGTGTGTGTGTGTGTGTGCGTGCGTGTGTGCGTGCATGCGTGCGTGTGTGCGTGCGTGCGTGCGTGCGTGCGTGCGTGCGTGCGTGCGTGCGTGCGTGCGTGCGTGCGTGCGTGCGTGCGTGCGTGCGTGCGTGCATGTGCATGTGTCATGTGTTGGCGGTCAGAAGTAATGGCCGAGTTGGCCAGGAAGTTGTTTGGGATACCCCTCCCTCAGACATGCGGGTTGATTGAAACCTCATTGACTAGTCTCAGCACGAATTGTGCTGGACATTCCTTTTGCAGCTAGTCAGTGCTTAAAGGTTGTGCATGAAAAGCATTAGATAACTACATATTGCACATTATTGTGCATATTAGACGACCCGATCTCCCTGTCAGACAATAACGTTAACCATTCGCAGCGTTATTAGTCATGCCGTTTCTTGGAATGTTTTCTTCACTGTTGCAATTATTCTTTTAATTGCTTGGTCACGTGCTTTTTGTAGCGTTGCTACGTGGTCAACGTAGAAAAACAGCTACTTCTTGTCCGTCTCTGCAGTAAGTATGTCTGTCATAGCTACTCCGGTCTGCTTACATTGGGCTATTTTTTTCATCTTACGGAGTTGAGTAATCCACTGATTCAGGAACAGAAGTATCCGATAATGTCTCAATAGTATTCCCCCAGCCCCGAGTAAGTATCGATCTTGTAAGTAATGATATCGATCTATTGTCTTCCTACTTTGAAGCTACGTTTCTCAGTATGACTTTGCTATATAACGGAAACAGTCACAGTAATGTTGTGATTTTGCGTGTTTTGCTATTTGAAATACACTTGACCGGAGCCGACCGCTAACATTTAATGATACGTACTTCAATTGCGATGACCGATAATCGCCTCACTGTCGTGTACCGACTTCTCTTCACGATTCTGTTCACGGAAATCTCCTCGTCATAATTTTCACCTGGAAAGAAACACAACTGTTAAGTAGACACGCCTGCAGCTTCGAAGATAGTGAGTTTGGTCGGCTGGAAAGATATGTGCCAACGTGTGACTCAACGTTTGGTTTCACAATGGTACATGCGTTTATGTTTTTGCACACAACTAAGTTAAACAAATCTGCATCCAGAAAAGTTATTGTTATCATTGTGGTTAATGACGGGATGGTTTATACCGTCGCTGCTATTACTGCTGTGATCAGTATTATTGTTTTAATTGTTGATATTACTACAATTACTACAACCATTGTTGCTGTTGCTTCTGTTGTTGCTGCTGCAGCTGATGTTACTATTACTACTACTACTACTACTACTACTACTACTTCTACTACTACTACTACTACTACTACTACTACTACTACTACTACTACTACTACTACTACTACTACTACTACTTCTACTACTATTACTACTACTACTTCTACTACTTCTACTACTACTACTACTACTACTACTACTACTACTACTACTACTACTACTACTACTACTACTACTACTTCTACTACTACTACTACTACTTCTACTACTATTACTACTACTACTACTACTACTACTACTACTACTACTACTACTACTACTACTACTACTTCTACTACTACTACTACTACTACTACTACTTCTACTACTACTACTACTACTACTTCTACTAATACTACTTCTACTACTTCTACT
>OZ023209.1:51839703-51854703 GCA_963995525.1 Escarpia spicata
GTACTGTTTAAGGAATAGTTTTGCATGTAGGTCGCTGTAATCTAAATATAAAAAGATTTCCTTCTAAGACACATTTTGACGATGAATATAATCAGTGGAAGAAGAACTTGCACCAGAAGGCGTTGACAGAGTATTCTCTACGGTACATCTGATGCAAGAAAACACAGACGCCCACCGCTGTGGTCGGGGCTAATCTGAAACCAGATGTACCTTCTGATCGACATTTTGTCGTTACGATTTACACGAGGTTGTCCTGTAATTGTTTCGGTTCCCATCGTGTGGCGCCACATTCAGCGTCACCCGTCCCGTCAAGGTGTCACAGAATTTGCTTCTGAATTATATCAGTGAATTATTCCCGTCGATTCTGTTGAGATCCGTTTGTCGTTGTTCTTCTTCTTCTTCGTGTCATACATTAAGCAGAGTCTCTTGGAGATTACGCTACACTTCGGGGGGTTGCAGTGTTTAACAAGGTGAGAGGGAACTAGTAATGGGGAATACACAATAAATAAATAAATTATTATAAAATAAAAATATGTATTAAAAAGTATGTTAAAACAAAAGGAGGAGTGGGGAACATGTACGATGTTTTAACTACTTGGAGTAATCGGCCAGATCAATCCAGCTGCCGTAGCGATCACCGGGGCTAAACCCCGATTGGCACTGCTCCAGCCTTCATTTACACACTTTCGTTAACATATTAGAGTATGAGGAAAGAACAGACCCTGGTCTCAGAAGAGACAGGAGTAGGAACTGTGGTGACTTCTTGAGGAAGGCTATTCCACTCTGGTATGGTACTTGGAAAGAATGTCTTCTGCCTGTAAGCTGTCTGTTGAGCTGGAATGTTGATAGTACCTCCTGTTGACCTGTTTTTATTAGATGAAATCAATCGGGCCGTTGGAAATGCCTAGTGCGAAACCCCGCGCGTAGAACTTTAACTAAGTCAGATGGAACTGCCGTTGCGTGCGGTGTCTGCGTGCATGGGAACATGTGTGTAGATGGGAATCTGTAAAAACTTATGCCGGATCACAGCATTCATCTGAACATTGTAAGCCAAGCATTCGAGCGAGCCTCGTGTGCCACACGGTACGAAAGAGATACATACGTGAAACATTAGAGTACGATTTCAAAAGATAGCGGAAGAGAGGAAGACAATTGAAGAGGTGGAGTGACCATATCAGTCGCCGTTGACGGCAGTTAGTAGACTAGAGGAATACAAGCTTCCGCACAGCACAGCGAGAAGTCAAGTTGGCATATGCATTCAAGTCAAGTCAAGTCGCATTTCAAAATATAACATTGAGCTATTGTGTGATTTGTCGCACCGACACACACACACACACACACACACACACACACACACACACACACACACACACACACACACACACACACACACACACACACACACACACACACACACACACACACACACACACACACACACACACACACACACACACACACACGCACGCACGCACGCACACACACACACACACACACACACAACAACAATTTCACTTTTTCTAATTAATTTGCTGTCTTACTCTGACGATAGGTGTCGTTAAGTACTTCTTGTGTCCGCGCTACGGAACACGTGGGTGCGAGAGCGCGGTGCCAACGTGAACGCAGTTCAATGCCGGGCTAATTAGTTCAGTGTGTTAACTTTGATCGTGAGTGAAATCGCCCCACCTCACAACGCATCCGGTGCATTTAAGTTGGCACCGATCTAATCATCAGAGGCTCCTGCACTCTCAAAACCACATACGTTAACTTTAACCAGGGGTTTACCTGGATGTTTGTGTTCAAGGGTCCTCGAGGGTGTCCCAAACCTGTAGCGAGGGTCCCACTTATTGCTCTTTTTAATTGTAAGTATTGTTTTCTAAATATCACAACTTATACAACCCATGTAAACCCGGTTATTATTATTATTAGTTTGATACTAACAAAATAACGTGCCTTGTTACAATAAAATTATACTGTTTTATTTGTTGATGTTTTCCCTTGATAATCGATGTAGTTTTGGAAGTTAGAGCAGCCGTCCTCACTTATGAGAGGGCATGCTTGTCTGCTAGATGCCTTGGTTTGCGTGTAAATGTCGCATTGGAAGATATCCTAAAGCTAAGCTAAGGGTATCGAGGAAGCTACGTCTCACTTTGGATGGCTCCTGAATTTGTTTCGGTGGCGGGAAATCTGACCGTGGTGATGACAGTAGCATTGGAATAGCCAATAGACAGCAGATGGAACTGCGCATTACTTTGTGGACACTTAATTGTGACGTAGAATCCGGGCCCACACCGATTTCGGCATTATGACAGTTGTGCCTAAATGTTGTACCTCAACGCGTCCCAAATTGCGCTCGTTCCGGTGTGCGCCGCTGACGTCGCACTTAAAACAAGCAATATTAATAAATCGCATGTTGGCGTAAACCAGAGTGCTATTTGGGCCTCAAAAGTTCCCTCACCTCAATAATTTAGAACAATGTACTGTATATCTGAAACAATGTGGAATGATGGCATAAACACGCTTAGGTATCAAATCTGTTCGATTGTTGGTCGAGCGACTGGCGCGATCAGCCCCGCGATGAGAGTCGGGATCGGAGTGCTTGTACTCTCTATTGTCCATCATTTGCTTTTTGATAACGAGAGGTTAGTTATACAAAAGAATGTTCGTAAGTCGCTTTGTTTTTCAGCGCTATCGTTCTAACAGCTCGGCGCCACACGGAGAATTAGGCACCCTTCAGAATCGGGAAGCTAGACGGGATATTACATACCCAATGCGAGCTAATGGTAACAGAGAGTCTGTTCTACCATGCGATCAATGTTTCTCTGTGTAAAGGGAGTGCAATTATGGAATTCTCTATGTGATCATTTAAAAACGAATAATACTATTACTGCATTTAAGCGTAAATGCAAGAACCGTTTACTTAAGAAATGTCTGGTTGTGGAAATCTAAACAAAATCATACACAAATATAATCATGCCATTGAGGAAACTACACCATGTGTACAGATGTGTACTTATCACAGACCTTACATTTTGAACATGCACATATTCCATTACATGTTTTCAATTATTGTAGCTAGATGATTAGATGAATAGCAAGTTCAATTAATATAATACCGATGTCTCAATATACATGTACGTATGTATGTGTATGTGTGTATATGTATGTATATGTATGTATATATGTGTGTATATGTTTGTATATGTGTGTATATGTACACATGTATGTATGTGTATACATATATGATATATAAATATATGTCAGAGGTAAATTTACACAAAAGTCAATGACTTCGTATTTACCCCCTTCAAACATTGTATATTCTCACTTGTATTATAGTTAAACTTGTTTGGTTGTCTTGTATGTATAGTGTTGCCAATGTTCTTAATAAACGTTCATTCATTCATTCGTTCATTCATTCATTCATTCATTCATTCGTTCATTCGCTGTCAGTATAGTTAAAACAGAAGCACGCGAACAGTGTCTTTCAAGTTGTCAACAGATGGATGATACGCCTGTGAGCTATGGTGGATAAGTAAGGCTATAAAGAAACGTGTTTTAAATGACGGCGGAATTGTGTAATATTCACAACTGATCTAACACTAAGAGGGAGTATATTTCAAAGAATCGATGCAGTAAGAGAAAATTCCCTAGTTCCAATGTTAGTATTGACTCTAGGAACAAAAATCAGAACTAGATAATCGAAGCTGGACAGATACTTTACAGGAGTAGGCAGTGAATGTAAATATACTCACTGCTTACAAGGATGTACCAGATCTTACAAAAACAAAGACATTAGAAGTTGCTTGTAGTGAGAAAACGGCGGAGATTAAGTCACAACCCTGGCTAAGCAATTATGTCATACGTTGTAATGTTGGTGATACCTTTAAGGCAGCGATTCCCAATCTTTTTATTTCCGCGTACCCCGTGAGGTCTGAGACAATCGTCAGGGTACGCCCATCATTTTAACATAGCATATGTGTACCATAAAACAATATTTTACACTCAGGTCAATGATGACACATACCCTTATTAATTAGATAAAAGCGTACACAGAATTAATAATAAAATATAAACAAACTAGATGGATGAGCTAGCCTTTTCAAAATCAGGGAATCAATTCGGGAAGCAGTTTTGGACAGGCACATTTGGAGATCATCCGTGAAAGCGAGTCGGACTAGAAGTTTCGTCTTCGTGGATTATAACGCCGAGAATCCGTGTTCACATAAATACGTGGACGGACTTGGCCAGGAGAAGATGTTCAATCGCATCATGGTAAACGGTGGAGCCATTCACGAACTTCAAAAAGTCCTCCTAACTTGCATGCAGTTCGCAAAAGACACTGCACCTCCACGCGGGACGGATCTCAGAGCAAATTTGCATCTACTGCATGGGAAGTTAGTTAGGAATTACATTTGACATTAACGACAGGCACGAGCGCCTGCACAAGGTGCCCGTGTTTCCTTTCACAGTTTCTTCATCAACAAACGCTGCGTTTAGATGAGCAGACACGTTGAAGTGTTCGTAGTTGACGTTGCACTTCCACAGCTCCAGCTTCACGATAACAGCTCGTATTCTAACTAAAGTCAGCTTTAACATTTAGCATTTTTCTTGTAGTATCTCGACGATTTTTCGAGACTTATCGTCCTAGACGCGGTGAAACAATTCGGCGATCTCATCTTGTAGCCTTTCCTCTTTAGTTCCAAGTTCTCCATGACAGTCAACAGACAGCGGTGTGAAAGAGCTGCGTCTCTTGGTTCGCATGACACTCTTGGCAAAAACAGAATCGTGTATTAAGAGCGCTGGATTTGGAGGTTTTTACCATCTTGACAACATCATCAAGATATGCTCTTTGCTCTGGCGGGACTTCCTTTGATGCGACAACGTGTCGACGGATCATGCAATAGAGTATTGTTGAATGGTGAAACATAACACCTCCTTCGTTCATTCGGGGAAAACTGCTAAGCATGACCGATGTAAGATTGTAAATGGACCCGGTGGTAAATGGAACTGGCTATATTTTAGTGACTTAAATATTATAGCCGTGCATCACTGTGGTCTGTAAATGAAGAATGTTACAGCACGTACAACAATTGACTGCTTCTAACTCAATCAACACAGTAAAAATTAAATTGTTTATAGGGAGCCCATTATCAACACCGTGGTAAATGGATCCCGGGTACATACGACGGGTCCATTTATAATATCACATCGGCGCACCGTCTACGCACATGCGCACACATTGCCCCACAACAACCCCTCGGCCTCAAAACATTTGGAGACCTCTCGGAAGATGCTCTAGCCTTTTTAGTTAATTCCAAGGGAACGATAGAACAAGAACTCTTCCTTGAAGTATCCGTCTTTAGAGCAAAGCGCGAGAACGAGTTGCACACAAGATGGCTTAATCCTTACTCGCAGCTAACCCTTCGCGTACCCGCTGGAAAACCTTTCGCGTACCCCAGGGGGTGTGCGGGTTTGGGAACCGCTGCTTCAATTTAACCCTTTATTGGATGAATTATTTCAATTTTTCCAAATAAAAATATTCTTCACCACCTATGTTATGATGTTTTATCCAACTGATCATATACAGAAAAAATATATGAAATAAATATTAATATACACTAACTTGATATGGCAGCACTGATTTTGCATTGATTAAAATTTTTGTAATGGCAATAGACCAAGCAAAATGTATAAAACTGGTACGTTGCCTCAGGGCAACAACGTCAAATAAAGTGCATTGTTGTGAGAAAGGAAATTACAATAGTCCAGTCTACTAATAAGTAGTGCAGTTGCAATAGTTTTGCAACATAAATAGGCAAATACCGACGAATATGTCGTAAATCGCGAATATGATAATAACAGCATCGACAAGTTTGAAAAATATGCCGTCTGAAATTAACATCAAAGGTAAACACTAGATTTCGTGTTGAAAGTAACACACTGGCTACGGAGATGTGTTAGGAAAGCATTTAATTGTTTGCACGCTGCCTTTGTGTGCCAATAATAAAAAATGTGTTATCAGTATTTAACTTTAATATTGTTATAGGGACACAAAAGGCAATTGTTTGAACCTACATATCGAAAAGAGTTCATACCATCCAACCATTTGCAACTACAATCAACAATATATCGCCTATGGTTTATTCAGAATATATTTTTGGGAGATTCTAGTGAAATCTCACAGTTCCTGAAGGCTTACATATTGAGACATGCCCTCGATGCTTGACCAATAAGAGCCCATAGCTTCTTTGACCATGACCCTGCGGTGACACGTCGAATGTCCCTGTTTCCTCGAAATGTATGTGAATATGCTAGCTCATATATCGGTTGGTTTCTCGATTCCCTTCGATTCAGAGTTACACTTACAACTCCATTCAGTGCGCCACGCGGACGTAACATATTTAGTAACAACAGCGCCAGAACAAATTCTGCGACGCAAACTAAAGTAATATTCTCAGTTTGGCCAGTGGCGAACTGCGACGAGTAGGGACTGGTGACGTCAGTGTTTCTATCACAGTGCCGCTGAAATTTAAATTGTGTGTTTTCAGCGAGGTTATTCTAGTTAACTGCTGGCGTAATATTCTTGATTGTTGTTGCTTATGGTTAGTTTTTATTAACTCGTTTAGATGCATAGGCGCAAAAAGATGTATTTTGTTTCCCTAGGTGTATGTGGGTCAGGTCACACTGCACGTGAGCCACCGACATGACACCGACTAAGTGCTTATCTGTTGTGATCCATCGCCTGTGCATGAACCTATGAAACCTCAGCTCTAGTGAGGTACCGCAGCTTCCCAGGCACGTTACCAGGGCAGACATTGAAATTAGACTCATTGCCTCGGAGCTGGAAAACGTGTTTTATGTGTAACCTTTTCAGTTCCGGATAGAGAAATCAGTTCTGACAGGTGAACAATGGCGTTTAATAGGCGGATTTTCACCACAATACTTGTTGTCGGTTAGAACGTAAATAGGAAGATGTCATCGGAATGATAGATGTCGCTTACATTTGTACAAAGGTCCTTGGTAACATGATCGAATGGTACAATACCAGTAAATGCACATTCCTGATAAGAAATATTGTCAACAATAAAAAGCGGTTGTGTTATCGCTTCAGAAGAACATAAATAAATAATTAATAAATATACTTATGTAGCGCCAACTCTAGTTAGAAACTATTCAAGGCGCTTTACATGTAAAATAGTAATAAATCGAAACAGTAATTAAGTAAGTAAAAAAAAAGAATTACAAAAAAAATGTATATATATATATATCTATTTAAATATTAGCATTATCATGTCATATAAACAAAAGATAATTGATAAAAGCTTAATGCCAAGTCTAAAAGTCATAGTAGCAGTTAAAATATTGATTAAAAGAGAATGTTTAAAAGTGCTCTTTAAAGTCTCAGTGTTCATTACATGCATTTAAAACAAGTAGTTTACTCCGCAGATCCGGGACTGCTGCGGTTGCTGGAGTTAAAATATCGATTAAAATAGAGTGGTTTTTAATGCGCTTTTAAAAGCTGCTTCACTGTTTAGTTCACGCATTGAAGTGGGTAAATCGTTCCAGAGGTTCGGAGCTGCTGCCATAAAACTCGCGTCTCCGACTTTGCATCTTGTTCACGGTCTCGCAAGTTGACGATTTCCCGCTGACCGAAAGGACCTGGTAGGCACGTAGAGGCAGACAAGCTCGCTCAGGTACACGGGCCCACACTTGTTGACAGCTCTGTGCACGAATATCAGGACCTTGACACGAATGCGTTCTCGTACCGGCAGCCAATGTAGGTCCTGGAGAATTGGCGTGATGCTTGCGCAACGAGACACGAAAAGAAAGAAGGAAGTTGAAGGAATTGAGAGATTAGATTGGCATGAAGAAACGTAGGAAAATGTATATAGATGGAGACAGACTTAGATTGGCAGGACACGTACAGGGAATGAGTGAGGAGACATTGAAAAAGAAAACAAGGCAAACGGAATAGGATAGTAGAAGAAGAATGGGACGACTACTATTAAGACGGGAAGACAGGGTAAAGTGTCAAGCAAGATCTCGAATGGCACGGCAGAAAGGCCGAGAGTGGGATACCATGGCATATGTCCGAGAAAGATTAAGAGTTTTAGTAAAGATGACTGAACGGACCGAGTGACGCGGACTCTACCTCGAAAAGGACATAGGTAAGAAGAAGAAGGGGGAGGAGGAGAGGACGAAAAAGAAGAAGAAAAAAGGAGAAGAAAAAGAAGAAGAAAACAAAGAAGAAGATGAACAAGAAAAAGAAGAAAAAGATGAAAAGGAAGAAGAAAAGAAGAACAAGAAGAAGAAAAAGAGGAAGAAGAAGAAGTCGAAGAAGAAGAAGAAGAAAAAATAAGAAGAAGAAAAAGAAGAAGATGAAGAATAAGTAGATGAAGACGACGAAGACGAAAATGAAGAATGTTACGATATCACTTCAATATGGACGTTGGTGCAAACAACGGCTTGCACCGCACAGGTCCTGCACCATTCGTCCACCAGCTGGACATGTCCACCGCGTGTTGGGTTGCGTGCCCGTATTGCTACGCCGACTGAAACCACGCTGAAGCGGCAACGTAACAATATATCTGACATACACATAAGTGCTCATTTAATACCGTAAACCGAAGTTCGATCGTTGTTTCTGCTGTTATTAGCCGGTTACACGAATGCCGCCGGACAGGTTGGCTCCTTCTCGCATATGCCGTTCACGACTCGTATACCTATGGGCGGAAGGGTCACTGCTAATCGGCGTCGACAGCACCGAGCCAGGGACACCCCTCAGCCGCCGTCGGGCCAACCGCTGGCTGCCATTTCCCAGGCTACGGTTACTTGTTGAATTACCTTCAGTTATTTGGCCGCGGTATTTTTTCGGATGGCCCCGATTG
Organism: Escarpia spicata; assembly: GCA_963995525.1. Taxonomy (NCBI): domain Eukaryota; kingdom Metazoa; phylum Annelida; class Polychaeta; order Sabellida; family Siboglinidae; genus Escarpia; species Escarpia spicata. The sequence continues at coordinate 51,848,595 of OZ023209.1, forward strand.
GAACGGATGCTGGTATATTGACCGAAATAAATATCCTGACATGTACCTCTGTATTGCCTGATGGTGTTTGTATGATGCAATGTTTGTTCCTCAATATAAAAAATGGACGTGACAGCGCCTTCCCTCATTCAGATGAAAGAACCTTGGAAGCTTTCATCAGTACAAATTGTCCGTGTTCTCAGCGTGATATATCTTGGTCAGAGCTCCGAATCTGGTCTGTTTTCAAAGCGAACCTGATGTTCTTGACTCTCAGTACGACATTTCATTGTGCTGTCTTTCTCACATTGATTTGTCGTCGTCCAAGCTCAGGGTAATGTCTACCATGACACCAGCTTAAACTGTAATAGGCATATCGTGATCCAAAATAGTCGTGCTTCCCTTCTGCTTCAGCAAGATTGATGTTTCTAGTAGACGGATGGCGGTACGTGAAAAGGTCAGTGACGTTAGGCTCTACTGTCCATGACTGCTGTTACAAACCTAGCTTGTTTTGCCCCTCAACTGAGAAGCATTGTTCGTGGCGATTTTCTAGCTTTGGCCGAAACAGCTAACGGACAATTACGTAATAAATAGTGAAAATTATGTAAGAAAGAATAGTGGCCAAGTGAATGACGTAACAAATAATAGTAGCCAAATACAGGTAGTTCAAAATGTCCGCCATCGTGGATCAAAGCGAATGTCGTTCAGTACAATTCTTGCGGATGTGCATAGCTGCTGATGTTACAACATTATCAAAGGCAAGCCAATAACAAAGCTGCTGCTTCAAAGTACCCCCCCCCCCCCTTCCAAGGCTGACCAATATAGAGGCTAAGTTTCTGTAAAGACCATCATCGAATGGAACGCGCTGACAGATGGCATTATTAACCTGCCTACACCCAACGCACTTTCGTCTGCAATTGGAAGGCAGAGGGTTGCACTTAGCATTTATACAACTTTCCCCGTGTTTTTTGTTCTGTTTTATTTTAAAATTAGCATTTTTGTGTAGTAAAGTATTTCAAAAAAGAAAGACTGTTTGATAAATTCGCGTTGCCCAAACCCTGTGATGCATCCACATGCAACATACAACAATTCTTAATATATATCAACGATTTGGATGATGAAATAACAAGCCAGGTGTTGAAATTTGCGGATGATACAAAAGTGTTTAGAAGGATTAAAAGTGATGGAGATAAACAACATTTACGAGATGATCTTGACAAGTTGATCAAATGGTCTGAAAAGTGGCAAATGCTGTTCAATTTTGGGAAATGGAAATGCCTCCATGCAGGACATGAGAACGAAGAGGTAGAATATACAATGGGGGTACTGTACTAAGTACTACTGTAAAAGAAAAGGATTTAGGGTTAACCATTAGTGCTGATATGAAGGTTTCAAAGCAGTGCGGAATTGCAGCTTCAAAGGGAAATCAAATCCTTGGATTAATTAGGCGAAACATAACGTATAAGGAAAAAGAGCTAATAATACCACTGTACAAAACAATAGTTAGGCCTCATTTAGAATGTTGTATTCAAGCGTGGAGGCCATATCGCAGGAAGGACATAGATATGCTAGAAAGAGTGCAGAGGAGAGCAACTAAAATGATACCAAAACTGAGGGATCTTAGTTACAAAATACGCCTAAAAATGCGGCTTAACAACACTAAAGACCAGGAGATTGAGAGGAGATCAGATAGAAGTGTCTAAAATAATGAATGGTTATGAAAATATTGATAGAAATATTTTTTTCTCAGTTAAGAAAGATAGAAGGACTAAACGACATGAAGTTACATTAGCAAAGGAGCAGTGTAGATTATATATATATATAAAGTTCTCATTTTCACAAAGGACTGTAAATGAATGAAAACAGATTATCTGCTGATTGTGTGGGTGCTGGTAGCGTGAATAGGTTTAAAAATAAAATCGAGACATACCTCAGAAGGGCGGGATACACATAGATAAAAGGGTCGGACTCTCGATAAGCCAAAGGGCTTCCTTGTCCACCTGCCACCTAGAGTTAATTCTCTTGGTGGCAAGCTTGTTAAATCTTGTTAAACATGTGCAGTGGAATCCTCAGATTCAGGTACGGTCAACGCGACACAACACCAACTAATCGTGGATACAGAACACCGACTACTCACTGACGCGGCAAGGCGTAGGCCTACCACGCAAAGCTGCGGCAGTCGTAAAAGTTGCTTTACCCAGAGATGGATAGGTGTATGTGTAATCAATAGTTTCAACTGATCTAACACTAAGAGGGGGCATAATCCAAATTTATACAAATGACGAATGTATTCGACACACATGTCCTGGTTGTGTAGGAAAAATACGATACTTACAGCAGGCAAGACCTTCGGATTCTTGCACCCAGCCATAGCAATTACCTGTCGCGTTCCTAGAGCTCGTCAGCAACGTTTTCAAACAGCTTGGCAGCGACTCGCCCAAACATTCCCTACGCCTAGTCAGCTAACTACATCTCCCTAATCATGTCTCCCTAATTCGTGTAGGGCATTGACCTAGCCTGGATCCTCCTTTGTGTCGTCGAAAGTCCGGCCTTCTTGCCGAAAACGTTGCCAGCGACATTAGGTGTGTACGTGCAACTTGTGTTGTTCCTCTGATATCCGTAACATATTATGTTGTACGTGACAGATGATGCTGGCTACGTTACTCCAGATGTCTCTCTTACCCCCGCGCGCTAAACATTAGCTGTACACGCAACTATAGGCAGTATACCGGATCGTACGCACGTATAAGCAACAATGAACGCTCTTATACGATGCAGCGATTTCAAATGTTGGTTGGTTGGTTTTTTGATTGTTTGGTTGGTTGTTTTGTTGGTTGGTTGGTTGTTTGTTTGGTTGGTTCGTTGGTTCGTTGGTTCGTCGGTTCATTGGTATATTATTTGGTTAGTTGGTTGGTGTATAGGGCCTGTAAGTGTGTTACGATACATGGCGAGGTTCCGCACGAGTGGAGCCGACTGGCGACATGCACAATTATTATTGCCAACTGATTTTAGCATTGCTGAAGCCAGGAAACAGTTGTTGACGTTTGTTTAATCGGTTTATTGTAGCTTTGGTTATGGTGTTGTCACTTCAGTATTTTTTATGTGAATTATACATCATGGAAATTTAAATTGAACCAGTACATATTATAATATATAACATATGGATTACATAACATGGTTAACAATTATGTAAGACCTGGGAATTAAACTAGATACAACGGAGTATCGCTTGTCATAAAAACCGCGAATGTTAAAATGTAATACTGTAAGTCGTTATTTCAAAACAATTTGGTAACCATTTATATCTGAAAAGTTGCCTAAATGCACACAATCATCAAAAAGTATGCATTAGTTCAATAACCTGTCGTACTAGGCGAAATAATGCATACTTGTCATTGTCAACAAAGTCACCACTATGGCTCGTCAAATCGCGATAACAATTCGATCAAGGTGCACGATTACCACGTACATTCTTAACGGCAATTTTTTTCCCACTGCTTCAACTTATGAGCGCCTGTCGGAAATCAGAAAAAAGAACACGATTTCGAAAAATTATTACAATCAAAAACAAAACATACCCCCATTATTTAAACTGGCGTAAATGGAGTCGATGTCGCCAGATGACTCCTGATCGAAAACGAGGCGCGATACTTACAGGCGTTATTAGTTGGTTAGTTCGGCAACGAAGTTTCATAATGCAAGTCTGCTTAGTTACCAAGTAGTCCTACAAATGCAGTCAGTACAAAAAGTTTAACTAATGCACCCTCCTGGAGAAGCTGAAGAACACAGATAACCCGCCCTCCTGAAAAATACACCAAGCGTTTGCTTCATACCAATTTTCTGTCCGACACGGCGTACAGTTTGTGTGACTTTTTCAGAAAGATTTCTCCCGAACACGGCCCGCGCCCTTACAAACACCTAATGAAAGCCTTCCCACCTCTAGTACCCGATAAGCTCGCCACTCGGCACTGACTTTGTTTACGACGAACTCAGCTCGCGGATGTCTATAACAGTATATAAAACTAAACAATTGCACACAAAACTCGACCAAAACACCGCGATAGTACTCCCTTACCTTGCATTCCATGGCTGCCGAGTAACACCACAAGACACCCCAAAAGTAGCAGATACCCCATATTCGCCACCGTTCCGTCACCGTCCGTCTCGCTTCTGCGGCAATCCGAATAAGCCAACGGCGTTTCTGTGGCGGGAACTGACGCATACGTCCTTAATCGAACACCTAAATACCGCGGCCGCGGCCTCTCGACCCGATTAGCGCATGAGTTTATTTATACGCTTCCCACTTGGGTCACGCACGGTGGTGTTGCTCGTGCGTTCTCACCGTTCACGGCGGCTGACCGCGACTTGACGGCCGATGTTACGGTCAGAGGACAGTTAACCTTCTTGTTGTGTCTCAAGCGGATGTACAACATAACAATTGTAATTTGTGAATTTTGAAGATGCCTAATTTAATTAAAGGTAACATATGCAAAAGACCGTGTTGCGTAAGTTGATAAAGACCAAATGTACGTTCTTATATAGCTCAGTGTCCAGTCCTTAGGACTGCTCAAAGCACTTTACTCCGTGGCAGACCTGTTCAATCGAACACCATTTCAATTTCTCTGGAAAGCATTCATCTACGCTGAAATAAATGCCGCGAAGACTGTTCGTACACAAATATTCACCACTGTCAATAGCCAGATACTCATTCAAACAGCTGAATCAATTGGAGCAACGTAGAGTAAACGAACTTGCCCAAGATTTGAAGCGGCAGCACACGATTTGAATCCGGAATCTCTCGATTGAGAGTCCGATGATCCAGACACTGCGCCACTGTACAATACAGTTCAATTTGTCTTGTATATTAGCAGGTTATTATAATGCATTGGCAGTGAAAAGTGTGCCGTTGTTAGAAGGTTACTTGAGATTTTGCCATTTTCGTCCCATAACAAATCTGGGCTCAGCATAAACATTGATTTTGTTATCAATATTGATAGGCATCGTGCATGCACGCGTCTACAAGAGCTGGAGGTATAAGTTTCCTCTTAGATGGCTTGACCCTCGAGCGCCAAACTTTCAGGAATTACTCGTAATAGGACGTAATACTTTTTTAAACAAAAGTACCCCATATATGTCAAGAAGTTCACCTTTCATGGGGTAAATCCGTTGTTCGGAACGTAAAACGTAATTTGCGCGTTATACATAAGACGTAACTTGTCAATCGCATGAACGTCGCGCGCGCACGCGCCAAATACATCATGAAAACGGCCCCTGCGTCATGGATTTGTATGACAAAATTACGAAGGTCGGAAAGAAAATGTCCATGTCCATCGATAGGCCGAAGTCGTACTAGAATACAATTGTCCAATAATATTTGTATTACTATGATATTGGCATGAGGGTAGACGTAAGCCTATTGTATCAGCGTCTACTCCATGTTGCCAGGTAACCTAGAGCGTGTCGCAGGGTCACGTTTCCCGACGTATTTGCCGGCCGCGCGTAATTCCTGAGATTGTTAAGTACGTATTACTCGCGCATTGCATTTACCGTCCGAACAATTGATTTGCCACAGACATGTGAGAAACATTCCCATATATATGGGGTATTTTGAAGAAAAAACAGAGGTGTTATGTCATATTCGTGGAGTCGAAGATTAATCCCTGAAAGTTTGGCGCCCGAGATACAATGTCGTTTTCTAATCTCCCTGTCTTGCGCTATCCTCTACCAGATGGTGCCCTTCCAGTATTCGTCTAGTTCGTCTCTCCACCGTCTCGCCGGTCTTCCTCTAGATCGTTTCCCTTCGTAAGGTCTCCATGACGATATCCATATGTTATCTCGTAGTCTGCTGATGTGCCCTGCCCAGGTCTATGCAAGCATACATCCGCTTGTTCGATTATAGTTAGATTCACTGGTCATGGTGCGACGTTTTCTTTGAAAAGATTGTGAGATTCACCGGTCAAGGTGCGACGTTTTCTTTGAGACGATAGTTAGATTCACTGGTCATGGTGCGACGTTTTCTTTGAAACGATAGTTAGATTCATTGATTATGGTGCGACATTTTCTTTGAAACGATAGTTAGATTCACAATGTACGATGTTTTCTTTGAAACGGCTAGCTGCCATTTCTACAAGAC
>OZ023209.1:51859703-51992752 GCA_963995525.1 Escarpia spicata
AACTGGAGTGATTAGAGGATCATCTTGGGATGGGATATCCATGGACTCCTCAACCAACACATGAGGTGGTGTTTAGTGTGTTCTTCTTGGGTGTTCACAGTCGCGCCTGTACACTGTTCCTTCACTCTCTTCAACTTCATAGGACCTTTCATCCAATCGTCTCACCACCGTCGCTTTCTTCCATGACTTGACTCCAAGCTTGAACGGCTTCATTCGGATGGTATCGCCTTGATGCAGATGTGGGAGATCTGTAGCAGATTTGTCATAGTACTTGACTTGGCGGCGTTGTGTCCTTTTTAGCATATCTGTTTCATGTTGCTGCACAGACGACCGCGACTCCAGAAGACTGAGCTGTTGGAAGAATTGTTTTCGTCCACCTACCTAGTAGCCTCTGTGCATGACAACTATCCATTCTTTGAGTTGGGGTGTTGCGGATATTCAGCAGTGATAAATATCGGTCATCACCAGCGTATTGTGCTTTCTTGGTCCTCTTCGTTGCAGCTTTCACTGATGATTCCACCTTGCCGTTTGAGCGACTGTGGTGTGGAGATGTCTTCACATGTTCGCATCCCCATTTCTTACCGAAATGAGCGAACTCGTCTGACATCAGCTGTGGACCATTGTCGGTAACTACAGTGTCCGGGATTCCAATTCTAGCAAAATAAGCTTTGAGCTTTGTGATTACTGCCTTGGAATCAGTGTTTGATAGGTAGTATATTTCCCTGATTGATTAAGTGGTCCTTTCCTTGGTTAGAGAACAGGTCGACACCGAGCTTCTGCCATGGACGGTCCGGCACATCATGGCTCATCAGAATTTCCTTAGTCTGAGAACGTTCGAACTCACGACAGGCTTCACACGTTTGGATGTACTCTTTGATTTCTGCATTCATGTCAGGCCAGAACATTAACCTGCTGCTGCTCTTAGGCATCATTCAATGCCAACGTGGCCTAGGTGAACATCCTTCTTAATTTGTGATCTCGTGGATTGTGGAACCACAAGTCTTTCGCCGCTGAATACCAACCCATCAGTGACGGCCACTCATCTCTGAAGTGGTAGTAAGGCACAGCAGGTGGCGGCACATCTGGTTTCTTGGGCCAGCCATGTTGTAGGACGGCTGTCAGCACTCTTAGAGTGGCATCTTGCTCGATGGCATTACTAATGTCCTGGACAACATCTTCTCTCATGGATAGATAATTCAGAGCGTGGACAGCTTCGAACTCAGTGGTTGGTTGTTCCTGTCTAGCTGGCAGGAACGCATGTGGCAGGGTGTCAGCGAGAGACATAGACTTTCCTTTCACGTACTTGGCATCAGTGTCATACGCAAGTGCAAGTATGAGCATGCCCTGTAGACGCTTAAGTGCTCTGTCCAGAGGTTTCTTTGTTATTGCCTCTAGTGGCTTGTGGTCACTGTAGACAAGGATGGGGCGACCATAGGTGAACTGATGCCACTTCTCAAGAGCAAAGACGACGACCAGCATCTCTTTCTCTATATTGGCATATCTGGTCTCTGTGTCGGTCAAAGCACGACTGGCGTAAGCAATTGGTTTTCCTTCCTGAAGTACAGCTGTAGTGCACATCCCAGGCCATAGTTGCTAGCATCACACTGAATGACCAGTTGCTTACTCGGGTCAATGCAAGCCAGAGTGGGTGCCTCAGCCAGAAGTTGTGAAAGCTTCCTTCTGAGCATCTCCCCACATCCAGGCAACATCTCGTTGTACAAGAGCAGCGATGGGATGGAATACATCAGTCAACTTAGGTACGTATCTCGCCAGGTAAATTACTGTACCTCTTAGCCTTTCCACAGTCTCCCTGTCACGCGGACTCTTCATCTTCAGAACAGCTTCGACCTTGGATGGGTCAGGTTTCAGGCCATCAGCTGTGACAACATGGCCTAAGAACTGGATTTCATTCTCATTGAAGCGACATTTCTCACGGTTAAGTTTGATCCCATGTTCCTTGCATCTTTGGAGCAGCTTCTGGATCTTGACACATAGATCAGAGTCATCAAATCCATGGATGATAATATCATCAGCAACACAGTGAACATTCTCCAGCTCTTCCAGTGCATGTTGCAAACGCTTTGGGAAAATTTCACTGCTGACTTTCAAGCCGAAAGGTAGTCGTCGCCAACGATACCGCCCAAACGGTGTTGCGAAAGTAGTCAGTAGGCTAGATTCTTCATCCAGTTTGCGGTGTAGATATCCTTGTAGCAAGTCACACACAGCAAATGTCTTGGAGTTCACCAGCTTCGGTAGAATGTCGTGCAGCACAGGAAGCTTGTAGTGTTCACGCTTCCGGGCTAGGTTGAGAGGTCTAGGAATCCCATCCCAGTTACAAAGTTCTCGTAGTTCACCGTGATGACCTTCATGCATTCAGCAGCTTTACGGCTGAGTAGTGGTGTCAGTTCGTCGTGATCCACTATGACATAGTTCATTTTGAACTTGTCTCCTGTAGCAGGATTTACGGTTTTAGATCGGCATTTGCCGAGAGCTTCAGTCTTCACGTTGTTCCACATCTTCAGGATGATTGGTTCTGGGCGGAAATATTTCTCCTTCACATACTTCTTGGGCAGCATGTTGACAGTTGAACCATAGTCAACCTGCATCTTCACTGACTGCTTTTCGACCAGCAGGTTGCACAAAATGGGCTCATCTTGTGAGGAGAGTGCGTGCACATCGGCAGTGAAGCAGCTGATATCACCAAAGCTAGCACCGGAGCTATCTGAGTCTGACCCATCTTGTACACTGTGAACAGTCTTAGGACATTGTGCGGAGCCTATGAAATGGTTTCGACCACTACACACAGCACACGTCTTGCCCCAGGCAGGGCAGAGTTCTTTCTTCATGGGGTGCGTTTTACAACAGAATTTGCATTTTCGCTGACTAGCAGATTTTCTTCCACCGAATGTCGACTTGGCAGTGTAGCTTCTGTATCTGATGTCGACTCGGTTCACTGCTTCTGTTTTATTCAGAATATGTTTTGCGTTGTTCAGCCTCCTGCATGCACCGGCAGATGTCTACTGCTCTGGCAAGGTCAAGTTTCGATTGTGAAATGACTTTGTTGCGGATCTTGTTACTCCTTACACCGAGGATTATCCTGTCAACAATCAACTTGTTTCGCATACAGTTGCAAAACCCACAGGTTTTTGTTAGATTTTTCAACACTGACTCTGAGTAGTATTGTTCAAACGACTCGTTTTTCTGATTCCGGGTGTTAAACGTATACCTTTCAAAGAATTCTTTTACTTCGCCCATGATACGTTCATCAAATTTTCTGATGATTTCAGCACGCTTGGTGCGTTCTTCTTTCGTCAAATCCATACCACTGAAGAAGCGTATTGCATCTTTCCCAATACAGTGTAGAAGCCGTCACATATCTGTCTGGCTTAGTGTTGAGTTCAGACACGATTAGATAGTTTCCCCACATGTGTTTCCACAACTTCCAGGTATCGACCTGATTTTCAGTTCCAATCCAGGTGGAGGCGAGCCGCAGGGCAAGTTCACATAGATGTGATTCCGAGTCCGAGGGTCATCGACATTTGGAGCAGCCACAGCAGGTGCCCCGACAGCGGCCACGCCGGCCGTTACAGCTGAATTATTGTCAGCCGTAGTTCACTTTTTAGGGCTAATTAGCTGGAATGGTGGTTTCAAGGAAAAAATAAAACTGTTTACTCGAGGCGATGGCATGACGCGATTACGGGAATTGTTTCCGCATTTAGATCATGATGTCCCGTAGGCTCATTTGTCTGATTGCGCCATCAACCGATAGACGTTCACACCGACTTCCCCTTATTCTAGTTGCACTGGCTCTTGCACACACACACACACACACACACACACACACACACACACACACACACACACACACACACACACACACACACACACACACACACACACACACACACACATACCCACACACACACACACACACACACACACCCACACCCCCACACACACACACACACACACACACACACACTTTGAGGAGGCTTTCTTATTTTGAACTGTGTTTATTCTATAATATTACACTCAGTTACTACACTATGTGCATGCAGGATGGCTCCTAGTAGAAGTCGCCAACACAATAAACTATTTCTGTTTTCCGTTAGCGTCTGCTAGATCATCGCGTCTCTTCATTCTCTGCTGATCATTTTCTTCTTTCTCCTCAGTCTGTCGGGACCGTGGTCATGTGATGTTCTAACTTTCGCTTTCTCGGCACATTGTCGATGCGTCCTGTTTGTTATTTCGTAATTCTGCTCATGCGTTTCTTTCTTTTTGGCGTTCGCTTTTCTTACGATGTCTTTATTACACGTCTGTCCGTGATGACCCAAGCAGTGTCCTCCGGAGCCATGTTTCCGTGGCGTCATCGGACTTTTCTGATCGTTTTGTAATTACCATGACTAACATCCGTATAGCAATATTACGCTGTAAATGGGCTCCGTAAACCGCTGCGTTTTATTTTTTCAGGTGACATATTTTTGTTAGCTAAACTGCTTTTTCAAAGTTCTGGAAAGCTGCTTTGGCCTGAGCAATTCAGCTCTTGATCTCCCCGTTGCGTCAGTCCCGATATCTCTGCACCAGGCCATTAGCCAGAGACACGTTGTCTCGTTATTGAAACGTTTTTTTTGGAAAATTGCAAAGGACTTTTTATCTTCAAATAACGGGTGGTCTTTTAATTGGATAAAGGGATTTTAATTTTTCAGATACCATGATCTTGTGTTGGACCACAACGTGGTTTTATATACCCAATAACAAGGTCAAAACAGTGTTTACGTTGTAATAAAGCGGGCTTTGTATTAAGTGTGAAAGCGAGTGCCGTAATGTCGTTTGAAGTTTTGAGTATTTTGCAAGCCTCAAGGGGGTGCAGTTGGGGTTTTTTGGAGAGCCCTCAAGGGGGTGCAGTTGGAGGTTTTCGGAGGGCCCTCAAGGGGGTGTAGTTAGAGGTTTTCGGAGAGCACTCAAGGGGGTGTAGTTGGAGGTTTTCGGAGAGCGCTCAAGAGGGTGCAGTTGGGGGTTTTCGGAGAGCCCTCAAGGGGTTGTAGTTGGAGGTTTTCGGAGAGCCTCAGCCCCCGGAATATTCGCCATGTTCCAACCCCAATACAGGTGTAACGGCGTTTTTCATGAGTATAACGGGTCAATAAAAATGAGAACGGGTAAATTATAAAATGTAACAATCCTGGCTAAGGGCTGGTGCGCCGATACCTCTGCTTACCGTCGTCTTCTTGACGCCGTTGCGACAACCTCGGTTACCTAGGCGCCGTGAGATGGCGACACTTTCGGCGTTTCTCGCATTCGCCTAGGAGATTTATTAACTCTGAAAATGTTACCAGTTGTCTCAGTTTACCTCGAATCTGGGTAGAGATCATGATTGCCTCTTACGCTAATTAAAAAAAAATAATAAGTGTAAACTTTGCTGATTGACGTTGAAGATTCTGTATCGTCGTTGTTTTGCATGTTCTCAAACAAAAACAACATACCTGTACTGAATAAACGCATACAAATCAAATCAACCATGATGTTGAGCTCACTCGACAGAGAAGTTAATTTTGGTTCATGTTTTTTACCTTAAGGTACTTTTTAATTTCGTATAGGACCTAGTGCTATTTGATAACATAATTACGTTACAAAAACATACATTTATAAAATAGTATACTCGTATCTCATCTCACTGTCCCATGGCCAGGGCTGCCAGGCGGTCGTCTTTTGATTTTCTGCCGTCCTCTGGGCCCGGGAGGTGTCGAAGCGCGACGAAGGTCAAACCAATCCACTCCTGGTTGTTGTTGACCTAGATCCTTCTTTGCATGTCTGCTGTGATGGTCCATGTCTCGCAAGCGTAAAGAATATTGACATCACGAGGGAGCGCATGAGTCTGACTTTGGAGCTCAGTGTCAGTGAGATGTTGTCGTTCCAGGTGGTTTTTAGATTAACGAGTTGATTCAATACAGTGCTGTCATCTCACGGCAACTTAGCAGGTGATTCAATTTTTTTAACAGAGCTGCATGGGTTGGTTTCCAAAGCAACATTAAAAATGCGAATTCTCACCCAGACTTGTCTTAACGTGTTCACGAAGACGAGCAAGGGTCGGATTAGTGAGACTACAACCGCAGTTAATCAACACAATTATTTTGTGGAATTACCCAATGGCTCCATCGTGCGAATCGTTTTCAAACGTCTCCCACACGGTAGCGCCGCTATGCGAATTGTTGCCTAAAGTTGTTTTCGTATCAGTGATCAATCACTTCCGTCGCTTCGAAAGCATAGTATTCACTGATAAAAATGTATTCTTCTTTATTTTGTATTTTATAATTAGTTAGGATTCAGTGCACTAACAATAGAATTTCCATCAAAACGTGCTGCCACCTCACGGGGCCTAGGTAACCAAGGCTAAGGTTTTCTTGATCCAGATGTTTCTAATGCGAGACAAATGGTGGCCCCACATCACCATGCCAACTAACAGGAGCTTTACTCTCTATGACTAAAGCTAAAGTAAAAACAAATACTACGTACGGCCACAGCTTGATCATAAATTAAAAAGGACGGTGGCGGAGTGGCATAAACGATTGGTGAGCTTTGCTACGCCATTGTTGATTTTGACATTTCAACCGCGCATTTGAGTATGTAATTTTACACAAGAGGTGCACATTTTGCATAACTTTATATTAATGGGTAAACTCCTACTAGTTGTCAAGATATATATCAATATATATATATATATTTAACTGCGTACAGTAGTGAACATGGTGTTTGTGTAGAAACACAATAACATTAGTTTTTGTTACGCTATCCAAGTGCATAATTAATATGGTGTAAACAACAATCGTGTTGCCAAGCCTACTAATTGTTTATACCACTCCGCACAGCCATTTAAAAATTGATATAGCAATCAAGTTGTGGCAGTGTAAAATGTTAAGTTAAATTAGCTTTGTTGGTAAATGGTTCGTACTGGTTTTAGGGTGCGTGTCCTACGCTAGGACGTAAGTCGTTTGTTCGTCAGAACAAACGTCATTGAGCGCCGAAGTGTGACGTCACGCTGCAACGCTGGTTCTAACAAATGTCCCCCGTCGTATATGTTAGCATGGTGTTGTTTTGTTCCAAATTGTAATACATTATTCTGAAAGTCACACTTCTTTATGGTTCCCATAAGTTGAAAGCGAGAAGCATATATTTGGGTGAAACAAATCAGGTTAGCTTATGTAATCTGGAACGTAAACCGATATTTTAACGCAAGCTACTTAATAGCAGTAATAAATCGATCGCGGTGCAACATATGTTTTGTTGTGAATTACGTTACTTTCATCGCAAAATGCGGAAGGATAACCTATCAACATCGTACAATTATTGTATGAAATTGTTAAAATCAAAGGATTTGGTAATATCTCGAAATATATGGAACAAAATCTATTTCAGGCTGAGAAGTCAGGGAGCGGTAATTAAGTTGGCGTTTTTGGTGAGCCTCAAGCGGAGGTGCAATTGGCTGGTTTAAAAATGGTCTTGAGTTGTTTTGTTCACGATTGTAATCATAATTTTGTTATCCACACCTACAGGTTTATCGATTTCTAAATGGTGCAATAAGAATGCACCTGTAGATAATAATCAGATATTTAGAAATATTTTGTTGAGAAAACCATTCATACTCCCCGGGGATCACTTCCTGAAAATCTATGGGTATCCATGTTGGTTCACAATTAATAAATATTCATTTTGTATGGGGATTTACCTACTGAAAACAAACCGCTACCATTGGTTACTTTTGTCAGAATATGGCTAATGGCGTCAGCAAGCCCCTATCACTGCACTTGCTGCATACTTCTCAGACGAGTCCAAACCGCTTAATAGGGGATAAAAATCATGTCAGATGTGATCATATTACCAGTTTCACTCATTTTCTAAGCGTTTTTCAAGGTGCCGTGCATGCTAGTAAGGGGAGAAATAATTCATATAAGTTTGAAAATATGCTATGAAAACTACAAGAAATTGTTCAAAATTCAAGACAATAACCAGTTTTCGTGGTACCAAGGCTCACAGTTATATGTTCTTAGACATTTGTGGAGTTAATTGTTATATGCAATACATAATTAATGTTACTGTTAGTTAACTGCATAATGTGTTTATTAACTTTGTATAACAGTTTACATATGCGTCGGAACGTGAACATATAATCAAAACCCTCCAACTGCAGGCTCACCAAAAATCCATCTTGAGGCTCACTAAAATCCCCAACTATATCCCCACATAAGGTTCCCCAACCCCCCCGACTGAATCCTCCCTGACGGTAACCAAAAAACTCCCCAACTTCTATAGTGACCGCTCCCTAACATCTCAGCCTGAAACTTATGTTGTTCCTTATTTCACAATATTATCAAATCCTTCCATATTGGCAATTTCACACATGAATTAAATAGCAGGGATGAGTGACATTCAGAGAAAAAACCGGAAATTTTGCTGTGGCCCACATTTCAGCCCCAGAGGACTGTCTCGTCTAATCGGGGTGAGGGGGGACTCCTCAGAGATATTTTTAATTGTAGACGACATATGGTGTATTTTCAGCTATATTAAATCTTAACATTTCCAATAGCAAAAAAAGCACACGGACTCACGCACACATTGTCATAGTTCTAACTCACTTGTTAATGATATTTTCTGGGCTAAACCCGAGTTGGCTGACGGGCAGCTTTCTCCTTGGCTAGCTTTGCCAAAACAGCCCGTTGATGGGTCATTCTGGCTTTCTTCGTTGCCAGCTCAACTGCTTCCTTAGCGTTGTACTTGGTGGCTGCTTTCGTCTTTGACATGTTCAGCTCAGTTTTCTTCTCCTTCATCTTTCCTTCCTCGGCAAGATGGATGGAGTACATTTTGTGTGCACCCCTCCTGTTGTGAACGAGGCGACATGCGACTAAAACACCCTTCCACTTGAGGACCATGAAAGCAGCTCATCATTGCAGCCACCAGCTTTGACAAGGCTGGGAACTTGCCAGTAGAGAATGTGGTAGCCCACCACGAGTCCAATCTGGAACTTGTTGGTGCTTATGGAAGTGTGTTGTCTACATGGAATCGGCGAATTTCCATGTGATACGCCCTCTGTTCAGGTTCTAATAGAACATTGGTGACCAACGTGTGTATTTCAATGCCTTCGGTTCCCCTCTGACTGTAGCCTGTAGGATCCAATCCACATAGTTGACATCGGCCTCGCACCACAAACAGTAGGCTTTCCCTGGTGCTGATAATTTACTGATGAATATATCCAACATAGTGTCTCCAGCCGATCTCTCCAGCCACGCCCGATTCCACTTATTCTTGACACTTTTGTCAATGTCCTTCACGCAACATTTGTCTTCCCGTACAACAAATCGTCGATTAGCCATTGTGTTCGAAAATGATCGACATCTCCACAAAATACATCGTCATTTCCTATTGGTCCACTGCTTTTGTGCGCGCACTTCGAAAGCGCTGAAGCGAACAGCCGACAGAACTAAGGGTTTTACTTTGCAGATTCACGGGTTCGGTTGGGTCGGTTCTGTCGCTAATCGCCAGGCAGCGTCATTAACACGTGGCGACACCCGGTGGATAGTTGGTTAACTCAATCCGCAGATAGATCGTCAGTGAATTGTCCAGGATTTTATATGCCCCAACATTCATTTTTCTCCCCGGATTTACACGATTCACAAAAGTGATCTTTGGAGCAGTATAAAAAGTTTAGGGGTGAAAATGGCGTGATAAACAACTAAAAACTGTGTTGCACCGCGACCGATATTGTCAATGCGATAAAATAGCTTGCATTACATTAGTTTCTCGTTCAAAAATTTAAAAAATACCAAATTTGTTTCACCCACGTTTGGTTCTCACTTTCAAATTATGGGAACCATAAAGAGCTACACGTATGACTTTCATAATATTGATTACAGTAGGAAAAAACGTAACACTTTGTTAACAGATGCGGCTGAAAACATTTGTTGGAACTAGCTGGGCTGGTTGCTAAGCGGCGTGACGTCATCACTTCGGTTCTTTATTTGCGAATACTCTAGGAAACCGTCTTCTACGTCAGTGTAGCGCGGTGAGTGGGCATTTTGCTGGCTGAATATTGTAAATAGACTGAAATAGAAAATAAACAAAATATGTGGATCATGATCCAACAAATATCAGGTATAAGTGAGATGGTGAAACGGAACACAACAGACGAGACGGGTCTATTCCCCATGTTTATTTTAATTTACAAACTCCAATTCCAATCAAACTAATAATAATATCTAAGGTCCATACGTGATATATTACCGACCGTATTCGGTAAACGATTGCTGCTGCTGCATATGTACATATTAATCACATTGATAATATCAACAGAAAAGCAATTAATCGCCTTTGGTGGGGTTTTCGTATGATACACTCATCGGAGTATTGGAGATACTGTACTGACACAAAGTACAGTAGCACAGTCTATTTATTGCGAGCGTCTGACGTCAGCACGTCTTCGCCACATCTTGAGCGCGTCTTCTTCGCGTCATCCAATTTGAACAACGCGCAGACGCCAGGTAGGAACGCTCACGAAGGTTAAACTAAGCACACCAAACCACGGTTTGTTTACTAACGCAGGCTATATATATATACACAAACAACAAACAAAGGTCATATACACAAATGAACACTAACAATCCCGGCACGTGTCGTCGTAGGTTAAACCATGTGACGTCATCCCGTTTGCCTGCAACCTTTGGACAAGCGCAAGCAAGTAATTGTAATCAACTTGGAGAACACGATACAAACTGTCGCAACGTGTATTCTTGCGCTCGCCAAACTCCACTCACGTTCGCACGCCGGTGTAGAGAAGCCAAAACGGTTCAAGACTACAATACATAGATACTTCCAGCAAACCAACTTAGACATAAATCAGCTACGGCGTAGTCCGTTTCACCAGCAACAAACAACACGGTGGCCGACTCCCCTCCATGTTTTAACATATTATACCAATTTATAAAACATATACCAATTTATAAGCAAATCCAATTCCAGCGATGTTCGAATGAACAATAACTGAAAGTACAAACGAGTCTTAAATGCGTGCGACAAAAGCACCAACTGGGGGATACAGAGAAAAGGAAACTCTCGCGCCATCGCCAATTTTCGCTTCGACGTACCCCTGAACCCGTCCCCATTTTTGGGGTCCAAAGAGCATACAAAACGAAAGACTCGGCAGTATTGCGATATAGGAATACTGGCGTAGGCACCCACACACACAAACGTCGCGCGCCTAACAGCGATAAGTCGATGGGAAACATTTCATACATTTTACGTCGCTTAACGTTTTCGAGGATGACCTGGACCTTTACATACATTGCTAAAAAGAACGCCGTGTTCATTTCACAACACCTGACATCCAAGACGCAACACTCACTAAAATCGCTAAACATTAATAACTACATACGCGCAAGACATAATCAACATCATACCTTTGCATTGGTAAAACCGGCCATCGTCGTAACCGGAATTCTGCTGCCCCTTTTAGAGAATTAGAACGACATATATAGAAGGACATCCGACTACTAGCCACGAACGACTAAAGAAACAGCGAGTGGGCGATCGTAAATCGCGCCCCACGCCAAACAAAACAATTGGATGCAGGCACATTCAGCATGCATCTTCGACTCATAAACGAAACACGAGACATTTTAACACGAATACCCGTCTTCACCACTCGGTAAGCTTCTACGTGTCAGTTTGTCTCGCAGAAACTTACAGGCGCGACGGCATACTACACAGACCCTGGGATAAATACATTCCGACTCGTGGCCACATGAAAGAACAATGGACACTTGACGACGGTTAACCAGAATGCCCGTGTGCTAACCCGGGCCGAGACAGGTCCTGGTAATATTTTACCGACACTTTCTTTATTATTACGGCTTCATATATCAATTCTGCTTTGTTTTATTACCACATGTTTATCCCATCATGCGATCCAAATAGGGCACATATGGTTATCAAATACTGTATTTCACTGCACTGTCATGGACATGGTTCAAACAGCGCCGCAGCCACGCGCAAATGGGCGATACTAGCGCAGGCTGGCGCAGTTTGCAGGTGCTATTTGGACCATCAATGGATTTGATAATCACGAGTGCCCCTTTTGTATATCGCGATGCAGTACGGTGGAATGAACGTGTTAGGATAGAAAGAACGAGGTAAGAATGAATTATAAGGCCGCAATAATAAGGGTTGGATGAGAGTACAAGATCACCTACGTCCTCTGCCCAGGCACACGAACGAGGCAACGCCAACCGCCGTGACACCGGTAATCAAACTACACGGAACAGCAAACACACAATACACAACCCTCTTCCACACTTCAATAATGCAAAACACAGACAGGCAATTCTGCAACCGCAAAAAATACAGTTTCGTCAGCCATTATAAGGAAGAATTCCGAGTTAAGACGCGCCCGAACGCCGAGCACCGCGTTGCCATGGTCACGTAACGCGGACCGGCTTTCACGAGCGGTAGTCATTGCAACGTAGTAAGAGGCACATTCGACCAAAATACGACAGCGAAGTGATCGCTGAACTATATACACATTCATTCACCGAGATTGCCGCGTGAGCAACGCGGAACGGACGTGGGCCCCACTGGAGCAAGTGGACGTCGAATTTAAACACGATCAGGCGTCTGGCAGGTACAGCTGCACGTGCAGCCGGAACTACTTCCACCGGATCTATTTACTTGCACTTATCAACTAACGTCACCCGGCAGCTTTGCGGCGCCACAAGGCCATGGAATAAAGATGGCGGTTCTAGTGTTGTTAAATGCACCCTACATCAGTTAAAAAAACAATCTAACCAGTCAACAGCGACACTAACTGTACGAATGTTGCCAGTCTACTACCTTTAACAAAATACATCATAGCACTGACGTTGGTGTTGAACCTGATACTTTTTAAACATGCACAATTTTGAAAAAATCACTTCAATTTAAAGTAGGTTCTATCAACATTATAAAGTCACCATAAAACACACGGATGGTTACAAATGTTCATGTATAACTATCACTAGTTGTGGGTGTATAATTTATCTGAAGGTGTTTTGTTTTTGGCTAGTGTATAATGGTGATGAGTTTCCACGTCGTTTTTATATGAAGTTTTGGAGTTACCAATCATCTGTCCTACTTCTGACAAAACGATATGTAACTAAGTAATATTAAATGCAGTAACTTGACCACCAATAAATAATATGGAAATAATTGTGTTCTGCATAATAACAATGAAAGGATTCTTGCTACAATTCTCACTTGAATTCAGTACCAATCATTTATGTTAGAGCGGGTTACTATATTTTAAATGTCTCTGTAGAAAATAATTCGATCCAAACATGAGCCTTGGGAATGTAATTTCCTTTGCATGAAAATATCTTAACGGCATACAAAAATTAGATTTCTAAGTCGACCCTTTCAATGCTAAAATATTCAACATTACTCAACCGGGCACTGGCTAATTGCACACAGTGACACGGCTAAAACTTATTTAAGGCACGAGTTTCCACACAAAAAACTATTCTGCAACAAATATATAACAAAATACATGATACACATGAAGCAGCTGTGCTTGCCACGTCCGTCCCTCAGTTAACAAAACTCCAAGTGTATAACCACGAAGAGTTTCGCACAGAGCGCTCAAGTCGACCGAGGTTATATAAGTACTGATTATTGTACAGTTAAATGAGGTTGCGTTGGCATCATTATGCGATAACACCGGCACTGACCGCTCAAGTGAGGTCACCCTTACTGACCATTTCCATCAGTCAACAGTTAGTCACGTGGGCAACTGTCCTCAAAAACAAAAACATTCCACGGGACTGAAAAATAAGCTTCCATCAGTAGATTTCAACAAATATGTAATTTAAAAATAGCAGACAACCGTGTCGTTTGCAGAGTGCACTGCCATTTGCAGAGTGCATGCAGTTTGAAGAGTGCACTACCACTTGCAGAGTACACTGCCATGTGAAGAATGCACTGCTGTTTGCAATGTGCACTTCTGTTTGAAGAGTGCACTTCTATTTGAAGAGTACACCACATTTTGCAGAGTGCGCTACTGTTTGCAGAGTGCACTGCCATTTACACAGTGCACTTCCATATGAAGAGTGCACAACGCTTTGTAGAGTGCACTGTTGTTTGCGTATGGCACGTTTTAGACACCCTCGCTGGTTCAGTTTGGCTGCCGTGATCGTTAGCGATGTGCAACATCCCGATGTTTGCGTGTTCCCGTCGAGCGTTCCTTCGTGACGAAGCAGACCCAACACTTTGATGCTGACTGAATCCGCCAGTTCTGTGATGACTGCACAAACTGTCATACAAGCTGTTGCTCAACGCATGTGCAACAACACCAAAGCTGGCGGGAGGATCCAGACGAGATCCGGATCCACGAGCGTTTGGTATAGATCAGGATCGTGGCACTTGGTCGCAGCCGTTATTGATTGGCTCGCCGCAATGAGTACTGCGTGCATATGGGGCAAAGGTCACGGCCGACGACCGGTGTCATTCACAGGTCAGGTCGTCACAGCTGCAGTTGTCATCAGTGTCTTCATGGCTAGAAAGTCACAGCGTTGTCACGTCAGTTACCTCCGCACGATGACAACAACAGCACCTGGTCCGTCACAATGACGCCATCTTAGTTCCCAGCCAGACAACCCTCGTATTTCACCCTGGCCTACTGTCTTCAAGGCTGGTTACCCCAGGTAATACATCGCTAGGATTATTGTCCCCTGTAAATAATATTGTACATCAAGTGATCTTAAATTTACCAAATTTCAGTTATTTCATTTTCAAAGGGGAGAATAAACATTCTTCCATGGCACAGACGTTTCCTGATCATAACCTTAGCTCACTGCAATGAATCGACCCTTCTGCCGGACATTGAAAGCTATCACCACGACTGTTTCAAACTATTTATCATATACGGAAGTGCAAAATATTGCAGGACAAATCCCAGCGATTAGTCCTCAAGGCAAACAGCCGTGGGTAAACACCGGGTTCAACTGGCAGGGTTGTGCACAGACTTGCAGAACGGTCCTAGAGTTATTGACGACACCATTGCGCCAGTTCTCGCGATTACAACACACTTGTATTGGTGTCGTTCGGATCGTCTTCTTTGCCCTCCAGTAGGTTGCGCCGCTGTGCGTCCGAGTCGTTCATCTCGTCCGTGGCATCTGCCTCTTTCACTTCTGCCACTGGCTTCATGATGTCAATGTCGATTGTACTTACTTGCTTTGCTTCTATGTTGAACACAGGACGAATTGCTCGCTGTAGTTTCTGCGGGTACACAAAGCATACATGTTGTATACATACACTGTATTTTGTATTTACAAAGTCTGTCTTTCATTTTTTTTTTATTCTTTATTTAAATAATACTGTTCAAGCCATGTGCATGGGTACCAATACAGAGTACTCTGAACAGCGCTAACTTTTGCTCTTCAGTCGTCTGTGTTTCTGCATCTACCCCTGCCGACCGGCGTGACTTGGAGGAGTGACAGGGTGGCAAACAACAATGAATCATGCATAAGGATGTTTTGCAAATTCTGTTGCAAGTAGGAGAATGTCGGCAGTTTCGTCGATGTTCACCAAAAATTTGATTTTTCATGGGGTTGAGTAACATATGTAACCTGTCACAGCAAAGTGGGTGTAAGTCGCAAGATTTAGTTTTGTGCCTATTGGATTCCATAGACCACAAGCAATAAAATTATACCTTACTTACTGAAAACTCTTCAGTTTTTTATTTATTACAAAACTTAAAGCTAACTTTAAGAAAGCAACCTTTTAAGAAACATGGTCATTTCGATTCATGTTGTGTATCGTTTTTAATCTATGGATTCATAAATGCATGTATTTGATTAGTTTTGGATTATTTATTCTGCCAAAATCACAAAATTGATGGAACATGAACTAGACTGCTAGTTTTGCCTCATGTGTAGAATAGGCCATGGAATAGGCCTGTGCGACTTAAAACCCAATTCGTCATGACGGGCCACATATCAAGACTTGTCCCCCGGACCAGTCTGTTAAATCTCTTAATTCCTGCCCCTGTGCTTACCTCAATAACCGTGTCTCCGTCAGCCTTGACGTACTTGTAGATGGCGACAATGAAGATGGGTATGACAGATGACATAGAGAGCATCCAGCCCACACTGTCAGCCCACGCAGGATAGACGTACTTGCCATACTTTGCCGGCTCGTAGTTCACAAAACTGAACACCAGAATGGCCTGCAAGCACACCGTCGAAATCACAAACTGAAAGTACATGATCAAAATCGCAAACAAAAATCGCAATTTGAAAGTACATGATCAAAATTGCAAACTGAAAGTACGTGATCAAAATCAAGAACTGGAAGTACATGATCAACATAACAAACAGAAAGGACATGAAATTGAATATATAAAATGACAATTTTTTTAACTGTTTAAATTAAAATTTGTACTTCAATGAAACACATTTCGGTGGTCAAAATGTTAGAATATATAGTTATTTTGATATAAATTAAATTTTCAAAAAATAAATCAACCATTGCACCTTTAATCTGTTGACTCTTGCACAGAAATCCTCCCACTCGCCGGTATAAGACACTACCACACACCAGTATAAGACGCCACCACTCACCAGTATAAGACGCCACCACTCACCAGTATAAGACGCCACCACTCACCAGTAGAAGACGCCACCACTCACCAGTATAAGAATGGGAGAGACAAACTTCCAGCAGAATCTCCACCACAACCCCGGGTAGTGGTCCAACATCTCCTTAATATTTGCACAGAATTTTGCATTTCCTGAAACCGCCAAAATGACACATTAAAGAACCGTGAAACGTAATTAAACATCGTCAAGTGAATCAGTAATACAGTATTGTATTAGGTATAATAACAATATACTTTTGGACACTAAAAATAATAGTTATCAGCTGTCTGAAAACATACTGTACAACAACAGATTAAATTCACAGTACACATAATTTTATGTTGGTTGCTTCTCCAAATGCCACAATCACTGAGTCTGTCACAGTTGACCAAGGTGTCCGAAAACATACGTTACAGAATATTTGTTGTAGATTTTAAGGGTGTCCGAAAAAATATGTCTGAATATACGCCGTCATTACAGTATTATTGCAACAGTTCCTACCCTTTCTATTAAAACAGCGAGCCTAATCATAATATTCACCCGTCTTCTTGGTCACATTCCTTATGTTATCTTTCTCCGAAACTACCCAAGAATGTTAACCATTTCAGTACGACAGGCCGGTTTTCCGGCCGCACTGTCTGTGACGCTTCAGTACGACAGGCCGGTTATTCGGCATTGACGATGTCTACTATATGTCTACTCGTTTCATAATTATCCACTATATGGAGCCACTTGTTGTGTATGGTTGTCAAGGCGAATAATTAGCTATTCAGCAGTGGTCATCGTTAATTATCGCTCAATAATAGTTTAGTGATTATCGCAGATTTTAATGTTGGATTATCAAAATCTGCGGTGGCCACAATGGCCAAATTATCTTGCATATTCACTGGGAATACAGTATTCAGTGGTCACAGCTGGTCAGGGCTGTAGTACTGAAATGGTTAATGGAACTAAAAACAAGACAGCAACTAAATTCCATTCAAGCAATAGGTTTTTTTTATTCCCTTTAATACCCTTCAAAGTTGCAATCTCATTTATAACTTTGATCAAATACATTTAACTCCAAACAGCCCCATCTAAGGCTAACATAGAAATGGCTTATTTTCAGTTTTTTTCTAGAGTTAGTGAGTCCACGACAGGTTACATGTTATTCCCTGTGTGGGATATTTTACTTCCTCTGGCACAGACACCAGATAGAAGAGTCCAATGGCTTATAGTGTCTGTTCCGAACAAAATTGCCGGAGTTTCAAAACAGTGGTCAGTAAGTGGATTTGAACTTGACCGACAGTCTAGTACTCTGCCGCTTGACTACCGCACCCCGCTATGGTGCAACTGTTTATACACTAAAGCCCTGCACGGGCTGGAAATCTGAGCCCGCACCCACCCCGCAACTATGTCATTTGACCCGCAGCCCGCCCCGCATATTACAACTCAGCCCGCCCCGCAGATTTTGCCACATCCTAGCCCGCAGCCTTCCCCACCCCGTAGTAACTTGGCCCGCAACCCGCCCCGCAGTAATTAGTCAAAAGTCAGCCCGCACCCGCCCCGCAGCCCACAACAGGTGACATGGAATCATTAAAAATAAATCATCTTTATTAATCGTTGTTGTTTACAATATTAACAAATGCATGGCGCTGGGTGACAACCATGTCGTACTTGGAATTCCATCTTTAAGAAAAATAGAACCCTTGTCATTATAATGTAAATGCCTTATGGTGATAAGCAGACCTGGGGCAAAGCAAAGGTACGAGTACACATTTTTTTCGTATTTTAAAATTATTAATTAATCTAACTGATATAACTCAGCACAAGTGAATATCCAATGGCAGTTGATCATTTTTTTTATGAAGAACAATGAAATTCACTGTTGGCATTAATTTCAGTGGCATCCTATGATCTTATAATCTATTTGCCATTGTACTGCATGAACACGAGTTGTTCAGAGGTTGAGTTTGGTGCACAAAGGCAGTGTTGCAATTTGCAATCTGCTGATATTAGAAGTTTGCAATTTATATTTTCTGATCGTAGACTACTGATTGTTGAGAGGGTTTTCACATGTCTACATAACAGGCTCAAAATCCCCTCTGGACCAGGCTACTGGCACCGGATTATACTAGTGTAGAAGGCAGTTTGACTTGAGCCATCTTACTTCTACAGAGGAAGACTGGCAGTTCTTGTTCATAGCAGTTAGCACTGTCAGCCAGTGCCAAGTGGCATGGTCTCCAGTCTCCACACATCAAAGGCATTTCCTGTCTAATTGGTGGGGTAACTGCTCTTTATGGACATCCTGGTGGGTTAACTACACAAACAGATTGATGGCCTGAACTGATACTTCCTCCTGGAAAAAGCCACTAATCACACCTGACTGAAGCTGCCAAGGCAGGCCAGCACAAGTTATCATAACACTGTTTAAACACAAACAAAAGGGCAATCCAGTAATCCCCAATCAACTAGCTCAAAGAATGTCCCACCTTTGAGTAACTGGTGACCATTAATGAGTTACAAAAATCAGCCGGCAGTAGAAATTACTCGCCCGCAGACCGCCCCGCACAAATTGAAACTTAACCCACACCGCAACAAAAAAAATCCAGCCCGTGGGCTGCGGGCCAAAACCCACCCCACGCAGGGCTTTATTATACACGTGGCGCGGGCAGGGTTGGATGGGGTTGAGCTGACCAAGACAATATTCAAGAAATTATTAGTTGTGTATGCGATGGATTTTTGTTGTGAAATTGACAATTAATTATGTGATTGTCGATGTCTGGGATTTCATTTGAAAAAAGCATAATAAATTATCTTATATTAGCACTCACCATATAACCAGTTGATGGCGCAGCACTCAACAATGGCAATGATTAGCACACAGAAACCTGCGCTGTACCAGTCGAGTAATTGCAGCACATACATGCCACCCTAGTGGGATGAGAAAGAACTACCAACTAGCATCATGTACTAACAACATGTCAGAGGTCAACAATCTACTTTATAATACAGTCACAGTATCAACACATATTATTCATGATTACAATACGGAGAGAGATGGTATACTCCAAATTTACACTTAGGATATCATCATTGATACTGATATTTTCATATTACAGACTATCTGAGAGAACACATCTTTGCATTAATTTCTTATGTTATTAACAGTCAGTGAATACAGTAAGTGGAAGATGCCCATGCGTGTATGATAAATTAGGTGTATTAATCCGACATGCTTCATTGCACAGTCGACAGTTTCTCAGAAGTTGAATGATGTCAGTCCGTCAGAAAATAAACAAAAATATTTCCATACCGGTAAAGAAATGCGGGGTTATTCAGATAACCCAATATCAGGGCACGAGTAGCAAAACAATTTGAAAGGCAGTTGGAAATGTCAAAAAGCTGTGTTTTTACCACTTTTTAACTGGTTTTGTCAACTTGTGCCATCTAAGATACTGTACACGCAATGCGTATATATATACATATTTTCTTTTAAACATAGATTCTCTATCAAGTATATATGTACAGTTAAAATCTTGTTTGTTGACACTTTTGCAACTTGTGTCGAACAAACAGATTTTAGTTCTATACAAATCTTTACAAAACAGCAGCCAAAATATAACCACTTCTACAAAAATTATTATTTCAGTTCAGCATTTTTTGGATTTTCTCAATAGAACGGACGCTAAAGATCAAGTTCTGAAGATTGTCTTAGTTCACAATGGGTTATTGTATCTTGCATGAACAACACCAGTGCAATGCAAAACAGTGGGGGTTGGTGTAATCACCCACCCATGGGGGGTTAGTTCACCCACCAGAGCAAAAACAACTCCCTAGGGCTGGGCTAGACTTTGTCAATGAAACACAGACAAGTAATTTTCATTATCACAAACTTATTCTACACCAACTAAGACTCCTGAGCCATCGTGTAGAAGATTGTGAGTGATACGTTTTCTTATAAACCAACATTTAAAAATACCTTCTACAGGCAATATATCTGAAATCAGGAAGAATTGCAACAGTGAAACGATTACATGCCATGCATTTCCTTTAAATAAACAAACTACATGTAGACAAACCAATGTCGTTGTCTCGCAGTTAACTCTTTATACCAAATATCCTGCCATGCTGGTTTTACAAACTTGGACCAGATTTCGAAAATGCACAAATTATAGAGCTTATCAATATAATTACTAATCAAGGACTAGATTGTTGTCAACAATGCAGTTGGCGTAGCTTTAGTGTCACCATAAGGATTAGAGGCCAAGGATGAATCTGTGTTTTGGCTCTGGTTTTCTAAAGGGTTTCACATTTTGACTGACACTTCAGTGCACATACTCCTGCATAGAAAGCAGAAGAGTCCAGCAGAATGGGTTAGTAGCACACAACAAACAAGACATAAGACGTTCCGGGCAACAGTCAGAGAAACGCAATAGCAACAGCGAGAGCAGCAAATCAAATCTCAACAAAACAAAGCAGCGATTACAAAAAGAACTCAGACAAGTTGAAATTATGGAGGCAAACTGGTGGAAACCGTTCTCTTGGACATAAAATTCGTCGCCAGAAGGCGGCCGTTTTCAAAAGAAACTCACAAATCCTGCTCGACACGCCCCGTGGTGAGCAGGCTGGACACAATGCTGGTAACGCACAACATCACCAGAAAAAATAAGTGATTACATTAGCACTATTTATGACGTTAATTTAACAGAAATTAAATTTGTTGCTAAGTTTGGTTACCAGCCTGATAAGTTCATTCTCTAGTAGACAGCCTATTTTTTTTGTTTTTATCTGAATGAACGTTTGTGCTGTGACAATAAAGACATACATTTGCTACAGTTTGACCAACATTGCTGGCTACTGATAATATGCAGAACTCAATTTAAATTACTATGGTATCTAATAACTTTGAGGTTTGTATAAGACTTAATAAAAACAAAGTTTATTGCTTAGTAGTTACTATTCCTCATCAACTGACAAGAATCAGGCTAATAATTGCTGATAAACATTGCATACAAAAATACCAAAGGAAACTATCACCCCGCCCTGTTTTGTGTTGCATAACTGATTACTTGATTCCTTGAAAGATTACCTTATTAAAGAAATCAACAAAATAATCCTAATTATGTTAACATTTTCTAACAACTTATTCTGTACGTATCACACGTTACGTAATTGCAAAGTAGGCATAACAGCATTAATAATACACTATTTCTTTAGCGCCAATTCCCGCGTAGCAGATCGATGCGCCGTACAAGCAATAAAATGTATATTAAAAACTAAACACTGGTTTTAAGAAATATAATACTAATGATTATACTAGAAATACAAATTTTAAGACAAATAATACTAAAATTATTAAATAATGTCTGCCATGACGAAACAATTTTAATTAATTACTCTAATAAAAAAAATTTTCTTTAAAGACTTCCTAAACATATTCAGTGTCCCTGATGCACAAATGTCCACAGGTAGTTCATTCCACTGTCATGGTGCTGCTGTGCCAAATGCCAAGTCACCGATGCATTTGAGTCATTAATAATGCGACCAGTTACTTACAATGCTTCGATAAATTGCTGTTAGCAGGTATAACAAAATAATAAGTTAAGCAGTTGGTTAATTCTGCCCTCGGACAATGACAATACATAACGCGTTTCGATTTCGAGTGACATTTTAGGACCACGACATTTACACGTGAAATTATTACGTCAAATAACCAATGCTCCACAACTGGTAATACCTAACGTTACAAGATCGGAAAGACCAACATGTTAGTTACTAACCCAACCGTTATCCAAGCAGGTGACACCAACGCCAATACTATTCGTGGGAAGCAAGCACATGATGAGTGGTACTTTAAATGCATTCTCTCAGAAATATAACGCAGCAACGTCGACAGACTATACAATGATTTATGAGGTAAGAACGACTGTCCATTTGAGGCGAGGGGGGTACTCATGCCAAGCTAGTCTGGCTCGAAGGCCGCATCGGGGAAATGTAGCCGGGGGAGGGGAATGGCGGCAGGGAGACAAGATGACCCCACAGCACCCGAAAATTTGGCTGAATTTTACAAAATGTACAGACCATTACTGATTGTAAGCTTCTTCAGACCGGAAGGGGAAAGGATTGGAACAGCGTGAAAAACAAGGAGAACTTTAGAGGAAGCAGACAGTTAATGTGGTAGCGACAGCTGATGCGCCTGCCAATTTCTTCACTTTTTCACTGATGTAAACTCGCAGGAGCTTTTGCAGACAAGGATTCTTTTAATATTTTTTAATAGGTTTGGCCTTGAAAAACTAATCTTACAAGGCTCAGTACATGATGGAATTCTGTGGCGAAGTTTGCTCCAAAAATAGTAAATCCAAAGTATAACAAACACCCTCCTTACGTATTTTTACAAAAGGCAGACTGCTGACTAAAAATTCTCTAAACTTATTATGTGATACCGGGAGAAGAACACATTTGTAATAACTGCATTTAACTTCTTCTGTGAAACTCACTGTATTGAACGGGTACATTATTCAACGTTTTTATCCTTGTCCCAGAACATTTATTTTCACCACATATTTCCAACACACCAGCCTTGTGAAAACCTACACTTAACCCAGACAAATGAGACAGGAAATATTTCAGCTTACGAGGACCTTAACTGCAGCTGTCAGGTCGGTTAAAGAAAGAATTTCGTTACATCGTCACTAGTTTGTACCTGCGACACCAGGGGCAGGCCAAGCAGGAAGAAAAGTGTCGCGACTCCACATAAGACGTAGAAACGGTATTTTCTCAGGACTGGAAATTCATCGACGATGCCACTCATAACTGTTTCAAGGTCAACCATCTACGAAAGCAAGCCGTCATTACAGGCACGAGTCCGCTTAAAAATAACAGGGACGGTAACATAAAGTAATGCCCACAGAGAGGGCATCCACCATTTTACATCGCTGAAAACAGAAACTACAACGAAAGAAATCATCATAGTTGAAGCAACGATTTAGTGTGGCTTGTACAACTACAATAGTCGTCGATCACGATTCGCAGTGTTACAAGTGTTTGAATTCGTAGAAATTGCACTCAACTCGAAAGAGCGTAATTTGTGTGGACAGAACGGTGATCAACGGCTATCATAAAAAGAGAAGAAAGAAGCTTCTTCACACGTGGTCACTATGACAACCAGGGGTATCACTCTTAGTTAAATGTCCATCGCAACTGGAGGTGATTTACTTTCAGTCTATCGATCAAGTTACGCTCATTTTACATTTATAAGCCAAGATGTTCATTCAACTATATACTTCACAGAAACGAGCAGGCAGTGTTTCGATTACTCGTGCTGTGAACATATACAACTGCATTCATTCATACTTCAGCTGAAATATGTCTGAAAAAACATCAACAACGTTGTTGTTTCTCAAGAACAATTTCATATTACCAGGTAGAAAACAGTAGCAAAATTTGAAACACTATATTTGTGCAGTTAAAAAATGCTGGCAGAAAATCACATTAGTAAATTGAAATTACGAATACACACCACCAGATGGCGAGACCGTTTGAACATGACTGATACCGGTGCTCATCGCTAATATCCCAGCATCCCTTGGGCAGTGTTGGGAAGAGGAAACGTGTATGGTGACGTAAACCCGGACGTATTAAATTAATTATCCCGTGTGTATTGGTGACTGACGTGAGGATGGTTAAAATAATTAGGCAACTACTACTAAAACACAACACCACACCCATTAATCGTTATTATCATCATTCACTCGTTAACGTGTTAGGTATTTCTTGCTGTCGGGTTTGTTAGTTTTCATAACCGCCACCAGGTCCAGTATCGCGGGTGGTGCGGTATTCAAACGACTCCAGTGAAAACGCATAAAATACGCGAGTGCTTTCTCAGGAAGATCTCATGTAGAAAGGAGACGGCCACCGTGTAAACCACATTTGAACTTTGGCCTAATTTCTAGAGTTGCTACAACTGAGCTGGAGTGTTCCCCTCTCCTGCAATTCTTCAGTTTACCCCCCTCGAAAGCATTCCTGACCAGCCCAATAAGTGCACATGCAAAAAACAGGTTATTACATTGCAAACTGGGATGACAGCCCCACTTAAATTTTGCCACTGCCCTGCAGATGGCGTTACTTGTGATACTTTCACGTATGACACTTAGGGCAAGTTCCGCTACAAAATAATATATAACATACTTAAGATTTCCGGGTCAACCATAACGAAAACGAATTCATAAAGAGGCTAAAGTGCCTTAGAGTTGAAAAAACAAGTGTCATGTATTAATTAAATTAACTGAGCTCGTCGCTGAGAGTGCTTATCCTCCTCAGTGCTGCCCTGTCTTGAAATGTGCGTCCCAACACCTGAAGTGCGCAGTCAATGATGTGTCCAACAAACACTGCATCATACAACATGTGCCACGCCAGGGTGCACCCGAACAAAACCAAAACAGCAACAAGAACACAACGGCAACAATAACAGCTAGCTAGATGGTGACAACATAAATATGGGCGTGTAATCCCCGCCCCTGCATCCTCGTCTTCAGTCGGCCGACTTTCGTTTGCAACAAAACTGAAAGATGGTTTTGATCATAAACGCCCGAGTAAATAAACGGTCGCAGCCGCAACAATTTCGGTTCTCGTTTCCGAGCCGCCAACCGACTGGACGCGATGTGCTGGGTGTGAAGAGTGCTGCTAGGACGGCGCAACAAAACGGCGCACGGGCTACCTGAGTGGTGCAGGGAATGCCTATGCAGAATGCGACGCTACACAAGCCAATGACCATGACGAGACGTTTGCGCCAACTTTGCTCCAGCGTCGACGACTTGTCGACTATGCCCGTCATTATTGTCTCCACCTGAACCATCTAAAACGACAATGTGGCCACCAGGTGGCGTTGTACTCATCCCGTCAACGACGCGTGGCTCGCGGCGGTGCTTTGCCGCATTTCTTTCAAATAAATTACTGAGAAACAACGGCTATTAAAGGGCGTACAAGTCAGTGTCACACAGACAAAACTTACAACTCTACGATTTTAACTAACTAAACACACTAACTAGGTTATTAATTGTATTAATACTACCCTACCACGATACTTTCAATCACACACGTTATAGATGCCAAATCCGGATTCTTTCGCAAGCAAACGGTGACAAACTCATCACGTTCTCGTTTTCGAATCCTTGGCATCTCCGGCCCGTTAATGATGGGTTTAGAAGCAGTTGCATGCGTTGTCACCAAGATGTATTTACACAAAACCCCAGTCGGGTTTAGGACCCCCCCCCCTCCCTCCCAGAGTTCTTCCCGACACAGCCGAGACACCGGGAACCAATTGCGGACCATGGTGAAGGAGTCTACCAAGCGCAGTCACTAGAGGCAAGTCTGTCACCATGGCAATGAGGTGGGCGTGGCTACCTGGGTGGTACACGCGAGGCCCACGCAGAAGAATATGGCTGCGACAACGATCGTCATGAGAAAACGTATGCATGGGTTGCGCGCGATAAACCGAATCTCGTCCGTCAGTCCGGTCATCACTGTCTCCATTATTACCATCTGCGCACGACACACAGATCACATGACACATGACGCACAGATCACATGACGAATCATTACGACAGTTTCTCTCCCACACACACATACGACATGACACGTCATTATAATAATTATCATTGTAAAATCATGGTATCAGGGCTGCCTACCGTTATGCATTTTGTCCGTAATCACCACAGAAATGTATTGCGGATTACATAAAAATGCTGCCATTTTATGGAACTAAACTATCAGAGTATAAAACCATAAATGCTTTAGAGATAAATAAGTAACTCCACTGCAAAGGCATGAGTGCCAACAGTTTGGAACAAAATCTATGTGGTGAAGTTTCAACTTGATCTGAAATTTTGAATTAAGAGGATCAAGAGTAGATTACGAAGAATACTGTGGGGAAGTAGATTGTCCTTTTAGCATAAACTACATATTTTGTTTAACACACTGACCACCCAAATGTTTTTCTGAACCATAGCTTTTCAATACAAGTTATGTTTACAAATACCAACACTGTCATCACAAATACCTTCAAACAATTTCAAAAGTCTGTGGCTAAGTTTTATTACCAGTGTCATGTGTTCATAAGACTACATTATGGGCATATCACAGCCTGCCATACGATGTATCACTACACAGTGTTACATACAGATACATGAAACAAATTTTGAAAATTGACATTCCATTTCACTTTGGGTGAACGAATGAAATTACTTGCACAAGAATTTTTTACAATTTAACAATAAAATGTTAAATGCTAACATGCATTTTAAAATCCCTCCTAACGTCAAGGGAAAAATTGAAACTTTAAAATATACCATTATGAACCATTTTCACCCCCCCCCCCCAGATCCCAGACACATTCCTCCCAAGGGTACATTGTATAACACACAATACAACCAATGCCATTTTAAGGTCAGTAATGCGGGTGACTGTATCGCTATAACCCTACGTGATAGCCCCCTTGAAAAACAAGGAAACAATGGCTGAAGTGTAATTTTAAAAAGTGGTTCATAAACAACATTTGATGTTCAAGATGCTAAACCAGACGTAGTTATACCACATAACATGATTTTACAACAAAAACTACCAGATTTGATGTCTACATTTCACTTCCATCTGCATGACAACTCCATCAAATCCTTTGCATTATTTGTCACATGATGATCTCAAGAAACGTTCTGCATTCGTTCTGAGCACTTTGCCACCTTCACATGGCCGAAATATTCGGAATGAATACCAGAAGGTATCTTGAGAAAGGCCACTTCACATTACGAGAAACCAGAACATCGAGTCATGGCACTCCACAGTTGTTCAACGGAGACATGGAAATAAATCGACATGGATTACTATCATGTTCAGGGTTGCTATACAGACAACTCAAGCTCTCCAACCACACACGCAGGCACGCACTCAGTTTGAATATTTCTCAGTCATCACAATAAAATGCTTAATTTTCTGGAGAAACCAATTGCAATTAAAATCACCTGTTGAAAACCTAGAAACATTTAGTACAAATTAAAATAATACAAATACAATTTACAATGTGGTAAACGCGCACACAAATTGAATGAGCCGTAACCCTGAAAGCGAGAGACGTTATTATGGTAACATGTTGTGGCATGCAGTCTTTGTAACAAAACAGTGGAACCTCATTTATTGCAAAGGTTTGTATACATGACCGTAACAGATTTATGTAAATCCGGTCCCCGTACATTCATGACGGGGTCACAAATGTGGTCTGTCACAACAAAAGGGTAGGGTGTTAATTAAGTTGCAAAATTGTGAAATGGTATCTTTGTTGTTGTGTATCTTTTTGAATCCCGCAGATCGTAAACTTCGAAACGACACCTCCTTTGTTTAAATACATTCAGTTCAGACGTTTTATTGCTAAAAATGAAGCAAATGTTAGAGCGACATTTTGGGAAAGACAGTAATTTTGACATCATATTTTTAATCAGTGTGTTCATAAATGAACATGTTTTATTAGTTTTTTGTTATTTGTTGTTATTATAGACCTGTGCCACTTAATTCCTGGTTCACAGTGGCGGGCCACAGATTATCTTTGAACTGGTGTACGGCACACTACAAATACAAACTATTAGGCCATACATAGTAGACGAACATATAGTAATACTGCTATCACGAGGTGAGTCCACTGCAGCGACATGAGGAGGGTTTCAATATGTCCGCTATAACAAATGCGGCGACATGTAGACATCATGAACAACACAGAAGAACATGTCATCGTTGGAAGCAAGAGTCAAATGGAACATCTCTCCTGTTATTGTAGACAGCAATGTTTGAATGATTTCACTTAAGCCAGGGATACACCAACTTTTTTTGCCCGATCCGACCCAATCTGACCAGTCGGTTTAGTTAAGTAGTGTTGTGCCGTGTCAATCTGACGCGGTCAAAAGTTTTCAAACGATGTCCTTCATCACCCATTGGTAGGTTGGTTAATGTAATTGTGATGTTATGCCGACTTTGAGACATTTTCGAAGTCGGCATGCGAATATTTTGCTGCTAGATCAGATCAGTAGCCTCCGATCGAGTCGATGGCAGCCAGTGTAGTGTACACATTACAGTCGGGGTGAGTTGGGCGTACGGACCGACTGAGCCAGTCTGGGTCAGCCAGTGTATCTCGGGCTTAATGGTCTGTTTGTATCCAAATTAGAACCAATTATACTGTACAACACAGCACAACGAATCCTGCATCTGACAGTTGCGTTGGTCGCTGATTGGCTAAATATTGCTTCAAAAGTTGCACATCATACAACCAGAGCTGGTTCCAATTTATGCTGGATTCCCTGCGCTCACATTTACTGTGACGACTTGATGACCTGAACCTGACCCAATTTACCAGTGGTGAACTTGGGCGACGTTTTAAATTTCGACTTCACTACTGGTAAATTGGGTCACATAGGGATCACGACCTCATACTCGCGCTAAACATGAGTGCTTTGGAATGCAACATAAGTTCTAAGCCAGAAATTTTGATTTTTGTCCGACAGTGTTGTACAACGAAACTGGATATAAATCGGAGTCAAACGACTAGCATAACAGGTTTTAAGTGGCATGGGCCAAGAGAGTTGTTGTGCGGGTTGGCACGGAGACGTTTACCTGACTGCCGATGCCAAGGAGGAAGAGCATGAAGAAGAAGAGCGCGGTCCACATGGGGGCGAGGGGCATCAGACTCAGTGCCCTCGGGTACACAATGAACGCAAGCCCCGGACCTGGCAACAACAACAGACACACCACATTTGTATCTGAAGCCTCAGCGGCCAATGCAAATTAACACAGCAGAACCTTGCTGTACAGTCACCTCAGTAATACAGCCACCTCGCAATTAAGGTCGCCCTGAGACAGTCACAAATTATGTTGTAACAATAAGGTATAGAAATTAGTCCTGCTGATAAGGTCCCCTCGTTATTCAGGTCACCTTTGCAGAGTCCCAGATGTTTTAAAGCGTTAATGTCCAGTTGGTGGTAACAATTACTATGCAATGAACGCAGGCCCTGGGCCTGTCAACAACAGCCGACATGCCACATTCAAATCTCCATCTCGGGGACCATAACAAATTAATAGTCATGTTTAAATTACTAATTCCGATTTGGCAATGACAACTGACCTATCCATCACATGACCTGTTGCCTAGCAATGTACATCCGTCAAGCCATCAAAGAATGGTTGCTGAACACGTGGTGCGTTCGTGCGTTCCGTTGTATAATATATTGAAATTCTGGCCACAAAAGTGTTTCTTATGACAAGAACATAAGGCAAAGCTTATAAAGTGATCAACATATGCAGGAATTATTTTGGTAATGTAATTTATTAGTATAACTGTTATCAACATTGGTGGCAAAGATTAAAGCTTGACGGAGGTCACACGTAAGATTCTGACGTAGGAAAACCCTGACATCCGGGATACCATATTTTGGTGGATACAGTAATTAGTATACAAGTTATCAGAGAATCACAGTGCATCAGTGTAACAGCGCTGGCAGAGGAACACGACAAAAAACAAGACTTTTAGTGCTGTTTATTTCTGTCCAGTGGCTCAACCTGTGAGACATACCGGAGTCGATGACATCTTCGATTTTGACCCCTTGTGACACAGCCATGTAGCCAATGATGGAGAAGACGGCAAAACCTGCGTAAAGACTCGTCAGGAAGCTCACTATGTTGATCATGATGGCGTCCCTGCAATGACAAATAACATAGAAGGAAACCATGTCACGTCAACACAAACACAGCAAACAGTGTTTTTAACACTAATCTAGATAGTTGTACTATAAGTTATTGATATAATTCCTCAAATATCACTTTGCCAATTATCACCTAAATTTTTCTACACAATCTCTTCACATATTAAATTTAATTATTTTCTGTACAGCGATATAATAGAAAGTAGCATTTTTCGTATAGCGAGACCATTAACATCCATTTTTCTCCATTTTCCAGACACCAGATATTAGTGATCTTAGGCTCCCACGTCTCTACTAAGAGACACCGGCAAAGGGGGATGAATTCAATTGGTTTCAAAATGACAGCAGGTAGTGTACAAACCAGATTCTCAAGATAGACAGCCCAGCTTCCTATCACCAAAATACACGCGTAAATCAATACATGGACACCACACACCACACAAAACAAACTAAATCCCAGTATGACAGTGATACACAGCGCACGCAGTAAACAAAATTATCAACTAATCACCTGTGTGTCATCTAGGAAACTACTGACAAGCCGCCATACTTCCTTCTTCCTTCCCACAATCCGTTTCTCACTCCCATCTTATCCCATGTCATAATATCTAATGCTGTCATCTCAGCACTTCATGTGGCGCGCCGTGGCGCAGTAGATAGAGCTTCGGACTCTCAACCGAAAGA
This sequence comes from Escarpia spicata, assembly GCA_963995525.1. NCBI lineage: Eukaryota > Metazoa > Annelida > Polychaeta > Sabellida > Siboglinidae > Escarpia > Escarpia spicata. Next base: position 51,890,755 of record OZ023209.1, read on the forward strand.
ACCCGGGTTCGAATCCTGGGCCACTGTCAAACCCTGGACAAGTTCGTTCACTCTACGTTGCTCCAGTTCACTCAGCTGTATGAATGAGTACCTGGCTATAGACAGTTATGGATATTTGTGTACGAATAGACTTCGCATTAATTGTAGCATGGCTGGATTCTTCCCAGAGATGTCGAGATGGTGTTCGATAAACAGGTCCGCCAGGGAGTAAAATGTAAAGCGCTTGTAGTCCTGAGGACTGGATACTGCGCTATATATTACAACTTATGTTTACCGCGGGGGATATGTGCCTACCTGAAGCAGTTGTGGTTGAAGTTGCTGTAACTGGCCATGGTGATCATACCGCCCCACGCGAGATTGGTTGAGTAGAACAACTGAGATGCCGCCGCAAACCAGATCTACACACACAATGAATATAGTTTATTTTGGTCAATGTGTATACTTAGGTACAAATAACCAATAGCGAAAAATAACTAACTTATAGCAGATTACACATAGAACGTATTATACCTATATAAACATCAAGACATGCATGGAATAAATTGTTAGCAAATGATAACTACCAAATAGTGCAATACATTATGTAGACTCGATATTTACGTAGACGGTGTAGTTGTTGCGACAAGGACCAATGAGACGCTTACCAAGACCATAAAAACTGGGTCACACTTTTATACGCATGTAATATTGTGTATGCATACAATCCAGTCAAAACGCTTATATATAATTTTTAAGAAATACGTAATATTGTGTACGTATTTCTGTAAAATTATATATAAGCATTTTGACTGGATTGTATATCTGACCGGTAAAATTTTTCCTGTATAAAGACCTGATGTAACTGGAAAATTATATTTAGTAGTCATGGAAACATGTTGTCGTATTCAACACACCAACCAGGCCTTTATGCAGGATCAAATTTTGACCAGCCCAAAATGTACTGGTAGATACGTGTGTCTGTGTGCGCACAGACAATCCAGTCCAAACATACACAAGTGTGACACACAATTTTAAAGCATACTGGACATATAAATAACAGTGAGTCAATAACGAATAAAAAAAATTTTGCTCTTAAAATTTTAACAGGTCCAAATAAAATTTCCACCTGTCCAAAAACGAACTCAACCCATCCAAATGACAGGTGGACGGGTCTCTAGACAAAGCAATGCAGCCGACTTACCTCTGGGTTGAGTAGTTTGCTCCAGTCGGGGGTGACAAAGTACAGGATACCCTCCGACGCACCAGGTAGTGTGACTCCACGCACGACCAGCACAGTAAGCATCACGTACGGGAATGTTGCTGTAAAATACGCCACCTGAAACAAAACAATGCACTAGCTCCAAAACCTCAACAAACACACAAACAGCGCATATAGAAATACTCGTGGCACACAGCACCCTACATATGAGACGTACAGGAAACTGGAGCTACAGTCTGAGCGAATGCCGAAGAAAGGAGGAGAAATAAAACTGTTTGTAAATTTGTATATACTTATCTCAAATTTTTTTCTAGTTTAACCCTCTCAAGGTCAGATTAATGCAAATATGTGCCTGTTATTGAATCGTATTAAATCAAGAGAATGTGCTGTGAGTGAATCATGTGATATACTCGGATTGCATGAATGCACATAAATAAATAATTTCTGATCCGATTCAAATAACATTTTCACTACATCTGAAGAACTAATTCCTGGTGTAGCTAGCCAAATATGTTATATATATATGTCAATTTATTACCTAAATATGAATTGCTAAAGTTTGACAAAAATAAAATACTTAACTAATTTTCAACAATTCATTTTTTTCAAATATTTTTCAATAATAATTAGCGGTTACATGCTGCATATGAAATGTTCATAAATTACTATGCTACAAAATGGAAAACTAATTAAATGTCTATGGTAAATAAAATTGAAATAATTTTGGTTTTTCAGAGTACATGTATTTTCAAGATTTTATACAAAATGGCATTCTTTGTGATCATAGCCGTCATCCCATCTGAACTATTAAGTCTGTGTTATATTTAAAATGCGTAACTATAGTGCAAAACAGTCCCCTTCGATGGCAGCGTTCGTTATAAACTCGATTCGAAAATCCCATCAAAGTCCGAATCACTGGAGTTCGACATAATGACAATGTCGAGAATTACATCAAAACTAAAAAACACCACCCGCTTTGTCGCGCGGCGCATTAATACTTCTTTACAACAAAATAGACCGCTCAAAAGTTAGCATTTAATCGTAGAAATCGCCTGCGGACGCATGTTTTGGAATAATTCCTGGGTGCTTCCATGTTTATGCCCGTAGCAAATGTTAAACTTTAATCTCATTGGCTGAAAATCACCATTAAAATAGTCACTGCGTGGCGTAAAAGAGGGACCGGAAATTGTGTGTCGCTGCGTTCGACTACAAAACCGCGTGGTGGTTGGCGCTATTTAGCCACGGAAATCGCCATCATTTCTAACTTTTGACGCTTCCCAATGAAACTTCAATATTATTATGTGCTAACTGCCGAAATAAATTTCCGTTATTGGATGACACTGTTTCGCGGTACCAATTTAAATGTGCCCCTGTATTCGGGCGTATTCAGGCGTTCTGGCCGTTAGTGGGAGTCGGGTTGATTTGGGCGTTCTGACCACGAGAGGGTTAATAAACCACAATTGTTTAAATGTAATTTAACAATTATCTGTTTACAAATGTCGACCCTGTCATTCAAGCATGCTTGTAAATATGATATTCAAGTTCAAACATTAAAATCAAACAGAAAACGGTTAAAGAACATTTTTAATGTTTAATAAAAAACATGTTGGGCTGCCAATATGTCAGAATATCTGTACATTCCTTGGTTTTTATTAAGTTGCGGCTTCTTGATTTATTTCAATATTGGTTGACGTTACCGCTCAAGAAATAAAAACAAGTTTCTTGGGAGATAACGTCAACAAATATCTATATTTTTAGATGTAAATGTTGAACAAAACCGAGTCATTGGTAGATTTGTTTAAGAGTAATACTGCATTCACACCAGAGTTTAACAGGTTTTACCTGGTACTAAGCAGCTTAACTTCACAACAATGATGTACAGTCGCGCCTCGTTATAACGCGGTAGTCGGGGTCCACGAAATGAATCCGCGTTATAAACGAGGCGCGTTATAAACGTGGCGCGTTCCCATATCTGCCGTCAGGGGCGCTACGACGACGACCGACACCGCTGCTGCACGAAGAACGCCATCGAAGCCAACCAAAGTGTGCACGTCGCGCAGTCTTTATGCAGTTTATGAAGCTTATTAAACTGCCAGCCAATGTCAGTGTGTATTCTGTTTAAATGTTGTACACTGTTGAACTGAATAAAATTCATGAATTGTGTACCGTTTTTAAATAAACAACGGACCAACAAGCCACGGTCAACTGAACGATAATATGGTACCGCTGACGTAAGATCTAAAATAATGACCTGGCACTCAGCAGCCGAATATGCAAATTATTTGAGAAACGCTGTGTTAGAGTTGATTAAGGATTTAAAGCTATAAGTACGCTCACAATTGGCTTAACTTCGTCTTTCAATCAATATCAAAATACCAATTTAGAAAGCACATTTACCGTGCCGAACAATATTACGAATCACCAATTCATATGCGGTTAACGAATTAATATTTTGGCGCACCAGTACAGGCAGTAGCTTTGCGTTCATCGCAGCGAAAAGCTAATATTTGTTACGCAATGTTAGCTTACTGATTTTGCCTACTAAGCTGTATTAAAACTTTTTAACCCATTCTTAAGCAAGGCGTATTTGTGAATTTCAATTGCACTTTACAAGCCGCCTGGCGCCGAAACCTGGCGATCCGCGGAAACCATGAGCATGACTAGCAGATTGGAAACGATTCGTTTGATGTCGGCGCAAAAACAAACAATAGTTTGTCATAGCGCCCATTTTCCCCCTGGCGGCAGAAATTCGGGGTCCACGACCGACCGCGTTATAACGAGGCGCGACTGTACCTTGAAACAACCGTAGAATGGATGCGTGGAGTTGCGAACAATTGTATGTGACAAACCAGCTTAAAGTTAAGTTTCTTAACCCTTTCGCACTCAGACGGTTTTTTAAATCACCATTTCAACCCTTATTTGATTCGAAACATGAAAATGTGACGTCCGTATGTTCAAACATCATTTCTAATGTGTTTTCAAAACTATCGACTAGTGCCAGTCTACAGGCCGACTTGAGATCTAAAGATTTAAGGTTTTCTGTGTGAACACGGCATAAGAGTAATGATACGAGTGTTCGTACCTTTCCAGTTGACTTGATTCCTCGACTGACAAACATGATAACGAGAATCCATGCAAGGAGGAGGCACAGACAGAGATGCCACCGCACGCTGCCCAGGTTCCCTATCGAATGCTCATCTTTCATGTTCATCAGCGCCAGTCTACAGGCACAAGGGGTTAACTCATATATTGCTTTATTGGAAACGGCGACATGTGGATTACTCACAACAATAACAGATCAACAAGATCTCAACGTACAGACATCTATTAAATATATACATCACACAAGCCTTCACATTTACATAAAATAATCCCACGTCATTATCTAGACAGCAACTAACACATTTTTACCCACATCAACCATTCTGAAAATATCAGTGAGTATCTACTTGAAGTATTAGTCGTTGGGTGACACTCTGAGAGTATCTACCTGAAGTATTCGTCACGGAGTGACACTTTGAGCGTACATACCTGAAGTATTCATCAATGGGCGATACTTTGAGTACCTACCTGAAGTATTCATCACTGGGTGTGACACTTTGAAGGTATCTACCTGAAGTATTCATCAGTGGGTGACACTTTGAGAGTATCTACCTGAAGTATTCGTCACCGAGTGACACTTTGAGCATACGTACCTGAAGTATTCATCACTGGGTGATACCATGACTGTGTGATTGATTCCAGATGCACTGGCGGAGTAGCTGGGACCTCCGGCTGTCAACACTCCAGTGTGGTTCATCACCGAAGTCAAAACAATCGACTGGTTACCTACAGTAGGAACAGATGCTGACATCACATCCTCTAGACACCTAGACACTGTGACATCACATCCCTAGACACTGTGACATCACATCCCCTAGGCACCTAGACACTGTGACATCACATCCCCTAGGCACCTAGACACTGTGACATCACATTCCTTAGACACCTAGACACTGTGACATCACATCCCCTAGACACTTCTTGTTAATCAATCAATTCAAAATAAAACTATTCATGCATAAGTCACTCTGTACAGCTAATTAAAGTTAATCTCGAGTTTAAGGTCACAAACTGGTCAATAGAAGGCGCCACATTTTAACATGCACATCATTCAACAGAGGGCACCACAAGTGTTTGCTGCTGCTGCTGTTTGTGGAGATATAGTGGAGCATGTTATGAATAAAATATTTTTAGACCATCACGGGGAGAATTTTCGGGGGAACACATCTCACCTGTGACTCTTGGTATGGATGGGTCCCCGCAGTTTTCCGTGTTCCATTCGTTGTCACAGGTGGACCATGGCAGGACCGCTTGGAAGGACCCAAACAGGTAGTAGAGGGAGAGGGCGATAATGACATTGTAGTATATACACACGAGGGCGTTTAGCACTATGTACCCTATGCCAACCCCTGCAACACAAGACAATTCACAGATTAAGCATCACAATCCTGATCAATTGTGACAGTTCACTTATTTCTATTATGTAAACAAACCCGATATCGTGACATGTCCGTTATTTACAATTTTATTCTAGTTCAATTCACAGTAATGTATATATATGTTTTGATGTTATCATTGTTGTCGCACATTTAAATCTGATTCTTCATCATAGTTCTTTTTTGGCAAATCTTATTGCAAACCATAGCTTAAATTGTGTGTGTGTGCGTGCGAGCATGCGTGCGTGTGTGCGTGTGTCTGTACGTGTGTGTTTGTACGTGTATGTCTACGTGTGTGCATGCATGCGTGTACATGCGTGTGAGTGCATGTGTGTGTGTGTGTGTGCGTATGTGTGCGCACGTACATGTCTGCATACCAAAATAATTATGCTCAAATCTATACAGACAAGAATAATTTTAAATTACTGGACACTCTTATTAGAAGTGACTGCTGTGCAAATCTGTATTGCCAGACAGTAGACCTATCACCCCCCCCCCCCACTAGGTCACAGTGACCTCACTCACTTGACCCTTCCCTGTGTTGACTACGCCAGGGCTAATACTAAACACATGAAACTGTAAACACCAAGGGACAAACACCAACAAAGATGTCACCTGGGAGTGTCAACTAGGGCCGGTGACAACCGCCACACTCCAGACTAGTGTTTGACGTCATCAAGTACATAAACAAACCCCATAAAACACGTTTATTTAAACTGCTTCCGTCTTTGCAATGCTGCACAGCCATACAACTGTCTGCAAGCTGTCATACCCCATTAAACGGTGATAACATGTCACCGAATAACTGCATTGTCCGGCGGCCACTGCAACCGACTGCTAGTTCAGACATGCTCAGTGCATCCACCAGTATACCACGTTTCACCGACAGCGTTTTAATGATTCTAAATGTGAGTGACCTCCCTCTGTGTGGCACAGACAGTAATGGTAATTTGTCTCAGGTCAGAGGTCATTAGGTCATAGGTCATTAGGTCACAGGAAGATACAAAGCCATGTGACCATTATACAATGTGGCTTCTTTAAACTGTGTACGGTAAATCTTGGACATAAAGAATTTGTTTATCATTTTTTGCTTATAACAAATTAATTTGTCCCAATTTTTTCTTTTTGAATTTCTTATGAATTTCTGCATAAATAATTGTTTTCTTAGATAAAGCATTTACTAATTATTAAAGAGCGCTCAGCAAGGGTCATACTAGAAACTAAACATTACGTATCAAGCACCAAAGACATGACCGAGATATAACACAAGATGTAACAGGAGTATAACATTTCACAACATCATGAATTACATGTTTGAATGAAGCACAAAGTTAACTACACTAACACCACTAGTTGCCCAATACAACCTTTTCTCTTGATACACTATATACTAATTGCACTCTCAATGTTAAATTTTGACAACAAATCTTCACAATAACCACCCTTCACTAGCTATTGTTTCATCGACTTGCTCAATGTTTTGGTGTGAATGTATCTACTAGATGGCAGCACTGTATCGGTGCAGACAAGGTGACCCACGGTATTGCATCAGACAATCGTGATTGCATCATTGCCAAAAGTCATTATAAATCATTTATCTGTCGCTATTCTAGCAGGCGTGTTGCAACCTTTGCTCCTAGCCCGTGCACTAACTTCGGTTAGGAAACACTGTTTACAATGTTCAGACAACAACAAATAAATTCATCACGAAGTAAACAAACCTATAATTTTTACGTTTTGTTATTTGAGAAACAAACTCTTGCGAGTAAACACAGCGATGTCAACAATGGTCTAAATTACCGTATAATTACATCTGATGACACCAGTCGAAGGAATTATGCACAGTTATTCCAGCAGAGGGCACTGCAGAAGTGTCACAGTGATATCGTCCCTTGTTAGGGAAAGTTAGAGCAGTATACAGGCTAATGGTGCAACATTTCACAACATTCTGTAAAACAGCACAGCAAACTGCCACCGTTTGAAGCATAAACCACTAAACAAACCCAGACATTTCTGCTCAGAGACGTCATACATTACGTTAAATTAAAACATACTTTTTGCTATGTGTTGACATTTTTAAGCGTTATCTAACCATCATAAAATGCAAGACATGAAATGTCACATAACAAGGGGATGGAACGGTGGGTCTACGAGACATTGACGTCACTGCCGGCGTGCTAGGGCTGTGGGAGACATCTCTTCTTGAGGTCACTAGACTAGACCGACACATCTACGACACATCTACGTCACTGCGTTATTCGATCCACTGAAAACTAAGTCTGGCAAAGCTTTCATCTCCTTTTTAACCACCTTTTAAATCATAAATCACTGTACGTTACATCACTACCTATCTGATCCATAATCAGCAACAGACACTAACCCCACTGATAGATATATCACAGAGATGCCGTGACGCAAAAACAAGTTTCACAGATACAAACAAGCATAAATGTTAAGTGTTTTATCAACGCCATCACTGTCTTAACAGTCATTTGCATAGACAATACGCACAGACAACATAAGCCATTTTACAATCACACAATTGTCACTACAAGAAGATAGCCGATTGTTGTCGACCAGACAACAATACACAGCTGTGGAAAACATAGAATAACAATGACGCAGCTATCTGTACAGGCAACCAACCACGTGCACATACTTGCAGTCATACTCATAAATTGTTTATCTTTAATCACAGCAATTACACCAGCCATAGTAGGCCACATGCGGGCGAGGGTGCGGGCAGGTGCGTGGGTGCGCGAGACGAACTACTAAGCGGCCCATTCATAAAAGCCTGGGTGCCTAGCAACCACCATGCACACGCCTGCTATGGCAACATGCTCCCACGCATCCAGTTGCGGCTCCGCAAAGGCATAATTTGTAGCCATTGGGAGTAAAAATATGTCAGCTAGTCAGTCAGTAGACTGCCAGCTCATTCGGGGGATCATCCCCAAAATGTCACACACTCTTGGAAAATTCCACGTCACATATATAGTGCATCACACATATAGCGCGTGCAGTACATGGTGTGTTGTAAGCACTTTTTTTCTGATAATTCAGCACAAAACAGTTTGCCGATTAAGATGACTATACACCAAAAAATCTGCCAGTCTTAAAACATTTTATAATTCTATGGTATATAATTATTATAAGTGACTTTTTATGTCAGTTATGAAATTATTGCTGTGTTGTAACTAATATTTAATGATAAAGATGAATATTCCACCATACTATATTTTGCACATTTAGACGTATGAATCCAAACTACAACATAAAGAACAAAAAATAGCAAAATTCAACATTTTTGATTTTTTCTGTGAGTTATGAATTTTGTGTCCACATTTATAGTGGTTGCTACGTTGTGTCTTAATCTCAATGTAATCTTAAATATTTAATGCTCCCTCCTGAATTGTAGAATTTCATAAAGACGTAGTTATAACGGAACTAGTTTGACTGTCAAACTTAACGAGTAGCTATAATGGGAATAAAAAGTAGCTATGACAGGAAGTAGCTATAACGGAAAAACAACGTAAGGATTCGTGGGCGGGCAAGCTTCCAGATTAACACCTCCGATTTCAGAACCACTACTCATCTCTTCCCGTGCTCCCATTTCCCTCCCACCCACCTTATCCCCACTTGATCCCCGTTCTCAATATCTCTTTATAGTTATCCCAATGTTCCCAATGATACTAATTATCTGCTGACACTGCAAGCATGCAATTATTCTAAACAATACTATGGAGGAACATTTCAAAAATCACTGGCTACGTTATATCAGAAAACATGCAATTCCAGTGGGAAGCCCACTAAACCACAAAAACACACACCCTGGTAGGGTTTCTGCAGGGAGTCAAGCAGCTGCTATCCCAAAAATCAAAATTCACGCTTATTTATTCATTTGCACATTTTGGTATTGCATTAACATTTACGGTTGTTGGGTATATAACTGTACGTATCATATTTTAAAGCTACATAAAAAGCTTTAAAATACAAAATTTACCGAGGACCCTTAATTAATTATATCTATTGCTAGCAATAAATCACTATTTTATATCTGTATGTACTCAGTCGATGAATAAGTATAGATTCCGAGACGATTACAGTATCCCTATGTCAATGATGATTTTATCCCCGACAAAAAGTTATGGGCACATTTCCAGACTATGATACTTGCGCTACGATCAGGATCAAATTTCTAGTTGCTAGATGACTGCAGTTACACGTGTTAGTGAAGGATCCCTATGTGCGGTGGAACAATCCAGTCATTGAAGCAACAAGACGGGCATAATTTTCCACGATTTGTTTTGAAAATAAAATTGCAGAATCTTATGACAACACCATCCTTGCAAGCCAGGGGTGGTATACACTACTCCTGGCAGATACCCTCACATGCCAGGGGTGGTGACTATAAACTACACCTGGCAGATACCCTCACATGCCAGGGGTGGTGACTATACACTACACCTGGCAGATACCCTCACATGCCAGGGGTGGTGACTATACACTACACCTGGCAGATACCCTCACATGCCAGGGGTGGTGACTATACACTACACCTGGCAGATACCCTCACATGCCAGGGGTGGTGACTATACACTACACCTGGCAGATACCCTCACATGCCAGGGGTGGTGACTATACACTACACCTGGCAGTTACCCTCACAAGCCAGGGGTGGTGACTATACACTACACCTGGCAGTTACCCTCACAAGCCAGGGGTGGTATACACTACACCTGGCAGATACCCTCACATGTCAGGGGTGGTGACAATACACTACACCTGGCAGATACCCTCACATGTCAGGGGTGGTGACAATACACTACACCTGGCAGATACCCTCACATGCCGGGCTGGTGACTATACACTACACCTGGCAGTTACCCTCACAAGCCAGGGGTGGTGACTATACACTACACCTGGCAGATACCCTCACAAGCCAGGGGTGGTGACTATACACTACACCTGGCAGTTACCCTCACAAGCCAGGGGTGGTGACTGTACACTACACCTGGCAGATACCCTCACAAGCCAGGGGTGGTGACTATACACTACACCTGGCAGATACCCTCACAAGCCAGGGGTGGTGACTGTACACTACACCTGGCAGATACCCTCACATGTCAGGGGTGGTGACAATACACTACACCTGGCAGATACCCTCACATGCCGGGCTGGTGACTATACACTACACCTGGCAGTTACCCTCACAAGCCAGGGGTGGTGACTATACACTACACCTGGCAGATACCCTCACAAGCCAGGGGTGGTGACTATACACTACACCTGGCAGTTACCCTCACAAGCCAGGGGTGGTGACTGTACACTACACCTGGCAGATACCCTCACAAGCCAGGGGTGGTGACTATACACTACACCTGGCAGTTACCCTCACAAGCCAGGGGTGGTGACTATACACTACACCTGGCAGATACCCTCACAAGCCAGGGGTGGTGACTATACACTACACCTGGCAGTTACCCTCACATGCCAGGGGTGGTGACTATACACTACACCTGACAGTTACCCTCACAAGCCAGGGGTGGTGACTATACACTACACCTGGCAGATACCCTCACATGCCGGGCTGGTGACTATACACTACACCTGGCAGTTACCCTCACAAGCCAGGGGTGGTGACTATACACTACACCTGACAGTTACCCTCACAAGCCAGGGGTGGTGACTATACACTACACCTGGCAGATACCCTCACATGCCAGGGGTGGTGACTATACACTACACCTGACAGTTACCCTCACAAGCCAGGGGTGGTGACTGTACACTACACCTGGCAGATACCCTCACAAGCCAGGGGTGGTGACTATACACTACACCTGGCAGATACCCTCACAAGCCAGGGGTGGTGACTGTACACTACACCTGGCAGATACCCTCACAAGCCAGGGGTGGTGACTATACACTACACCTGGCAGATACCCTCACAAGCCAGGGGTGGTTACTATACACTACACCTGGCAGATACCCTCACAAGCCAGGGGTGGTGACTATACACTACACCTGGCAGTTACCATCACAAGCCAGGGGTGGTGACTATACACTACACCTGGCAGTTACCCTCACAAGCCAGGGGTGGTGACTATACACTACACCTGGCAGTTACCCTCACAAGCCAGGGGTGGTGACTATACACTACACCTGGCAGTTACCCTCACAAGCCAGGGGTGGTGACTATACACTACACCTGGCAGTTACCCTCACAAGCCAGGGGTGGTGACTATACACTACACCTGGCAGTTACCCTCACAAGCCTGGGGTGGTGACTATACACTACACCTGGCAGTTACCCTCACAAGCCAGGGGTGGTGACTATACACTACACCTGGCAGTTACCCTCACAAGCCAGGGGTGGTGACTATACACTACACCTGGCAGTTACCCTCACAAGCCAGGGGTGGTGACTATACACTACACCTGGCAGTTACCCTCACAAGCTAGGGGTGGTGACTATACACTACACCTGGCAGATACCCTCACAAGCCAGGGGTGGTGACTATACACTACACCTGGCAGTTACCCTCACAAGCCAGGGGTGGTGACTATACACTACACCTGGCAGTTACCCTCACAAGCCAGGGGTGGTGACTATACACTACACCTGGCAGTTACCCTCACAAGCCAGAGGTGGTGACTATACACTACACCTGGCAGTTACCCTCACAAGCCAGGGGTGGTGACTATACACTACACCTGGCAGTTACCCTCACAAGCCTGGGGTGGTGACTATACACTACACCTGGCAGTTACCCTCACAAGCCAGGGGTGGTGACTATACACTACACCTGGCAGTTACCCTCACAAGCCAGGGGTGGTGACTATACACTACACCTGGCAGTTACCCTCACAAGCTAGGGGTGGTGACTATACACTACACCTGGCAGATACCCTCACAAGCCAGGGGTGGTGACTATACACTACACCTGGCAGATACCCTCACAAGCCAGGGGTGGTGACTATACACTACACCTGGCAGATACCCTCACAAGCCAGGGGTGGTGACTATACACTACACCTGGCAGTTACCCTCACAAGCCAGGGGTGGTGACTATACACTACACCTGGCAGTTACCCTCACAAGCTAGGGGTGGTGACTATACACTAGACATGTCAGGTGCAAAGTGCAACAGCTCCCTGAATCAGATGTACAGCTGTACTTTGTCCTATAAGTATCTGTCTCCTCGGATCTTGCTGTGGGAACACTGAAAATGTCATGGTGCACAAATGGCCTCGCCTTACATCAAAGAGCAGTTACCAAAAATCCCAATACATTAACCTGTTCGACCAATCTCACAAGCGGCTGAGCGGTATTGTGTATTCAAATAATTACTTCTACTTCCCAAACTTTACATGTAACATGAGTCGTGATTGGCTGAAATGAAAATGAGCCGAACATCCTTGGTAATTATATTATTGGCTTCACTTCACCGTTTCGCAAAAAAATTTCTGACAGGATCTACCGAGATCATCAACAGCGCCCTCTGGCAGACGAGTATGGACTACACTACCGCAATTCGTTGACACAACAAAAGGCAGTTTAATTTCTTTCAACTGCTTGTCGTTTGATAAACACTGGAATGGCTAAATTAAGTTTTAGCTTTGGTTTCATTTGTAAAATCAATTGTAGTCTGTACCCACTGAGAATCACGACTGACCACGACTACAACAAAAAGCTTCGCCAGCACCAGTCAGGTTCTTTATATACCTCGAGTTCTCTTTGGACCCAATAAAGTACGATGCAACAATACCGACCACCATCACCGTCGCAGCGTCTGAAGGCTCCACAGCTGTTAGTCCCACCACCCACGACTAGCGTCTAAAGGTCGTATAAAACTATAAAATACACATAAAAACTATGTAAAATACACAACAGTGATTGTTCCAAGAACATAATCTTTCCAGTGCACATTTTATATGTATTTATATGACCTCAGTGTTCACGTGTGAAATATAGCTATCATTTTAAAGTTATCCGTTTTCTAACAAGAGAGAAGGTAGTAGTAATTATACATATATATATAAAAACATACAAAGTATATTTTTTTTATAATACAAAACAAATTTGCTTTCATTATCTTATTATTATCGTATAATTGTACTCTCAATGTTAAATTTTAACAACAAATCGTTTTATTTATATTTTTATTTTATTAAACATTAATAGATGTCACTATATTAAATAAATATTAATATCTTAAAAAAATCAAACTTTTCTCAATTCTAATTTCCTATACCAATTTGCTTGGGACTAGGCGAGTCAGTAAATTCTTCAAATTTTTTATTTTTAAGTGGGGTGCCAGCCTGGGGGTCTAAAACCCAGACCTCCCATTGTGCTTTCATATCCGTACAACCAACATCATCGTCATATCACATCCCCGGTCAGTCCCTGAAATGACCCCTCCTTCCTGACAAGCAAGGACAGGTCTCCACCCAGACTGACCGACCCAGACACCCTGGCTTTGACACGGACTGACCATACAAAAGAACTGACTGCTCCTACATAAGGCACTTTGTCTGACTGGTCAGTAAATAGACTGACATCGAACCCGTCTTCCATTTGTGCCAACCGTTGGTAACCAAATTGTACAATTAACAAGGAGCCGAGTCAACATCGTATAGACACATTACAGACCTCTCTACGAGAAACTGAACTCATTTCAGGCCATGTTTTATCAACGTAAACAGGCTGTAAAAATGGAACAAGTCATGGTGATGTTAACTGTTTCGAAGATGACACTACACAAAATGGCTCGGATTGATATTGTTATGTTGGAAGGAAATTGTCATCAGAAAAGAAAAAGACTGCAAATAGTTTGACGATCTTAATTATTCATACATTTATTTGTATTTTGTTTAATGATTATTATAATTACTTTATTGTCACTACTTTAATAGCTTGTATACATGTGTTTATTTATTTATACATATTTTAAAGACAGTACAGTTAATTTTATTTACTAGTTTTGATTGCACATTTTAGCACACTCGTATTTTCAAACATGTATGGTTTTGTTATTGATTTATTTATAACAACATTTCTACAGTGCCCCATTTTTATCACTGCTGGTCACTCTGCTACTGCATGAATGAACAGTAGATTGACTCGAGCTCACCAATGCGGACCAACAACGTGCAAACACAGATTGAAACAGACAAACTGTGAGATCTAGGGCAATGGCATTCTCCCACCCACCCCCCAAGCATCTCTCCACAGAAAGGCACTTGTCCCTGTCACGCTGGAGACTGTGACAGCCCTCTTCACAAGGTCAGGCAGTTCAAAAGGTTTCAAGCGGCTGTGGGGTGACATGCCAATATGAAGACACCGGATGTGACTGTTAGGAGAACATCTATAAGGTCTTGCAACAGGGCAACTCTACACCAGCAGATCATATGACCAAAACCACAATTAAAGGGTTCTGAAGGCCACGGGTAATTACCCCAGAAGCTATGTTTAGCCGGGCCCAGCCTTTACCTTCCTTGTACGCTGTGACTCAATGGTCTGGTGCCTGAATTGTGACCCGTGTGACCCCGGCTGGTGGACCACAGAGCTATTGTTTAAAAACTTGTGGGCTCATTGGGCAGCTGGCGTGTGCTTGTGGGCTCATTGGGCAGCTGGCGTGTGCTTGTGGGCTCATTGGGCAGCTGGCGTGTGCTTGTGGGCTCATTGGGCAGCTGGCGTGTGCTTGTGGGCTCATTGGGCAGCTGGCGTGTGCTTGTGGGCTCATTGGGCAGCTGGCGTGTGCTTGTGGGCTCATTGGGCAGCTGGCGTGTGCTCATTGGGCAGCTGGCGTGTCAAGTGGTGGGAAATACGTATTCCACTTTTCAAACGCGACATTTATAATAATATTTAAAGACATGGACTTTTAGTATTTATGTATTAAAGGGAGCCAGTCACTACCTCTACCGTGAATTAAGCAGCCATAGCAGTTTGTAACAGGAAGTCTGCCTTATTAAGTGTGGGAAAATGGGAAATTGTTGAACATCAAAGGGTTTGGTGGTTAACGCAGCCCGCCTCAACTTTATCGTCAATGAAGCTTATTTTGAAATTTGATGTTTTGTTCACATTTCCTAATCGCACTAACAACGGACGGACGTTGTACCTTTAAATTATTGAAAGGTAGACGGAATAACACTGCACATAAAATCAAAACAACTTTTGGATAACGGTTACAGTACAATTAAACGTAAACCATAAATAAAAAGTTGTAGACACCATCTTTCACAGTGCAGTGTTTCCATCTGTGGTGAAAATAGTCGTGCCAAGGATGAAACGATCTGCTATAAAATTGCCCACCGGGAGAGTCGGTGCCAGTTAATGGTGTTATGCGAATGCAACTGCATGACGCAACAACGGAGTTTGCAACGTCAGCAACATCAAAATAAAAATGGCATGTGGCTTCAGTTAAGATTATGACAATAAACACCCACAGAAATTGTGAAGCTATCAGTAGGGTCACTATAGTTTATCATGCAGGGGCTGCAGGTACATACTCTATATAATTCTGCTTCTTCCAGCAATCAATCGCCTGTTAAAACCCTGGCATAAAAACTGAATGTCGAGATCGGAAAAGAGTTTTCTTAGCCGCTACATTTACCAGCTGACAGCTGAAATCTTGTCTATAATAATGTAATGCTTCGCAAATGTAACTAAATTCCATTTAAAACAGGTTCCATTTAAAATATTTAAACGGTGATGTTTCTAAATTGTTTACTGTCAGTATAATCGTAATCGAAATGTTCGCTTGTGCCGAATGCAGGGATGAAATAAAAACTGTAGTGTTAACTTTCTGCACCTGGTGATCATAAAACTACTGGCGTGTGAATGCGAGATACAGACAGATTGATGAACTTCACACTGCAAACGATCGGTGGCGATGTCATGTTACTCTAGATGTATAGTCTCAACGTCACCACATTTCACGTGACTCGTCGGTCAAGCACCGAAATTGACCTTTGTGCACACGGGGCCCAGCCACAAGAAAGAGGTCACGATGATCCTGTGAACATTAGGTCAAAGTGATCCCACCAGGAAACCGGAACCAGTAAAATACTGCCCCATTAAATCAGCCGTGCAACATCAAGATGCTCCCATCAAAGGTGCTTTGTCACGCAGTGCTTGCAGTAAAATCAACAAATCACACATTAACCATTTCAGTACGAGTGGCTGGAATTCCGGCCGCACTGTCTGTGACGCTTCAGTACGATAGGCCGGTTATTCGGCATTGACGATGTCTGCTATTCAAATCGTTTTTACTCATAAAATATCCACTACATGGAGCCACTTGTGTACGGTTGTCAAGGCAAATAAATTAGCTATTCACCAGTGGTCATCATTTATTATCGCTTAATAGTTTACGGAGATTTTCGCAGTGGCCACAATGGCGGACCGCATTATTTTAACTAGCGATTTACCACCGTATATTTTGGACAGATTATTTGATAGTTTTAGCGAAGAATCTTTGTCGGATGTTGACGACTGACACAATAACGTCATTATCGATGTCGGCGATCATAGTATAAAACTGTATTCAGCAACTGCAAAAACGTTGAAATCTTGGTGGCCATCTTCGACTGCTCGTTACCATGACAACGGAATGTAAAATTATATGGCTAATTTTACTCGCTGATTATCATACTTTCCAAAAATACATAACATTCCTATTCATAAAATGCATTATTATTGCTCAAATCTTCACTTGAAGTGAGGTAATCCATTGTCTTGCATATTCACTGGGAATGAAGTATTCGGTGGTCACAGCTGGTACACATCAGATACAATACATTCCATCTGGGAACTTTTTTAACAACCACAAATTTAAAATATAATCAGCTCTATAAACATCAGTATTGCAAATTATGATGATTGGTGTACGTGTTGCCAAAATGCATGAACATTTTGCAATCATTAAATTGTTATTACACAACAAATAAATTTGTTGTCAAAATTTAGTTTCGCCGTTGACAGATAAATACCATAATGTGCTGGATTATAATAAAATATGTGCAGAGATTGCAGACGTTACGTAATTTGCGGACAAAAATTTAAAAAACAAACTAGTACAAGAACTGCACCAACTGATTTTTTTTTTTTAACTATGCCATCATCTTTATTGCAAATCAAGCCACATAAACATGTCTTAAAAGAAAAACCAAAAACCAGTTGCAACCATTCCTCTTAAACTAACACCTGTAGAATGTATTACGACGCTAACTAGCCGCCCATCTGTGGACGATTGACTAAAAGTTACGAGGGGAACCGGTAAACGCAGAGGTGAGAATGTCCAGCGCCAGATACACTATAGCTTCTGAGCGTGGAGATCCGAGCACATCTGCATCACGCGGCAAGCGACTGGTAGAACACACTGAATTAGATAATAGACCACACTGGGTCGAGCCTATTAGGCAAGGGACTGAAGATGCTGCCAACTATTGGTGCAAAATTAGGAAGCAAGTCAATGACCCAGCGCTGGCATATTTGGATACTCTAGACAAGTTTTTGCTGTCTGTCTGGTTGGCAGTGTTCCAATTCTCCAACCCCCCATTGTAAACACAGTAACTGGATCAGCTCGAACTACCAGACGGGCCTCGCTAGACTCCGCATCAAGTATATCCACAGGCGCTCAAGGCCACTGACTGCATTCAACCAGACTATTAATACTGTAGTACATTACATACTGCATACAAGAAACTGCTCATTCCAACACAGGACTATAAATCACACTAAACTGCCAGGATAATTATGTATCCAGCAAATCAGCAAATCACGGCCAAATTCACTTTTGGTAGATCACCTCTAGGAAAATCCAGATAATGATACTAACAACAGATTCGTCGGTCGGTCACGTTTCATAGCCACATGACCATAAACCATGCAGAACACGGTATACCACAACAGGGAATCGGGGCCAAAGTTAACTTAAAACAGACCATCTGATCAAATAACCAGGACAATGACTGCAGAAAACACCTTATCTTTTTGGCATATTAACCTTTCCCACAAATTGAGTATTATTACAGAATGATGATAAAACAGTGGGCGCTAACAGCGACTACCTTTACTGGGCTGAATGAAGAGATCGCCAGCTAAGCGCAATGCTGAACAATTTAAATAAATCCCACCGTTCCATTTGTGTCCATTCATCGTCCACAAACCACAGTTAATTTGCGCATGCTTTCTATCATTGTCTGCCGTCGGGTAACAATAGTTCCACTTACGTCACAAGAATCATTTCACATGCGTCAGAAAAGCTATATAAATGTCATGTTATCGGGAAACTGTCTAAAAATGAGCACTAATGAGATGTGTAACTTTAACAACCTAGACTTGTTCTTTACCTGTGAACAATGGCAAGTAACATTTCACGCAGCAATGTAATCAATTTGTTTAAATGACGTCATTCTTTGAAGTCTGGACACCGTAATTGAGTTTTACGATGCTATATTTTTAATTGACAACAGTGACTGAATCCAATCGAGACTATAAAATATTAAATAGTCAACTGATAGTTATAACTGGTCATCAAATTAATTTGATAAAAATGAAGATTTGAGGTCAGTTTGAGGTGTGCAATGGACACATAACCAAGGTGATCTTGAGGCAAGGTTCACCTGTACACTCAAAGGTACACTCAAAGTGACTGTAATAACCTCAACATTGTAGAGGCAACGGGACAAATGGTCTCTACCCTTCAAGATTACGCACCCCATTTATCGGGTTTTTCCAAATAAGCATCTAGCGAAAACTGTCCACGTACAAAATAGTACCAAAGCTGTCAATTGATTTCTGCAATGCATCTAAATGATAACCCGTGAAGACGTGGCACTGCCACAAACTCGGGTGGTGCATTTTATCTGCGTCTGCAACGTCACGATCTGTTCACAGATTGCTGACGTAACATCTGTGGGCGTCCTAGACTGCGTTGTCCAGTGACACTCTGTCCACTCACCTTGGAAGAGAGGGCAGACTTTCTTGAAGATGGACAGACTGCCGATGCCAAAGTACTGCCCCAGACTGTATTCCATGAAGAGCAGTGGCATCCCGATGAGGCCAATCATGATCATGTACGGGATGAGGAAGGCTCCTGGAACAGGCGTTGTCATGTACGCAAACATTCTATATTCTCATTTACACACACACATATATATATATACATGTTTGTCTTAGTGATTATCTCAGAACATCAATGTCCAATATCAGACTAAATTACTTTGTTTGTGAGGTGGGTCTGAGGCAGTTTCGTCTGGTTGTCGGATATTGATATTTTACGCTTCGGACCGATACTGTTTATATTGGTATCATCATGTCAATGTTTACAAACGTTCATCTGAGAACACGAGGGGAGGGCTGACGCCAGATGAAAGTAATTTCGTCTGATATCGGACATCAACATTCTAAGATGATCCCTTATATAGTGTATAGTATTGTCAATATTTTTAATAAACCTTCCATCTGTCCATCTGGCCACCCACCCGCCCGTCCATTCATTCGGACATTCATTCATTTATTTGTGCATTCATTTCTCCATTCATTCATTACAAATAGGGTATAACACGCAACATAAATTTTTGAGGATTAGACTCCTACTCTGCTCGTAATATCCGGGAAGCCAGCGAAACAATTTTCAGCAAAGATTTAAAGGTTCGCCTACACTATAGCAAAACGACCTTCATTTGGGACTGTCCTAAGGTGACCTTAATTGCCAGGTGGCTGTATTACAGAGATGACTGTAAAGCGGGGTTCAACCGACGGCCAGGCCTATTCAAGATGGCGCTGTACGTCCACGCGCACCGACACCAACAGATCGCTGAAGTCAGCCAGTTAAACAGTGCACTTATCGTCTTCTCGCACAAAAAAACATACAACTACCACTGATGAAGATACGCTCCAGTGATGCAACAGGGAAGATGGGATTGGTTTCCTTCTGTACCTCCTGCTCCATAAAAACCCTGCTCTGCAAAAAAAACCATGTCCTGCATCCTCGCACAAGATACACTAGATAGGACATGGTTTAACAAGATAACATCTCACACACGTGTAGACAGTCGGAGGCAGCAACATGCAATAGCGATTGTTACAACCTGAGAATCGGCATTGTAAACGAGGGTAGTTACCGACATCGGACACCAGCAGGGGTTAGAAGCACCAGGTTACAAAGGGGGTAGGCTAAAAGCAGCTGGGTGGTGCCAGGGTAGGACGGAAACTTCACGGAGATCGTTGGGAAACAATCCCCGTGATACAGTGTCTACAGGGTAACGTTTCCATGTCTTGGCCAGTAATTTTTAAGTGACCAACGGGGTGGGTTGAGATCAACGTCCTTGACCCTTTGCTGACCTCCCATCGTTCGCTGTAGAATCAATCTTTCTCCGTTGCAACCAAGCTAACACACCCACCATCTGTACAGCCCAGTCCCCCACCATCTCCATATTTCCGTCTTCTTCTTCCCTTTGCTCCCTTGCGGGGTGGGGTCAACAACGTCACTCGGCAGCTTCTTCTGCTTTTCTCGTTATTTCCCCCCATCTCTGTCTGTTGTCCGCAATCACCTTCCATTCTTGGCTGTCCATACTTACCCTCCTTCACGTTCCTTCCATCTCTGCTTTGGTCTTCCTCTTTGTCGTTTGCTGTCCTCTTCTGCTTTCTTTTTGACAGTCTGTCTACGCTCATTCCTTCCACTTGTCCTGCCCGTCTCATTCTGTTCCCACTACTTTCATCTCCCCATAATCTCCACTTCAACACAAAGGAATAACCACTTCCTTGTCCTTATCACACACAACAGATCCACCCATTCCTCTCTTCTTATCAATCACTCCTACATTATAAAACTCACTGCTCTTATCAGCAAGGTGTGCCTACATATCACCAAGGTTCCCTTCCTTGTATGCACCAGGGAGGCTCTTGGCTTCTTTGTTCAGTGGGTGGTCCAAGCCACTAGAAGTGGACTGCAACAGAAGGCTGTCTTTGCCCTGTATATTTGCCCAGGATGCTTTGAACTGAGGTGACCCCGGGTTATCACAGATAATCACTCTTGTGACTAAAAAATTGCCATGGGAAATTCCCACTTGTTGATATCGGCTGCCCCTTTCCCAAGCCACCTTGCACTGTTGGAATCATGTTCTTCTCAAGTTGTCTCTTTAAATGTTGACCTCCAGTCGAATGATTGACGGGTCCATGACAGCGAGAATAGGCTGATCCCAGCGAGAATAGGCTGATCCCAGCGCAAAAAATAGCTGAGTCAAAGGGCACCCATCTCAGAACAGTCCACTGTGTTTGTTTGCCTTACGAGTAAACACAAGACTTCCCTGGCTTAACGCAAAAGTCTAACTGTTGTATTCGCAGCAGAGTTTCCCCATTTTCTTGCCACATCACGGAATGAACCGACTAATTATGTACTGCAAAAACACGTCACAACAGTTGCTTTAGAACTGAAATAAATCACTAAGAAATTCTGGATTCATTGCTTTGATCTTGTCTTTGTCCTTGAAGATCAGTGCGAGGGTATTCGTCTTCAATATTTTTGTTTTCCCTCTTCCATTACTCATGGCATGGTAGCTACACGGGTCAAAACCATCAGTTACACTGTCATCAACATCACCTAGCCTACTCAACTCTAGTATCGAATGATAAACGATAGACGTATGATAGGCTGTAAATGATAAACTAAACTCCTCAATAAATACACTAACTTAGTCTTAGTATAGTCAGTTGGCCTAACACTACAAGTACAACACTCACTAAATTTTTGCATTACACATTTCTTTTTGGTTGCCGGTGACATCATTTCGCTGTCAGCCATCATTTCGTGCCGCATGACTTCGTTTTGTTTGATCGCGGAAATGCGAATTTATCATAATGCTGTTTCCTATTGGTTAGATTACGACCAGACTCGACGAATGAAAAACCATGTCACAACATGCTGCATACATATGCTGCCACCTGTTTGAATATAGTGGAAGCTAAATTTGAGTGATTGGCGAACATGGTGACAGTCCGTAATATTTTCATCCCTCACCGTAATGGTAGGCAGGTCTGCCTGTGTATCGCTCAGACACAACATGAAACCAACCGGACATATCAACGTGTTATCTATACAGCTACTCGGCATTAACTCGCGTGTGAATCTATCTGTCTATCGCCTGTAGTTCTATAGCCTCAATGCTAAGTCTGGTTTTGTGAATGTCGAACAAACTGAAAGCCAAGCCAGTGGACCGTAATGCTGCTGCGCCTTTAGAGATAAAACCGTGATTGCAAGCACCAATCTTGTATCCATCAGAAGCCAGTGTCTAAGTGCAGCCACCCAGCGGTGCGGGTGTAAACACGATACGCTGTTATAAGGTTTTTCTGTGTGGCTTCGGGAGTGTTTCCTGTCAGAATGGTTAAGTACCACAGCAGGCCTGAGGGATACAATGTCAAACACTGCACTTTATTAACACATTTCTGGTTGAAAATGTGCACCTGCCAACACAGAGAGAACAACATTGGTGGTGAAAGATCGTGTCTGTTTAGAAGCAGTTAGTTACCTTCCTGTTGTGATCATTATTACAAACAAATAATGTAGCAAAATAAGAAAATAAGGCATGAATCACGATAAGTCGTGTTTATTAACCTTTCAGAATAACTCCCTATTAACATTCCCTCATTGTATCAGGTATGTTAATTAATAACTATTTATTATACCTAATTAAACAATTATCGTACCTGACCAAATGTCTACTTCATATTGGTTAATTTGAAATCCCAAACACGCATCAATTGATGTCAACTGAAAAATAAATAAATACACACTTTTTCTGGCATTTTTTCAGTTCTGACACACAATACTGCTCTTACTATTTAAAATTGGCCACATGTAACTTTGACAATACAATGGTTTCAAGCCGTGTAAACAAAGTCTACCCACAACCCTGCATTCTTTGAGATCGACTATAAATAACCGCTCCCTGTCTGCCTTCGAAGTTGGCAATCGCGCCATGGAATTAAGGAGCTATGCGTCCCCCAAAGGTGGCCGGAGAACACACACACTCGAAGGTCTGCCGCCGTGCAGACGGATTAAACATTTAGGGTCTCCTGGCTCGAGAACGACAGCGGCCTTGATGAGGTAGCTATGTTGTTTGCCTGCGAGGAATCCAAGAGGTTTGGGGCATTCCAGGAATGATGTGGTCGTGCAAAAAACCCGACAATGCATGACAATGCACCGACGCAGACGACAGCTAATCAGACTCCCGATGCATTTGAAATCCCCCGCGGAATGCATGCTTGGCACGCCGCCAACATTCTGCCTTTGGTGTAACCACCGGTTGGATTGCTGGCCGTAATCCTCACATTCTTTCCCCTGACCGTAAGAACCCGGCAGCTGCGAGAAATAACGGGGCCATGCACCAGGAGCACTATTAGCCGTCGGTGCGTCCACCAGATGGCACTTCATGTCAACATCAACAGATGCCGCAATGCACAGAATGGGTAATGAAATGCAAAAATCGGCGGCACAGTATACATAACGTGTGTATCTGGAATTCAGTCGGCCGTGACACATTATATACACATTTGCACGGGCAGCGAAAAATTGCCATTGTCACGGAACTGAGAAAGCCTAAATCATTTATTACAGTATAGCAACTCAACATCACAAAGACGCCAACGCGCAACTGCCAATACAAATAAGAACATCACAGTTCGTTGACCAACACAAAACTGTTACACTCTTAACGCTTTGTTTTTTATGCCATCGCGGGTTATTCATTTCCCAGCATGCACCACTCACCTCCACCGCTCTTGTAGCACAGGTAGGGGAACCGCCACACGTTTCCGAGACCGACGCTGTACCCTATACACGTGAGTGTGAACTCCGTTGGCGACGACCACTGCACGCGCCCGGTGACCTTTGTCTCCTCCTTGCACGGGGGGTCCTCAGCATCCGCCCCCTTCTGGGGCTTCTTGCAACACCGCGTCGCCAGCGATGCCTTGAAACTCTGGAATGGGCCCATGGTGGCAGCACCGTACGTCGCCGTCACGTGACGCGCTGTCGGACGGAGCAACTAACCAAACAGCGCCTGTTCACTCGCACGGCGCCCGCTAGAATGCGAGTCGAGAGGTGAATGAAGGTGGACAGAGATGTCCTGGAACAATCCGACGGAGATGTTCTTGAACCTATTGTCACGTGCTTGTAGATGTGATGGCAGTCGCCAAGACACTAAGCCTTCTTAACTTGAGTGATCCGGTCTGTCAGCCTGCGATCTGCAACACACAGAGAGCAACCACAGTTAAACACACAGATTTCACAACATCAACACAGCAGTAATCGCACAGACAGCACACACTTTACCTAACGATTCAAACGCAGCTGTAATCGCACGGACGGTACATACACACACTTTACCTAACGATTCACACCAGCTAAGAACTGTCAGTTAAACAGGCCGAGTGCACGCAAGCGTCTCACAACAGACTCCCAATCCCACCTTCCAATTACTCACAGCTCACCCAGCCACAACAGCTCCCGGCCTATCAAGTGGTGTCTGCAACCTGACCAGACATGGGAACCTGCAGGAGTTTATGAATGAACCGGCAGCGTGCACGTCAGCACCCGCGTCACCACACACGTGGTGAGTGCGTGTTTACAACTGCTCCAGTGTAAAAACCTCCCGTTATCACACCTATCGAGATGATCATCTCACACAAATCCTCCTTACCAAGCTTGGAAAAAAGGCGGTGTTGCGTAGGTGTCAGTGTCGTGGACAGGCGTGGCAGTGATACTGGAATACTAACTAGACCAGCTTCTTCCTTTTTCTGAAAGTACTGAGCCGACTAACTAGACCTGGTCTGGTGGTTACTGCCTTATCTTTCTGCCGTCAGACACTCCCAACCACTACTTATACTATAGGATCACCAACAATGCATTTCATGACTGGGCAGAACTACATCAAAACTAACCATTAGTGTCAGGCATAAACTTGTTCAAACCGGTCTAACCCCGAACCACACTAGTGCAGTTATTGAATACAAAGTTCTGTCTTTACAACTTATTATTCACCAAGACATGCCCAATAGTAAATTCCGACGTAGCCATGACAGCTAATTGTCATTCAATAAACAGAAACAAGTTTCAGCAGACCCAAAAACTACATTAATTAAACCCTGTCATGACAGCCTCGGCTGTAATATAAGTCAGAAACTGTTAAAAACCTTTGAAGTCAAGATTATAAAACAGTTACTACCTGCATCATGTCTCTTCGCAACCCATGTCATTTCCAGCTAAGCAAGAGCGACGTCGTCTATCGTCACAAATTGTTTCATAGAAAGGCTGTCAATTCTCACATTAACCCATTTTATCCTGAAGCTAGTGCAGACGAATTGCAGCCAGTTCCTGACCATATCCAAGAAATCATTTTGTCAGCATCAGAAAATCACAGGCCTTCGTTTAAAATTGACATAACTTTATTATTTCTCAATGAATTTTGAAATGTGGTCTACTATTAGAAAGCAGATAAAATAGACTATGAAGTTATATTGACAAATTAGTTAAAAAATTAGAAACTTTCATTTTTCATATCCAAGAATCATGTTAAATTACCTGGTAGAGGCTTTCGTTGACGTGTCACGACGACTTCATCAGTACCTATGACGCTGAAGAAGTCGGCGTGACACGTCAACGAAAGCCTCTACTCTACCAGGTAATTTAACATGATTCTTGGATATGAAAAATGAAAGTTTCTAATTTGAAAACGAACTATCCTGAAGAATGTTCAGTAATAATAATGACAAATTAGTTGTTTGATAACATTTACTATATGTGGCATATGGCAAAACATTTCCCAACAAATTCAAATTTGTGTTCCGTTTTGTCACTTTACTTTTCACAAGACATTTTCTCCATGAAGGAGGCAACATCTCAATGAACAAGTTGATTTTATTTTATACACCATTCTCCTCACGTATCTTGTATAATTATCTCGTTATGTACAATTATATAATAACACCCCTACACGAAAGAACAGAGTGGCAGCATGTAGCGTTACTGCGAGGATTTATGCACATTTTTTTAATATCTTCTGACAACGCTATCTATTTTTGTGTTTTGTTTCTTATAACAAATAAACCAAGAAACTAAAGTAACGAATTTGGTCAACATTTCAATGTAAATTTATGTGAAGCAGTTACTGTCGTTGAAAGTAACATTAAGTTTGTTGCCGCCGAAAATGCGTCGTGGCGCGAAGTGGGCGAAAATAGGTGCCGTTGTTGGTTCACTCCAATTCGAAGCCTTCAAAGTACATTTTCGCGGACAAATATCGCATCAATTAGCATGCCCGTGTATATTATATCGTCTATCCGCTTGTCTGCCCCTTGTTATCACCACTATGAAGTAAATTAGCAGAGTTATCCTTCAAAAACAGTCGAAATTTGATATTTGCAACTTGTCCTCCATCTTTGGTTTCGATTTACGTGGGGGTAGTGGACTTCTACGTCGAATAACCAATCAACAGTGCTGATTTGGTGATTCCTACGTGTTTCCCAATGATGGCAAGATACTGACGTCATTCAATGTTAATCAACCAATAGGGAGGGATCCATAACACTACGGTGCGGGGTTTCCATGCCAAGTGCAGACTACGACTAGAATCGTATCCCGGATACAAAGGGTAACTACGATTAGACTCGTATCCCGGATAAAATGGGTTTTAATAAGTGCCATTAACCACCGCAATTGCTGGTTTTAAAAACCAACACGGTGTGCAATACTGCAGTGTATCAGAGATTTTCTTGTCAAATAGATTCATTACAAGCGGTGATCAATCTTATGACGCAAATCGACCTGGACATTTTGATAGTATCTTTGTCAACTTTTCTCTCTTTCCCTCACTCTGTAGAACAAAGGGCTGCTTCGAACGTTGAAGGGTACATGTAATGTCAACGCTGAATGGGTCTCTTCGACTGTTTCTAGTTGTACCGTTGTGTCGTTACGTCTTTTACCATGTTGAAGGGTACCGGTACATGTAATGTTGAAGGGTACCGGTACATGTAATGTTGAAGGGTACATGTAACGTTGAAGGGTGTGACTGGCCAATGTTTTGCATAAAACCATGATTTGCGATTGGTCTAAAAATGGAATGTAGTGGAATTTCTCAAATGAACACAGAATGAAATAAGGTGAACTACATGGAGTAAAACAACAGATAAACACGAAAACAAACGGCCACAGCTGAAAGGAATCTTGATGTACTCGCCCAGTCAGTCACCCCACTTGTCAACCTAGAAATACTCTTTCTCCCGTCAACCTAGAAATGCCAGACCTCAATTGGCCACCACAATGTAAACAGAATAAATCGTGTGGCGTTCATTCAGAAGTATACGTTCGGTGCAACTTCGTACTGTGAATGAATGCTCCCACCGCAAGGGAGTGGTGATCGAAGGAGTGTCCATTGCTGATGTACGACATACCATGGCAGATTTCTAACACATTCAAGAAGAACGAAATAAAACAATTTTATGCGACAAATAGGGCCAGTGAAAAACCTGACACCTTGTGGGTCACAACCAACATTAGTGGCCACATAATAACCGATCACAGTAGGGGCAATCAAGCCAGTGAAAAACCTGACACCTTGTTGGTCACAGCCAACATTAGTGGCCGCATAATAACTAATCACAAATAAGTAAACATCACACACTAGGTACGTATTGCATTCTCTGCCAACAATGAATAGTTAAATGTACATGTTTTTGTTAAACTTTAATTATGATATTGTTAATCTTTTAAAATGGCTTTTTGCTTTACCTTTTACCGTTTTGATGCCTCAACCAATTTTGTGTTTTGCTATTAAAAATAATGTAAATCATGCTTATCCTTCTCATCAGCTACACCTAAGTAAAGTTTATAATATTGGTTCAATTAGAAAAGAAACTAGGCACATTTTTTTTAGTTTGATTAAAAGTCACTGGCATTATTTTTCTTAATATTAATAACCCTTAAATAGATCTATATAAAAAGTATTCACTGACAATTCAGTGTCATCTAGTACTTTTGACTGACACATTTTTGACATCTAACTTGAACCAATTTCAGAAGTTACATATACAATAAGAACACCGAAACACATTTTTTTAGAAAACCC
The DNA here is from genome assembly GCA_963995525.1 of Escarpia spicata. NCBI lineage: Eukaryota > Metazoa > Annelida > Polychaeta > Sabellida > Siboglinidae > Escarpia > Escarpia spicata. The sequence continues at coordinate 51,919,552 of OZ023209.1, forward strand.
CTTAAATTAAAAATACAAACAGCTGTTGACTGCCAAGTATTCCCCGAAACCTTGAACATAACACCACAGGCATTGGTGTGGGTATGCCACCCCCAGCTCCCGTCAGCCCTTTCCAGCAAAAATGTGAAACGGAATCCAAGGTATCCTGGAACCATTTCCTTATGTCTGTGTGGCTCTAACACACAGCATTCCTGTGGGTGGTTAAACAACCCTCACCGCAGCATTTACAGAAATGCATTTTTAAATTGCTGACAAAACTGCATCAAAATTGCTCAATTAAAAAGGGGAAGGGTTTTAATACGCATGTGTGCGTGCATATCAGTATTTAGATAGGCTTGAGATTTACATATTGCCTTCTTCTTCTTTCCGTTAATGCCCACAATCATTTGGCTGATCATTCTGACATTGGGAGTTTTCAGAATGAGATCCCAGCTCAGTGAGTCCACGACATTTTTTCCATTTCCCTGCATGGGATTTTTTACTTCCCCTGGCATAGATACGAGACAGAAGGGACCAACGGTGTTTACTGTCTCTTCCGAAAGAGACAGGCAACTTAGAATAAACAAAACTGCCCAAGTGCCAACACCGCCACCAGATACCAGTACCAAACCTCTGACCGGCCAGCACCAGGGTTCAAACCCCGTTCCTCCGATCGACAGTCCAGCAGTCTAACCGTTCGACCACTACAATCCTAAACAACATGGGTGGTCTTACTATGCCAGGGTTGACTTTGGAAAGGATTGCGGGAGTTCTACTTTTGCCCTAACCCCTATGAAGGTTTGGTGTTGCTTCCCTCGGCTAAAAGGAATGCACTTTTTAACCTCTTCCCACTGCAAATATTTCCATGGACACTCACCCATGGCCTCCGGCGGAGATACTTTTAGAGCACCAGGATAAAAGAAGCATGAAATACTTGTCGCATCAAAGGGGACCATGCCATGCTTTACATACCTCTAAAAAGTTATTTAATAGCTGGTATATTGTCTCCAATAAATACAATAGACAAAATTGAATTTAAAATGCAGCACTTCAGATCAGTCATTAGATCAAAAGTCTAAATGATACAAAGTGAAAATATGAAATAAATGAAAGACCACGAAAGAAATAGGCAAACCAGGCATCACATGGGTGAATGTCAGGCGGCATAAATTACATCACAACCTTTCTTTGATATGTTTCTACAGCTCAGTGCAATGACTTTAGTTCTGCACAAATTTCTAGATCATAATATTTGACACAGTGACTGGATAATTTACATCAGTAGAATGATTGTTGTCGTGACAAAAGGTCAAGGCTCTTTCATATACTGCATGCGTCATGGCATCAACAAGCTATGATGCTTTGCGGTTAATATACACTTTACACCAGAAGATCAAGTTACAATTTGATCATATGCACTGGCATCACCTCAGATAAAGCTAGGTTTTGACATTCGGAGATATGATAGTTTTCTTACAGCAGTTGCTGATTGGTCGAGCTTTCCTTCGAGCCGACAAATCACAGTACACCTGCTTTCTTACCACAATGAGGCACGAATATAAACAGTAGTGACTGATAGTGATATACCATCAGGTACTCGAGCTGTGCACATGATTATAATGTAGATTTATAGTCAATGACGACATAAACAGTGACCGGCCAGAATAAAACGCAATATGTTGATAGTTTTTCAACTGGTAGTTAATAATATGACTTTTTTAATCATTTCACTGCACATCTGTAATGTCAAAGTTAAAGACTGACGCCTTCAGTCAGATTGTTATTCTACAAATTTAATACATTTTAATGAAAAAATCACCAGTAACTTGGCATGGGGAATTGAGCAACGTCGTAAGACACATCAATAAAGAAATTAAGACATTTACATATACTTTACGGACTGCTTGGACACCTTGTCATTTTTCTTTGCACTAACGCACAATCCTACCACTCCGGGCATGTTGATAACAATTTCTTAAGAGTCACATTTCATTAGAAATTAATCTTCCAGACAACAATGCTGTACATTAATATGAATAAATATTTACAATAACAGTAAATTATTATAAACCAATCGTTTTCATATGCCGAAATCACGAGAAAACATCATCCTCACCGGTTTCACAACACCCCTTTACCAAACCCCCCTCCCACCCACCCCCACCCCCGCAAACATAAGTTGATACAAAGTATCAACTCAGAGATCGTGATCAAGTCACCTCTGGTCTATCATTCGGGTTATCTCCTGCACATAGAATGACTTGCAGAATGGCCAACTATGCTGGGGTAAACAGTATATAACCGCCCCCTGTCAGACACCCACTAGACACCCCATCATGTGCACTTGGTCTACCCCAATGGGGCCAGACAGCCCAAAGACAGGGTCAAACCTATAAATCAGGGGCTTCTTAGCAGCAGCACAGGCAGGTACATTTCAACCATGCTCCCAAACCTGCTGCACAAGGCCCCAGGGAGACGGCCACGTATCTTGATTCAGATCACCCCATTAGCCACTTCCTGGTAGAACTACTCTTACAGTAATAACTAACAACTATAAGTCTATAACAGATTAAAACAACCTAGTATGTTCCTCATTTTTTAGTATTATGTTCTTAACTATTAAATTTAATATGTTGAAGGGAACGCCAAATTATGTTAATAAGCGTGAAACACTGTTCAGAATTTGAATGTTGCAGACTTTTTTGCAACTTACAATTTTTTTAAAATTGTTACTGTTATTTAAATCTACATTATTATCCTAATTAGTTTATTGTGCCATTTTACCTGGACAGTTGTAAGTGTAAATTTGGTAAAGATCCCCCTATGATAGGTGGTCTAGCACCATAATAACATTCTACATTTAGTTCTAAAGTTTATGTCAGGTATTCTCAAATGTCAAATTCTAAATACACACAACACAAAAACATTCTTTTGCAAAACAGATCCCTCTCCTGTCAATGTATAAAAATAATATTTTACATTCAGTTCTAAAGTTTGTCAGGTATTCTAAAATGTAAAATTATAAATATATAGAGAATTTTTTTTTTTAATATCTCCATTGCTGGTTGTTTCAAATTTGTGTTCAGAATTTATTGCAGGGCGTATAAATGTGCAATATCTTACACTTGGTCACCTGCGAAAACAACTTTTTAAAAATATCTTCTGTTGTTGATTGTTTACTTTAAAATTCCTATCCAGAATTTATTTATTACAACATAAATAAATACCATCTCGACATCTTTCATCTGGTATGATGTGTACTGTCTAACCAAAATGGTTTTACTGACAAATATGAGGCATTTATAAAACAAATATAATAAATACAATCATGTTGCGAATACACACAATTAATAATTTAATTGTTTATAATTACAATTTGTTACATAAGCTTATTTAAAGTACCAGAACATGCATAATATCCAAACACAATTCATAGCAAACTTGTTCTCAGTCCTGTATGAAATACAAATCTTAGCTGAAACATGTCTGAAGAGTTGACACCATCTGGACACAATTAAAGACTGACCTATCCCCTAACTAATGGTGTCCACCTAATTTAGGGTGTCCACCAACATTTTACACTCCCCATACCACTGACCGCAACAAGTCTCAACACCACTGACCAGCAAGCAACCATCCCATTTACTTGACCACTCCAGGGGATTATTTCTAGGCACTGCCTGGACAACAGGACTGACCTTATAAAGACTGCCCAGTGTCCAGCAATAAGACCACCACACCAGTCTGTCCACCGGTTCCAGCCAGTCAGCCTCCATTAGCTTGACCTGGTGAGCTACTGACACCATTGTTAGCCAGTGTCTCCTGAGCAAAGCCAGACACTGGGGTTAAGAGGGTAATAACCCCTCCAGAGGACGTCTGGCTATAGGGCTCTGGGTCAGTAATGGGTGGCACCGGCCAGTGCATAAACTAATGTCACAGCAGCAACTGACCAGTGATGAAATGCAGGTTTTATCCAAACAAATTAATGGGCATCACCTTTCTTCATATATATATGCAAATTCTTCAGCAACATGTACCTCAAAATAAAAAAATTACACTATAATAAAAATATCAAAATACTTGTCCTGTTGGAGCATCAACAGTGATCTCATTAGTGCTGGAAACAGTGTTTTTACAATTTAAATGTAATATTAGCCCATGACCAGTGCTGCATTGGGGTGATCAATGAGATCAAGACCAGTTTATGACCAAGCAGTTTACACCCACCCAGAGAGCAACAAACTAGAGGCACCAACACTATTAAAGGGAGACAGTCAGTTCCTCTGCCCGCAATTAGCCAGCGTAGTCATTTGATGTGCCGTGTTGAATGTGGGAAAATGGGAAGTTGTTGAACATCAAAGGGTATTGCGGTGAAATCAGCCCAAGCTTAGTTTTTCTAAATCTTGTTAAACTTTAAAAAATCCATTTTTCAACACTTAGTACACACCCTGTAGATGCAATTCCCTGTTCTTATCTAGTTTTCACAGCAGCTCACAACATCCACTGCACGGATTTCTTTCAAACTGTTATCTTACCAGTACTTGACAAAGAACAACTGGAGTAAGTCGATATAATCAAGGTTTTGACTGGGAAAACACGCAGAGCACACGTAATAAAACCATCGGACAAACGATGTTAAAAACTTCCCTAAACATTGATTGTCCTTGCAACCGCAGCTAACAGATCAGCATCTCATGAACCAATGAGGATACTCGATCCAGGCAAAAAAACACGAAACTGCACTGGTTTAAATATCAAACAAAGCATCATAACAACCAAAACATCTCGTCTCTACCCATTTCCTGCCACGAGTTATACTTATAACAGCCATATATCTTGGATCTTTGAACTAACACAGGAGCGGCGGACCAACAATAAATACTCTGGAAAGCAAAGAAAATAAGTCTTCACAGGTTATGCAAATGAACATCTAGGTAAATAACATTCCAACACCAATTTTTATATCTCCTGGAAACACCTTATATATATAAACAAAACATCCATTAGATATTGTTCATTCTCTAAACACTTCCCACTTGATAAATTCCATACTTTAATAATAAAAAACAGATTTATAATTAATACTAGATTTTATTTTTGTACACAAATCTAACAGCGTCTTGTTGGCACTGTTAATCACAACAGCTACCAGATAACATCATAAAAAAATTCATAAATCATTAAAAAATCTGTCGGATACATTTGAATTTTTTGTTAACCTTGCCCGAGTGAAGGACGTTGCGGTTAGCGGTTTTGTGAATAATAAAGTAAAAACAGTAATATTACACTAGTTAGCGACTCATCAATCAAACAATCATAGGCCATCGTTGACATATTTATTGCTGACAACTTGGCATTCTTCCAGAGGGGAAGAAAAAAACCTGTCTGGGTTGGGAATTTGGGACAGTTCTTGGAACTCCGCTGATCTGGTGGAAATGGCGGGAAGATGGGAGACGGGAAGATGGGAGCCGCCAACACCTAGTGACTGTGACATGTTTTAGTAGGCCCACTGAGTGCCGGATCGGATCGTGTCTGGAAGCCAATGACAGACTTCAGTGTGTGACAATGCAAGAAAAATCGACAGCCCACGATGCGAGCCTCTGCAGTGCCTCGCATCTACAGTGCGCTAGCATAGCTGTTCAAACGGCAACTTGATCGGGCTTCCTCCGTTTGCAATAAATGTCAAGGATTCTGTTTTTCGGATACCCACACTTTGACATTTGGACGATGTGGGCAGAATTGGTGGAGGCGAAGAAAGCATAACTGAAATTCCTGGAAAAAACAAAGGTGACTCTTGTGAATGGGATTTGTGGACAGCTGCAAATGCAGCCACTTGGGTGTCCAGTTACACTTAATGGCTTTCTCAGGTTGATGACTGGTCAGCCTCTAACAGTGGCTAGCCAGCAAGGTAGTGTAGATAACCAGGCTGATCTGTTGTTCTGTGGCAACAGACATCACCTTGGTCTTCTAGGGCAGACAACATGTCAAACTCTCCTTGCTGTTATCGGCAGTCCTCAAGACAGATCTGTCCAGTGTTCAATGAGCCAAACAAAGTCCTTCACACAATACAAGCACTGTTCTCGTGTACCTTGCTTCTTTCACCATGTGATCACTCACTAGCAATGTGCTTACACCAACGCATGATATACAACTCTCAGAGCCGCAAGGAAATGTTACAGACGCCAGTTCATGTATTACATAACTAACACCTTCTCTTTCACACGCATCTCTGCACTGACCGGTAAACGTCTTGGCAAAGTCAATGCAGCTTGACATGTATATATAATTATATCTTTCTGATTTTGAAGGCCACGACAACACGTCTGTGCAAGGATATGACTGGATCACTGAACTAATTTAACACAATTCACATATTAGTGATCAAGCCGTTACAGTGCCAGACTGTCATTCGGAGGAACCAGGGTTCGAATCCTGGTGCCGACCGGTCAGTGGTTCGATACTGTTGTCGGCAGGTGGCCGCTGTTTCAAAACTTGGGCAATTTCGTTCACCCTACGTTGCCTGTGTCTTTTGGAAGAGACATAATAATCCACGGATCCCTTCTAACTTCTACGCCAAGGGAAGGAAAAGATCCCAAACAGGAAAATTGTAAAAAACCTGTCGTGGATTCACTGTACTGGAATCTCATTCTCTAAACTCCAAACGACAGATTAATCAGCCAAATGATTGTGGGCATTACCGGAAAAAAGGAGAAGTATTATATTTCACTACAAAGGACGTGCGTAACAAATGGTCTTCTGAGTGCTGCATCTTGCAACCAACCAATCAGTCATACTTGAACAAAGCGCTAATGTGTGAACTGTATTAGGTCACCTTCGCTGAAGAACATATTACTTACATAACTTCCACTTGGTCGATTCAGCAGAGTCTCAGCTGTGCGAGATACCATCTTTTGCATAATGAACATTACGAAATGTGTGACTACAAACCCGGCAAAGTGACACAATGGCATTGAAGGTCGGCGCAAGACATGTCACTAGTTCCACCACAACATGCCTCAAAAGTTTCTAACATATATGTCAGCTTTTTACATACCCGACACGGCTTCAACAGAACGGGTTCAACATGTACAAATGATAATGTATAATTAACCTTAACTATTATAAGCGTTCTAGACAATAATTTCCTCACATCCTGTCTACTGAAGGAAGCATGGTTCGGGCGGTGGGCAATGACCCTAAGCGTTTCACAATCTCTGCCTGTTTCAAAGTACAGGTGGCGGTTTCATCAGATTACCTGGAACCACACTTCTGCGACAGATAACAGATATCGTTGTCACCGCACCGCATACACTCCATTTACAATGGCGCAAACACCGAATATAAAGCAGGTTTTTTCAATTAGTCAGGTATGCAGATGAAGGGGGGGCATGAATGAAGCTTTGAGGAATGGTGTCAAGGTTAGAGGAAATGGGGGGGGGTGCAAGTCATGACATGAACAAAGTGTGCTGCTATATCAGCTAAAGGTAGAGAAAGGCTACAAAGCTGTGTATACCATAATAAAGTTGTATTGACGATATTGAAACCTTGTGTATGGGTCAGCATTTCCTTTGTACATTTTAACTTAATGCCAAATGTTGTACATTAACAACTACCTTTAGCAGATATGTTTCCATGACAATGTGTACACACATATAACTGTCCATTTTCTGCACCACTTCATACCTTCGAATACCAAATGAATTTTTTTCATAGGTCACCAGATATAAAGCTGCGAAAAAAAACATGTTTCGATACACAAATAATCACAGAAACGGTATGTGTCTTGATCACCTCTAGGTACACGGTTATTAATTTGTTGAAACCATATAATTGACATTTTGAACACCCTGTGACATACATGCAACTGTAGCTCAAGAACAAAGTACAACCAAAAAGGCCGAGGCAAGGAAGATTTCTCACGTTATCCCCCGTTACACTCTTGTTTTATCACACGGCTCGCATAAACAAACCAGTCGTCGTCAAACAATGTCCACTTTTGTGACCCACATGTCGTAAACATCGAGCGACAGTTTTCGACAGTTCCAAATAGTTAACAATGATGTACCCATGTACTCCGTAAGAGTTCCAAGTTCTCTGGTAGCAATAAAACATCATAATTATTGACTATGAGTCATACATATTGAAGGAGCCGTCATCCAAGAGTCTTTGAACTTGGAGGAAGTTGGTAATTTTGAAACGCTTTAAAAAAAACTGACCAAAAAAGATTGAGTAAGCTTTTCGTGCACAAAACAACAAAGTTATTGTACGCAATGAGCCGAAATCAATAAAATCATTAATCAATAACAATGTTTAATTTACGATAAACAAACATGAAGTAAATTCACAAGAGTGAGAATTCTTACCAATCTGCCATCATGGACCTTACTTGAGCAAAGACAGTCACCAATAATGGAAATTTGACTGGGAACTTCCCACAATGTGAGACCCCGTATACCAACGAGTGTTAGTGTCCTGGAATTAGGCTCGAGTGCCAAAGTAAACGGCTTACCTCTTACATAGAGTTCCATTCAACGAATTACACACAGCACTAGACAACCCCGAACCTCCATTTTGTGTGGACCCCCAGTCCGTCTGGCTGGCAGACAGAATACGAAACTGTGAAGTTCATTGAAGCGCGCAGTAAATTACTAACACAATCAATTCTGTCATGTTCACATTTAAAGCAGGCATCAGTTGTGATAAAAATCTTCTTGAGTTACCGAAATTCCGGTCACCTTTAGAATAGTTTTTGAGAGCAACGGAAATTTCCACCTTTTGCATACGGGGGCGGAATATTCCGTCTGACCTCGAAGGACATACAAGGGCAGCAACACACCTGGACAATGTTCATTTTAGACAACCAGACACTGAGTTGACAAATTTTAAGCAGACACCCGCAATTAAAAACAGATTAACTACATGATTCCCTCGTCCTAGCAGTATGACAAATTTATATCTAATAATGATTTCATGAGAATCTTCAGAAATTTTCCGACATGACCTTTAAATCTGGTGCAGTGACATAATTTCACAGCTTTTTATCTCAAATACACCCATCTGTTAGAGCCAAACAGCAGTCTCATCCAGGCATCATTAATTGCCGCTAGGTGGCACTACTTTTTTACACCGCAAAGCATTGCCAAACATCCAGTCTCGAGAAGCATTGTTAGCAACATGCCCGTTAAAACAAACCCTGAGCTAATCCACTTTCTTAGAACTGTGCATTATTTATAGATTACTTCTAACTGCTTTCCGATAACAGCACTCGTTTTAACATAAAATGCCATATATGTGCCAATGTCACTGAGTGAGCATTGGAATTTTTATTGAATCCTACATTTTTTCTCTCGTTAAACTCAACATGGGTGATGTTAGCAATAACAAGATTGTTTTCAGAAGTTAGCAAAAACAAGAAGATTTTAGTCAAGACTTGCAGGGGGTCTTTCTGTCACTGAGCTGGGAAGCATTTGATTAGTAACATACTCATAAGCTCGATTTCATTCTATAAAATTTATATTACTCCTTAACTGTGATCGGAACAGAATATTGCATATTACTAACAAGATTTTCCATCATAGAAACTGTCTAAAACATTCATTATTAAAGCGAGGTTAAAACACTCGTTTACAAGCAAAACATACACTGTAAACAGTCAAAGTTACCTAAAGGCATAATTATATTGAGTCAAGTTAAATGCAGAGACCCAGTTTTTCACAGCCAATAAGTAGGCACTTCAACGAATTCTGCTCGCGCTGTGTATTCGCGTGCGACATTTCTGTTGCAAAAACGCTGTGCCGTTTACTCGGCATCTTGGTAGCGTTTTGTTTCAACCCGTCGTTGCGCGCGCTTTTAACGGTGGTATACGTCATTCATTGCGGGATTCTTGTAGACGGTAAGTTGAAGTTTATTTGCGTCGCTTTCTTTTTACAATTTGACAAAAATTAAGCGAACTGTTGTCGATTTGACGGCATACCTATGATTCATTTCCAAGTTTTACAGTTTTGGCACAAATTGGCAGAAATGATTTTGTGTCTATTCACATCTATAGGTTTTATTTATTCAGTGTTGAAAATTTCGTTGTTCCGACAGATTCCGACAGGTGGTTTTTACGCCGTTCAAAATGTGACTGTTTTGGCCGATCTGGCACTGTCAGACCGAGAGTGCGTCACCGGAGTCAGTATCAGATCATATTCATATCTTGGTTATCTTAATTTAAATCCCCACAAAAGCAACAGTGAACACTACCTGTTTTACCTTTTAGATATAAATGATTTTATTAATCATTGATTAATATAAGCGTGCCTTGCCCTTGGCCTGGGCTTGGCCCTTGCCTTGGCCTGGGACTGGGTGCCGTTGCCTTGGGCTTGGTCTTGGCATGTGATGTGCCATTATAATTTTACGGTTATGCTTTTATTTAGACTTATAAATAATATAAATTTCATTATGCAATAACTTCAATTAATTGTTCTTAGTTACCTATTAAATCAACAATTTGTTAGACACATTTTTTTAGGTAAAATACGTAAATTATTCGACTTAATTTGTTTAAAAATTTAAGCAGTTTCATGACAAACAGTCACTGCACAACATGTTAAAAGTATGTTGTAATATAAATATTAAACGCCTTGAGGCTTGATCAGTTGTAGCATCATTTGTTTAGTTGTGTGACAACATGTAATACATTAAACACCACAGTTATACCTCTCAAGTATCACAATTATTATGAATTTATGTGTGACGTATTATAGAATTTCACACTGCTCTGTTGAGTAAGAGGCAGGGATATGAAAATTATTTCATGATATATTTCACATTATATGATACATGATGGCCTTTTTATTTCAGATGCTATTCACAATTACATGCAGTGACACTGATCTTACGCTGATCTGTGTCCGACAGTTAACTCTGAAGGTACCAAGCCACAGTCGTCTGAATATGACACCCGTCACCTGCCTGCATACGTACACATTTAATCTGGCTGATTATATATCTGATTCTACATTGAACAGTGTCCATTCAACATCACACGAACATTACTTATAGACAGCATGTTGATGTAAACAACATTATTTTACAGGATACTAAAATATGAAACTTGCTGCACAGATCTTGCAGCCTACTGGCAGTTATAAGACAATCAACTTCCAATATCACAAAAAGACTGTATTATGAGCAGAGCAGACCTCTTCTTCATGGCTTGACTCCCGTGGGCCATGTGGAGTAATGCAGAAAGCAATCTTGCATTTGGGTTCAGTGACGGAATACTGTGAACAATTTATAACATTACTTCATGAAGTTCATGTTAAAATGCAGAACATTACATTTTGAAGCAGTGACAATTGATTACTGGTCTCTACAGAGCCTGCAGCATTCATCCAACCTGTCGTGACGCAGTCACACATAGACACAGTGAACTAGGAGTATGAATATTGTATTTCATTGTCATGTATTGATCTGTTGAGTTATTTAGCCAATATTTACTTATTAATAAAGTTATTGTTAATGTTATATGAATGGATAATGTATATTTATTATAATGTTTAGTGTGGTTGTAAACATTGCATAAATTATATAACTGTCTTCATAATTATCGCCATTCCAGCCTTTCTTTCGAAATGTAGTGGTCAGTCGTTAGTATGCTAATATTAGTCAATATTAACTTTCTAATTAAGTTACTGTTAATGTGAAATGACTGGTTAATGTATATTTATTACCATAATTAATGTGGGTTACTGCTTGCATAAATTATACAAATATCTTCATAATCATGGAACTTATGGCCTTTTACTGAAATGTGTCGGTCTGTCAAAGTTGCGCACTAATTAGCCAGTATTGACTAATTAATTAAATTGTTAAATGGTTTGTTAATGTATATTTATTATCATTATTAATGTGGTTATACACATTGCATAATATGTATAAATATCTTCATAGTCATGGACATTATGGCATTTTACTGATATGTTTTGGTCTGTCGAGGTTGTGCGCTAATATTATAAATTTATTACTCTTGTCAATGTGTTTGAAAACCCTGAAGACAGCATTTAAATATCTGTATAAATAAAAGTTATTACATTTTAAAGCAAATATTTACCTATAGAAAACACAAAAATGAGTCCATTTTGCCATTGTAAGAGATACACAAAAATGACGCTGTTTTTCCGTCTTAAAATCGCAATATCTTTTGATCTATTAAAGGTATCTTAATAAAATAAACAGTTATGTGATCCTCAACCCTCTTTTTTTTTTAAGTGCCTACAATGTCTTCAAAATTTTACCAATGAAAAGTGAAAATCACATGTGGGTTTTTCTTCAGTACTGGTCACAAAATGTGGGAAAAGTAGCTGAAAATTGCTAAAATTAATACAAAAACTGCTGTTAATTGTCCCTTATACATATAAATTTAAGGAACAATTGAAAGGAAAGACCCTTGGTTGACGAATAATTTTGCAACGTGCGATCGGTAATGAAGGTGAGCTAAGTTGGTTACGCTTGGGACATTGTGGAACAAACAGCACTTTACTACCTGTTCAAATGAAGCAATCTAAGTATAGTTTGTGTGGAAGAATAATACTTGGCATGAGAAAGAACTGTGACACAAAGGGCAGTACTTTCAACAGGAGATGCTGCAGTGGGTGAAAGAAGTTAAATGCAGGTATGAGAGTGACATTCAGAGAAAAAACCGCAAGGTTTGCTGTGGCCCACATTTCAGCCCGAGAGGACCGTCTCATCTAATGGGGGGAGGGGGGACTCCTCAGAGATCTTTTAATTGTAGACGACATATGGTGTATTTTGAGCAATATTAAATAGAAAATCTTAACATTTCCAATAGCAAAAAAACACATGGACTCACGCACACATTGTCATAATACTAACTCACTTGTTAATGATATTTCTGGGCTGAACCCGAGTTGGCTCGATGATGATGCTAGACATGTGACTAAAACACCCTTCCACTTGAGGACCATGAAAGCAGCTCATCATTGCAGCCACCAGCTTTGACAAGGCTGGGAACTTGCCAGTAGAGAATATGGTAGCCGACCACGAGTCCAATCTGGAACTTGTTGGTGCTTATGGAAGTGTGTTGTCTACATGGAATCGGCGAACTTCCATGTGATACGCCCTCTGTTCAGGTTCTAATAGAACATTGGTGACCAGCGTGGGCAGTGCCAGCGTGTGTACTTCAATGCCTTCGGTTCCCCTCTGACTGTAGCCTGTAGGATCCAATCCGCATAGTTGACATCGGCCTCGCACCACAAACAGTAAGCTTTCCCTGGTGCTGATAATTTACTGATGAATATATCCAACATAGTGCCTCCAGCCGATCTCTCCAGCCACGCACAATTCCACTTATTCTTGACACTTCTGTCAATGTCCTTCACGCAACATTTGTCTTGCCGTACAACAAATCGTCGATTAGCCATTGTGTTCGAAAATGATCGACATCTCCACAAAATACATCGTCGTTTCCTATTGGTCCACTGCTTTCGTGCGCGCACTTCGAAAGCGCTGAAGCGAACAGCCGACAGAACTAAGGGTTTTACTTCGCAGATTCACGGGTTCAGCTGGGTTGGTTCTGTCTCTAATCGCCAGGCAGCGTCATTAACACGTGGCGACACCCGGTGGATAAATGGTTAACTCAATCCGCAGATAGATCGTCAGTGAATTGTCCAGGATTTTATATGCCCTACCCCCAACATTAATTTTTTTCTCTCCGGATTTACACGATTCACAAAAATTATCTTTGGAGCAGTATAAAAACCGGAATTCCAGCAAAAACCAGAAAATTCTCATCCCTGTAAATGTGACATCGTCACGAGCGTTACCTCACACAACTTCAACTTTATCTCACAATGACAGAGATCTTAGTCTTGACTACAGCAGCTAGTACAGAGTTAGTTGGCAGATACAATGTTTCCCCTGGGTGAAATGATGGGCGAGGTGGTAGGGGTGGGGCACGCGAGCGCCAGAGGCGCGAAGCGTTGCTAGGGGGGTCCGGGCTCCCCCAGAGATTTTTTTAAAACTAGCTTTAAAATGGTGCATTCTGAGGTATGTTTTAACCTTTACTCTTGAATATAGAGGGGAAGATATAAAACAACAAGACACTACTTGTAAATGTAATAATCATGATTGATAAAAGTCAGTAATCATGATTGTTTCATCATGTTGAGGTGTGGTTTCCATTTTACCACTGGTACTCAGTTGAGGCATAGTTTCCACTTGACCACTGGTACTTGGTTAGGGTTGTTTTCTTGCACTAACCCTAGGCCTTGTTACACCGCTGACAGAGTCAATCAAAAAGTAAACGGTAAGTTCTTATATAGCGCAGGATTGCTCAAAGCGCTTTACACTTTACTCCCTGGCAGACCTGTTCAGTCGAACACCATCTCGACTTCTCTGGGAAGCATCCAGTGGTATCATCTGAAGACTCTTTCATTATCACCTTTAAATTATTTTAATATAATAATATTATGGTAAATTGGTGGTTTATGTTCAAAAGATTAAATTTTATTTGTTTGCTAGAATGCTATACAATTAATTAAACAGTCATTTCTGGAATGCCACAAAAGTATGTTTCTATTAATCGCAAGAATGTTTCTCAAATTGTGTCCTTTTTGTAAAAAAAGTTGATTAGTACATCCAATTGCTGTGCAAACATATCATTGTCTAACCCAAGTTATTGATAATCTGTTAGTATACACAGTTTTGGGTAGTAGGCATTTTTTTTATGAGATGTGAACTTCGGTGGTTTATATTCGTAAGTATTTCACTCAAATCAACTTTCCCAAAAGTTTGTTTGCACAACTTTGTCGGAATATGTATCATATATTTAGCATAAAGATATCTTACGAATCACATTCCTTATTTTGCTAAAACAAAACCGCATAGAACATTAGTTAAATAGACTTGTGGGCATTTGCGTCGAATCCGGACCCAGTTTGTCATTGATTTTGCCGCTTGAGTTTTGCTTAACTTTGATACCTCAGTGAGATACACTGTAGTTCCATCATTCAACATTATCCTAGGCATATTTACCTTTAAGAATATTGCGTCTTACGTCCATTTGAGGCGTAAATAGCGCCCCGGTTTGTATCAACATACGCTGCTATATATATATCTTTTTACGCGCGCTGTGCAGTAAAGCACGGCCGCAGCGGCACAAACTAGCGCAAACCGGGTCGCTATTTGAGCTTCAACAGGGTCCGGATTCGATACAAATGCCGACTAGTGAATAGGATTAGGATTCACGGTTTTTATTTGGGCTTCAAGAGTCCAGATTCGACACAAGTGTCGACAAGTGACGTAGTGCCATCAGCCTGCATGATTTTCACTCCCACCACCATCGTAAACCAAAAGACAAGTTACCGTTTGGGCCCCATTTTACATGAATGTCTAGATTTCTAGTATGTTGAAACTCCGCAAGGTGTCACCATTGGAGACACCGGGGATCCCGCAGGAATATTCAGTGATTGGACAACTGATAAGTAATATCTTTCACGTTGTCCAATGATGGCTAAACGATGTTGCTACAAATCTGCAATTTTGCAGGAATATAAGTGACTTTGTGGTGTAATTACGCGCCGCTCGCTGACGCTGAATATACAGTGAAACAACGAAAAAATGGGCGTATAAAATACCTACGAGGCGGCAATTTCGGCATATTTTGGGCGAGGCGGCATAGAAAAAACGGCGAGGCGGCCCGCCTCGATTGTTATATACCAGGGGAAACACTGCAGATATATAACTCACTGACAGACAATTTTTTTTAATGTATTGGGAGAGTTTTAAATGGAACAAATTAGAGGGAGTAACGCTTGTGACATATGACAGAATCTGACAGTGTTCAGAACCATCTTCTCGCTTCAGTTCAACCTGCTGCATTTAATGATATCAACACCTCTAGCACTATGTGACTGATGTAATTGCACCTTCAGTGTCAGCTAGCATCCTTTAGAATACGAAAGTTGGAACAGTTTTGAGCCTCCTGTTGTCAGTTTGTCTAATAAATCAATACCGAGTTCTGCCATACTAACATAAGGAAATTCACCTTCAGTAATAACATCGCACCTTACTGGAATAAACTTCAAAAAAAAAATTAAAAACATGGACAATATACTAACAGTTTCAAAAACCTAATCAACAATGAAAAAATATTATTGAAAATAAGTATTTGCCCCTATCACTGAACTGAACTGTTATCAAATAACATCAACCAAAAATGTATTGGTCACTGATCTGCGGGTGGTCCAGGACACGTGTGATCTGAGACAAGGACACCCAGGCAGTGTCTCGGACATCTGGCCAAACATAGTATGTGCCTCTGGAGCGAAGTAAGTCCACCTCCACCTCCACCTCCACCTCCTCCTCCTCCTACTCAACACGCAGCATGTACACTCCCCTCCCAAAGCACACGCTAAACACACACACTTATAATGTAAATAAATAAATAAGTAAGAAAATATATATCGAAAGAATGATGGTGATTGAAAATGAAAGTGAGCACAGTGACTCAGATGCAGCAAAGAATGAGTAACTAGCTGGAAAGAGAGAGGAAAAAACCAGAGGGAGGTAAGTTAACACAGAGGTTTTTACTAACAGTTTTTATAACATTAACAATGCACAGTGGTAAGTACACATTCAGTTTCAGATGAAAACCAACAATTCAGGTCTGTGACACTGTGTCAGGTGTCACAAGCATTACTAATACTTGTGAGTGACAAAAACCATGGGATTATTTGAGAAAGAAGTCAAGTTAAAAAGTTACTGACAGATCTATAAAAACCAAAGTCACAGAAGGCTAACCAACAGCCTAAAAACTATTCACCTGTACAGTGTGGCTAGACATTACACAAGGTAACGCTTGTAAAATGTGACACCTGAATGAGCAAGAGTTTGGCGTCGCTGGTCACGAGTGTTATCATTTACTGTCTGGTTTTCAAAAAGATTACTCAACCGATTTTACTTTTTGCAAACCTACGCAAAACAGAATTATTATGCTGCTTCCTGAGCTCCAAGTTCTATTAGCATGGGCAGAGGTAATAATATTGGATTAAATGGGCTACACTTGTGACAAGCAATGCACAAATTCATCCGGACTTCCGTCGACATTTGAGTCACTGATCACGAGCACAACTGATATCAAGAAAACCAAATTTCCATGCTATTCATCAGATCAAATTTCAGATTGAATTAACGAAGGCGTGCTAAAAGGCATATATTTTAAATAAGTTGCGACTGCTTGTACTTTAGCCTTCTGCAGGTACCAAAAACACAGGAATGTGAGGTATGTTCGCAACCTATGACACAACACACGAGATTGGTCGACTCATTGATCTGGTGCACAAAACAAAACAACAAAAATTCAAGTGCCTAAACACATATTCATAAATTTTAACATTTAAATCTGGAAATTGAATCAACTTGATGGATAGAGGCTCGTTGCTTTTGAAAGATTTTTGCCGAGAACGTAACGCTCAGTTCACGTGGTCGACATGTTTAAAAGTGTGACACATCGCACAAAATGTTCGTAGGGGGACTACTATAGTGCACATTTCCTGTCCACCACGCCATCAGTTTGTGTGTGATGGCAGAAAAAGTAGCTTAGTCGTGTTTGAACTGTTTGTACGCTGAACTAAGTAGGTATTTAATCAACAGACAAATCGCGGTTACGCTTGTGACGGATGTGACACCCATGGTTTTAATGAATTACAAATACAATTCTGGGAACAAAACTACCAGTGACTTTGGAGGATATTACAGTTAGCGACTAGATCTATATTTAGCAGCAGGTGCTTCCCGGCCAGACTGATTTCAGAGACTTTGGGAGCTCAAGTTACGCTCGTGACATAATGTGACACACTATGTTATGACCGTACCGCCCACTTTGGAACTGGATAATGGAGTTTCCATAAAATGTTTGCGAGTTTCCTGTACTTTGTATTGTGGTTGAACCTTTTCTGACCTTATTATGACCAGTTACTGCATGAACTGCAGCATACTTCCACATAATGTGAGCAAGCAACTTTCTCCTGCTGTTTTCACATTTTCAGCCTCCATTTTGTGTGACACGTACATGTTAAAGGTCAATTATTATATTTTCGTAAATTGGCACTGTTTTTTTCATAACTCGGAGAGCTTATTTAATGTATGTTACAAGCACACAAACCAAAGAAAACACAAGTTTTTGCTACATATTTATTCCTTTCTTTTGGGTAACCACCCATGCTGACCAGCACCGAAGAAAGACCCATGTTGTTCATAAAACATTAACCTGGAAATAGTGATCTGACCCCACCGGTCATCCACAGCAGTGGTCAGAGGGAAACTGATCCACATCACTTCAGCCAGCTGTCCATCCAAGGGCCAGTGACACTGTCACCAGATGTCTATGTGAAATCCATAAATACTACACGGAGGTCAGACCACTAATGCATTGAACACCCACAAATTATTTATTAATAATGCACGGCAAGTATTAAATCCATGACCATTCACCACGATCTAGCATTTGGACTTCATTCCGTCCACATACAGGGCAACAACACTGACGATGGGAGAAACACGCAGCAAGCAATGACCTTGAATACTCCAAATAGTTCAATTACTTAACATTAACGTTGAAAGCATGTTGATTAAATTAACATATCACAACTTCCAGCTGGGTGTTAAACCACGTCCTATGGCTGATGTTATAAATTTGCGTCACTGCAGACAACACAGCTAAACGATGACATTTTTCACACATCAAAACTCACTTACTGCGTATCAAGGCCGTAAACTAATACTCTGGTAACACTCGTTATGTCAGTATCATTTATCAACGACCTACTAAATTACTATCCACTATTACTGAACGCCCTGTTAATATACAAACTTATGTCTTAATGGCTATCAATGTAGTATCATTTATCCTTTTCCTTTATACATATAGCAATACTTACATTTTCAAACAAAATTGGTCTGCGTGTCAATACCAGACTGTATCAGCATTAACTATTTAAATAACATTAATTTTAAAAGGAAGCATTGACCAGTTGATCTTCTGTTGGCTTTAGCTTTGTTTTATCATATTTCGCTTAAGAAATGTTTTTATTTGCTACAACATGCTCATTTATCTTCCTGGGTGAATTTATTAATATTTATTGTGCTCAAACAAATGCTAACTGACCACTCTCAGTCAAGCACAATCAACTACTGCAGCACATTTTAATCAGGAAAAAGTAACAGACCTATTTACATATTGTGCAGTAAAAACCCACAATGATAGGAATGTAAACTCACCAGCTTCTAAATAGAATTCTGTCAGAATAACTCAAGAATCCTGGTTACTTCAACATGCTTAGACAGAGTCACTAACTGCCAAAACTATCATACTACAGTGATAACAGCAAATGCACAGCACCAACGAAGATAATCCAAACAGAACAGACATCTTGGTACACTGAGAGCTCTAGTAACACACCTATCTGCTGTGCTTGGCTTGGGATGCTCATGGTCAGCCAGAGACCAGCCTATCCAGACTCCAAAGTGAGGTTATTTCTGGACAGCACTGAGCAGGCAGCGACAAAAACTCAGCAGCTGCCACAGCTGTCCACAACCCACAGAGCCATCAGTCAGTGTCCATTCTTGAACAGCTGTTGCCAATCATTAGACTCTGTTGGACATCATCTTGACCAGTTCATGACCTCTGGCCAACTTACGATCCATGGATCTGTTGTCTATACAACTGGCTATTCTTACTCTAGGATCCATGGATCCGTAATGTCTCTATGACTGGCCATTATTCCCACCCTACGATCCATGGCACCTTATGATCCGGGGATCCAGGATCCCTGGATCATAAGGTGGCCTTATGTAGTGGCCTGTCTCATACGGACGTATCAAAGATGAACTGTCAGCCATGACAATTCTCCATCGGACAGAGCTATACTGTGCAAGTGCTTCAAGGAAATTGTCAGCATAACCACTTCATCACCAGAAAGTTAAGTCCCTTTATTGGACGTTGTTGCCCTGAGGCAACGTACCAGTTTTAAACTTTTTGCTCGGTCTATTGCCATTTTTGAAAAAATTATAATCAATGCAGGATCAGTACTGCCATATCAAGTTATTGTATATTAATTTCATATATTTTTTGTATATGGTCTGTTGGATACATCATCATAACATAGGTGGTTAAGATTTTTTTTATTTGGAAAAGTTGAAATAATTCATCCAATAAAGGATTTTAAGCAGAAACACAACCATTTATTTGTAAGTGCACGTCTCGTCGCAGAAGGCTGACTTTGCAAGCCTAATTTGTGACGTGGAAACAGGGTAAATGTGTTATTAGTGCCAAACTGTGAATGAAACAACATTCATTCTATTTGATGCATCCTGGCATAGTTCAATGTGTGTATTACTTGGATCCAAAAAAAAATTATGGGATACCATGTGTAGTACTGATAGGAGACTTCAAACTTATGGTTGCCCGTGTCCACATTGGTTACACTTTCAACCACTGCGGCATCTTTCAAGATAATGTGTATCTAGTGTGCAGACTGGCAGATAGCATCATGGCATGATGACATTGGCCTCTTTTCAAAAACAGCAAGCTATGTACAGTGAGGATAAGTTTGACAACTGTTTAAAGTTATATTATGACCATTGGAAATTGTGCGCCGTGGTATAGTAGACGCTCATCTTACAAAATAAAAGAACAAATAAACTTTGATGCACACAAAGTATACCTGTAAGGTATTATGCACATCATGAAATGTGGCATATTTAACATATTTTCAATATTGACAAGTTTTTATGTTGAAATATATGCACACAGGAATATATTTATATTTCTTAGAATTAACACCACAAATCTGTATTATATATTACACAATAAAACGATTGTGGATGGATGATCTCAGAATGCAACATTACAACTGTACCCACACTTCATTTATTCCATTAGATGTGTGAATGTCTTGCACATAAAGTGAGTTTTTTTCTGAATACTTTCAAGTAATGGGTGCAGTTAGTTTAATAAAAACTGCATCATTTTTTTATTAATCTGTAATGTTTTTAATGTTGGCCCATAAGGATGCCATAAAATTGCCTCAATCCCCACCAATATATATTTACTCAATGAATTGAATTGAGCAAGATTTTTGAGATTACATTATATTAAGTTGACGTCAACAATTTAAATCACTGAAAGGTCATTCTTCCCTGGTGGATATCCCTCCACATGATATAAATGATAAAAGGAATCCGCGTCCCGCATTAACTGGTTCCCAAATATTTTCTCAGAGGCGCTCCGCAGACATTCGTTGCTATGTAAGAGTGGTGCCACACGGTGGGCTGGGGACCAGTTAACGTCCAGTCGGAGCAACTGTGTCGCATTGTGTAGCGACACAAGAGATATCGCATGCAACCACGTCGCAAGCAACACCATTCGGCCTTGACCTTTCTCACTGACGTCAACATCGTCTCGTTGCTTGCGACCCCGCTGCTTAGTGTAAACCCGGCTTTAGGCAACCTGGCACAGCACAAGAAAAATTCATAGAAACCTAAGTGCCGGTAGTATACATGCATGTATACAACACAACACCTACGCAAAGGTACGTTGTTTTTTTAATACGATCAGTTGCTTCCTTACTAAAGTTCCCATTTCCTGTTTCATATCGAATTATATGCATGCATCCGTTAAGTAACATGAGATGTTTTTCATGCATAACGTCCTTCCCACTCAACATTATAGATTAATTTTAAGTGGCCCATTTACATACCGGCAAATACATGAATGACCACATCCGAAGCACTTACAAGTTACAAGAATCTGGCTCAAGAGTTGGTTATTCTTGGTGAGGATTCTTAAGTAGCCCTCTTATAGCACAAGCGCGTTACACATGTGTGTATTCAGTGTTTATGTTTACCCTGGGTTTGTAAATTTGTAGACACTGTGTACACTTATGTATTGTTTTCATAAGTAAGTACTGTATTGTAGACACATCTTGAGTCAAGGACCTTCGAGTGAAGTCATGACTGAGTTATAGTATCGCTACTACAATGAAACGTAAAATTTGAATAAGTATGTCAACACTGTGATGATAATTGAATTGTAAATTACATAGAAGTCAAGGTCACTTGGGGTATGTTATAAAATAAAAGGTAGCTAAGAATAGGCCATGTCAACTGGTAACAACAAGAATTGGGTACATGCAGTGTCATGCACCAACAAACAACTATTTACCACTGAATGGAATTGTTTTCTTCTACTAAATTAACTATTAAATTCTTACAGATTTATTAAAAGGACGCTGTCTGTCCTAGTTTTAATTAATATAATGTTCTTAAGACTACAATAACTATGTTGAAGGTATACTGCCTGCCAAATTGTGTTTAGCAAACTCGTAACAACATTTGCAATTTGGAAAATATGCTTGGGAGTATGTTCAAATAGTAAACAAAACATCCAGTTTCAAAACAAACATTATTGGCAATACGGCCGAGGCGGGCAGAGTTAACCGTAGGACCGTTTGATGTACAACAATTTCCCATTTTCTCAGGTTCAATATGGCAGACAAATTACTACCCTGGCTAATTCAGACTGTCTCCCTTTAATAAAAACACATTTTCATATTGAATTAATGTTTTTTAGATTGAGACAGTCAGCCATAACCTTATCTCATCAGCTGTATTCAATTGAATGAGATCCAAATTGAAATAGAACACTGGTCTCTTTTAGTAGATGTATCTATTCTATTACCATACGTAATAACCATCTAATTATCTGATACACTCGGTGATGGCCTTGTCAATTAGAAGGTTTGCTGCCATGTGCCACTGATTGCATTTCTGTTGTCCTCATGAGTTCAAACATATTGATTTTTGTCTACTCTTATTACGCCTGGTAATAGTTGTCTCTTCTGGCTAGATCAGTAGATATCTACATCTGCCTGTAATATCAAGTTGTTCCTAATTTCTGTACCATCAAAACAAACTGGATCCAACCCTTTGTTTAAATTAATGCAAGTTTTTCTTTTCAATTCCAAACTGTTTTACATTTTGTGAAGGCATGTCACAGGAATGCCTTATTGTAGTTTTCTACTACACATATTGTAAACAATGAATGTCTGCTAGTACAACAAAGAACATATTTTATTGTTTAGTTGTCGCATTACAAAAATACAACTGATGTAACTTGTCAAAAAACCTGCTCGTTCAAATGTAAACAAAACAATCCCGACAAAATAATTAAATCACGAGAACAAACCACCAAAGCCTAGCCTCTATGAGTCTAGACAAAAGCAAAACTTGGCAAAATGTAAATGTGGTTGTGTGTGTGTCTAAGTCTACCAATGAAATAGCGGAGCTAAATTTATCCAGCATTTTGCACATTCTAGCATAGTTAAGTTATCGCTCAGTTTCCTGGCAGTTTTCCTGGCGGTTATCCATCTCCATTCCACCGCGTTCCTGGCAGATACAACGTCGTGCTCGCAACGCCCCGTACTCAATATACCGTCGGGCGATCACGTGGCAATCAGCCGTCGGAAAACCGTCGGGCGGTGTCCGGGTTAGCGACGGATTAGCAACGGATTAGCAACGCTAACACCAAAGTACTCGTCGCAGACAGCCGCCGGGGGCGGGTGTGAACTCTAAACACACCCGCGCCGAAGTGAATGGCACAAGCGGCGGTTGTATCCAGGAACCGTGCAACGACGCGTGACCGCGCCGACTGCCATTCCGATTGTCAACAAAAACATACATACATACACCGCCGGTCGTCTAGAACGAGTCCATAATTCATGAATGAACGAGGTATAGTGGGTGGGGAACGAGCAGCCTCAGATTGTATTACTATAAGTTATTATAACTGTCAAAACCGCGGTGCGCCGACGCCAAGGTTCACCAGTACTATTATTATTATACTGGCAATAGGAAATATCGCCATACCGGCAATACGCTCGCCACTACCGGGTAAACCGACACCCCATATGTCTGCGTTTCTGATGCAATCGCGGGATTTACAGACACGGACAAATCGTATATTCGTGCAAGGACGGTCGATAATCACGATTTAAGCGTGTCTGCGAAACCCGCTAGCGCATCAGCGGCGGCGACGGCTGGCAACATGCCAAATATGGTATCTCTGTCCGTCTGCGACGATGAATATTTCTCAAAATATGCCGGCGCAACGGCCAACACTCACCTTCGCCGATCGGACGATTCGGTGGTGTCGGTGAAAGTCTGTCAGCGAGCGTCGACGGCGACTGGTTGTGTTTATCCGGAGACAAACAAATGTCTGAAGCGAAATTGTAACACGTGGCGCCACAAATCCACTCTAGGTACACTAGTCGCGTTGTTGAATCGAATTACGACACCAAAAAGAGGCTCTCGTGGCCGACGTCACATGGCGGGAATATCAATATGGCGGGAACGCACAAAATGTAAATACTGCGGTTTATTTACCGATGATTTGCATCGTCATTGATTTAATTGAACATTAGTCTTATATAGTCCAATCAACCAGTATTCAAAACAGTGATTTTGACAGATATAATCAAATACAAACATACAGAAATGCATACTGCATGCTTATGTTACAAAATAATCATAAGAGCCTTGAATTCCTAGGCCAGGGAAAGGCCTAGGCTAGGCCCTTGGACTTTAACATTAGTATCATCAACTCCATGCACAAATAAAAAGGCTCCCTTCAATTCATCCTTTCCATTAAGAGCCCTATAAACAGTTTAACTTGCACCGTCAACCTAATCCAACTGCTGAGGGCTTCTTTGTAATAATTCCGAGTGAAAAATGTATAATTTCATTCTCTGTTAGGTTGTCAAGTATGCAAACTCCTATGTTACTCATGTTGTATACTTGGATTAAGTATCGTGCAATTCGAAAATAAATGGAAAAGAGCAACATTTGCTGCATATAAACTACCTGGATGTAACCGAGAAATAGCCTACCAATGCATTTTATTGGATGACGCAACGACGAAGACATTATTTTTTCTTCCATGTTTTCTTTTCGGGTTGACCATCAAATAAACTCTCTCCTACGAGGATGTTTGTTCTTAGAAAAACAACATTCAGTAGTGTAGACTCCACACACCACTAAAATAAACTGCATTTCGAAACATTGAAACATAAATTAAAGAAAACTAAAGTATCCTGCATTATAAACTTAATTAATTAAAACTCGTTTTATTAACAGGATACAAACCCCTGTTCTGTAGGTAATTATAATTGAATTAGGAACACATTGGTGAACGTGGTTTCCTACTAAAATCCGGTGAGAAGTTTTTAATCGCTATGTCAGCTCGATATGCATTTACTGATATTGATAAAAACTTATTTAAAAAGCACACGGACTCGCTTTAAAAAAAATTTCGGAAAGATAAATTGCTGATATTTACGGATGTAACGCATGTGCCCCCAATTTCGGCGACTTCGGCCAGGATAACAGGATTCCACCACGGCCCGGATTCTCCTACTAAAAGACGTGCAGGAAGCTTTGCAACATTTATTGCTGCAAAGGCCCCGTATCTCAGGGGCAAAGGGCCCAATGACGGGGATATTAGCCGGTTTAAATACGCCACACGTGAGCATTTAATATTTGTTATGTTACTTCGATTTTCATCAAATTCAGTGAATAATTTGCAATGTGTTGAATTATGATAAAATGACTTCATTTCAAATTATGAATCCTGTTATGTTATTCGCAATTGTTATATTTGTAGTTCATAATACATATTGAAATATATACATATGTGTGTATATACGTCAATACACGAGTACGTATAATATATTTGTAATTGTATATACGGATGTACGTTGATGCGTTCAGTTATCCTCTATTTAAATCATGTATTATTATGTTCGTTTAATGTAAATTTTGTTGTTGTTTACATTGATGGAGTGGCTTCTGTGATAGCGATGTAACATTATGGGAGTCTCCCGACCTTACGTATTACTTAAGTTATTCGTTATATACGTATTATGTACATAGCTCAAATAAACAGATGCTGAGTCCTGTGTCCTGATAATCGACCACCTGTTTTGTCCTTTAATTAGAAGTAAGCCCGTACAACTGTACCTCGTTTTGAAGTAGGGATTACCTTCGGAGGCAAATACTTTCTTAATTCTGGTTCACCACAACGGATGAATTCCACGAACGTCTGGGCCGGCGTGGATTGGATGCTCATTATGGTTCCGCTCCCAATAGTTTGAGGTGGGGTAGCATTTGTGAGAATTGCTGCTTGACCGGTTTTCGATTTTCGATTTGTCACAAAACCATGTGCAGTTGTCATACAACAATATTCAAAAGCTTGACCAAGTGTGTAACGCCTTACGTCTGATCGAACCGACCGATTGGATATCTAATTGCTCCTATACATAAAATGACCGCATTTTTAAGAATTAAATAAAGGTGCTATTTATAATCTCGACGAACTTCCACAATAGAAGGTCTATGCTACACGAGTGCCATCTTTATGGCAATTTACTTCCCCCGTAATACAATCACCAAGATTGGTAGTGGATGTATCGGTATTTTCATGTTTAATTACACCACGAACGCTGGACGTATATCATATTTCCACGTTCCTTTCCACGTGTCAGGGGCTTGGTGGGTCGACATAAAGAAATAGGGCGTGGTGTCTGCATGCATGCGAACCAAAGCAAATACCTCCAAGTCACGCAGCCTACATCCTACCATTGAGCAATGATGAACGGCATCTCGTGTAGATAACATTTGTCACGCTGTGACCGCAGTAGTCGTTTCACACAATGACAGAGTGACCAAATACTGTGAGCAAACGGTGCGATGTCACGATGACATTCGGGAACGTCTTGTGGTCGTAGATAAGCCTGTAAGAAGATCAACTTTCGTTTCCAGAGAAACGTTCGGATAAACCTACGCGCACCTAAAGCGTAGGCATGCCCCTTAGTTTTCATAGCTATTTAGAAATATACAGACACTTATAAAAGTCCATCTAACACGTATTTCATGTCTACAGTCATTCGTATAGATTATTATTTGACAATAACATGCATGTATGTACAAACATATAATAAATGATTTATATAATTATATTAAAAAATTATAATTTATTATTATCTTTGGTGTAATAACATTGGAACATCACGTGACGTCAATCGTGCACCATGGCAGTTAATTAAGGACAATCTTCGACGAGAAACTAAGTCACAATCTATTGTCTAGAAAATAATTGTTATTATTTGTTGCACATTTCTTCTGTTTCTGGACAGCAGCTAGACTCTATGCCATTGGTGTGTCATTGCATACAAATATGTAGAGAGATTAATGCGATTCGGTTTTAAATCTTATTCTATTTAAGTATTAGCTTCAATCAGACCTGGGGCCGAAGTACTCGGTACTCGTGTACTCGAGTACATTTTTGAAGTACTCGTACTCGTACTCATACTCATAAAACTTATGGGTCATGGACTCGTACTCATACTCATTGTACTCAGATTTTACGAGTACGTTACGAGTACACCTGAGTACTTTCTCAATATGTACTGGGGAAAATAAATATACTTGGTTATAAAATGAAACTTTCTTGAAATATTTAAATGTTCAACTATTTTTTAAATACTTTGTTAATTCTGATAGAATACCACCTTGCCATCCCTACACATAGTACATCCTCATTCTCCATGACTATGATATCCAAACATGGCAACAGGCAGCACCTTTTCAGTCAGAAACACCCTCTTCAGCAAACAATAATTGTAGGCTATCAGTTCAGGCCATAAATCTGTTTGTTTAATTGAGCCACCAGGATGTCCATAAAGAGCCAATTAGCAGTTAATCCACCAGTTAGACAGGAAATGCCTTTGATGTAGTCTGGAGACCATGCCACTTGACAGTGGCTGACAGTGCTAACTGCTAAGAACAAGAAATGCCAGTCTTCCTCTGTAGAAGTAAGGTGGCTCAAGTCAGACTACCTCCTACAATAGTATAATCCCATGCCAGCAGCCTGGCTAAAAGGTCCAAAGGGGATGCTGAGCCTGTTATCTGGACATGTGCTAACCCTCTCAACAATTAGTAGTCTACGATCATAAAATATAAACTGCAAACTTATAATATCAGCAGATTGCTGATTGTAGAGGTGAACGAATACCTCAGTCAGCCATGTACAGATCGTCACAGTGACCCATTGCAGTCCTGAGTTTTCCAACTCTGGCTCAGTTGGTCCCTCACCATCTCAGCATTCCGGCCTCATCAGCCCCATTTGAAAGGGTATTTAGCATAGCCGAGAAAGTATTCTGCCCTGAAAGGTGCAGCCGGAAAGACTCAACCTGTGAACAACTCATGTTCATTCGGTGCAATGGCAAATAGATGATAAGATCATATGATGCCACTGAATTGAATGCCAGTGAAGTGAATTTCATTGTTGATGAAATAGAGGTTTTTCTTAGTTTTCCTCATAAAAAATGTATCAACTGCCATTGCATAATCACTTGTGCTGAGTTATATAAATTATATTAATTAAATAATTTTAAAATACGTTATTATTTAATATTTATATATTTTTTAATGTACTCGTACTTTTACTCGTTCTCGTGAAAATGTACTCGTACATGTAGTCATACTCAACTTTTAGCAATGTACTCATACTCGTACTCGTACTCGTACTCATCCATCATCGAAGTACTCGTACTTGTACTCACGAAAATGTACTCGGCCCCAGGTCTGGCTTCAATGCAGATTTAGGTAGGAACCGTCAGAAAAGAAAGTTGATTTGGGATTGGTCATACGCTCTAACTGTAGCGTTCGAATAGAACGAACAATTTTAAATGTGGAGTGGACGCAACCAAATCACGCTAGGTGGAACAACATTTTGTATAATTTAAGTTATAAGTTACACCGTTAAGTTTGTTTGACCACCATAGAATTCCTTTGGTAGAATTTGCAGTTTACTCTACACAATTAAATAAGTATGGCAACAAATAGGAGGGGGGGGGGGGGTGACATTTTATGCGGAGGCATGGGGAAACGCTGTAACAGTACCGCCCCCTGGGGGCTTACAAAGACGAAAGTATTGTGTCTGCGACCACTGTGAGGAGCTCGCCGTCCACTCAACAGTGCGTTATTACGGAGAAGCAGAATTTAAAGTGTTTATGCCCATCACTAGAGGCGAGTAGTTTCATGTTTTGTGGAGGAGATATTCTTTCGTTTTGTCAATGTTTTCGTTGCTTTTCTTTCTGAAAACAATATTTTCTTTGTATGACAATTCCAGTAACCTTGGTCCTACCGTTTCTATACAATGTGACTATACTATATTATGCCTACTATACTATACTATACTATATTATACTATACTATACTATACTATACTATACTATACTACGCACGTATAAAAGTATAATAATTACTATACTACAGAGTGTCTGAAACGGCACACCTGAGAGGTTATTTGTTTAAAATGTTCGTTCATTACTGCATCTCCACCAGGAGTATGTTTTTCTTCCTAATTCTTTCACTTGACACCTCCACGTCACTGAGGTCGAAAATACCACAGTCATACAAGATTTATGTCTCGTGCAAAGGAATTCGTATAATGTGTGTTTCTTGCCGTTCCAGTTTCACCTGTTTAAAAAATGCATATAACAACTTTTTGTAGCTAGCGAAACTTAGTAGCAACAGTTATTTACATTTGCTCGTTTGAATGCATGTCATAACTCAGCTGCATTACCGTGCTTAACTGCAGTATCAGTTCGCTCCCGCGGTTGCATATTTACGATCAACGATTGTTTTTATCAATTAAATTAGTCTTTGCCAGCTACCCTGGGCCCTTCGAGCGTTCAGCCGTTCAGGAACAGCCTGATGCGTGTCAACGATACGAGATACGTTTTTAAAATGTAGTCACAATTACCGCGCAGACGCGCATGCTTGCGTGCGTAAGCGTGTGTGTGTGTGTGTGTGTGTGTGTGTGTGTGTGTGTGTGTGTGTGTGTGTGTGTGTGTGTGTGTGTGTGTGTGTGTGTGTGTGTGTGTGTGTGTGTGTGTGTGTGTGTGTGTGTGTGTGTGTGTGTGTGTGTGTGTGTGTGTGTGTGTGTGTGTGTGTGTGTGTGTGCGTGTGTGCGTTATTATGTTAAGCAACGTAGAGTGAACGAACTTGCCCAAAGTTTGACACCGCAGCACAGGATTCGAACCCGGGTTCTCTTGGTCGAGAGTCCGAGGCTCTACACACTGCGCCACTGCGCTCCACAATGTGTCAACGGGAATAACGGTATTATTTGTTTCCGTTTTAACAGAAATGCATAGTTAAACGAATTTTAAATTGTGGCAGTCTACGTATATAACTAGACAACATACGCACGTATATACATACACACACGCGCACGCACATATATAAACACACAAAAACAAACACACACAAGCAGCCGTACATACACAAGCACACACACACACACACACACACACACACACACACACACACACACACACACACACACACACACACACACACACACACACACACACACACACACACACACACACACACACACACACACACACACACACACACACACACACACACACACGCATTTAGGCACGCACACACGCAATCGCGCGCGTGCACACACTCACACGCGTGGTGGATGCAGTTATATCATGATTTACCCCGTACACGCACTAGATCTACCCAGAGGGTAGGGTGCTGTTGAAGATTTTTTGCCGTGACGTTCAAACAATTTGTAAACTCTTCAGGGTATCCAAAAAAGAAAAGCACGATTTCCACCACCCCTCGAGGCTCGCCGACAAAACCCACCTCCAGGCTCTCAAAAAATGGGGCTACTCCTATCTCCAGCCCCCCTCCTCAAATATTAGGGGCTCAGCCCCAAGCTCTCTCGGTTCCGGCGCCTAGGCTTAGAGTTAAATTATATCCGGGTGACGTTTCTGCGCGTGCGCACATCTAGGGAAATTTATTTAGCGCCAGCTACGACTGTCGCGTTTTCATTTATTTGGGCGTTATGTACGTTTATATGTATATATATATATATATATGACTATATTATATATATATATATATATATATATATGACTATATTAGTCGACATCGCGCTTACATTTATCCGGACGTTACATTTTATCCGGGTGACGTTTCTGCGCGTGCGCGTATCTAGGGGAATATATTTAACGCTACCTACGACTGTCGCGTTTACATTTATCCGGGCGTTACATTTTATCCGGGTGATGTTTATGTGCATATGTAAGGCATACTATTTGGCACCAGTAGATCAGGTGGTGATAAATATGATTTAGTAATTAAATATGTTTCGTTTGTTGTCGAAACACGATCCATATAGTTAGAGTACATAATAATAATTTCCTGTTTCATATTTATAACCAAGTATAAGAGTAAGTCACGTGACGTGTGCGTGGAGAGGATATTGTTTATGTATGTGGGAATCAAATTTTTTTTAATTTATGTCACAATTATATATATATATATAAAGCAATTGTGCATATATATATATATATATATATATATATATATATATGCTATGGCGTACTAATAATAATAACAGTATTTAATGTGACTTTTGGGGTGCATATTGAGGAATACAGACCTACGTACTTATATGAAATGGCTGAATGAAAATGTCCTGATATTATGTCAATCGTCGGCGACAGACACTGTTGTAAATTATGTGTGTGTGTGTGTGTGTGTGTGTGTGTGTGTGTGTGTGTGTGTGTGTGTGTGTGTGTGTGTGTGTGTGTGTGTGTGTGTGTGTGTGCAGGCGCGCGTGCGTGCGTAAAGATTATATAAGTAAGTTACGTTTATGCTAATACTACCTGCTTTACTAGGTGTTTTAATTAAAATTTAATTACTGCACAAATCATTGACATGTCTGATAATGTTATTATGTGGGCATTAGAAAGGCGTTTACGGCTATATAAAAACATGTTATTAGTATAGTGGCAGTGGCAACAGATGGGGAAGCAGACCTCTACGAACAGCTAATGAAATGGATGGTCATATTCAGCAGGGTCTGACAGTCAGTTTGGAGAAGACGGAGGCGATGTGGGTTGGACAGGAATACAAAGACATGGATACACACAGACAGTTTTGTATACCTGGAGGTTGACGTGACAGAGAGTTTGGTGATATGTCGGCTGAAGTGGGCAGTACACATAGAACGAATGGGGGGAGAACAGCTAATAAAGAAAGCGGATACACGGAAAGTGGACGGGGAAAGGAGGCAAGGAAGCCTAAGATTGCGTTGGGAAGATTGCTTTAAGAGAGACTTTGAAGGATTGGGAGAGGGGTGGAGAAGGAAAGCGAAAGACAGAACTGAGTGAAGACGGTTCGTTGGAGATAGCAGTAAAAAAGCAGTGAGGGGAGGAGCAGAAAAGAAAGGAAAACCCAGAAATCAAGGTCAGCCTCACCGTGGCCCACGGAAAGAAGAGGAGAGCAACAATTGTGGCTAGTTTTTTGTAGACAACTACGCAAATGTATGCTTTAATATGAACAGTTTATGCAAACAAAATGTAATATGCTGGACCATACATCAATTATATTAAATTCAAACGTTGTTGAGAAATTGTCCAAATGAGGAAGGAAGGCTCATCAGAGTTACAAATTAGTATAATAAATATATTTTTTAAAACCTGCAGAATATGACATATATAGTATTACATACATAATACTAAAAAAAGTATATACATGCATATACCTGCATATACACTGTATGCATATGATACAAACATACATATTATTCACATAAAATTACATTAGTCTCACTCTATGAAAATATGTGTTACAATTATAAACATGAGATTATCCGGTACATGACAGATACAGCATGCATTGTATACATAGACCACAGGTATTTTCATATTTAATTAGTTCTGGTGAAGGGTCAGTTAAATAATGTAATTAACCAACTTTGATCAACATTTTGCAAATGACAATTAGTTAATTCCTGATAATTTCTTGATCAAATTGTTCAGTCACACATTTCCTTGTGTATATGACCACTTACTTCCATGACCAGCACTCCGCAACTATGCCCATCTTTTTGCTTTGTGTGGGGAGGAAGAGTCAGTGCCCACATTTCTTGCGACCCTCCACACCTCTTTATGAAGGTGTTCCAGGCCTCAAGGATGAGCTTGGCCCTCTCTATGTTCTCCCCCAGTGGATTAATGTATACTATCTTTCTCTCACTGGGGTATAATGCGAGCAGCTCCCAATGGTTCCAGTTAAATTGATGGGCGCCAAGACCACATCTTTGTCCTTGAAGATGTCCTGTAGTTAGATTACATACGAATCATAAATATATTAGAGGCATGCTTCCCGAGTAAAGTTATATTTAAATTAAGTCATATCTATAAAACTACTATTACAATATTAAGCAAATTTCCCATCAAATGAATATCAAATACTATCTTATACTGAAATTTATAAACACATCAAAAATAAATCTTTCCAAAAGTATTGCCTTTATTTTGTCAAAATGCTTCATTACACAACATAGTAATAAAATATTATTGTACAGTTAATAACAAAGGAAATATATTTCAATTTTATTTTTCATAGGATGTTCCATGAAATAAAGCCATTTATGCCAACTGAATAAATTGGACATCAATATTGTAAATATAGGATAAATATTTTATTAAAAATGTGATATTCAACAAGGAACTTGTGTTCTTAAGATATTAAATACAGATGTAACTCCCACCATATACCCCTTGAAATGTAAGTTTAATAATAACAACAACCCTCTATAGTTACAACATTTCAGAAGTTTTCACATGTTATCTTTAACAAAACTTAATCATGACTGTCTTACCAATATAAGACATACACGATTTCAATTGTTATATATTAATTGTGTTGTTTCCTGATACCTTTGGTATGGATGCTGCCGTTGGTGCCTTCACCACCATATTCATTACATGGCTGTCAATGGCAGCTGCTCTTCAGGGCTCCACAAGCACCTGCACGTAAGCTCTGATGACCTATAATGTGTTTAAATAGCATACGTGAAAACCTTGTAAGATATTGCCAATATTTCTTTCCAGTACTAACATATACGAAGTGATGCACAGAGAAAATGCACACATCATCAGTGTGAATGGCTAGGTTGTTCAGT
This sequence comes from Escarpia spicata, assembly GCA_963995525.1. Classification (NCBI taxonomy): domain Eukaryota; kingdom Metazoa; phylum Annelida; class Polychaeta; order Sabellida; family Siboglinidae; genus Escarpia; species Escarpia spicata. Next base: position 51,953,648 of record OZ023209.1, read on the forward strand.
TTGTTAACTCAAGTTTGTTGCAGCTTAATGCCACCCTTGGCAAACAATTCTATAGAAAACTATAGAAAATTGTGAAGAAAGTGCAAAAATCCTATAGATTATTCTATACAAAATATATAGTTTTTTGCAAGGGCAGACACTGTTTAAAATATTGAAAATGCTTTTTGAGGAAATGGTCATCAAAGAATGAATAACTGATTTAATTACTTGAGATTGACATGCTTGATCCATAAATAAGTATGTTAGAGGTATGTAATTTTTATAAAAATGAAGAGTATTGATAGTATACTTGCAAAGGTATAATAATCTGGCAGAGAAAATTTTGGGTATTTTTGTCCAAAAAAACACCATTTTACTTGGGGTGTATGGCCTTAACAAATGCATATAAGTGTATTGTAGCATTATCATCACGTACTTCATCCAACACATCATTGTTGGGCTTCACGGTGCCAAAGGCCACCCCAGAGAGCTTCACTCCATTCACCATTGCCATCAGAGCTGTTAATGCGCTGTGGTTCCCCCAGACGTGCTCCAACTGGGGGATGACTGGTAGTTTCTGCAGTGCAATATTGTGGTTATTAATATAACCTAGCTTTTGATATGTTCACAATTATATTTTTAACAACTCAAAAGCTTAAAGGGAATAAAAACCCCTATTGCTTGAATTCATAATATAATCCCTGCTACATTTTACCGTGCTTTCACCATAATAAACCACAGTGAAATATTATTCACCATAGTAAACCATGGTAAAACGTGATATCCACCATAGTAAAATGAAGTATTTACTATAGTAAACCATTGTAGTTACTATGGTAAAACATGTTAAAATATTCCGCAAAAACACTGTAGTTTACTATAGTATTTACTATAGTAAACTATAGTAAATTGACTTAAGTAAACAATAGTAATTGTTTCATGGTTACATCCTGCTGTTTCCATTTCAATTTATGACTGAAGATCTTTATACTTGTAACTAACACTTGAATCTGGTCGGTCCTCCATGGCTCAGAATTACTAGAACCTTAGAGTACGACATTAAGTATTACATTTACAAAACAATTACCAGTATCTTATCCTCTTCACGGTTAGGTGGAATATGAATCTTCCTGATTGGTTGACAGTCATGGAAGAATTCACCCTCAGGACCCTTTTCTATGGTAAGCTTGGGTAGAAGGGAGCCTGGTTGTAGGAAGTTCTGTTTTGTTGCAAATGTCTTGGAGTTTTGCATTTCCGCCAAGATATCGTTAGTGATCTGAAGGACAAATATCACCATAACTTATAAAAAATACTACACATTTACAACACATACAATATATATATATACACACTAGCAAGGATATCACAAAACTTCAGCGTGTCCAAAATTGTCTAGCAAGAGTAGTTACAAGATCTCCTCGTTTTTCTCGCTCTGTACCACTTTTGAAGTATTTGCATTGGCTTCCTGTACGATATCGTATAATATTTAAGATCTGTACCATTACATACCAGGCACTGTCCAATAAGCAACCATCTTATTTGCATTTATTGCTTACTCCTGTAAGAAAACCTATCCAGCTTCGATCATCTAGTTCTGACCTACCTTTTGTTCCTAGAGTCAACACTAACATAGGAACTAGGGTTTTTTCTGTTGCTGCACCAACTCTTTGGAATATGCTTCCTCTTAGTGTTAGATCAGTTGAAAATATTACAAAATTCTGTCGTCATTTAAAAACGTATCTTTACAACCTTGCTTATCCACCATAGCTCCCTAGAGCCTTGACCCATCTGTTAACAACTGGAAAACTACTTATGGATTTTGAGATTGACCAACCCTTTTGTTTTGATGCGGCTTTGAGCTTGGTTTCCAAGAATTTAGGCGCAATAGAAGTTATCTTATTATTATATATTATGTAAATTGCAAATCTGTGTTGTAGCAATTGTTTTAATACAAATCTGTAATAATAAATTATCTACCTTGCATGCTTCATCAGGCATCTCCTCATCACTGACAACTTCTGGCGAAGATTCCGTTATAGCATGTGCTATTGACAGAAATTAGTTATACAACGCATACGCATAAACAGTCAAAAAAAGGTTGGGTGTACCATATGATTGAATGTACAACATTAACAATTAACAGTTTGCTGAAAAGACATATATATGCATGTCCAAATGCTAATGTAATATATTTCATAAGTAGAAATTAAGAAACAATGTTTTGCATAATCTTTGCAGGACTGGAGTAAAAGTAATATGTACACTACAATAACATTAATAATTACAATTACTGACAATGTAATTTGTTTTTATATAAGTATTATGCTATCACATTTGTGCATATTCCTCATGAAATTACCTGTGATAATGCACACTTACATGGGTTGGTGTTCTCCGGTGACCTTACTGATGGCTGCGCACAGGCATCACTGGATTGTTCTTCATCAGCATCTGGGAATTTGTACGTTTTATATCGATAAAAGAACATCTGATATTCACATACTCAATAGTTGTTTCATTAAGATATCTGCAAGCTTTATAAATTAGTACATATGCTCATTAAGCACAGCACGTCAATTATTTATGTCATACTGTACATCTTTCTATGGTGTATGTCTATGAAACTTATTAAACTATGAAAGCCTTCTGTACCTGCAGTCTGGTGTTGTCGCTGCAGGTAAGGCTTGAGCTGAGCAGAGCTGACCTTGCGCTTCAGCACTTCACCATTCCTGCTCAGCTCAACCGTGTTGTGTGTCAACATTTTGTTGATGACGTAGGGCCCCAGCCAGTCATGCTCCAGCCGCCTCACTAAACACAGCCACAGCAAACTCTTATTTTACGCAGCATTTGTTCACACCAACAGTGCCTACAAACCACTTACAAAATGAGCAGAGAAGCAGCACAGAAATACAGCAGCCAAGACATGCAATGCAATGTATTTCAAAAGATTTAATATACTGTTCAAAAGATCTGCAGTTCAAGAATAAGGTTCCTTTCGTCACCTCAGGACCCATATTTGACACTTTACTGACACCAGACTGACTTGGAGAGGCTGTCAATTGTGACGATTCATCAATTTGTATGTAAACAAAACAGACAAAGAACATTCTGAACAAACCTTTGATGCCTGCCTTTACCATGTTGCGTCGCAACACCATATAACCTTCCTTGAAAGTGAACACCTTCACGCCCTTCTGCATCTTCTGGGAGTACTCCCTTTTTTGTTTTGCTTGAGCAACAGCAATGTTTTCTTTCACCTGAATGTCACATATGATATGTCTCAGGATTGTGTTTTAATATATTAACAAATGAATAGCAAGACTTTCAGGAAATCGCAACAGTCTTTAATCTGGTTTATCTTACTCCAAAATAAACAAATGAAATATATATGGATACTGATTTAACTATACTGCTACACATATTTTACCTTGTCATCAAGTTGTTGGGCCAGTTTGGTGGCCTCCTCCATCTCTGTCTCACCGCAGTCGGCAACAGTCACCTGGGTGTCATCCGGGTGGTCCATCTTGTTGAGGGCGCCAACTGTGTGAGGATCTCTCTTGAAGAGTGCCTTAATCATAAAGTAAACTAATCATGATTTCAGAAAATATATGTACTTAATTAAATTACCTTATATGATCAAAATGTGCCTCAAATCAACCTACCAACCACTGTATTGATATTTGGCCAGTTTTGTTGCTCTTTTTGTTGCTCTTTTTGCCTCTTTTTGAAGAAATACTGTTGGTCCTTTCTACCTGGTGTCTATGCCAGGGAAGAAAAAGATCACACACAAAGAAATGGAACAAACATGAACTCACACAGGCAAGTGTCTCAATCTACAAAAACCCATGTGAGCACTGCATTAGCTACTACAAAAATATTTGCTCTGGTAACGTAGTACTGGTAAGTGGATACCAGTGCTATAATTATAAAACCATACTATATTATTATCATTAAGAAATACTACAATTATTCATTAAGTTCACCTTATATGGAGACACCTTAATTGAGTACTGGAAAGATGTGTTGATGCTGTACACTATGTGTGCCACTTGTCTGCCCCAGTCTGTCTGTAGCCTGCAACACATACAACAGAATGCTGTACCTAGCCTGTAGTGTAACTACATGGTACTACTTAGCACACTGTTCATATATTCAAGATAATCACCCATTAATATCACTAGACCCATTACTCATTTGTACACTTAAAATGTAGCTCACTCGTTTATGTATTTCCGCATTGCATTTTTAATGCATTGATTGGTCCTTTCATCCTGTCCATTTGTTGCTGGAAGATACGCTGATGTCACCGAGTGTTTCACACCATACGATTTTAGGACATTGTCATTCAGCTAGAAAAGCAGAAATACAAGATATCTCTTATTTGTTCATGTGGTGGTGGTCTATTTTTCTGAGAGCAGAATTACATTGGGGAGATATTGAAAGCAGATAGATTAAGCTGATTATACTTAAAGAATCGGGGCTTTAAAAAGAAGATGTAAACACATGCTGATGTATCCATGCAGTGATGTATACAATGGTGGGACGAAGAACCTTCACATGACAGGCATATGGCACATTACTGCTATGTTGCAATATGGAACACTGTAAGTAGTATTATATCACTGTAAGTAGTATTATATCACTGTAAGTAGTATTATATCACTGTAAGTAGTATTATATCACTGTAAGTAGTATTATATCAATCTGTGGTACAGTCATGTAATTGTTCATACAATACCTTGTTCACAAACTCTCGTCCTTGGTCTGTGATAACACGTCTTGGTGGACCATACAGATAAAACATTTCTAGAAGAACTGTAGCCACCTCGCCAGCACATTTGTTCTAGAAACACACATATATCATCTCATTGTGTACATATACATGTATATATATATTCCTAAAAGCAGCTTAGACAGATAGTCTGTTATGAGAGAGACCTGCAGCTTCAGTCTACATAAAACAGCGGTGTGTTTAACATGGCAAAAAATAGCATAAATGTTGTGTGTATGCTATCAATATGAATATATGTATACATATACTATATATATATATATATATATAATATTATATGTATATATATGTATGTATATATATATATATATATATATATATATATATATATATATGTTGATATATGACAAATGCCTGAAAGAATAAAGACAAGCAGATAAAGTTGAGGCTAAGATAGACTTTTAATATATTTAAATATTCATTGAATTATTCATTCTCACTTACAGCAGATAGAAGAACTAGTGGACATGAAGTAATGTTAGTAGAAAAAAGACATTATACAAAGTATGCATTATAACAGACAAATCTAAACAGATGGAACAAAACAGCGCCTTGACCCATCTGTTGACAACTGGAATACTGGTTATGAAATTTTCGATTGCCCAATCCTTTTATTTTTATGCGCCTTTTAGCTTGGTTTCCAAGGACTTAGGTGCAATAGAAGTTATCTTATTATTATTATAAACATGATTATCCAAACAAGTGTCACACAAATTACCTTGATGGGTCTAGCAAAGACAAACTTGGTAAACAGGTCTGTCATTGTACAAATGAGGCGATTGCCACTTTCCGTCTCTGTGAAGGGACCGATGAGGTCAACCCCAATCACATCCCAGGGTGCCTCTGCTGTGATGGGGTGCAGTTCAGCGGCTATTGTTTTTACTCTCTCCGAGTGCTGGCAGCGAGAACACCATTTCACCTGGGAATACAAACATGGTAAACTAAGTCAAATGACATCCATTTAATGTGTGACAGGCATTATCAACCTACCGATGTGCGGGGTTGTGAAGAATTGTTTTTTGACATTGTACACATAATGACAACTTACCCAGTTCTTCACATCGGCTGTCGTTGACTTCCAGTGGTAAGTTTCCTCCACCTTCAAGCGTGTGATGGTCATGCCCCTGTGACCACCACTGCCTGGGTCATCATGGCACTCTCTCAGCGCATTCTCTATTTCACCTCTTGTCTTCAGAACCAAACGTAACCCCATTCTTCCTTTATAGTACAGGTCATGACCTACAGTATACAAATTAATAATGACATACTCAAGTATAAGCTCTTGTAATATAGCTTATTATAAACAGGTAACCAATCATGCTAGCACCAAGTGGTCAAGCTATTGCAGTTGAGGACTTTATGGACATGTGACCCGCCGCAGCAAAGTAGGTATTAAGTTCCAACATTGTGAAATGAAATTTTTTACATTTCTGGATTCCAATAAAATAGCACCCCATAATTTTAAGTTTCAAAGTGAGAAAAATAGTTTAAATTGGGCTGTGTTGAAAAAAAATACTAATAACAACTATACAGTTAGTATTTTATAATATTTGGGTTTTATTTGTTGAGGAAAATAAACTGGAAATTGAAAGATGAGATTATAAAGTATACATTTCTGACATCACAACATTGATGGGACATCACCTAGACACGTATTTTTGGCTCGTGTGCAGAATAATTAATCACTAAATCACCAGTAAGGTGTTTCAATGCAGTACTATTTACCAAACAAATTGATGAAATACTTATCCTTCACAGAATGCTAGTAGTTATATAGACAAAATCCCACCACAATAAAGGTAACCCTTTTATAGATATGGGAAGAACTCGACAACAGACGATTGCAATACTCAGTGAGATGTCCATAAACCAGGAGTATATTGTGCATCTGGCGACATACCAGCTGGATTTGAACCAGCCACAAAACACTGATATATTGCATTCGATTGTTGAAGTATACAAAGAAATTATAACTATCTATATGACGAGTGTGGATAAAAGTCAGCTGTTTGATCGAGATATACTATGGAAGATATTGCCTATTTATAAAATTGGTAACACAGACTTATGCACTTGCTTCAACTGAACAAGCCATCGTAAGAGCATAAGACAAGACTAGTACATGAAACCATATTCACACAGGTTTTATTCACAATATATTTTATTCACAATGCACACTTATATACACAGCTATATAAATGAGTACATAACTATAGGCACCAGTGAATCTACATACATGACTAGCTTTCAAACTGTAATACCTAATTGCAGTGAGTGTTGCTGAATGCTTCCTGGAGACTGTGTTGGTGTTGCAGTGAACAGGTCTGTCACTGGTGAAGTACTATGAGCATCGCCAGTGACAATTATATTTTTCTTACTGACATCACAAAAATTTCCAAACTTCATTCGTAAGTAAAATTAAATAATACAAAAATATAACTGTTTATCAGTGCACTTAAGTAATGTGTGTCTTGAGGTTTGAACTGAATAGCCATTATAAGTGATGTCACATCCATCGTCTGACTGCATGTTCCCAGTTAGTCCAGTTGCCCTACAATCATAAAAAATACATTCATTAACATGAGTGTGCAATATTATACGAAACATCGTGCTGTGCAGTTTCTCTCAATGCATGCTGAATGGTTGAAACGAATGAACAGCTTTTGTGCAGAATGTGCTGCACAAAAGCTGTTAGGATATCCAAGAACACACTCAGCTATATTATTGGAACTTACCTTTAAGCACCAGTTGCCTCTTTCACAGATGGATACTGCATGGACAGAAGATTTGCGACAAAAAAATAGTGCATATGATGTGATAGGTTTATATATATGTATATATATGTTGTTACAAAAGTAAATTAAGACTTGCAGAAAACATGACTATGCTGCATGCACTATCCAATGTTAAGCCAGATGTGGAATGAATGTTACACTGAGCAAGCCTGCAAGACGACGTGCACTTCTCCACAGTTTCAAATATACCATGAACAACAGATTGGTCTCTGTTGGAAGCAATCACTCCGATGTACAAATTTTGACTATCATTCGCACATGTACAAACTGTACACTGAGGTCAGCACTGGACGTAGTGGTCAGCGAGCTGCTACAACTAATGTCGCATTTCTCGTCGGTCTCCAGGATTCGACAATAGGGACCACAAAGATCCGTCACATTCTAGCTGCAATGGACACACCACCACCTAGTCGCACAGGATTACAGAGAACTGCAAACAAGGTCGCAACTGTCACCGCACAAGCAACCATGGATGACTTACACAGGAGAAGACAGAAAACAAAAGAGACCAACACTCTGCATGGTCTGCCAGAAGATGCTCCGATTAACATAAGCGTCGATGTTCGGTACAACTCCACAAATCTCAAAAACACTTACAGCTGTGGTGGGCAGAATGCGTCACAGGCTTTGGGAACTGCAATCAGTTGGCAAACCGGTGAAAAGGAAATCATACCTTTCTGGATGGACAGCAACCTGTGTAAACTAGGAGCTTCACTTCGGAACAAGGGTGTCAATGTCACCTGTCCTGGCCATGCTGGTTGCACGGCCAATGTGCAAGCAACAGATCCGCTGTCCGAGTAGAGAATTGGGAAACAAAATTGGCGACAGTTTAGCACAAGATGACGTTGCAATCAAGTATGTTGCTACAGACGGTGATGCATTAGCATCGCGAGGTGTACAAGATGCAATGCCAGCAGGTATGGAGATACAGAGGCAATCCGATACGACGCATCTGTCTCAAACGCGATTTCGTCATATCATGAAAGCATCATTCTCCCCCAGGATGTTTCCAGGAGAAACTGCTGCAAGGCGAGCAGAAAACAGAATTTTTTTTGCGGAAGATGTGAAAACAAGATGCCAGAAGATCTACACAAGTGTCCACATACTTCACGACAGTGACACGACAGTTATAACCAGACGTATGCCCGACATCATTAAAGCCACACTCGACTGCTATTCTGGCTCGTGCAGAAACTGTCGCAGACATGCAATTGTCTGCCGTGGTGGTCGCAAGAATTGGTGGAATACCTCACAGCATTTGAAGGCCTGCGGCCTCACGCGACTAAATATGACAGACAGTGATCGAGCAACATTTCAAGGACTGATTGAAATGCGTCTTGGCAATGCCGCACTTCAAATGACACGACGCAGACTAACAACAAATCCAAATGAATCTGCAAACAGAGCTTATTGCCTTATTCCGCGTCGGTACCTAAGAACGTTAAATTCAGTCGAAATGCACTGGGACGTGTGTGTTCAGTCATCGGTCGTCTAAACTACGGTGCTGGAGATTCAATGCTACGAAAATTGGAAAATGTACAGTGTCCCATTACAAAGGGCGGAAGAGTTCCTCACGCTGTTAAACAGAACCAGCAAGATGTAGCTTACCAACGACAAATGCCAGACGGCCATCAGTGCGCCTACACAGACGAGCCACCAAGTCAAAGAGGATGAGAGACTACATTAGGGCGAAACGACAGAGATGCTAAGACGACATCTACAGAAAGAGTCAACTTGATCCGAAACCAGCAAGTCATACAGTAACACAGTAGCAGTGACAGCAACGGCAGTTACACCAGTGAGAAGGAGGCGCCGACAGCTACCGGGAAATCGTATTGATCACCCATATTCGTTAAGGTCACGAAAATTGGCCGATCACTCTTACGCAAGCAGAGAGTAGACAGACACACAGACACACATACACGTGAGCACAATGTGCATACACAACATTATAACAATACGACATTCTGTATTTCTGCAGCGTCTACTTGGGCTGCAAACTGACCATCATCCATGCAAACACAATGTGAAGACCTAGACTATCCGACACATACGACACCATCTGCCTGCCGACATTCATGCGAACACAATCAGACTACGAGCACCACGAACATCTTGAGTACCATGATCAATCGACACGATGCAATGCTACATCAGTGACAGCAGGGGCTGACTGATGTCGACATATATCAGTGACCAGTTGTAACGATCCCACATCGGAAAAGTTCATCGTACACGAACTCCCGAAAACATGTAAGTGCTCACCATTTTTTCATGGATTTAATTTTAAATCTAACATCCATGCAGGGTAAATGCCATGACCACGACATTCGCCTGATTTCACGCAAGAAATTCTTTCATTGTTGACACCGTGTGGTTCCAGGCTGACATGTGTGGCTGTCACACAGATACTATTGTGGCAGAGATGTGAAGCATCTAGATTCGGTCTTATAAATGTTCTCCTGTGGTGCAGCATATAGCTTAACCGGTGTGCCGTGGTGGTACGTCTATTGCCACATCTAAACTTGCAGCTAACTGCTCCGTATTTCACCCCTGTGCCTTTTGTGCAGCCTGTCCACAATATACACTGATTGTTTGTTGAAACAGACACATTTTCATTAATTTTGTCTGCATATTTTTCATAAAACCTGTTGTCGTGTTTTCGTTTCTGTTGCGTAATTTCTTGCGGACATCCTGTCGTGGGACACTACAGCGATAGTCAGGATGGCGTGGGTTTAATACAGTGTTATGTTGTTAATTTGTCAGTAATAAAGAACGAATTATGTGACAAAATGGTGTCAGAGTGGGATATCGTGACGCAGTGGCCTTCGCACTGCTAACTATCGCCCACGTAAACTCGTTGACATCGCAAAGAACGGTAACGAGTGCATGTTAGCATTGTTGACATTCGCCTTCGGCACGTTCAGCAGCAAACTGTGACAGCTGTCAAAATGGCAGTATCGTCGAGTCCTGATGATCTACGAAACTTACTGGCTGCTGCCATGCAACAGGCCATGTTTTCAGCTCCGTCCACTACCACAAACGCACAAACAGTCTCTACGAGCAGTGTGCCATCGTTCCAAAGCTATGAACTCAGTCGTGAGAAATGGGAGACCTACATGCATAGACTTACGCAGCATATGATCGCGCATGCTGTTGTTGACCCAGACAAGAAAAAGGCGTACTTTCTGTCCTGGATAGGGGCAAACACGTACCAACTTGTCAACAAACTCTTTAGCACATCTGAATTAGCTGCTGCCACGTTTGACCAGGTAGTCAAGAGGCTCGATGAACATTATAAAGAGTCATTGCACGAGCTGGCTGCCTCATACCAGTTTTATCAATGCAAAATGAAACCTGGTCAGTCGTATTCAGATTGGGTGGCAGATCTGCGCAGCATTGGGCGTGACTGCGATTTCGGCACAGCACTTGACCGGCTCATTCGCGACATGATTGTGTTGAACACTCCGCACGACGAGGTCCGCCGGGCTTGTCTCAGGGAGTCGTCGCCAACTCTTGAGAGTGTGCTAAAGACAGCAAATTCATACGTGGCATTAGCTGCTAGTGATGCCATCGTGAAGGGGCCTGCACATGGGCCTACACCAGGGCATGCACAGGAAGTCCTGGCTGTGGAGAAAGTGCGTCCTCCGCGACGAGCCAAGATGGGCACCCACAAGTACGAGAAATTTCATGCGCCCGATTCTCGACAAGATCGGCGACATATACAACGATGCATTGGGTGTGGCTCCACAACACATCTGAGAGCTGCATGTCCTTTCAAGAAAGCCCAGTGCCGCAAGTGTGGAAAAGTAGGCCACATAAAATCAGTCTGCCGCTCCGAACGCTCGAGCAAGACAAGCAACGCCATTGATTGCAGCACTGCATGACTATCATGACCTTGTTCGCACATGACCTTGTAAATAAGCCGCGTCTGGCGCTGCTAATTAATGGTCATGAAGCCGAGTTTGAGGTCGATACGGGGGCTCCAATCGCGCTCGTTGAAGAAGAATTCTTGAAGAAAATCGGTTCCCCCCGGCTCTACAGATCAAGAGTCAGACTCTGCGCCTACGGCCAGCGTCAGATCAGCGTGAGAAGTGAATGTACTGTGAACGTTCAGTACGGGTCGACAGTCCTGCAACTACCGCTAATCATCGTTGACAGCGGTGTCTCGTTGTTTGGGCTGAATTGGATTCCAAGTCAACGTCAACTCGTTGCTCTACCCGACATTGAGCACTACTGCACTATCATCAACTGACGTGCACGCTGTAGAAGCAGACGACCTTGAAGTCAAGACAATCATTGCTGATCATCCGGACATCTTCAGTCCTGGCTTGGGTCGGTGCAACAAAACAAAAGGGCATCTGCAACTGAGAGAAGGCGTGCAGCCGAGGTTCTTGAAAGCCAGACCCGTTCCTTTCGCGCGCCTCGACACAGTTGAGAAGGAACTGAAACGTCTGCAGGAACTAAACATCATCACGAAAGTTGATTACTCGGACTGGGCTACTCCCATCGTTGTAGTACAAAAGCCAAATGGCAATGTGAGAATTTGCGGAGACTACAGAGCAACAGTCAATCCGTGTCTACATGTACAGCAACACCCAATTCCCAGAATTTAGGAACTGTTGCAAGGGGGTACTCACTTCAGCAAGCTGGATATGCGAGATGCATATTTACAGGTCGAGCTGGATGACGAGTCAAAGAAATTGCTCGTCATCAACACACACAAGGGATTGTACCAGTACAACATACTCTGCTTCGGTCCTTCTCCTGCGCCAGCCATTTTTCAAAAATTTGTTGACAATGTAGTTGCAGGTATCCCAGGAGTCGCTGCATACTTGGACGACATCATCGTCACAGGACCGACGACCGAAGAACATCTGTCAAACTTGAGACGTGTCCTCTCTGCACTGGATGACTACGGACTCAAGTTGCAACTCAGCAAGTGTGCGTTCTTCAAAAAAGAGGTCTACCTGGGCCACATCATCTCAAAAGATGGCTTGCGAGCATCTGATGAGAGAGTTGAGGCGATCGTCCAGTACCCACCTCCAGAAGACGTCAAACAACTTGAGAGTTTCATGGGAAAACTGAACTACTATGGCAAGTTCATTCCAGCGTTTGCGTCTGTCTGCTCTCCACTAAACAAGCTGCGGTGCAAGGACACTCCTTGGCACTGTCGGCTGAGTGCGCTACCGCGTTCGAGCAGCTGAAACAGATGCTCGCAGAGAAGACACGGCTCGTGCATTTCGATCCAGTCAAACCGATCTTACTAGCCACTGATGCGTCACCGTACGGCATCGGAGCCGTAATCTCGCACACACTGCCTGATGGCAGTGAAGAGCCTATCGCGTTCGCCTCCAAGACGCTCAGAAAGGCAGAGAGAGGCTACGCGCAAGTGGAAAAAGAAGCGTTGTCGATTATATACGGCGTACGAAAATTCTACCAGTATCTCAGTGGTCATCACTTCACCATTCTAACCCACCACAAGCCACTGCTGACGATCTTTGGACCAGATAAATCGCTTCCAGTGATGTCGCTGCAGCGCTGGGCATTGCTGTTGATGGGCCATGACTATGACATTCGCTATCGCTATTCCGCAGAGCACTGCAATGCTGATGCTCTTTCTCGACTCCCTGTCAGTCCAGATCTCGCATTTGACCTCGATGAGGCCGTCAGCCAAATCACCACAGAAGTAGATGAGATTATGCTACAGGCTGTAGAAGATTTCCCGATCTCGCCCAGAACCGCGATGGCTGGGTTACACCTTCAAGACGAGGACAGTCGGACAATTTGCAACCATTCATAAATGCGCAAACAGAGATCTGCGAGGTACAAGGCGTACTACTACGAGACTGCCGCGTTGTTGTACCGCAGAAACTGCAAGCGAAAGTGGTCGACTTGCTACACAAATCACACCGGGGCATGATTAGAATGAAAGCAATGGCCAGACTCTACGTCTGGTGGCCGAGAATAGAGAGTGCCATCGAAGAATGCTGCAAATCGTGCAACACTTGCGCCGTCACTGCACCGGCGCCACCAGCAAATCTCTCGCCCTGGCCTATACCCGACAACCCTTGGGATAGAGTGCATATCGATTTCGCAGGGCCATTTTTGGGAAGCATGTGGCTGCTGACAATGGACGCTTATTCCAAGTGGCCCAGCGTCGTTCGACTTGCGAATTACCCAACGACCGAGACAACCATCACGGCTCTTGATGCGCTGTTCACCAGCTGGGGCCTACCAAAGACCCTCGTATCGGACAACGGTCCTCAGTTTGCGTCAAAAGAATTTGCAGACTGGTGCCGATCGAATGGCATCCTACACATGACCTCCGCGCCATTCCATCCGCCTTCAAATGGAGAGGCGGAGCGCCTTGTTGGCGTGTTTAAGAGAGCGATGCAGCGTTCTGTAGGGAGGAAGGTCTCGGAAAAGACCAAGCCGCTAGAGACTTTCTGAGAGAGTATCGCAGCACTCCTCACTACCGGAAGAACTCCTGCGGAGTTGATGCTGGGTCGCCAGTTTCGAACGCCGCTATCTCTGCTCCAGCCGTCTTTACCTCACGCCGAGAAGAAGCAGCCGGAGAAACCACTACACTCGACCACGTTCGCGATCGGAGACCATGTCTTCATTCGCAACTACAGCGTGAATTGCAAGATCAAGTGGATTCCCGGTCGAATAACGTCTTTTCTGGGCACTCGCATGTTCACCGTCCAGTGTGCTGACGGGGTTCATCGTCGTCACGTCGACCAGATGCGTCACAGGGTTAAAGTCTTGCCCACGCGGGCGCAACCACCAGTCGACCAGATCCGTTTTCCACTAACTACGCGAGCTGCTACTCCACCACGGTTACCGAGACGCGAGACGCCGAAAAGAGAAGTCCGACTCGAACAGTCGTCGACAGCCGAAGACGGTCGTCATCTCGCTTCTCCACTGAAACTCGGTTCTCCGCCGCGACTTGCTGCTCCCGATGTCGCGTCGCCAGTGCTTCGTCGTAGCACACGTGATCGCCATCCGCCGAGCACGTACACCCCCTAACTCGAAACTGTGGGGAAGGATTGTCGTGTTTTCGTTTCTGTTGCGTAATTTCTTGCGGACATCCTGTCGTGGGACACTACAGCGAGAGTCAGGATGACGTGGGTATAATTCAGTGATGTGTTGTAATTTGTCAGTAATAAAGAACGAATTATGTGACACCTGTCGTCCATGATGCCTAACTGTGTAGCGTGTTTCCGTTGCTAGGGACTTTAATTGGGGTCAGCACACTGTCGGTTTTCCCATTGGCGACCATGTTAATGTTTTATGTGATTATAAGAAAACGTGACCTATAAAGTTTCTTAAACTTCCCACCTGCTGTTATTATCATCTCATTGACATGCTGGTCGATTTTAGTCAAAATCTAATATCTCTAGCTCTTGCAAAATGCCTGTATGTATGACACCCGTCAATATTTACAAATGCATGCAGGCAGTAATCCGGCTAGAGTGTCAACTAGCCAAATTGCTGCCAGATACCCTTCCGCTTAGTAAAATCAGCTAAAAAGACACCATTTTACTGTCAACAGCTGCTACAATCACATCTAGAAATCTTACTACTCAAATGCACTTATGTCAGAGCAAGTGAACATTGTAAAAAATCATTTCTCAAAAATATAATGCACTTTTTTTCGTCTGTAATCAAGCAGGAAGTCCAACAGTGTGCTGACCCCAAATAGGCATGGTGATTTTGATTTTTTTTTCAACACACTATAGG
The DNA here is from genome assembly GCA_963995525.1 of Escarpia spicata. Taxonomy (NCBI): domain Eukaryota; kingdom Metazoa; phylum Annelida; class Polychaeta; order Sabellida; family Siboglinidae; genus Escarpia; species Escarpia spicata. Next base: position 51,968,960 of record OZ023209.1, read on the forward strand.
CACCAATGTTACAAGCACGCTGCAATTTAAATTTTTGTAATCCCTCCAGGTGTTTGTGTTTTATGCACATTTCAAAGGTACCACCAAACTTAAAATGGGGTCAGATTTCAGTGGAAATGATTTGAAGGTGGAACAAATTCAAGTGCTTCCTAAGTTTAGCTTCGCTAGTGATACAATAATAATAATAATGGTTTATTACAGAAACTATGATACATTCCAATCAATTACATACATAGATTGCCATGGTTTCTGTAATGAGGGTATACAGTCACGTGTGGCTGATTAGCCCTCACAGTACATGTGATATATATATATATGTAAATTCCATGGTGCAAGATAACAATTTGTGTGATTGAAGAAAGAAGAAAAACAGCAACATGAGTTACATCAGTACTATTTTCATGAATACTTCATTTAAAATTGCAACAAAGAATGCTATTTATATAAGTCATTAATATTATTTACAAGCAAAAATTTCTTGAGTTGACGTTTAAACGTTGCTAATGCATATGAGTGATAATTTTACTTATTTCATAGTCAGTTTACCTTTTGTTCTCGTGACGTTTCGACTGCATAAATACAATTACAGTCCACTGTTGTCGCCGTATAGTTCCATAATTTAACACATCGATATCTAATGGTTTTATATAATACATTACTTTTTGAAATCGGCACATGTAGTAATTCCTATGTTCGTGTAGTTCGTTATCTATTCTAATGAATATCCTTGTCATAACCGGCGGAAACATATTCTTATCGATTTTGTACATAAAGAGCACAACCGTGTATTTGTAGATTTTTCTTATTAGTCAAATGGACAGCTTCTTGAAGAGTTGGTCTGTGTGCGCTCTGTATGGAGCTGACATAATAAACCAAATTGCATACTTTTGCAGTTTGAATAAAGAACTTAGATGTGTATTATATGCTCCTCACCACACTTCGATACTAGGTTAGATATGGATATAAAAATTTATAGTATAATGTTACAAGGAATGATCTACTCAGGGTTTTTCTAGCTTTACTTATAATTCCAACAGCTTTGGCTATTTTAGATGTTATATACTGTATATGACAAGACCAGGGCAAATTAGCATCGATTAAATTCCTAAAAATGTTGTGTTTTCTACTTGTGTAATTTGTAGTCCATCAATAAAGATGGCAGTTGGATTGATACCTTTTTATTTACTGACTTGAATACAACAAAATGTGTTTTACTGATATTTAAAGATAGTTTATTACTCTTTAACCAAATAACAATTTTTTGCAGTTCTTGATTCATGACAGTTTCTAGCTCGCTAAGACTGTTACCATTGACGAAAAAATTTGTATTATCAGCAAATATAGGATATCTGATACGTTAACAATGTCGTTAATATAGATTAAGAATAACAGTGGGCCTATTATTGATCCCTGTGGGACACCACAACATATAGACTGTTCGATTTTACTCCATCAAATAAAACATATTGCGTTCTGTTATATAAATATCTTTCCAGCCAGGCAAGTGCTCTTCCTCTAATACCATAATGTTCTAGTTTATTAAATAATATTGTATGGTCACCTGTATCGAAAGCTTTACTGAAGTCAAGAAAAACTCCTAGTAAGTAGTCACCATTATTTATAGCTGTGGAAATGTTATTTACTAGTTGCACAAGAGCAGAATGCTTCTTCCTAAATCCAAACCTGTAATCACATAATATGTTATGTTTGTCTATGAAAGATGTTAATATGTTGCACATTATTTTTTCTAGAACTTTAGAGAAAACTGACAAAATCGATATTGGACGGTAATTGTTTACGAGTGTCTGGTCACAGCCTTTGTATATCGGGATGACTTTGCTTTTTTCATGTCGTCTGGAAAAATACCTTTAGTTAACGATAATAAGTTAATAATATGTGCTAAAGGAAGTAGGAAAGAATTATATGTTAATTTAACAATATGTGGAGTTATTAAGTCCCAATCAGGACTTGATATTTTTAGATATTTGATTATAGTTTCTACTTCATTCAGTTCAACTGGGGAGATAAATATTGTATGGAAGTTTCGATGCTTAATATATATTGATGGGTCAATAACATTTTTGGTAATCTTTTCAGCCAACGATGGTCCAACCTTAACATAATAGTTATTGAAGTAATCGACAATTACTTTTTATCGGTTATTAACTGATTATTAATTTGCTTAATAAGTTGCCATAATTTGAGACGATTTTATTGACTTTGCCTTAATAACTGTTGATAGTGATTTCTTTATGCGCTTCTTAAAATTGACTTAAGCTTATTGCGGTATGCTTTATAGTTAGTTTCATTTGTAAGGGTAGGTGCTTTTTGTAGTAGACCAATAACTTATTTTAACATTTTATGGAGGTCTTCAGCCCATGTGATAGCCGTGGTTTCCTATTACTGTATTTGTGTTTAATCTTTACTCCAGGAAAGCAGTTAAGATAATGCTTAGCAAACTGTGGATAGAAAGCAGCATATGCATTATTTGATTCATCAAGCTCAGAAGTAACAACAGACCAGTCAGCGTTAGTTAGACTTGTTGCAAACTTTGTTATGTTCTGATCGGCATAAAGCCTTTTAGTTATGTTTTTTGTGTTTACATATTACTGTTATCGACATAGAAGACACGAAAATGATCACACATATATGTATATAGTATACCAGAACAGGTTTATGTGCTATGTATAGTTAGGTTATTAGTAAAAATGTCAGTCAATAAGTGTGGCAGAAGTAGCAGTTACTCTAGTTTGTTTGCTAATGAGAGGAATATATGACATCTTAGCCAGGTACATGTTTATCCACATTTATCAGATTGATATTGAAATCACACATGAGATAACACAGAAAATTCTCTTTACAGATATTTTTTGAGATAGTATACAAGATTGAGGTGAATACATTTATGTCTTTGTCTGGCGGCCTGGCCTGTACACAACTCCTATAATAACGTTCCTTTTATATGTAAATATACCTTTATCCAACACAATAAACACACACTCTATATCTTCATTACTTTTTCTAAATCTTCTCTTCGTTTGTAGAGAAGCGAATCTTTTATGCAGACCTCCACGCCACCACCCTTTTTATTGTTTATATAGTTATTTACCATATGGTAACCTGCAAAGTTACAAGTATCCACATTGCTTTCCTGAAGCCACGTTTCAAATAATCCAATTATTGAAAAAGAGTGATTGAGATTGTAACAAGATGTCGCCCACGATGGAAGCAAAACAAAATAGCACCGATTACGTCGACCAGAAAAAAGGTCTAGGCTATCCAGCTTCGATCATCTAGTTCTGATTTACTTTTTGTTCCTAGAGTCAAGACTAACATTGGAACTAGGGCTTTTCTGTTTCTGCACATACTCGTTGTAATAATTATTCTCCTCATAGTGTCAGATCAGTTAAAAATATTACACAATTCCGCCGTCATTTAAATGCATACCTTTAGCTCCCTGGCGTATCCATCCATCTGTTGATAACTTGAATACTGTTTATTTTTTAGCTTAACCAACCAGTTTGTGTTGAATTTGATGTGCCCCTGAACTTTGTTTCCAAAGATTTAGGCGAAAAAGAATTTGCATTATTATTATAATCATCGTCGTCTTTATTAAGTGGATGCTGTGTTTTCCTAACCCTGCAAAGTAAAAGTCTTCAGCAGGCCTATTGCGTGGAACGTTGACATGTTGAATTGTCTACTCAAAGGCTTGGTACCTCATAAAGTAATTAGGCCAAGCATATCAGTATGCCCTGGCTACTTTTTGTTGGCTAAAAGTTGTCTATTAATTTTTTTCGAAAAACGTTATTATAAATAAAATGTAAATTTGTGTTGAGCGTAGCCATAACGTCATAGTTCTCGTATTGGCGGTGCCTGTACAGCACCTCGGTGTAATATCTAAAACTATCAATCGTTTCCTTATGTGGTCGGCCTACGAATGACCCTACCTTCCCCTATTGTATAAATGTGAACGTAAATGTTTGGTCGTGTTATGACTCCTGGCCAAGGACAGTATTACATTTAGGAGTAACCTAGATCTGCTAACAACCAAGAAACGTAGTTTTTGTGAGCATACAGTCGTAGACACGTATGTTTACTGTCGGCGTGAAACACAAACAGCCAAAATAATGGCAATGGGGATGCAGTAAATGGTACCACAATCTATACATTGTAATTATCCGAGTGAAGAGGTGGTTCTCCGTTTAATGTTTGGCAACGTTTACTTGTTAAACACAATCAATGATGGCACACGTACTGCAGTGTCATAGTAACGAGGTCGGTACGCAAGATTCGATGACGTAGACCACCACGCTTTCGGCAATATTAATAGCCTCGATTACCCAGGCGCCGTGAGGTGGCAGCATTTTTTCGCCTCACAACTGCGTGGGAGATTAAGGCTCTGCCAATGTTACCGGTAGAGGGCTTTACCCCAGATTCCGGTAGAGACAATTGGCTCGTATGCCAACTATGAAATAACAAATTAAATAAGCATACACTTTTATCAGATAATACTATACTATAAAACTATTCAACAGTAAACTTATATTGAAACATGTCACACACAAAATAAACCGACATTAAACTGTTTTCGTATTTCAGTGCCGTTTATGATAACCACATGCATATTCACAAAGTGGCAGCTCTCGTGGCTGTCAACTATTTTTATTGACGTTGTCTTGCTTGCTAGTTTAAGATAAATTTTATGTTGTATAATAATATTTCGAGCACTATTTCGTAATTTCATTTCGTTATCGAAAACATATATAATATAAAAACATTCGGGGGGATAGACGTGCTAACTGGCAGTGAGCAGTCAAAAGGCGGCTTCCCAGTGTTGCCATCTAGCGGATAACATTCAAAAGGCGGCTGCTGAGCCAGTATATCTTCCTGGTGAAGTCACGCAGCCAGGCGAGAGTCGGTTAAACGAGATTACAGTATCATAACAACGGAGCTCTAATCATTATATTCCGGTACATGTAGACGCATAACGATCTTACGTATGGGAATGTTTTTGAAATTGTTTGGGAAAACATTATAAACGGATAACTGCTATTTTTATCAAAAATAGAAACGACAAAACCAAATCATGCAGACCGGCTAGATCTAAAGCCGCAACAAAGGCCCAAACAAACATAACATAAGTTTGCAATGAGTTTAGTAACTGTAAAGTATATATGCGAATTATCTACCTTTAGTTTGGTCTTTTTAAAACAATACAGCTTCGTACAAAGTCACTTTATTTTGTTCAAATACCAATGTAGTCCCACCTAGCTAGAGGGCTGTAATACCGATCCCAATGATCATACTATGACGAACTGACAAATGCACGGACACGCTCTCATGGAATACAAAGGAAATGATGCCAAAATACCCTTAATACATTTTTGAAGAGCTTTTGACATTGACCCTAACTCGTAGGAGAAGCTAGCTCAGGTCCGCCCAGCGTGGCGCAACAAAACAATCAACGGTGCTGCTTCCTTTGAAAGGAGATGAATAAAATACTAAAGCCAAGAGGAAACGCGGCGAGTTCCGAGCGAGTCGCCAACACCACTCGGGATCAACTGTCTACCGCCGTGTCCAGTCCTATCAGCGAAAGAACATCCGAGGCTCCAGCCACCTGCGAGAGAAAAATCAACTCTAGATTATGAATAATATGGTCATCTTCGCTTCAAGAAGGACGAACAAATGAGTTTTCTCTTAACCCGAAGTTCCATGTCGTGTGGCACTGAATTAGTGATGTAGTACGTCTAAAACCGTGACGTCAGCCGTCGGTCGCGCTGACGTCTTCGTTTATTGAAAATATCAGATGAATTTTCGCAACGCATGGCAAGCTGAACCGACCTTTCTGCGTTAACCCGATGGCGCCTCGAGCACCCGGCCTGGGCGCGCATCATGGGGCAGCTGTATAGCGTGCAAATAGCACACAAGGCCGTGTCTTACGAAGACGTCGATGATGTCACGTGCACGGGTAAGTTCAATGGATCTCCTTCAGAGGTAGACAGTCGGACATGAAGGCTATACTGCTGGTATGCCCACCAAGGGTTTCTAACTCTGATTTATCATCCTCGTTGATGGTATGAAGGCCAATTAGTACCACGTTTTGATACCACATAGTCCATATATTCCTCCGCCATACTGTCCTGTAGTTCTAGACGTTGCGGTCGGTTTCACGGTCCGTTTATAACCCAAGAAGGAACGTACGTAGACGTTGAATGAAGAAATATTGGACAATCGTAGAAAAGACGCAGAACGTTGCGAACAATCACTATACGTAATTACGTCTACGTACTAACCGTCGCACGAAAGTTCGCACGGTATGAACGCTTCGCGAAACATGTCCACGGCAGCGGTCGGGTTAGGATTTGGATTGATCATACAGCATGGAGGTAGGACCTAGACAAATGCAAGGGTGAGAAATGTTTTTTTATTACAGTGAGAGCAAACTCGTCACGAAAGTTTGGCCGTGTTATTTGCTATTGCCCAACGGCACTAGTATAACATGACAGTTGCACTGCCTTGGCTTTTGTTCTTTCTCAATACTCTACCGGCAGCATTTCCCTTCATTTGTCATCCTCCACCATCTCCCCCCCTCTCTCTCTCTCTCTCTCTCTCTCTCACCCTCCCTCCCTCCTCCTCCACCCCTACCTCCCCTCGCTCTCGCTGTCAGTCGCGGTTGCAACTACGACTGTTCGCATGGTTCGATGTTTATGAGTCCTCCCCAGGTGGGTCGATCCTGGGCAAGTGTGTACCACTGTCTGGAATCTATTCCTTGTTTTCTCTGGTTTCGTTTTGTTATATCTTTGTATCTTAGTTTCGGGCGGTCTTTACTTTTAGTTCTTTCTGATAGTTGTAAAATACAGTCTGTTTTGGAAGTCTGTTAACGTCCATGCGAGCCATGTTCATTTGTTTATATATATATATATATATATATATATTATGGTGCAGTTCATCTAAACGCGGATATTGATATAGTGAGGAATCCGATGATGTCGACGGGACATTTGGTGCGGAGACACAGGCTAACTACCGCCAGAAAAGGGAAACACCAGATTTTGGATCAGAAGATTACGTTAAGAGGAGTGCTAGAAAAACGTTGGAGCAAACATTCCGAGCATGGAACAATGACTCATAATTATATATATGAGTAATTGTTCCATGTTCGGAATGTTTGCTCCAACGTTTTTCTAGCACTCCTCTTAACGTAATCTTCTGATCCAAAATCTGGTGTTTCCCTTTTCTGGCGGTAGTTAGCCTGTGTCTCCGCACCAAATGTCCCGTCGCCATCATCGGATTCCTCACTATATCAATATCCGCGTTTAGATGAACTGCACCATAATATCTTGTCTTGGACTCCAGTTCCTCGTACGAAGATCGTGGTGCGCCGCAGATCCAGAAGGCCAAATATATTTTCCCCTATTGGTGTTTCTGTTGGCCAGGTTGCCTTCCTCTCATTTTAGTGTGTAGGGCAATATTGCAGGAGGTATTCTACTGTCATTTGAGCCGTGCCACAAGGACACATGTCGGTTTCTCCAATGAGAAGTTTGGTGTACAAACGGTGCCTGAGTCTGCAATGTCCAGTCCTCATGCGCACCATTATCACCAGATCTTCTCTGGACAGCTGGAAAAAGTTGTCCTCGCTGTTATATCACTGTTGTATCTGTGGTGTTGTTGTCTGACCATCTAGACATCATTTAAATCAAACCTCTAGCAGAATAGTTGGTAGGTAGTGTTTCTGCTATAGGTATTGCTGTAGTTCACAATAAGGTGGAACCTCGTTTTACGGTCACCTCAGTAATACACCACCTCGCAATTACGATCGCCCTAGGATAGTCCCAAATGGTCTCCACATACAGTATAACATATGATGTTATTCTCGATAATACGGTCACCTTGCTTTTCGGGTCACTTTGTCCAGTCCCAAGGGTGACCTTAATAGCGAGGTTTTACTGTACATCTGTTACCCGGATGTTGCAGGCGAGAGACGCACCCAGCCGCCCATCAGTGAGAGCGAACGCAACGATTTTGAAGCTATGGGTGAACTGTGGCTGGAAGGGCTCGTCGAAGACAAGGGACGCATCGCAAACGCCACGCAGATATTCAGAAGTCGGTACCCGTGAAATCGAAAGCACTAAAACGTATAAAGGAACGACCACTATATGCCACAATCAGGGACGACTCAGAGGAATAACTAACATATCCAACCACCCCAAAATCTGTATCGTTGGAATGTGACCAACCGTCCAGTAACATGACTGAAAACCCCATGTCGTCCTTTGGTTTATACAGTATTGTTGGCAAAATTACATGCATTCAAAGGTGAACCACCGAAAAAACTCAGCACTAACATCAGACTCAACACCAAAGCTGATTCCACCCTGATTCCACCCTGATTCCACCGATCCATCCCCGTCCCCGATAAATTATGACCGCCTCGTGAATATGAGTTGAATTCGAGTGGTGCGACAGTATAGTTTTAAAACGATAATTCTGACACACACGTCTTTGAATTTATTTTTATGTTAGGCACATTGAAACACAAAACAAGAGCAGTTCAGTTGCAAAATATGTAAAAGCTGATGATCAAAGAAATCCAGTTCATATATGCATCACTTGCAACGAACATTCTGTTGTTGTTCTTCGTATTATTAATAGTAACCTTTTATAATAATAACATAGTAAACGCGCACACTTTAGTAATTATAATAAAATACTCGCCTACTCGGGCCGATTTGCTCTCAGTAAACTGTTCCGCTATAATGCAAGGTTGTGGTTGGTGCAAGCGATCTACCTGTTCAAGGTTTCGGAAGTGTTCGTGGTCTCTTGACTTTGGCGTCCACTTCTGTTTTCAATCAAAACATACCTTGTCGTCATACAAGCCTAATCACGCAAATCGTCAATGACCACAAACAACATCGTCATCTTGTACGGAACTTGTATTACGCTGTTGCCTGTTGATGTCCCGGTCTAACTTTTTGCTCTTGCGTAACCGAATGTTTGTTTTCACACTTAGTTAGCTGTTTTGTTCACGTATATAAATGATTTAACTCAATTCAATGACAGTATGTAACACTCTTTTGCCCTGTGCTTGTCTAATATGTTTTTGAAACAGTTTAGAGACGAGCTGGCAACAACGTTTTCTGGTAGCGAGTTCCATATTTCTACAGTTCTGGAACTGAAGCTATGTTTTCTTACCTGTGTCTGTGCTCTTTTCGTGAATAGCTTCTGATTGTGTATTCTGGTGTCCACCATATGGGCAGTGAAAAAGAGGGTTCCATCCACGCGGTCAGTTTGGTTCTTTATCTTATGCATTGCATCGTGTCGCCTCGGCGTCGTCCGTGATGGAGTGACGGCACATTTAGCACCTTCAGACGGTCTCCATATGGGCTGCTTTCTGTTGTATGCAGATGTCAACCTCACCAACATGCAGCATCGATACCGGAAGTGGTCACGTGACTTTCTCATCTGCATGCGGACGGAGTTTCAAGCGATTGACTGTAGACACGAATGTCGCCTCGACTTCGACCAACTGTAAGAATACGCTCGCTCCAGATGCATTAGGTTCCCGCTAAACGTTTCGACACTAGAAGGCTGTTGAGTTGTACGTGAGAATTAAATGAATGTTTTAGAGCGATGTTGTGTTATGAAGTAGGCCCTACACGTGTGGAAATCCATGTTGCGGATACCGCGCGTATATATAATCAATTCCGCACAATATTGCTGGTATTGAAATTCAACACTATGGTAACGGTATTTCGTAACAGCATTCACTATGCAGTATCCGCGGCGGCGCTGTTGTTTTGCTCCCCCATGTGGGGCCTGAGAAAGCCTAAATATATTCACAATGTTTCGTAGTTTCGCTTAACCGATTTACGCTCGCCTTCGTGAACTCGCCAAGAAGCGATACAGTGCTGCCACCTGACGGCGCCTGGATAATCGAGGCTAAATGCTTTGTTGTGAACTCTTGCAGTAGTCTCACTTAACCGACTCTCGCCTGGCTGCGTGACTTCGAATGATAGTCTGGCTCTGAATGGCCCTTCTGAATGTTATGCCATGAGAGCAGCCACCTAGTGAATGTGCATGTGATTAAAAGGCATTAATGTCGGTTTATTGTGTATGACATGTTTCAATATAAGTGTAATGTTGAATAGTTGTTATAGCATAGTATTATCTGATAACAGTGTATCCTTATCAAATTTGTATTTCATAGTTGGCCTGAGAGCCAATTATTGTCTCTACTCGAATCTGGGGTAAAGCCCCCTACCGGTAACATTGGCTGGAGCTTAATAATCTTTCTGCGCGTGCGCGTATCTAAGGAAATGTATTTAACACCAGCTACGACTGTCGTATTTTCATTTATTTGGGCGATTTCTGTCGTAAAACAGTTTCCTCTCCACGCACACGTCACGTGACTTACTCTTATACTTGGTCACAAATCTGAAATAGCAAATTATAATTATGTACTCTAACTATAACGCTCGTATTACAAGATTTAACAAGATTGCCACCCAGAGAATTAACTCTAGGTAGCAGGTGGACAAGGAAGCCCTTTGGCTTATCGAGAGTCCGACCCTTTTATCTATGTGTATCCCGCCCGTCTGAGGTATGTCTCGATTTTATTTTTAAACATATTCACGCTACTAGCACCCACACAATCAGCAGGTAATCTGTTCCATTCATTTACAGTCCTTTGTGAAAATGAAAACTTTCTTATATCCAATCTACTCTGCTCCTTTGCTAATGCAAGTTCATGTCCTCTAGTCCTTCTATCTTTCTTAACTGAGAAAAACATATTTCTATCAATATTTTCATAACCCTTCAATATTTTAAACACTTCTATCTGATCTCCTCTCAATCTCCTGGTCTCTAGTGTTTGTTGTTAAACCGCATTTTTTTAGGCGTATTTCGTAACTAAGTCCCTCAGATTTGGTATCATTTTAGTTGCTCTCCTCTGCACTCTTTCTAGCATATCTATGTCCTTCCTGCGATATGGCCTCCACGCTTGAATACAATATTGTAAATGAGGCCTAACTATTGTTTTGTACAGCGGTATTATTAGCTCTTTTTCCTTATACGTTATGTTTCGCCTAATTAATCCAAGGATTTGATTTCCCGATTACGACAACAAACGAAACATATTTAACTACTGGATATTATTTATCACTATGTGATCTACTGGTGCCAAATATTATGCCTTACGTCACCCGGATAAAATTTAACGCCCGGTTAAATGTAAGCGCAACACCGCTGTGGTGGGACAATGCTGCCACCTCGCGGCGTCTGGATAATCGAGGCTACTCTTGCAGGTGCACAATATTGGACGAGATCAACGACAAAACATCGCCGGCCATTAGACGGGCGCTGTTCGATGAGACGGTGGGATCACCGGGAAATGACAAGATCGACTTCATACAGTATATGGGGGTAACTCACTGCGGCTTTAGTAAACATTAAACCAGGATTCCATATGTACGGAGACGGCATGCGGTTGCGGCATGCGGCAAAACAATGAATATAGTGCCCAGCGGGAATTAATATAAGTACTTCCATAACTACACAGGGGGACGAGTTGTTTCATGCGGATAACTGAATCGCTCCATGTAGCGATTCTAATCGTATCCGCACACGAATAGGAAATTCCCAGTAGTGACGTCACTACAGAGGTAGTCCGCATGCTGCGCTGTACGCGTTTCCGTACATATGGAATTACAGAATTGTTCGCATATGACACAAAAACTACAGCACATCAGATATAACATCCATGTCCATGCATGGATAGCTCGCACTAATATATATATATAGTGAGATTGTTTTCCCTCGTGTTTCTTGTGTGCATGGATGATGTCTTGCTCCAGTACTGCTGTATTGCAGTTTATGTATCCACCCTCTACTGCTCCCTATCAGCAGCCCCCTCCCGTCATCTTTCATCTTCTTCTGACTGCCTCAAACCCCGCTTCACGCAGTCCACGCGTCACAGTTACGGTCTTTTCTGCGACCTTGATGTTTGTTCGCCTCTGCTCACTTTGGTAGCTTCACTAGTCTGTAGATATTGTGGTAAGAATGTCATGGTCTTATGAGTTGTCGTTCAACTAGTCAGTCTTTTTCAAAACAAATCGCCAAACTGACATTTCTGTGTTGACACAGGTGGTGGTCAGTGGTGGTCACTGCCAGGGTGCGTGCCCTCCTCAGTCGTTCTTTTACGTCCCAAATTGAAACGCCCTGCCTCTAATTTTACATGTGTCTCTTTGTTAGGTTAAAGGTTACCGGAAGTAGGTGCATTTACACAATTGATCGAATCTATACATTAAAACTGTTACATTGCAAATGTATCTCCACCGAAGCGCCGAGGTCCATTCCCCAAACAGGTTCCTTAAGCGAGATTTATCATAAAGTTGACATTTTTATTGTAATTTTTTCTCTACGTGATAATTTTTGTCTCCACTTATCGGATTACATATAAATGCCAACCTTTAGTGCATTTTTTATTATTTTTACAGTATTTAAGTACAGGGCCTGTTTTTCACGTTGTTCCTCTAATTGTCTAACACCCTTCTTGTGTCTTGCTCCATGAACGGATGTAAGCTAGTGACGTTACAGTCCTGTTACTCTAACTCCCTCCCGTGTCTCGTCCTGCACCCATTGTATGCGTTGACGTATGCCAGTCTTGAAGACTGACAGATGACTGGTCAAGCCGGGTAATTACAACTGATGAGATTAGTGGGATTTAGAGGGATCCAGCTGGCATGCGTTTTTATTAATTCAAGACTGGCAAAAAAAATTCTGGCTATGGACCTGGTCCCACCAACTGCTATCGTTGTCTAACACTCTCCCGTCTCCCGCCCGCAGCTGTTGTATGCGTTGACGGGCGGCACCCACCAACTGCGATTCCCGGAGGACATCGACAAGCTCAGCTCGAGCAACCTGTTCATCCTCTACAAACTCAGTCTCGCCAGTCAGCTCGAACTCGGTCTTCTATGAGTCGATGCGACGGTCTCGGCGACACTCTCGTCACCGCTCGACCCCGAGCACCGCCACCGCCGCCAGACCGCCGCGGCACAAGCGCCAGACTTACCTCGCAGCCGGTGCCGATGTCAGTCCTCGGCGAAACGCGTTCTCCAGCCCGGGGGACGGAAGTCGTGTGTCCGACCGGATTTCGAAGCGCGGACCAGGATTTACTCATGTACGCGGTAGTTCAACCCAGTGTACGGACGCGCGCCACACTTTAGTGGCACGTCCAAACAAATAGAAATATTTTACTGTTTCGCAGCGCACTAACGCAGATCTGTCACGCCCCACGGGGAGTGAAACTACTCGACGTCAAAACGTAACTGAACACAGCCAATAACAGCACACCCAAAATACGTAACATTTCAACATGCCCCGGAAAACTGCAGTCCGTAATTCCGGCCCCATGAAGCTTCCATTCCTCATCGGTGCGAGCCCTTGCCCGACAAGACGCCAAGCGTATGGGTCCTGTGCGGATCCGAAACGCTAAGCGTTGACTCAATACGAGTGCCTCAATTATCGGCCATTCCAGCATTGCATACCGGCTTGCGCGTGCGCGTAACTGGCACGTGATCACGTGTTCGAATAGGGCCACAACCGTACAGCGCCATTCACGAGATGTGCATTTTAATACGCCTACCATTTATTGATAGGACGTGCATTTATACAATTGTGTAATGTCTATGATGGCGATCCTTGCGATGTTAAAAGTGACAGACAATGTCGGAATTTTGCGTCGACAATTCATGCGGGAAAAATAAGTAATAAAACTACAGCAACTCTGTGTAGGCTCTCGTAACTACAGCAACTATAGAATGTGTGTGTGTGTGTGTGTGTGTGTGTGTGTGTGTGTGTGTGTGTGTGTGTGTGTGTGTGTGTGTGTGTGTGTGTGTGTGTGTGTGTGTGTGTGTGTGTGTGTGTGTGTGTGTGTGTGTGTGTGTGTGTGTGTGTGTGTGTGTGTGTGTGTGTGTGTGTGTGTGTGTGTGTGTGTGTGTGTGTGTGTGTGTGTGTGTGTGTGTGTGTGTGTGTGGCGTCGTCGTTACTTCTTCAGCATATGCAGCAACACCGTGGTTTTGTCTTCGTCGTTATGACAGTTTTCGTCATTATCTGTTCAGCAAATTTATGACATGCCATGTTCTTTATTTCTAGAGCAAATGTAATGCTAAAGTGACAGAGTCAAACGTTGTCAATTGTGTTACATAGATGGTTTATAAATAGAGGTAAATTTTAGTTTTAGTCCCGTGTTGGTTCCTATTTCCACAACAGCATGTAGTATGCTTGGCATAGTAGGGCGATCTCGTGATTTCGTTGTTGTTTAGATTTGCTATAGAAACACCGTAAACCAAGACAAATCGACTTTTATGTCGGTGTTCGGATACGGCCGTCCGTCGTTCTCGCTACTTCCTAGTTCTGCATCTCACAACATCATGTAAGACTGCGGCCTACACACACGCACGCACGCACACTGAACACACACACACACGCACGCACACATACACGCACAGTGACACACACACACACACACACACACACACACACACACACACACACACACACACACACACACACACACACACACACACACACACACACACACACACACACACACACACACACACACAATGCAGCTGAACTGTTCAAGCATGCCTGTGTAAATAACTCGCTACGTATTCGTTATTCTGCAGAAAACTTGTAATGTCTTGGTAACATAAGAGAAACTTGAACAACGACAAAAGTAAACACGTTGTGCGACGTCTTTTACGAGACGCAGCCAGAAATGTCGTAACAGTTGCCCCTACACATATAATACTATTTCTTGACACCCTTGATTTTTTTTATCTTTAAATCTGCGGTTCAGCACGCTTCCCGTATCGCGCTGTATCGTCGCGCTGTCCGATCTTGACATTGGAAGACGTGGGGGTGCCCTGTTGAAAATTGTTCGCCGCTGTAACTTCAGACAAGAAGAAATAATTCGAATACTAAACTCTTAAGTGTGTTGTTTCTTGCATGTTGTGGCCATGTGTTATAGAAAACGTGGGTCCTACTGGAATTTACCTAAAATTAGGCGATTGTTTGAAGAAGAAAAACGAGGATTCGCAGAGCATATGCTAAGTTTGGGAAAAGAAAGAATATCTCTTTCACAACGCATGATTGCTTCTCCACAACAACGCACTGGTCCGAAGGCGACCATTGGTCATTGGGAGAGGGAGAGGGCGAGGGAGAGGGAGAGGGAGAGGGGGAGGAGAGAGGAGGGTGATATGAAGGGGGGAAGGGAGGAAGGGAGGGATGGAGAGAGCGACGGAGTGAGGGATGGGGAGGGAGAAACTCACGCAGACGTAGAACAATATTTGGTGGAAAGTTGGAACCTACGTAACCGGTGTTCTAACAATGACGGCAAGATTACGGTGGCCAAGCACGCATGGGGAACGTGAATGAGGAGGCTAACTGGTGGTGGTTTCAAAGCTGATTAATAACGGAAGAGATAAACGACGACTGCGTTGCAACAGCGGCCATAAATAAAACTCTTGAAATTAAGTAACATCCCAGTTAATTGCCGTTTTTCAGTGTTGTTTGCAAGCTAAAGATGTCATCACATGTCACAAGTTGTTGTCTGTAGTATCATTGAACTGCCATATAGAGTTTTCGTGAAATCCTATAGTTTTTCCGGAGTAATTTAAATCATTGTGGGAGATGTTTGCCGTCACTTGCTGCTAAAACATGAGAAATGTGTCTACACGAGTACTCAGGGGTTCCCTGCATCACTGACACGTCCACGTGCGGTCGTTCACTCCGCCTGATATGTAATCCCCCGACCAACGTAACTGTTGCCGCGTTATAGGGGGGCAGTCTATTCCTAATTTTTTTCAGTTATTAATTAATACAATGTTCTTAAGACAATAACAACTAAGCTGAAGGTATACTGCCTGCCTAATTGTGTTTAGTAAGCCAGTAACAACGTTCGCAATTTGGAAGGTACGACCCCGGAGAATGTTCAAATAGTAAACAAAACGTCCAGTTTCAAAACAAGTTTTTGGCAATACGGCCAAGCTGTACAATACAGCTGAGTAGGGGTGATTTAACTGTAATACCCTTTGATGTTCAACGATGTCCCATTTTCCCACGTTCAACACAGCAGACTTCCTGTTAAAATTACTATTACCCGGTAATTCAGGGTTGAAAAACTGACTGGCTCCTTTAGAGGGAAACAGAAGTGTCTGTGCATCTAAAAGTATAATAAAAACTAACCATTAGCATCTGCAATCGAGAATAGTATGCCAGCAGTTTACTAGAATAACCTTCTTGAAGACGCAAAAGTTGTAGGGACAACGCCATTTTCATTGGAAGGCTGACGTCACGAGTTCTACTCTTCGTAGTTAGCCGGTCGCCGATATCGGAACACAAGTCTGGTTTACAGTGCTCAGTAAAACCCATACATTTCAGCAATCCGTTGTTAATAGTGTAATGATATTATGTTCTCAGCTGATTATCTGCGGATTTTATACATGTCGAGCAAAACTGTAAGCACCCGGCGCGTCATAACCGACGTCACAGTACGGTGCTTATTGGTTAAGCTTTTCACCATGAGCAAGGTCGCATTATGCGTTAACCACTAACGTGAAATGGTTGACTGTAGTTGCAAATTGTTAGTTTGTATTAATTCTGTTAGGTGTATGCCAACAAAACGTTGCCCTTTGTTTCCTTCAACATACGTCCATTTCCGTGTTCAAGACAGTGTTGCACCCCACAAAGAAATCGCAAAAGGGGCGTGACGCCTAAGAAATCACTAGCACTTCATTTAACAAGATTTAACAAGATTGCCATCCAGAGAATTAACTCTAGATGGCAGGTGGACAATGAAACCCTTTGGCTTATCGAGAGTCCATCCTTTTAATTTACGTGTATCCGGCCCTTCTGAAGTATGTGTCGATTTTATTTTTAAACATATTCACGCTACTAGCACCCACACAATCAGCAGTTAGTCTGTTCCATTCATTTACAGTCCTTTGTGAAAATGAGAACTTTCTTACGTCTAATCTACACTGCTCCTTTACTAATGTAACTTCGTGTCCTCTGGTCCTTCTATCTTTCTTAACTGAAACAAAATATTTCTATCAATATTTTCATAACCATTCAATATTTTAAACACTTCTATTTGATCTCCTCTCAATCTCCTGGTCTCTGGTGTTGTTAAACCATATTCTCTTAGGCGTTTTTCATAACTAAGATCCCTCAGTTTTGGTATAATTTTAGTCGCTCTCCTCTGTACTCTTTCTAGCATATCTATGTCCTTCTTTTCCGGGCTCTTTGAATGATGCAGAAAAAAATATATATATACGTTTGTTTCATAACAATCTAGCGTAGAAATACTACCTTGAAACGTAGCTAATACGCCAGGTCGTTCATATCAAATAACTTTTATATTGCACATTTCCGCCATTATCTGTTAACACTGAATGGTACAAATCACCTGAATATGATTCGTCACTGGAGTATCAAAGCCAAACTAACTGCACAAACATTGTTGCTATTTTTAACGTTATTCCAAGTGTATTATTACAATCATGTTAACAGATCGGTGCGGGCTTCCAGAAGAAGTAGACTATACACTTCAAAATTCCAATGTTAAGATGACATGTAGAATGTAAACACGTAGCGTTTACGAACAACATACCCACAAAGGCAATACAATCTACACGTGGTAATAATATAATGCTATCAAATACCCCTTAAGATCTGTGATAATACCATGGCATAATGTGTAAACGTATTGCTATCACAGATACCACTAAATGCATGTAGTATTGCGTACACACATCCTATGCACATATTACCGTACTTCGTGTGTCTCTATTGTGATGCACAGCGACCCGAGTGAGTACGATTTCATCCGAAGATGGCCGACGTTTTCCGAACAGTACCAAGCGCAATTGTTGGCGGAACCGCGTCCCGGTGAGACTATACAGGAACACATTACAACAATAATTCATGTAGAAAATTGTTTTTGTGGCATATAACCAACCGCGCATGCGCTCTCTCGACATGAAAGCGTCCGGTCGCGGTACGATGTTCAGGTGTTGGTGCACGCGCAGTGACCACACGACGAAGTATGGAAGATTGAGGAGAATAAACGATGTCGATACGCTGATCAGAACGACGTTCAGATCGAAGGCGACAGCCGAATTGCAGGACGCGAACGTTGCTCGACGATGGCGCCGCCTGGTGCGGTACAGGCTCGCGCCGATGAGAATGTTCAGCGTTGCTATGACCACGAACGGTACCCCAGTGATGAGCACCCCGTAGACGGTGTCCAGGTAGAAGACAAGCGTCTGTTGTTCCTCCTTAAGCGTGCACATGTCGCCCTGTATCGTATGACGAACCTCGCTCAAGATCGGCTTGTAGACGCTTAGCAGGAGAGCAAGCAGACACAAACCTGCGACGACGCGGATTGGGCACTCATGGCCGCTCCCGGCGTCCAGCGGCCGACACACACCGACGTACCGCTCGACTGTGAATGAGACGACAAGCCAAGCAGACAGGAACCGGAACGCGTAGGACAACAACAGGAACGCTTGACACACGCCATCGATGTCCACCACGTTACACCTCCAATCCCCAGGCCAGTGCGGCAGCCCGAGCTTTAGCCAATCGAGCAGCACGTACGTGACGAGAACGAGGCTGTCGGAAGTAGCGAGCGCCATCAGGTAGCAGCGGGTTGCGGCGGCGTTGCTGACAGCGCCGCTTGCGAACACCTTCAGCAGAAGACCGTTGCCGACGAGCCCGATGACAACAATGAAGGGTGTCGCGAAGACGTACATTGCTATCCCGACGCGCAACGTCCGGGAGTCGTATCCGAATTGCGCCGGAAGCAGTGCGCGCATTGCGCCAGTTGCGTTGTCAATGCGACAGCTGCTATGGTTCCCTGCCAGTTGTTCGTTAACGGCCGTGAAGTTTTCCGGGAAGAGAGTCTTCAGAATGATCAGGTTCGAACGACATTCGGGAGAGTTCTGTAAACAATTCACGTTCAAGCGCATAAGAAGATCATAGCGAATATTCACTAGTCAGCGAGGACCGCTTATAATTATGACGAGACCATAGACATATTATCGTTTGATTGTTTTATCACGTGCATTTAGCGTTACACAACTTGTTTTAAAACGCCACGATGAAATGCTCCAACGGCCGTGGAGTAACAAGTATATAGGGCCTACCCCCTATAACGTTTATTTGATGTAACTCTAGAAATAAGTTTGTTTTAAAATAAGTTTATAACTAAAATGGAAGTATACTACACATATACTCCCTGTTTTGTTAGGCCTATAAATATTAAGTTATTTATTTAAAAAAATATATATAAGTAAAAACAATTGTGATTCCATTGACGTTTCGGGGGTCATTTATTCCATTTATATCCTCATCTCTGCATGTAAATCCCCACTTGACAGTTTCGAAACCCCGTTTAGTTGGCTGGCACATTTTGTTTGCCACAAACATCTAGATTTATTTGCACCACTTTGGAAGAATACAACTTTCACCAACTTAAAGGACACACACCCATCCATAGCGAAATCCTGCATCTCTCCCACAAACAAAACCCGCTAAGTGCATCGTAAATCCTACTCTACACCCCTTTGCTTCCGTCCAATCGTCCCTGTCCACTGAGTTACGTATACATGGATAGTCTTGGGTATGTGGCAATTGAAACTGATGGATTTATGTGCGCGAATAGCTATCGCGCAGTGATTGTCGCGTGGTATCTACCATAATAAATCGGTCGTGTGTGAGGAGTGTTTAGAAGGAATCTGTTGATGATGTTGCGGATTCTGCCTAACCCAAACAATAACAAACAACGTTGCAAGTAAGGTTTACGTTGTGTTGTCTACAGCAGCTGCAAGAGCGAGTGGCATTCTGTGAATTTAAGTGCCCGTGGCAACGTTCGGTTTGTACCCAGATCTGTGTTAACAATACGAAGGTCAGCGTCAGACCATGGGGCCGGTTTCACGAAGCGTACTTACAGTTACGCAATTACTTAGCGTCACGTGTTTGCGTAAACTCCTATGCTCGCTTATATTAAAAGGAATCACGTCATTTACTATGACAATCATCTTGGCGTTAAGAACGTTCTTAGCCGCTTCGTGAAACCGGCCCCTGGATGGGAACTTTCTTGGGTACAGAAAATATTTTATGTACATTGGAACCTCACTATTAAGATCACCCTTGCAACTGGGCATAAGTGACTTGAATACCGAGGTGACTTTATTAGCAGAACTAATTTCTTATACAGTAGCAAATCGTCTAAGGTCTCACATTAGCACAAATGTCTTAACTAATGTGTCACAATTAACATGTAGACAGTTTCATTCAACAGAGACTGCCCTCTAAAGGTTCATAATGACTTTTGACACGATTGATCACAGCATTCTCATTGAATGCCTATTAACGTGGTACGGCATATCTGGCACAGCTCTGAGCTGATTTTTTTTCATATCTAACTGATAGATACCAATCTATAAAGATTGGGAATTGCTTTCCAGCTGCACTGCCGGCTTTATTTGGTGTTCCCCAGGGTTATGTTCTTGGGCCTTTGCTTTTTACTCTTTACACCACGCCACTAAGCTCTGTTATACAAAGACATAACTTGGATCATCATCTTTATGCTGATGATACTCAGATCTACATTTCGTTGGCTACCCCGGATACAATTCGCTCCCTTAACCAACTTAGTGATTGCGTTCAAGACATCTTCCACTGGATGACTGACAGCAAGTTGAAATTAAATGCAAATAAAACTGAATTGATCATTACTGGTACTCCAATGCAGCGTAGTAAACTGGATGGTTGTTTCCCTACGCGTATTTTGAATCAGTATATCACGCCAGTAACCTCGGTGCGGAATCTAGGAGTGATCTTTGATAGTAACTTCAATTTCCAACAACACATATCTCAACCATGTCGCTGCTGTTTTTTTAATCATATTCGTGATCTTCGCCGTATTCGCCGGTATATGTCATTTTCTGTTGCTAAGACTATTGCAACAGCGCTTGTTAGCAGTAGACTTGACTATTGCAATTCCCTCCTTTATAATATCGCTAGCAAGGATATCACAAAACTTCAGCGTGTCCAGAATTGTCTAGCAAGAGTAGTTACAAGGTCTCCTCGTTTTTCTCTCTCTGTGCCACTTTTGAAGTCTTTACATTGGCTTCCTCTACGATATCGTATAATATTTAAGATCGTTACCTTTACATGCCAGGCACTATCCAGTAAGCAACCATCTTATTTGCATTCATTGCTTACTCCTGTAAGAAAACCTATCCAGCTTCGATCATCTAGTTCTGACCTACTTTTTGTTCCTAGAGTCAAAACTAACATTGGAACTAGGGCTATTTCTGTTGCTGCATCAACTCTTTGGAATATGCTCCCTCTTAGTGTTAGATCGGTTGAAAATATTACAAATTTCCGTCGTCATTTAAAAACTTATCTTAACAACCTTGCTTATCCACCGTAGCTCCCTAGCGCCTTGAACCATCTGTTGACAACTGGTATACTGCTTATGGATTTTGAGATTGACCAACACTCCTGTTTTGGCTTCAAAGGGTTGCAGTTGGATTATTTTGTCAAGCCTCAGGGGGTCGCAGTTGAAGGATTTGTTGCGCCGCGGGTGGGTGGTGAAATTGGCTTTTTCTTAGCGTCAAGGTTATGCAGTTGGGTTTTTTGGTGAGCCTCACATGCATTGGCCAGGTCCTAGACCCGCCCCAAAAGCTCCCGTCTTGTCGTCGATCTATCATGTTACGTTCATAGGTCGTTTGTAGCGATAATATTGCGTTTATTTAGATGTGTGGATCAGATTTCCACAATAATCCATTATGAAGTATAAGTATTGCATAAAAGAGCGTATCGCATATACACTGTATTACACATATCAAGAACAACATTAGACATTAGACAACTGCAAGCGAACGCAGTGTTTATCGTCTAATACGTTTTCCACGCATGCTTAGTTAAATATAGTTCCGTTGTAATGTGTAGCATATCACGGATAAGATCACTTTGACGCGACGAATGCCTGGAATTTAGGGCAACCTTGTCCGAGCCCAGTGCTGTTTTACAGAACTTCATATTGGCACGTTGACGTCGTGACCAGATTAGCCAGCTGCACGGGGAGGGGGACATTTTAGAAGTGAAATATAAAATAAAACTGCGACAGGCGTATCTTCAGGCTTAGAAACGGGAGGTTCAGAGTTTAATGGAAAGTTGTATAATGTCCCATCATTTGGAAAACTTCTAACTGCCCCCTGCTGTTCATCACAAATACCTCCACAGCTTAACATTTGAACAAACACATTTTCTCAAGAGGTGGTTTGTTTTCTAATTGCCACATGGATTCTGCGAAAAGGGATTTTTTTTTTTTTTTTACAAATATTGCCGTTTTAAACACGAATTTTCTCAAAACTTTCTGAATCGCCCTGGCAGAGGGAAGAGAGGACGAGCGTCGATCATACAGACACATTCGTACCAAACTGCTGGTGCTGGGATAATTATAGACCGGCCGCTCATTGGTGTGTGCATGTAACAAACGCCCGATGATACCCACTTCTGAAGAACACACAGACGCTAAAAGTGCTGCTTTGTTAAACAAAGTAGTAGAACTAACTGTCGCTAACGCATACACCTAACTTGAATACTGTTCATCTAGCTTAACAAGCGCAGTGTCGTTTACCCCGGGTAACAAACACCAAAATAACTACGGTACAAACAACACCTTTCCCGTCTATTCACTGATAAGGCTTTCTACGTTAACACCGTGACTCCGTGAGCGGTGAAAAACCGCGTGCCAACTATGGCTAAGTTCGTGGAACAACGCAGCGACAGACGAGTGCCATATTGACGACGAGTGCCTTAATGGCGACGTGAACTTACCATTGTCTGACCATGAACCGGCAGTTTACGTTGTCCGACGGTCGCCACTCGCCTCAGCCGTTCGTGGCGCCACGGAACTTGCAGCCGGCGACGGTGCGGATCAGTAGCCAGCGGCGCGAGATAAACGAAACCGCCAAGACCGTAGCACGACGGCGCCAACACGGACCGGGCGTCTCCTGGAATGGGGCCATTCATTGTGTACTCGCCTATGCGGCGGTACGGAGGTGTTAGTCCTCTACTGCTCACACGATGAAGCGTAGCAGGATGTCAAACAATACACCGTTGGCTTGATGTGCAAACGAATTTTGTGGAGGACTATTCTGATTTGTAAAAATAAATAATATACTAAAATTTAAACATCAAAAGCTGGCTTATTGAAACATATTTGAGCAGTCAGTACGTTATAATAGATACAATTTATACTGCATAACAGTATATTAAAATAAAAAACGAACATACTATGTCCCTTTAAGGCATTTTGTTATATTATTACCATTGTTTTTGTATTAATGTTATGAAATACTGGTGTAGGTTAATGTGATTTTAATTGCTGACGATGCAACTGCATTTATAAAGCATAAAAATGCTATAAAAATTATTATATTTATAGCCTCATTTCAGGGATGTTCAAGTGAGACAGGTGATTAACTGATGGATGAGAAACGGTCAGGGCGGAGTTTATTTCCGTCGATGAACAGTTTCCTACTAACGCGGAAAAGGTATCCAGTTTTCAGCACAGCTGCAGACACACACAGGCACGTGTGTATGCTGGCACGCACGCACGCACGCACACACGCACACACGCACACACGCACACGCACACACACGCACGCTCGCAGACAAACACACACGTGCATGCACGAAAACACGCCCGCC